>JARYHS010009186.1:115762397-115913404 GCA_031002005.1 Vandiemenella viatica | reverse complement strand
CACATATATTCTGGTCCTTACTTCTTCCATGCTTGTCATTTTTATTTCCAGTGCGTCATTATTGTAACAGACAGTTCTCTCGCCTAACCTCATGCGATTTTTTTTACGGCTACCAGCAATAGATTATTCGATTCCTTAATATTGGTCTGGAGCATGCTAGCTGCAGACTTTCAACGCCCAAACAAACAGAGCTTTACTGTAATTTGCGTCAGTCACTTGATGTTAAGGTTAGGGCAGCCAGACACGCGAGTCCACGGTTGAGTACTCCTCTGTGCAATCACGCTGTCGTGATTGGTTCCTTCCGGTTTGCGTCGCAGGCAAGAGCGTTACCGTAACAGTGGATTAAGCCGGATAACACTACTAGATGTTGGCTATTTGGTATTCTCAAATTACAGTCTACATTGATTGTTATGGTGAAACAATACAATACGCTTTATGTACAGTACATAGATTCCTGACCTCAAAGTATTGTGGGCAGGGGTTTAATTGCCTCTGTTTTCAGCACTATCCTAGTATGCGAAATGAAATGTCGCCACCTGTAGCGAAACCTGTAGGCTTTTTTCCCTCCATCGTCAGTCTTTTTACTGGTTTAATGCAATCCTTCAACCCTTCCTTTTTTTTTTTTTTTTTTTTTTTGTAACAGTTTAACGTCCCTTTTTAAACAACGTGGTCTTTAGAGACGGGAAAGGATGGGGGCAAGGAATGGGAAGGAATTCGGCCATGGCCTTTTGAAGGAAGCATCCCGGCATTCACCTGGAGTGATTTGGGGAAACCATGGAAAACCCAAATCTGGATGCCCGGACGGGGATTCGAACCGCCGTCCTCCCGAATGCGAGGCCAGAACGCTATCCGTTACACCACCACGCTCGGTCAACCCTTCCTATCTTATACTAACCTCCTCATCTCAACGTATCCCTTACAACCCACGCCCTCAATTACTTGGTCCATATATTCTAATCTCTGTCTTCCTCTACAGTTCTTATCTTCGACTGTTCCCTCCACTAATAAATTAACCAACCACGCATGTCTCAACATATGACCCACCATCCTGTATCTTCTTTCTGTTAGGCTCTTCCACAAACTTCTTTCCTAACCCACCATTTCCAAAATACGTTCATTTGTTACTTTATCTTTCAAATTAATTTTCAACATCCTTCTATACCACCGCATTTCAAATGTTTCAGCTTTCCTTCTTTCTGATATTCCTAAAATTCATGCTTCGCTATCATAAAGTGCTCCACACATAGAGTTTTATAAACTTCTTTTCGAGTCCTAGATCTATGGTTGAAACTAAAAGATTTCCCTTTTTAATGAATGCTCATTTTGCTAGTGCTGTTCTGGTTTTAACATCATTCCTACTTGGACAATCAGTTCAAATTTTACTTCCTAGGTAGCACAATTCACTTACTTCTTTTATCACATCCGATCCCATTTTTATATTTAATCTACTAATATTGCTATAATTTCTGCTACATTTCATCACCTTTTGTCTTTGGTTTAGAATCTTCCTTGAGTATTTTGTTCTCGATATTCAGTTCGAATCGGGCATCCAGATTTTGGTTTTTCATGGTTTCACCAAATCACTCCTGGCAAATGCCGGGATGCTTCCTTCAAAAGATCATGGCCGAATTCCTTCCCGGTCGTTGTGCCCAGTCCCATCCCACCTCTAATGACGTCGACGAGGCGTTAAGCCATAAGAAAGAAAAATCAGCCTGTTCTGCTAACAGGACAATGTCATCAGAAAATCGTAGCATACTTAGGTTTTGTCCTTGAACACTTATGCCACATTCAAATTTTTCTTCACTTCCTTTATTGCTTCCTCTACAGAGAAGTTGAATATTAACGGGGATAGGCAACAACCTTTTCTCACAACCTTTTTAACTGATGCATGTCTCTCCTGAATCTCTACTTTCATTATAGCCAATTGATTCTTGTATCTCGTTATTTTAGACGTGTAGGCTATAAAACGGAAGTTGGGGACTGTCCCAGCTTTCGCCAAGGCGACTGCGGGGAAACAGCCTATGAGTATAATCAGGACAGCTGAACCTGCGTTTCGTTGTACCTTCCCAGTCTACTGTGTTGTAGCTTTAACGCGGTCGGTGAATTGTGAGTTTGTGGTGACATTTATTTTGCAACCAAAATAATGCTTTTTTCTGCATGTTTTCTTATTCCTTTAGTCTACCATCAACGGAACGTGTTATTTGACTATTGAAGCTCAAATTTTTAGAGTGTTACTAAGTTCGTGGGAATTTATAAATTGGAGATGTAGGAATGACTAAAGCGTCTTCTCTCTCTGCTGTTAAGGCGGATTGTGCATTCATTGGTGGCGCATTGCTTTTCCACAGCTTGTCGCTCCCCTTATGCATTGCCGAAGTGCACCTCAAAAGCCTCTCTTTCTCCGAGATAGCCCGGTCGGAAGAATGGTTCCCAAGAATGCCGCGCACGACTTGTCCCCAATCGCACTTCCCCCATCTGCCGTGGGAGAGGGGACGCGCCCGACAGCCGTAACGCATACCAAGTGTGTTTATCAGCAGCCCACGCGGAATTCGCTGGCTCAAGTGCACGGGCTAGATAGAGTAATGCACGCGTCGGGGGTTTGCGTATCTCTGCTGACGGCGTCTTCAGCTCATGACGTATTCAGAGTTAATAACAACATTATTTATCACTAGCAGAGCACTAGGCGATGATCGGAAATTGGATGTGAAAGTTCTGATGTTTTATCTCGTTTGATCCGATCATCGTAAACATTCTCCATCATCATCCACTGGACGATTTCTCTACCGATTCCTTTAAAGGAGGGTTTGAAGGGGAACATCAGAAGCAGTTTTCTAAACCAAATGTAATCGTTATTTCTCCACTTAATTTGTAGCATACGTGTGCAAAGTTTCATCGAGGTCGAGACTTATGTTGCCACCACAGCAACATTAAAACAATTTTTAAATTTAAAGTTAAAATTTTTAGGTCAACAGTTGGACCGATTCCAACCATTCCTGCCATTCAGATTTGGATTTTCCTTGGTTTCCCAAAATCACTTAGGGGCGAATTCAGGGATGGTTCCTTCAAAGGCCATGGCCAAATTTCTTCTCGTTCCTTCCCCCAGTCTTTTCCCGCCTCTAAAGGTGGCCATACACGATCGCTCTGGATGTCATCCATGCGGATGACATCCAAAAGCGTAGCACATACATTCCATCACTCCAGTCAGCCACGACAATGAAAACTAGGCAAAGCAAACAACAATATGTTGTCAATTTGCAATACAACAATATAGTTATGCCAAGTACTAAATAAAATGAGCCTGAATTAATTTTAAAGGCTATTCAAAACTATCGAATAATGAATACAAATGATGAGAATTAAATAAACGTCAAAATAAGTGCGAAATTATAAGCAATAAGCTCTGAGATATTACGAAAACTTAAAAAAAAACTACAAAATTACTAGCTGACCCGGCCATGCGTTGCTGTGACTTACTAATTATAGTACGTTGGATTAATGTTATTCTAAACATCCTCAAGTAGTCAAATTAATATTCACTAATAAAGACAAAAACATTGTAGTCGATTTGGAAATTCAAATCTAATTGGTAAAGAGTTATGGAGAGTTGAAATTAAGGACAAACGATCATAAAAAAAATTAATTACATTTCATTACAAATTACTTAATTGAAATTATATAAAATTGATATTTATAAAATAAATTATTTTTTATTTATTTATATAAACTGAAATTTCAGTTATATCTTCAGTCATACTGTTTTTATATTTTTCCCACAAACTTGAAGATTGTGTTGGATAACATGTTGTCAAAATAATTGCAAACAGTTTGACGAATACTATTCGGCGTGGCTGTCAGCGCTGCATCAGCAAGTGTCAGGTCCCAATAATTGTCGTCTACCAGCAGCTGCAACTCGCGACATGCATCGTGACATGTATTGAACACTCGACATGTATTGAACACTCGACCATTAACTGTTCGTAAACATTCGAAAGAAGCTGGTCCGGGAACATTCACCAACAACAAACGCTGAAAGAAACATTCACGTTGTTTTGGATGCACTGTATAAAGTCTTGAATATGCCTGCGATCGAAGGATGTGGTTCTCCTTGTTTACGTGGCTACCATTTTTTACCTAATTTGTTCCATGAAAAATAGCTTGGAACATCGGTGTATAATAATGATTTTGCGAATTGGCGGAACACATCAGATTTTTGACACAACGTGAAAATTCAGTTTGTGGTTTGTCGTTTTTGATGGCTCAAGTATTCTTTGGAAAATATTTTCTTCGGTGAAATATACACGTTGACCGTTTTCAAGATGTATTGCAAGATACTGGATGGAAGGGTCTCTCTCATGGATGCGAAAATTAAAAATATGCCAAATAGCTTCGTTGCTGCTGATATATCTACCTATTTGCTATCGTGTTATTTCGTCATTTTTATTTACATTTTGAACTTCAAATACGGCCAAATCACTGCCTTTATTAACATATTTGCAAACGTACTTAATGGATTTTACAGAACTGCAAAACTCGACATTAATATGAGCCTTGTACGTTTTTGAAAGCAATGGTGAGTATGGTACCACCCACTGATTGTCAAGTTCAACTTGGTTTCTAGAATTTGACATTTGCATTGTAAATGTTTGGCCACCATTCTCAGCGTTTCTGCGGCGATACAACGGATAACCATCGATATCCGTAATAGTATCATTCGTATATTCCTTTGGAAAACTCTTCTTACATTTTCCACCTACAATGCATGGCGATGTCATGTTAAAGCACCGCACGGTCCGTGGGATCAAGTGACTGGTACCAATATAAAACAATTCTTGATCAATTAATGGGTCCGGAATTTCGGCTGAAATTATTTGATCAATTTCTTCTGGACGGATTTTAATTTCATGCCAAATCAAAATGTGCGAATGAGGCAAACCTTGCTTTTGCCACTCAATCAAATACATATAGCAACGTATGTTACCGAATGTTTTACGATTAAATCAATCAATGATTTTTAATGTTTGTTTGAACACACGTGCCGTGACATCATGACGATGCATTGATTGATGGCCTGGTAATAGCAAAGTTTTTATTTCCTCTCAATTCGGATTACATGTAAATGCAATAAACAAATCTGGACGACCATAATGACGTATGTAAGTCATCGCATCTTGTATATATTCCTGCATGTTCCGTGGACTGCCGATGTAGCTTGAAGGTAAAATAAATGCATTACCGATATGATTGGCGTTTAAATTTTCATAATTACTGCCGATAACAGTATCTCGTAAGAGGATGTATTCCTCCGATCGTAATTTAGCCTGGTTGTATCGAATAAATCGCAAATGCTTGTTTTCAACCTTGGCGTACATATCCACGAAGTATTGAAGGCACAGTTGACGATATCGAAGGACATGGTTATCCTAATTATGTCTAATCATCAATTGGGGGGCGTAGTACTTCATTGAAGTAACTTTTTTATTTGTTTTATTACCTGAAAAAATAATAAATTAAATAGTAAAAAAAGAATAAGAAATCAATATAGTGGGCCCGCTATAATCCGGCCCCTGGTCGGAATACCGCGGGTCTACTGTACTAATAAAATAACAAATTAAATAGTTGAATATTAAATTTACCAGCAACTGAATCACGCTGTTTGATGTTGATGTGATATTCATTCTGCTCTTGCCAGAATATCAGTAGATACTGGAGTGCGTCATACGAACGGTGTAGATCCGAAATTATATGTACTAACAGTTCTATCTTGACGTGTAACTTTAATCAACTGAGTCACCAACCATAAAAACTGCAACTTCATTTACGGTTGGTGCGTTGAATCTGCCAGCGTGTTCTCCTGATGGTAATTTGTCAGCTTTGATGACAATTTGATATTTGTCATTTTTTAATTGTGGCGACACAATTGAATAAGTTGATTATTATTTTCCAAAGAATTTTCCAACAATACCACAATTGCTCTCTCTTCTGCTTGTTCGATGAAATTATACAGGCACCTAGTTTTCAAGCGTTCCTCACTATTTCCAATAGATTTGGAGAAACTTCGGGTCATCGTTTGGCATCGGTATCAACGACCCAATCTTATGGTACACCTGGCCTTGTATTTTGAATTTAGTTTCAAAATGACGTCCATCAGATGTAAGATCGCAAATTTTTGTTGCCCCAAAAGACGTCATCTGGAAGCAAGAATTGATTTTGCCTGTCTTGCGAAGAAACAATTTCGAATCGTTTGATTCGCCAGCAAGAAGGATTGTAAATGTTCTGGCGGATTGGGTAGTGGTAATAATACATCTTTTCCTGATGCACAACACATGCCGGCTGCTTCATTGCGGAATTTCAACGCCTGATAATATTGGCATATTTTGTTCATTGCACCGATTGCAGTTTTAGAATTTGCAGAGTAATCAATGACTGGTGCATATTGGAACGCAAGACGAACAAATGATACACGTGTTAAAGCACGGCTGATTTGCTGTCTCTCTAGTTCTCTTTCTCTAAATGTAGCTATGTGCTGTTCTCGTGCCGCTCTACCTCTCGATATATTCTGTCACAGACGTTCATCACGCTGTTGTTGAGATTCTTGCAAACGACGCTCAGCTGTCCTGATTTTTTAAACTTCCTTTCTTGCCGTGATTTTTGTTCCTGATTGATGAGCTCTCTCATCGTGCGTCGTGCCTCTCTGCTACACGCATTGTCGAGGTTAGATTCTTTGGCGAAATTTCACTGAAAAATATTTGAATTACCACAAAAAGTGCCTTTCTGAAAGCCTTAAAATAAGACACTATAATACAGTGGTGAAACCGGAATTTTTGGGTGCATTGAAAAATACAGTAAAATGGAAGTTAAGAACTAATGAGGAAATATAAAATAACATTGAAAAAATAACAGGAAAAGAAGAATGATATTTTTTTCGATTCATTTGTAGCATGGATGACACCAGGCTTTTAAGGGGTTTAGAAAGATTTGAAACGAAATAATACCAGTGAACTGTATGGAAAGAAATTTTTTTTCGATAGCAGACTTTGAATATGGCAGGATTCAAAGGTAGAGAGGAGTGCAATAATGAAGGAGTACTGGGGAGGAAGAAAGAAAAAACAACAGGAGAGGAATTGAAATTGACACGTGGTCCCAAGCTGACCATAACAAAAAGAAGAAGAAAAATGATAAGCTAGCGAGAAATACTTACACGATTCGAATTTATCTTATCGTTTTCTTCAATGTTATATTCATGTGTGTAATTACTTTGTCGTTAGGTATAAAAGACACAAACGATGAACAACAATACAGTATAATTATAACACAATACACAACACAATTAAAATTGAAGAAACTCACACATATGGCGTGGAATAGACTGTAGCATAAATAAATCGAAATACAACGCCATCTACTGGATGGTTTGATAAATTAACACACCGCCATCTGTTAGGAATAAACTGTAGCATAAATAAATTGAAACAGAACGTGATCTACTGCCGGCCTCGGTAGCGTAGGGGCTAGAGTGCTAGCTCCACGTGCCGAAGGCCGCCGGTTCGAATCCGGCCGCGGGCATGGATGTTAAGTGTTCTGTGTCTGTGTGAATGTCTTGTCCGTCCTGTGGCGTCCATACATTGGAAAAATACACATTACTGTATGGCCTCCGTTGCCGAATGCCATTAAAAAAAAAAAAAAAAAAAAAAAAAAAAAAAGTAAATAAATAAATAAAAAAAAAAAAAAAACGTGAGCTACTGGATGATTACCCAACCTAGCTAACCAAGTATTGTATAGATAAGTTAACACATCGCCATCTGTTAGAAACTTATGGAACTATAATAATAATTACGTGTGGTCGTAAAGACCTGGTGACATGGTTTCTACTGGCTGGGCATTATGCCCCTGTCGTAGTCGCCTTTACCTAGCCCGCCCATCCTGCCTGGTACAGGGGACCTACATTTTAACGTCGAATCCGAACCACAGTACCGTCCTGGCGTATTTCACGTCATACAGCATGCTGCGCCGGGGGTTAATGCCGGGTGAAGTGTCTATAAAACCCTCACCGAGACAGGGACTCGAACCGGGTACCCTTCCATCTCCAGTCAGACGCCCTAACCACTTAGCCAGCAGACCGCTTAGCCTTGGTGGCTTACAAATAATTACAAACCATTGTCCTATGACAAACATTTAATGAACATTTATTTTACAAATAATAAATATTGAGGTCTATAATCTAGATAAAAAAATATCCTATCTTTTAAGTTGGACTAAATTACACACATTAAGCCAAATTTCATTCAAATCGGTTATGTAGTTTCGGAGTTCATCCCGGACGAACATCGTGACACGAGATTTTTATATATATAAAGATTATAAAACAGATTTATTAAATTTAAGTACTTTACCAGGCCGAAAATAGTGACAGGTACGTCACATGTTGTTAAACAACATATTTAAACAAGTAGGCTCATATAAAATTAATCATATCATACTACAATCTTTTTAAAAAGAAGACCGCAAAGAATTATCTTTTTTTCCAACACGGTTTCTCTGTTGGCGTTAATGTCTTTACTTTTAAATAATATTAGCAATTGATCTATTGCCACATTTATTTATATTTTATCATGGTAGTCAAGATTAGAGATCCTACAAGCATGGTAAGTCCTTATACTTCTCAGTAATCTTATTGAGACAATATTATTCCTGTTTTTTTTTTTTTTTTTTTTTTTTTTTTTTTTTTTTTTTTTTTTTTTTTTTAAGTAAAAAAAGAAAATAATATCGTTTTAATTGTTTCTTAATAATATTTAAAACTGTAATATTTTCAATTGTACATTCAAAATAATATTTAACTAGTAGCAAAACAAATATTTTTATAGCAGATTCAAAACAAAATAGAAATGGTTCAATGGTGCACAGTCCACTCAAGGCAGTGATGTCTGCTCGGTGGTCGGCGACAGAATGAGAAGAGTTTGGACCGCGGTTTTGCCATACACGAGCCGACTGGAGTGATGGCTTGGTGTCGCTCCACGTGGTTTTCCCCACACACCGTCAGTTGGCTTGATGGCACGATGGACGAAACTGATGGATATTGGACTGACCGGATATCCAAATAATCCTGTCATTCCACGTCATCCACATCAGTTTCCCCACACACGACGCGATAATGGAGTGACATCGCTCCATTTGGACGGATGGAGCGATCGTGTATGGCCACCTTAAGGGCCTCGCCGTCGACGAGGCGAAAAAGCCATAAACAACAACAAAAAAGTTAGCAATTGGACGAAAAGGTGTTTGCCTCTTAAGCCCGAGAAGGATATATTTTCATGCTGATGTTAATGTTGTTGTTTTATTCCAGGAATTCATAACTGTAAGGAGTAATCGAGAAGCATTTCACCCTAACTCACTTCCGAAGGAGCCTAAAATTAAAACATAATCAAGATATAAACATCCGCATATTGGAAAACGATGCACTTCACGTTACGTCTGGTGGCCACTACTAAGGGTATTTACGTCTCTTAGTGTCGTTCACGTGCAGGTCTAAAGCTATGCCGTTAACGTCAGCTAAGGCCGTCCTTCCCTTTGAGAGCGCTCGTATTCTGACGGCTTTGTCCCGAGTGCTTGTCGCATTACGCGACCCGCTTTGTATTACGAGGCAATCTGTTCAGGTCCACAGGGAGCCTCTTAGAGGGCTTCCTAACTTTAATTTACTTTTGACGTAGTCGAACTGCTCAGAGCTTAACCTCGACGTGGAAATACTGAATAATGTTCCACAGCGTGTGGTACCCAGTCTGCGATGGCTCCCACCTCTTAGAGTGTATCATGTATTCCTTGAGAGTGATTCTTCAGTCGTGCGGTGCTGTTGAAGGGGACGTGTAACGATGTTCTTCTCGGATAAGCCTTGAGTTTATGAAGTTCTCAAGAAGTGTCAAGGCAAGTAGGACGAAAAGAGGGAAAACTTTACCTTCTCCTAAGGAAAAAGTGACATCGTATTAAACCATCACGTAGGAAGTGAAACTACTTATTTAACTGTTACTCGTTTCTTTTCTTTTTTTCGGAGTAAGAAGTGTGGAATTAATTGTATTCTAAATTGAATGAGAATTTTTATATTTTAATCATAAAACAAATATATTTGAAATCTTGATTCTTTATAATCATGCCTGTTATGAAAGCTGTCTCCTCATAGACTTCCATGCTTTGCTTCGTCGGATATATGCCTTCAACCTGCGGCAGAACTAGACTGTAGATGTTATCTTGAGCAAATGATAAAAACAGGATGGGAGTTAATTCTGCTATCCCAAAATGGGCACTTCCCACCAACAGCACATCTGCAAGGATACTCTTTAATTTCTGCCGCATCTGGGTATAATTGGGAACCGGTTTTGAAAAATCAGAATGTCCTCCAACGTCCCCGTGCAGCGTTTGTCACTGCATTTAGGCCGCAACTATCTGTCTGCGCACCTGAATCGCATCAGCGTTCTGTAGTGCCCTAAATGCCAAATGTGTGATCAATACTATTGCTAGTATCAGCGGTTTCTCTCATCTTTGCGACATTAATAGATTTTGTAGTTTATATGTTTCAAATCGTAGGACTCTGCTAGCGCTGTTTTGATTTAAGTAAGTAGTCCGCGCTTTGACCTCGCATCCGGTAGAACGCGAATTCGAATCACCATCCGCCTATCCAGATTTCGATTTTCCTTGGTTTCCACAAGTAACTCCAGGCGATTGCCGGAATGAGTCCTTTAAAAATGACATGGCCCAATTCTTTCCCGTTTCTTGCCCCTAGTCTTTTACCGCCTCTAATGTCTTCGACGTCGAAGAGGCGTAAAGCCAAAACCAAAAAAAGTAGCCAGCTTTTGGCATGAATATTAACTCATATTACAGTTTTTCACACCGCCTGAAGCATATGAGAATTATAGCGTTGCAAATGACATTACTAGCTGAGAGAAGTATGCTGCGTTGTTATCATCACGTGTTGCCATGTGTGCATTACTTCATAATGAGGCTAAGTTTCCTTTCCAGAACTGCTGTGCAAAAAAACGCGCTTGCGCCTTCATAGAAATGTTGATAAACGAATGGAGTCAAGCTGAGGTCATCATTTAGGCATGTAGAGAGAAAGCAAAGCTTTAAACGCCACGTGCGTCCATGTACAGAACATTAATTTGGAGAAGGCGTGTCTGAAAACTTGATAAAAGATGGCGTGATCGGTACAAAAGAGGAAGTTAATCACTGAGAATGAAGTTTTCCTGAAAAGAAGGTTTGAGATATCCTAATTACTATCAGCCAAGCTGGAAGGGTCATGAATGATGACTATGGTGGTGGTAGTGGTTAATAATCAACTAACTGTAAACAGTGGCGGCCGATGTAATGTGCTCAGGTCATTTTTTAGTATTATAGCTTAAAAATTAATAACGTGTGAATGTGTCATTATCTGCGTGTACTGCCCGACTAATAAATTAGTTTGGAATTGAAGGAATCAAATATAAATGTTTTAAAACTGACCAAAATATAAACAATGACTAATCGGCCAAAAGCCGACGTGTTTACCAAGAGCCAGTGCTGGATTACCCAATAGGTACGACTAGGCACTAGCCTGAATCCTCCGATTTTTAAAGGCCCCCTGAGAGTCTATTAAAAAATCAGAGTAATATGAAAACATGAAAATTATTATTTTTTTGTTTCATTGTAGCACAAGATAAATAGAAGTAATTTTCAAAATATCATAAATTGAGAAATTAGTTTGTTTAATCGTATAAAAAATATAATCCATTCAATTAGTCATTTACAAAACCTTCTGTTTGTACTCATAAAATATAGATTTTATTTTTCAAAAAATTTGAGTGCATAGGGCCTTATACTTTCTTAATCTTGCACTGCCCACATGGCACAAACGCTTCCTTCAAAGACCGTTTCCGGCAGTGGAACTACATTTCGCTTGAGAGTCGTTTCTGCTACGTTCATTCATAAACTTGTATAATACCCCTTCAAAGGAAGCAACAAATAGAAACAATATTGCCTCCTCGCATTGACAATGTTTCTGGGGGATGTAATTGAATGTGGATTTCATAATGTGGTGGAGCCCGCGTGTCTGCCCACTGCCCGGGAGCACCCTGAAACAGAACGGACTTGTGTCAAGTCCCTACTTGCAAAGTGCTCCCCCTCCCTTCAAATTCTCAACGAAACTGCCAGTGCGCATGTGCGAATTGTGCCGTCTGGTATCTGTCTCCACGACGGCGACATAATTTATTGATGTGGTCAACAGGGGGTGTTCAATATTTCCCCTAGCTGTCATAAGTTATCGTATATTAAACAATCCAGCATGTTTAAATATTTATTTTCCGTTGTTTACTTTTATTTTTTATGTATTTATTCTTGATTGACAGGTACAGTGTCACTGCGTCTACAGCCGCCCTTGATTGTAAAGAATTACTCTTAAGTAAGGACCCTCCAGTAATCAGTTTTCATGAGTATTAAATATCTTATATATATATGATTCGTGTTTATGTATATTAGAAAGTAATATACAGTTTGTTTATTGCATACTAAGCTCTATTAACAACAAACTCCTGCAATTTCAGCCACCGTTTGTCAACGTCCCTTTTACAAGGGGACGTAGGAGAAGGAATAGATCCGTTCCTTACGAGACGGTGTAGAAAGATTTAATGTACAGTATGGTTATGCAAAAGGTAATTCTTTAAGAATTTATTTTCCTAAAAAATGGGAGTCTTTAAATTAAGGACCATTTTTTCCGGATATAAAAGTCATCGTTCTAACTGATGTCTGGATGGGGACTTTCAGGAAGGTGTCATTAAAAAGAAATACACATATCAAATATATAAATATATATATAAGCCCACTCACCCAGCTCAGTCACATATGACATATGTTAGGAGAGCGTAATTAGATTTTCTTAAAGCAGGCGTCCAGCTTCCTACCGCCAGGTTAGTAAAACAAGATAACTGGCAGAAATAAATCTTTTGCGAGTTGTGTGGTAACAGGTTCGTAATGCGAAGTTGTCAACACGCATTCTCAGAACCTGTCTACTGAATGTACCGCTCACATTTTAACAGTGACATCTCAATGGAAGAGAACGTCTGGAGTTAATTCGGAAAGGACACATACTGAATAAGATCTTTCCACACAAAAACTTGGCCAGGGAAAAAAAAAAACTGCACACACACCAATAACAACAACAAGGTGGTTTTTATTCTACCCGTGGTCCGCAGGAAAAATATTAAAAAATTAATTATAATTGAATTAAAGATATAAAAAAATAACTTAGTCCATAACCCGAAGGTTGGTTCGATCCTCCCGAAGGAGGCATACTAATTACGTGAGGTTAAATAGGGGAGGGTGGTTTCCGACGAAATCTCACCAAGGGGGAGAGGGGATCAACGGAAATCTCACGTGAGGTTTTGGAAATTTTTGTTGGAGTGTAGAGCTAAAAAAAAGTCTACAAATTACGGGAAAGTCCAATCTGGGGGGGTTTTCGTCGAAAAGTGGGGGTGTAACCGTTTTTGGTAGGGTGAGACCAAAAAAAAAGGTCCAAAAAGTTGGGATAGCGATTTCTAGGGGGGGTGTCTCACGGACCAGATCTCACCAGAGGGGAGGGGGAGGGGTTGGACCAGATATCACGAAATCTCACTAGAAAAAGGGGTGGGGGGTCGGGAAGTAGAGTAAAACACCTCACGTAATTTATGGATGCCCCCTAAGCCATTATGTCAGATGTATGACGGCCTGATAGTTTCCTCTGGGACCTACAGTTTAACGTGGAATCCGAACTTCAGAACGATCTGGTGTAGCTCATATGATCAAACACAACTCTTAAAATTTCCGGGATTTTAACCCGTAACCGGAACAGCATACTTCTGAAAGCAAGCGCCGTAACCACTGAGCTACCAGAGCGCTCGATGATCTCATAACAGAAAAGAAATTCGTAAATATTGTTCAAATAATTTGGATACAGTACCCGTACTGTAAGAGAGTATAAGCCATACGCCTATAAAACAAAACTTTCTAAAAGTCATGAATATTTCAGCGACAGGCAAAACTTTGGTATTTCCAGTATATGTGGATATGACTGCATTGTTACTACAATAAAATACGTTTCCAGCGGCACCAAGGAGAGTAAGCAGTATACCTTTAAGAATTAAGTCAAAGGCTATTTTATGAGTGTATTATAAGTGTAGATTTTCAGGAACCGATAGCAGTTCGTGGAATAAATAAATAATTAGACTCATGTAAGTTGATGGTCCATAGAATTATTTTTGACATTTTAGTAGTCCTCGGGTTGAAAAATGTTGAAAAACGCTGCCTTAAAATATACTTCTCCCTGCGACTCTCGTATTGGTGGCTTATTTTCAAGGAAGGCTCTTTGGGAACGTAGTTTCTCATGTCTCAAATCACATTATTTGCTACTGCATTTTCACGTTTGGACAGTAGCAATTTTTGCAAGGACGATAGTTGAGTTGATAGTGACTTTGGACTAGGGATGTTACGGAGCTCCGCATCCGCAAGTGTGGAACTTTCGCGTGAAATCCTAACTCCGCTTCCGAAATTTTTAATGCGGATGTATAGCGGATGTTTTGTTTACATTGCAATATATGTTAATGTTTTCTCTTTATACGAGATTCTGACCATCTTCGCTTAGCTAACAACAACGTGCTTGTTTTTATTTTTGACGATCTTGTAATAAAAGTAACAATGTACTGACCGGTGTTTTTACTCATTTACCTAAGCGACGAATTTACAAGTTTGAACTTGCATGTAAAGCAAAGCTGCCTATTGACGGTCGAAATTATAGGACATCCGTGTAAAACTACTGTAGGATTACGCATTCACGCTTCTAGAAGGGGTCCAACGAAACGTTCCAATCAATCCTTTCCACTTGTACTTTCTTTCCGCACACCATGTGTCCTTATCGCACACTCGTTGGATGTTTCCTCCAGTCATGATCCAACACCATAGCTTGTCGGACGGCAAGGACCCGTGTTGGTTGTCTAGGAGTCAAACAATATCCAACTCGTCCTACATGTAGTCCTTTAACCCCTTTCACGGTCCATCAAGAGTCCTTTATGTAAAATCGGATAAGTAGTAGGCCTACTGTGAATGGGCCGCTAGAGCGGTGGAAAGGCGGATGGAGAGCATGGAGATGTGCGGTGGCGTGGCCTTGTGCTTGATGCTTGAATTAGTCGAGCCGCGAATTCAGCAAAGTTAATATGACAAAGATTGTTTTGTAGACGCGTGTGTAGTTATGTAAATAATTTAATTCACTTGTGAAATTATCTCACGTTTTTTGTTGTTGAAAGATGAGGCAAAAATAAATCAATGTGGGAGTATTATATGGGAATAGAGTTTACTTATAAAAAATGTAGAATTTGGCATAATAAATTGCCTATTTTGATTTTAAGTTTATTTTTGATTAAAATATTAAAGTCTAAATAATTGTAAATTTATTTTTCCACCTCTGCATCCGCTACCTCAAAACATCCGTATCCGCGGATTTCAAGCACTGAAAATCCGCATCAACATTCGCAAAAAAATGACCTCCGTTACGACTCGACTTTGGACGTCTGAAACTTTCAGTTAGCGCGGAAAACCATCTTGTACTCTTAGGAATATCCCTGCCATCTACACGCGAGAAATAGCGTCCCTTGATTAGTTTGCTTATGCTGGATGATGACTAGTTCCTTGAACCACGCCGTGTTCGTGAGGCTGGGGTGCGACTGATTATTCCTTGTTGATGGCTGAAGTAACTGGACAAACACCGATCAGGCGACAGTACAGCCCACCCGTGCTCACGGCGAGCAGTCGGACTACATCAGAACGTGACCCTCAATAAATCGTGCCCGCCGTGTGTACCTCAGTCCTCAAGAGACAGACGGACTAATCCCCACCGCGTAGTCTGGCCCGATGCGTGGAGCACTGCTGTATTTCATGCTGGATTACAGAGGCACACGTTCTGCCGCGTCCCCGCCCCCTCCCGTTTTGTGTTTCACCTCTCTTTTTGTGGGTGGACCTGTTTGTTTAATGGCAGCGGCTCGGTCGCACCTGTTATTTGAAACTGAGCTGTAAATCAAGGCGAAACAGCCTCCTCCGCTCCAGGAGCTCTGTGCAAGGTCGAGTCACTGTGTTAGGGTCATGTCCGGTGTCGATTCCATCAGAGTCGATTGCGAGTACGACATCAGTCTTACACCTGGGAGAAATGAGATTTAGTTTCTTAGTTTACCTTTTATTCACTGGGTGGACTTTTAAAGCATCATAGTAATGGTATTTTTCTTTTCAAGTCTCCCTAAAATTGACGGTCCTATGTGAATAGCAAAACGGGATGGTAATTATTATTATTATTACAGCTTTATCAATCCCTATTTCAGGATGCAGCCTCTTTAAGCCAATGAGCTGTATAATACAATTTAATTCTAAGTAGTTTTGTTGCATTTCTCTCCAAGCTGATCGATCTTGAGCAACTCTCTTCCAGTTCACGCCTGTAACTCGACGTATGTCTTTATCCCAGCGATCCGGGGGTCTTCCTCTTTTCAGGTTCCTTGGTATCCAATCCAATACTGCCGTAGTCCATCTGTCATCTCTTTTGCGAACAATATGACCAGCCCATTGCTTTAAGCAACTATGCCAATTATATTAAGACCGAAATGTATGTCTTTATTAATAACGGTCATAATAATAATATTGTAATGGGAGAGGACTCGTGTCTTAGTACTTGAGGTGTCTGGATGGAGATTGGAAGGTCCCCGATTCGAATCCCTGTCTAGGCGGAGATTTTCATAAGCCCTTATCCCCTATCTTCACCTCTGGCATAGCTTGCTGTGAAGTACGCCAGAACGCTTCCGTGGTTCGTTAAATTGTCTATCCCCTCTATGGCTAACAATTAGTTGAAACATGGCTTTGTACACATTTAAAGCAAAATTCAAGCCAAACGGAGACTAATTGGCCCAAACAAACATACGTAGATACAATATTGTAAGGCGATTATGTTGCTATCAGTTGAAATTTTTTATATTAGTCACTCATAACTCATTTTCAGTAAGTGTTTGCCTTAAAAATTGACGTAAATAAATTTCTAGATTGTAATCGAACATCATAATTAAAAATAAATGCGTATGTCGAGATTGCCTTTACCTCACGTGGTTGTTCTACTTGTGGTGGACGAGCGAACCTTTTTTCTTTCTGTTCGCCTTGCACCCCCCGAGAAGAACATTCTCGTGGGTAACCACGCTGTCATGTGAGCAGTAGCACTATGAATAAAACTCGCAGTAGTGGTAATTACATATTTACACTTTATTACATTAGTTATGTACATCAAGGCCTCTCCTATCTCTTTCTATCATCCTCCTGACTTTCATTCCTTCTTATGACTTTAATTCCTGCCGACTACATTGCCTATAGATCGTTGGGTTGCTCCTACCTGTGTTCTGGCTGTGAAGGCTCCTTGCTTCATCACTCGTAGTCTTCAGCTGCCTTCGCCGATGACGACTAGCTCGATGACGCTCCTGTAGACATACTACGATGACCAAGATTATCAACCTGACCAAGATGACCTAGAAGACCCCTCCTAAGCTCCTGCAGTCCAGTTTTGTCTCGTTCTCCGCTCCCTAACATTCGTAGGAGGGAGTGCCCCGGGCCAATCAGAATCCTTCCTATCCTACCAGCTCTCTCCAAGTGATGTCTTGCTAACTCCTAATTTTGCTGACGATCTGTTCCACTTTGGAGGCGTTGCTGCTGCCTTTGCTTACATTCCATAGCCTCTAAATGTTTGATTCTGTGTTGTAACGCGCCCTGATTTCAACCCTGGTACATGCAATCACTCTCACCTAACAGTATTACCATTTTTATATAAATGTAGCCTAAAATTCCTTATATGTCCACTACGTACTGCGTATAAGTTATTTACGGCTTCGTAGAAAATCTCAAACATCTAAATGTTCTGCGTAGGCTACATATGCAAAACATGATTTACCAGGGATAAAATTCCTGCTGAAAGCTGAATTGGAACCACGAACATATAGATACCAAATTGTACTACTTATTTTACACCTCTATCAACTTAAGAAATAAAAAAAACTTGATTCAGTGATTATTCGATTGCATCTAATGTTGTCAAAGAACTTTTAATAGTTTTCCAAAAGGCTGCATGTTGCCTAAAGAGTATGTTCCAAAAGTAATTAGACTTTCTAGAGTCGCCTCAACGCACAGAAACGGGTGAGATTGATTGAGCCTTACGAATAAAGTGCAACCTGATTCAAACAGCTTCGAGGTTTGGAATGGTTAGCAGCTGAAGGCTGTTTTTATATTGTGTCACAATTCAAAATGCAGTGAAGTTTGAAGCAATGTTACTCCATAAAATTTTATGTCCAACTAGACTAATTCACTATGGACGCATTCAAAATGTTGACTCATGCTTACGGAGATGTAACCCTGTCAAGTTTTTAGGTGGCACTAGTCGTTCAAAGATGATCCGTAAAACGTGGAAGATAAGTCATATTCCGGGAGGCTGACATCAAAAACTTCAGTGGTGCATGCGAAGGCTGTTCTATACTGTAACAACAGAAGGTTAAGTGTGAGAGTGAGGTAGGGCTTTGTCGATCGCTGGATGCTTCTTCACGACACGGTGCTGTTGGAGAGGATCTGCCTGAAGAAGGAAAATGTGGTAATGCTGTCGCAGTCGTGTAGACTTGGTAGATCACCGCCGGACTTCTTTTCGTTTCCAAAGGTCCAGATGATTCTGAAAGGACAACGTTTTGAGACCGTTATCGAGATTCAAGCAACTGAGCCTCGAGTCTTAAAAAGAAATTCAGTAGGAGTAGTGAAAAAAAGTTTAGAAATTGTTAGAACCGCTGGAAGCGGTATACCGATGCTCAAGGGGCCTCTTTTGAAGGCTACTAAGTGTAACTTTATATTGTTTTGTAAATCAAATGTTACTAAATAAATGAATAAATATCTAACAGATGTCGCTGATGATGCTCTTGATATAGAGCGAAACGCGTACGACACCAAAATAAAACAAATTCAATTGCATTGGCGTGTTATTCACCTTTATAAAAAATTGCTACTAAGTGTATTTGCAAAATTGTTCAATAAATCAATTTTAATCGAACCAGTCTTATTACTTTTGGTACATACTCCCTATAACCGCGCATGCTGCTTTGGAGGCAAAGAGTGTGACCAGTATCCGATTAACTTGGAACTGTGCATACATTCTCGTTGCTGCCAACAATACAATATTTAATAATTGTAATTACTAATTAATCAGTTATTCTGTAAAAATTGAGTAAACTTGATTACTTCTCGCAGTCGAATTACCTATC
The DNA here is from genome assembly GCA_031002005.1 of Vandiemenella viatica. Taxonomy (NCBI): domain Eukaryota; kingdom Metazoa; phylum Arthropoda; class Insecta; order Orthoptera; family Morabidae; genus Vandiemenella; species Vandiemenella viatica. The sequence goes on along the minus strand of JARYHS010009186.1, from coordinate 115,894,103 downwards.
ATGGGGTTATAAAAGTGTGTTTATTATTTTAAATGTATGTTTATTTTTTAAAATAATTATTTCAATTACTTGACTGACTAAAAAGGATTTAATGTTTTGGTATTTATCTCATAGATATAATTAAGAAATTCTCTCTTTTTTGTTGGTAGTAGTGAGTGTTGTAATGAGGAAACTATGTGTTAAAAGTTAAATAAAAAAGAAGTGGAGACAATTTCTCAAGGATGACCGTACTGTTAAAATGAAGGACTGTAAAGTATGTTGCGTTGATCATACCGTAAGTTATTCATTGCCTCTGGCATCCGAATATTTTATTCTTAGTCGTTCAACAAAGATATATATATATATTACGGGTCAACCTATAGTTGGCGTGTAGTATAATATCACAGTATTGTTGAGTCTGGATTTTCTGAAGAAAAAAATAATACTCTTCAAGTATGTTAATTCTATTTATACTTAGTTTCAGTCTTTCAACCCCTATTTTTTTATACAGTTTATAGTAATTAACGTCAGCAGCCGTATAATTAGAGCAGGCTTAAAGCAGTATTACAAATAACATATCTTCTTCTTATACCGGTCCGAATAAATGGCAAGAGTTTGAAACATAAGCACCAAACTTCACAAATTTTAGGTTATTCGCATTTATGAAAAATTGTTTTCTTTCTGTGGAATAGTAACAGCCAGTGGTTGTAGTCGAGTCTTTGTGTTTGTGTCACGTTATCAGTCAGTTGCGTTAAAAAAAATAATCTCAAAGTGTTAGAACACGTCTGAATTTCGTGAAAGCTCTCGTACATTCGTAAAGCCCTTGCTTCTTTCTTGCATACCACAACACGTTGCCGTTAAAAAATACAGAGCTTCCAAAACTACAAGTGTTTCACCAATGTTACTGCTCGCATATTCATTCGGAAAGAAAGGGTCTTAATTTGTGTTATCGGTATCGCTGGTTACTGTGCAGAAATAGGTTTCGAGAAGCTTAATAATACCGACAATGCCCAGGGGGTAAATTTTCCTTCCCTACTGTGCCAGCACTGGTTAAAATATCCCTGCAAGCCGTTCGGTGGGTGCTTCACTTGCGGGCGGCCGTTTCACTTCATCTGCTCGTAATTCCCAGCCTGTGCACGCCTCTTATTTGCATAACTGCGAACGGTATTTCAGTGCTACCACCACCCCGCGCCGTGAAGAAATATTTCGACTCTGGAACGGAGCCGGCGTTTGCTATGAAGGCAGTGTTTGTTCTTGCCTTCTGGTCGGTATTTACTTTTCCCATTCCAAGGGTTTTTGTGGAAACTAGGCAAGATATGAGGACTGCCGTTCTCTTCTCCGGAACGATTTTCACCCCCGAGGAATCTGCGAGGAGAGCGAAGCAAGGTTGGCCTACGAGTTGAATGCCAGATGGTGATTTCCTTAGGGTTAGTACTGCTTCCGTGCACCGCAAACTCGTTAAAAAGTAGCCAAACCGAGCAGTAATTGCTGTGGAAATGGTTTGCGGCTAGAATGCCGCAAGGACGAGGAAGTACTCTCCAACTCTGCCCTTTTATCCCAGTACTGTGATCAAACCGTAAACCTAAGAGATACGAGTGTCTTCATTTTAACTGCTAACGCTCTATAGTATTCTGTTAATCTCTGCAAATAAACACAAAGTAATCTTTGCATATTTTTCCCATGTTTACAGCACACACGCGTGTTATCATTCATTCATAATTGTAATTTTCCTTATTACCTCATATAATATAACAACACCATTCACTCATTTTCAATACTTAGTCCGTTAACCTTAGCTTTTATACTAATGCTGTTTTTTTTTTAATTTTTTTTTAATTTTATTTATTTTTTTTATCCGTCTAGTACACTAGACGGATAAGAAAAATCCACCATTCACTCAGTTTGTTCCGGATCTTGATGATGGTCCTAATTTTCAGACAAGTGTTATAAACCGCCAATAATTTACGTAAACCGCGAGAACAACTACTTTATCTAATTGCGACTTTATCAGCACATTTTTACCTAATAAACCGCACGTTTCAGATGTCAAAGAATGCAAATTTCTTGCTGTTGATTATTTTTTACAGCTTATAATAAAGAAGCTATAGTTCGCAGTAAATTTATTTATGCAGGTATTTATATGAAATTTAGTGTTGCAAAGTTGATTCAATAACAATATTAGTATCAATTATTCACGTTGTCCTGATAAAATTACAATAAAATTGTGAAAAGCTGTTGAAAATGTGTAAACAAAGTGAAAATGAGAGAAATACATAGTTATGAGTGATCATTGTATTTATTAGCGGTCTGGTGGCTCAGTGGTTAAGGTGTTTGACTGGGGATAGAAACGTTCATGGTTCGAATCCCTGCCTCGCGGGGAATTTCATTGCTCCTTAACCCGACCTTCACTCTGACACATGTTGCTGTGTACTGTGAAATACGCCAGAACGCTTCCGTGGTTCGGTTTCCACGTTAAACTGTAGGTCCTCTGTACCCGGTAGGACTGCCGGGTTAGGTTAAGGCGGCGTCGACAGGAGCGAGTGCGGAGCGAATAGAAATCCTGTCACCAGGTCGTTACGACCACACGGAATTATTGTTTTCATTATATTTACTAACGATTGTGTATATGATTATTCAATTTGAGGAGGAGTACATTCAGGTGTATGTCAATGGAAAATTTTACATGCGCAATGAATTTTGTATCGGCAGTATAGCACTGAAACGCTGGAAATGTGTGATGTGCCTGGAATGTGATCGACTTAGAACTATGAGGTTTTGTACATTAATCTCAAACGATCAATTTTCAATGCTGCAGACTTTGGCAGTCACACAGTTCTTCGAAAAGTTGCATGTTGGAGTTTCATTGATTTGCCTATTTAACGACAACTTGAATGCTGAATCAGCTGTTTGACTGTCTTCCAACAATGTAGCTGCAATTCCTGAAGAAGCAAGTGAAAGTGAAATTTCATTCTGCAAGTGAATCTTTACCAAAATCAATGAGATGAAAAAAGTTTTTCCAGTTCCACTGCTAGCGTCCAAGAAGAAATTTCGTCTAGTTACATTGTTCACATCTTTCATGAGCATATTTTTGTTGCTGATTCAACAGTGGAACCTTCTTTCGAACTGATTCTCTCAACGCATCACAATCATATTGATTTTCGCGTTTCAACTCTTGATTAAATGTGCCGTGCATTGGACGATTGGGCGCTGTCATAACTAATTGAGGTAATACTCGTTCGATATCACAAAGCATATGACCTCAATTAATATCAATGGAATAGAAATAAAATAACTATAAGTGTTGGATAGATCGTGAAACAACACAAAAATAAAAGCAAAGGTAATTTTGGATGTAGTCTTCTCGGGAGACTAGCCGAGTAAGTAAGATGTTTCCACACGATATTTCGGCGATCTGGTGAAGATGGCGACGGAGTCTCAGATCGCCGAAATATCATGTGGAAACATCTTACTTACTAGGCTAGTCTCCCGAGAAGACTACATCCATTCTCAACGCCGAGAAAGACTTCGTTCCTATAAAAGGTAATTTTATTTTAATTTAGTATGGAATACGTTTTGCAGATTTTTCTCCAGATATGACAGTCTTTTTTTCAATAGTAAACATTTAATTGAGTTATAAGGAACAAAACATAAAGAAAAACAAAAAATGACGAATATCCATCGTTCGACTCATAGTATTGAGATCCTACAAAAATACAATAGAAAAAAAAAAAACACTTTCAGTTTTCCGGAATTTTCAGGGCAACTTTTTCAGATTTTCCTTTTCTAAAAATCTTATTCGGACCATTACGATCATTCATAAAAATTAGCCAAATTGGTTCTCACAAAAAAAAATTATTTTCAGTTTTTCCCCAATTTTACGGTCAACTTTTCCAATTTTCTTTCTCTAAAAACCTTATTCGAACTATCATGAAGATTTTTAAAAAAATTAGACAAATCGGTCCATAAAAAAGGTAATTTCAGTTTTCCAGAATTTTCTAATTTTCGGGGAACTTTTACGATTTTTCTTTCTCTAAAAACCTTATTCAGACCATTAGAACATTTAGAAGGGGGGGGGGGGGGGGGAATAGTAAAATTGGTCCAGCCGCTCTCAAATTATGCGATTACCAACGCACAACATTTCATTTTTATTTATATAGATTATCGGGTTTAAATATGGCATACATCGATCGTCGCTCTTGTTAACTATAATGAAATACCTTTCGTCGACATGAAATTTATGGTAGTAGGAACTAATGTCGAACACACAAAAACCTAAATTAGGGGCATACGCTTAAATAATGATCAGAATCGACAGGGAAAAACAGTGAAATTTGTAGCAATAAATTAGTGCTTCAAATAAAAAAAAAAATTAACTATAACTGTAACTTACTAACAAACTCATAAATAGGAAAATTAAATAAGTTTTCGTGTTAAACCTCGCTACGAGGCTCACGACTATAGTTTTTATGAAACTTACTACTGTGGTCTATGTATATTTGGCTAACGTCGCAATTTTCATGAAAATAATTTACGTTTTGTCTTAGTTCTTAAATACTCAATGTACCTTTAACGTTTGTAACATACTTATGGCAGAATTTTAAACTGGTTTGTTTCAAGTGTATAGTTGGCTTGTAGGATGAATACATTTGAAAGTCAGTTTAGAAATAAACAGTGATCGCTTACTATCAGAGATCATGTTTCGCAATAGCAGAAAGAACTTTAGCTTGGTCGGTTTGAACTAAGACTGATCTGTTGTGTGGTGTCTGACAGTTGTTAAAGTAGAAATAACAGTGGCAAAATGTTATTATAGAAATACAAATAGATACCCTCTCTGAAGTAAGTACGCATACTGTGGTACTGGTAAAAATCTTCACAAAAAAACATAAGAACGGATTTTTGAGGAACAGAATTATATAAGGTAGAAATGTTGACATTTTTATTTTGACTTAATAAATAACAGAAACTGATAACATGAAACATATTTTGTCATTTAATAAAATGCAGGACTTAACGGAATGTTCTGTTACTGAGTTACTGAGATTTGGCAAAGTGTGTGTCATACATTTATCCAGCGAATAACAGTACATGAAACATTCATGTAAACGTTAGTTCCTATTTCTATTGATCAATATGGTGGGGTTAACTCCATAATTTTAAATCTTTTATCAGGCTTGTAGTCTACAATTAGATATTTGTTACGACGTGCATTTAACTCTTGAAAAATGAGAGATCTGAAGTCTCTATCACTGCGTGTTTAACGCACTGGTTTGATGTCCGGTGACGAAATTTCAATTCATTTTAAACATTTACACCCTACAACGCAAAATGATATTCGGAAGTTCAGTCTGTTCGTGAGGGATATTCTTAGTACAATAAGATGACAAGGAGCCAAGAATAGATGATCAATAAAAAAAAAAAAAAAATCGGCCTACACCTCGTCGACGTCGAGGTCATTAGAGGTGAGAGGGATTGAGGGCAAGGAATGATAATGAAATCGATCAAGGTCCCCGATATACGCCAGGAATGATTCCGGGAATATATAGAAAACTGAAATGTGGATGGAGGGATGGGGAATTGAACCTGCGTGCTCCCGAATCCGACTTCCGAGCTTTACCACTTACCCACGGCCACGGGGTGCTGGATCTTCATTATCAAACCCAGGTTGAGGAAGAAGCAAAGACAGAAATAGCTGTGCAATACCAAAGGAATGTTGGTGCAAGTTCTAAAGAAAAATGAAACACCACCAAAAAATATGGATTGCAATTTTCAGTTCTTTGTCTGGGCGAAAAATTTCAGAGGAAGATAAATTAGAGTCATGAAAAGAAAAAAAAAAAAAGAAAAAAAAAACGATTTTCGAGTTTAACAACGCTGGTTTCGTTTGCGGGCCCGGCTATTTGTGAATTTGTGAAGGCTCTATTAGTCTAATTTAATCGCACTGCATTCGGAGCCGTCACCGATGTGCGAAGACGACTCCCGATGCTGTTGGTTGCCGGTTCGAGTCCGGCTTTTGGCTAGGGCGTTTATGATGCCGATTTGACTCCACCTTCTGACTAAGGTGTTTGTGGTTAAGTGTACTTGTGTAGATGGCAAATATCGAAATGAAAATGGTTATCCGTTCTAGTTACGCAAAAACAATCGTTTAACATAAAAAAACTTGTCAAATTAACAAGCAGTCTCAAACCGCTGTTTATATCAGGGGTGGCCAACATTTTTTCCGGCCCACGAGATTCATCGCACTCTTACAAAATGTTTTTTTTTTTATATTTCAGTTTTAGTGTTATATGTATATTTCTTTACAATGTGCGTTTAGTAGCATTATTATTATATTATCTGTGTTTACATGTAAGAATAATAGTAAACACAATAACAACTCATATTTCAATTTTTCACTTCAAAAAAATGTATCTAGTGGGTATGTATAATTTTATATGCGGCTCTCGGAGTTATAATGCGCTTCCGAAGAGGCCGCACGATCATTTGGGTTGGCCACCCTTGGTTTATATTGTAATTGCTCGGCGGTTATGTCTGCGGGGTAGCGAGCCCGAAAGGGGCAGGAACAGTGCCGAAAGTTGCGGGCGCAGATGATCCGTCGCTGTGTATTAATTAACGGCGAGTTGCACTGCGCCCGCTCGGCTGTCAGTTAATTAATATGGCAGCCCTGCGGGGAACTAACTTGTCAGCCGGCTGGGTCGCGATAATGCCGCGGTCTGTGACAGTGTGTCGCCGAGTTGGGCTTATAACAACCGCCTCGCTCAACTTGTGCTGTCTCTCGAGCGCGGGGGATGCAAGTGACTGGAGTGACTAAAAACCATCAAAAGGGAGACATTCAAAACATCCGTGTTAAATTCCTTTCTCGGAATCGGGGCGTCGGCGTTAAACCAGATAAAAACTTCCAGAGGAAACGCTATGCTGAATATCAGAGGTTGAACTTTTAGCTGTCTAGAATCCGTTTAAATATGGAAAACTGGTTTCAACTATTGAGTTTACATCATCAGGTTTGACACAGTTTGATGGAACGCGAAGAAGCATTTTTTTTTAAATTTCTGCCACGTTTTATAGACATAGGAAAATATAGATAACCTTAGCAATCCATAAGAGATTACACCCACGTTAGTCAGGCAACCTGTGTGTATTACAATTTCCAAAGAAAGACTTAATATTATTCCGAAATTGTATTGTTTCTTGGTAATTTCATATCGGCTTCTGCAACAGTTTCTTAGGTTTAGAAATTTCCGTATAGTAGTAGTAGTATCAAATTTGGCACACAAAAGAAAGTTTTTATTCCCCCCTGCAGTCCCAATGAAACGATCTCAGCTTAGAGCCGTATTTGTGTTTTGACTTGTTTCTGCATGATAATAGTGACATGGTGGCTCAGTGGTTAAGGGCTCTTAAGTGAAAAATTCAAATGTCCCCGACTCAATTCCCGGATTAGGCTGAAGTTTCCAAAGGCCTTTAACACAACCTTCACCTCCTGTGTGATGTAAAGTCCGCCAGAACGCTTCCATGCTTTTGATTCCATATTAAATTACAGGTCCACTATATTCGGTAGCAAGATTCCCTGGCCACAACCACCGTGTTTCTATTATTTGTTTTTTAAAAAAATGCCTTTTCTCTTCACGGATTTAGAACTATAAATGTGTGAGAGTAATCCCATCAAACTTAAATTAGAATCAAAACTCCTAGTATTTATATAAAATTTGTAAGAACGAAGACTTTCCCGGCGTATGACTGCAATGTAGTCTTCACGGGTGTACCGCCGGATAGTGTTGTGGAAACACAATATTTCGACGGCTGGCTCTGCCGTCTTCTTCAGGTGATGAGACATGTGTAATGGTCGGCTGACCCACAGGTACTGAGATGGTTCGGGTGCCGCTCTTCCTTATATACAAGTCCGCGTGGCTTCGGCGATGGCTTACTATGAGCCAGGCCCGCAACCAACGGGCAGCCAACCGCCAGTTGGTTGCGGGCCTGGCTCATAGTAAGCCATCGCCGAAGCCACGCGGACTTGTATATATAAAATTTGTTAACATTCCTGTTTTAAGGTAAATATTGTGTGATCACTTGCAAGTTCTGAATTTTAAATGTATGGATGTTTTCACTTTACATAATGACATTCCTGTAATATGAAATTCAATTACGGAGGAATGAAAGAAGCTTTGAAAAGTAGCAGAGAATGGGCGAGTTCAAAGCAAATTTCCCCGTTAGCCTTGGTGGTTCCCGACTTTCATCAGGAGCTCATTCTGATGCACAAGAGGGTCGTTAAAATTTAGGTCCATATCCGTTGAGAAGTCTCAAAATGAACAATGGACCGACTTGTTTTCTTTCTCTGTTCTTTAAAAAATTTGGCTACAGAGTAAAAATTAATAAGTAGTATGGACTATTAAGATGTCACTCATAGTGTTCATAGCAATCGAGGGAGAGGAAAAACGGCATTCAGGTTGTTTTTGGCCTGAAACATCCATGGGTACTCGTTCCATTTCAGATTCCCTTTTTTTACCCTACGGATTCCTTTGTTGTTGTTGTTATTCAATGCTAACGGTGTGGTGACGTCGAGTTTACACTATTGTATGTAACTTTACGATCCTCCCACTGGCGGGGCATGTCACATACACAGATGTGAACTTTTGTAGGCGAGGCTCGTATATCGTAATCCTCCGTAGTGTTGGTTTCTGGTGAAGCTAGGGCTCCTTTGTCTTTCAGTGCATTATAACGGACCTCAATACGGATTGGGAATTATCTTCGACCCGTGCCATGACAGCGTCGCCGCCACGAGGTTCCCCGTGGGCACCCGCAAGGGTGGCTAAAGACGTTTCTTCCGAGAGTCCGTACCTCCCCTCGAACGGACATGGAGGGGAGGGGGTGATTCTTCTGAGTTCCAATTCCAAGGCGGGGTCGGCTGTTGGGTGGCAAGGTAGTCTGCTGGTTTGGTTCTCGAGGGGGGTGGTGGGCCTGGCTCGGGTACCCCCGATGACGGATTCTAGCGCTGATGAAGCGGCCAGGGGGGAGGCGCAAGCTGAACTTACGAACGGTGTGTGTGCTCGTAATCACACTGACGTCAGTCACGGGTTGTCGGTGACGAGCAGCGGAATGGCGACAGAAGCAAGCAACCTACGGTCGACGTACAGTTTCACCAGGAACCCGGCACATCTGCTGAACACTGGATTCCTAACGTCGGATCTATAGCATGCTCATCTACCGTTGAAGGCCTTTGGACATTTTATACACACCTGAAAAGCCTCTGTTCTGTCTTTACTCTCCGCTAGTATTTTCTGACTGGATTTTTTTTTTTTTTTTTTTCTGTGAAAACTTCTATAGGCTCTTTAGGCGACGTTTGGACGGGGGTAAATCTGTGAGTTCGCAACTTCTCGTCACCGACATGCTATGACGTGTTGCGCGTATGATGTGCGCGTTGGACGCGTTCAAGATGGGTAAAATATTGTGAGTTCGCGTTACCAACATGCTAATGTTAACAGTATATCTGTAGCTATAAGTCTTACGTGTTGCACTTGGAAAGCGGTATCTAATACAATGAATGTTTGTATGTTTGTTTTTCCAATGTTCTTCATACAAAAAGTATCCATCCGATTTTGATGAACTTTTGCACAGGTATACTTTAAAACAAATAGAAAAATACTGTTTACGTTTGATTCAGAAAAACCTAAACCCTCTCCTCCTTTCCCCCCTCGCCTTAATTTCTGTCGCCGCTGTTCATACAAACCCACAATTTTTATCCGATTTTGATAGTACTTAGCACACGTATAGCCTACATCAAAACAAGGCACTCTGGTTGCTCAGCGGTTACTTCCGAAAGTTTCTTTCTCCGGTTGCTGGTTTAAATCCTGTCGTGAGTAGGAATGTTTAGGAGTTGTATTTGATTATACGAGCTATGCCGGGATGTTCCGTGTTTCTGATTCTACGTTAAACTATAGGTCCCTGAGGAAATGAAGTGGCCTTCCTGCCTCTGACACATTAGCTTGGTACATCTCCTTCGGGAAGATTCAACCAACCTTCGGATTGTGAACTAAGTAAGATTTTTAGTTTGAAGTGAAAACTTCTTTAGGCGCGTTGAGTGATTTTTGGATGGGTAAAAATCTTATGAGCTCGCTTCACCGACATGCTAATGTTAACAGTATATCTGTAGCGGTCTGGTGGCTCAGTGGTTAAGGTGTCCGATTGGGGAACGAAAGGTCCCCGGTTTGAATCCCTGTCTCGGCGAGGATTTTGACAGTCCCCTAACCCGACCTTCGCCTCTGGCACAGCTTGTTGTGTAATGTGAAGTTTGCCAGAACGCTTCTGTGTTTCGGATTCCACGTTTAAATGTCAGTCCTCTGTGCATTGTAGCACTACCGCGTTAGGTCAAGGTGACTAAGACAGAGGCGAAATGCGCAACCAGTAGAAACCCTGTCACCAGGTCATTACTACCACACGGAATTATTATTATTCAGTATATCTGTAGCTCTGAGTATAACTTGTTGCATGTATGATGTTCATAATTTGAAGTTTTCACTTCTGTCGGCACGCCACAAAGACTGCCAAGTAGTTTTTTTTTTAATTCCATTTGGCTACGAGGTCCTATAGCCATCACGATATATGTGTGTGTTTCTTATCTGTTTTAGTTGAGCACTCTTTGTATTTTGGATTCTGTCTGGCACAGGTGACGCAAGACTTGATTAAAACTACCCAAGCCCGAGTCTAATTCGCTACTCCTACGTCACCGGGGTCGGAAGGCAATATATTCGTCTTAATTGAATTAGAAACATCTTACTCATGAGAATTTCTCCCTTTACTGTTAGTGTAGTTCTGAAGTATTGTAGCAATCTGTTATGTTTTGAGATTTTAGAAGGTCACCCAAACGATTGGAGTGCCCTTTTCCAAGTGTTCTCAGGAACTAGTTATATAATATCCTGCAAGCCAGCTGACTTCAAGATTAAGTTGTTGTCTCTCGGAGCTGGGAACCAGTGTCCCTATTCCGGCTCAGTCTAAAGTTCTTTTTATGCTCCGTTCGGCCAATCAAACTACAACAACGCCAAATGCACGTGAGCAGTGGTCAAGCAAAGCGATGCTCTCCATACCCCGGCGCACTTCAAGTTGCTCACCGGAGCAGTCACTTCCAGCCATGAGAAGATGTAACAGCTACTTTCTTGAAAATTTTTAACTACAGGCTAGTTTATCCCTCCATACACTCTGTTGGATAAGGGAAGGGATTCCAAGTTAGATTACATTAGGTATTTCTTGGATTGTTCGCATATATATTTTCCAATGAATTGCATTTGCTAAATATGTGTGTTGCCCTGTGGAATGTTCAACAGTATATTTAACTTCATTAAAAACTAACATAATATTTCCTTCGTTAATACACTTCTTGGTACCATTTCCTATTCACTTTGCTGGCTCGAAACTACAGTGGCAGTAAATCTTCGACTGCCACGTCACATATTTTGGGTGGAATATACTCAGAAGTGAGCAGGTGTAACAAACTCACAGGTTGTGTATCGCAACAGACCTCTCGGTTTGGCGCAGTATATTTGTTGGCGAGTACATTTTATCTTTCCTCGCCCTCCATGCTACTGCTGAGAGCTCACGGAACCGCGGTACAGCGTTTCCTTCCGTTTACAGACGGAGCGTTTGTTGTGGGCGAGTGCGGTCGATGCTGGAGACTTAGCGACTAACCACATCAAAGTAGTCTCCAGAGCCCAGAGGACTGGCAACTGTCTCAGCAGTACTCTTGGTACCACTGATTTCATTTGTCTTAAGACCTTTCTAAAGCTATATACAGAACACTGTGTGGAAGTGAAGGGAACCAAGAATGAAGAAATATTAAGGCAGCTGAAACGCGGTAAGAGATGTTAAGCATTAACTATCGATGAAAAAACATGGCTCACAACGGAGAGGGGTGCAACATTGGGTCCAACCAGTTACAGAATCGCTCAAGGATTAGATGTATAAATAAAAAGATAGAAATAAGAGAAAATGAACCAAAGATAAAGTATCTTAACTGTGCTGGTGTATTTGTGGTAGATCGTTGTAAAAGAGAGATAATTGTTTCTGTGACACAGTTGGTGATTTCCTCTGAGTTCTAGTAGTAATAAGATATATTTATGCAAGAACGTTTGGCTTTCAAATTTGATACAAGACTTAGCATTAAAATACTTAAATTTATCGAACTTGCTGATTAAACCAGATAGTGAATAAACAATTTTACTATTGACATCTTGTACTTGTATTGTTGTTACTGTACCTTTGACACATCGCATAAACGTTTAGGGCTATAGCGCTCACATCTTTCTACAGCAGCATTTCTCAATCTTTTTTTAACCACAAGTAGTCCGCGGAATACAGGTTGAGAAACACTGATCTACACAGTTATTTGATTAGTTCATTTTAAGCTTTCTTCAGCCAAAATTTCTTAAGTTAGGTATGGGACTCATTTAGAATAGAATGTGAAAGTACTATCGTGATATGTTGGAATTAAAAATTGAATAAAGTTGCTTAGTACTTTTTTTAGTTATAGCTTGTTTTCTGAATTTATAAACTCTCTCATCTCTGGATGGTGGAAAAGAAACTAAAATAGTTTAATATTTAAGACCGCTTACTCCTTGCAGATGGGATTAAAACATTATTATTTCCTGCGAAGAATGATTTGCTTTCAGTTTTTCTTTTGACGTAGTGATATTTTGAAGGTGCATAAATCAGTTATTGCTTATTTGAAAGAAAATAATAAATCAAATAATGCTATCACGTAAAATGTGATCCAGTTTAACACAGTTAATATCTTTTGCATTGGTGTGCCTTTAGCTGTGCTGGTTAAAACTGTTTCGCTATTCAGAAAATGAAGCGAAATGCAGAAGAAAAAGCTTTAGAGCTAAGAAAGTTTTTTATTCATTAAGATTTGCGATAAAAACTGGAAAATTCATTCCTTGCTGCGACAAATCTTGAAAAGTTAAAATGCACCAGATTTCACAAGAAAGTGTTGTCTCAGATAATAAGTTTGGGATCTTAAACTTGGCCATAAAGGGAAAAGCAGTTCTGAGGGAGGTCTTAAACATTCTGCAAATGAAGCTGCGTGGTAGAGGCCTCTGGGACGCTTATGTTAAATTGCTTTTCTGGTAGCTCTACCCCTGGCGGCGGAGAAAAGGTCTATCTTGTAGATTTTTCTGTTTCGAGAAGGTGTGAAACGAGGTTTTGGTTTATCCCCACTAATATGTGTATGCAAGAAAGGAAATTAAGGATGGAAAAAAATTGAATGTGATGTAATTTTCAGAGAGAAAGTATTTTTTATTATTATTTTATGACTAAGCATATTAAAAAAATTACGGAACGCCATCTACAAAATATAGGGAAAGAATTAGGACTCAATGTAAACCAATGCAGGAAGAAAGTAATGAAATATGTTAGAAATGGTAACAGTAAAAGTAGATTAAATATAAAACAGGATCAAGAGAAGCGAAAGAATTCTGCTATTTAGGAAGAAACTTATAACTGGTGACCCGAGTAAGAACGACGTTAAAAGCGAAATAGTGCCAACGAAAAGAAAAGCCTTCTTGAAAAATAGAGAAATCTTTTAGTGTCAGACACTGACCTAACACCCAGAAAGAAAATTCTACCACTTTATGCATGGATTCGAAAATTTTATGGATGTCAAACTTAGACAATCAGAGGTGCCAAAAAGTAATTAAAATGTGGTGCTGTAGAAGGGTGTTGAGAGTGGACACATTAAATAGGAATTGAACTTGTTTTGGAAGTGATGGACGAAGCTGTAAATTTGTGGAAGAGTCAAACAGAAAGAACAGGAAACATTTGGTTATTTTTTTTAGAGGGAACATCAAATGAAAAAAACTGTAAAAGAGGAAAATTAGAACAGCAGATAATTAACGACGTAAATTATAACGAGTATGTTGCGATGAAGTGGTTAGTTCAAGACAGAAAGAAAATGAGGATCGCATTAAACCAGTTGAGATACTTTGACAGGAAAAAATTATTCAAGAAATAAAATGGTCACTGCAGATGGAGGAAAGTAGGGACAGAAAGACAGTACGATTAAAACATGTTTTACGAAGAATTTTTGGTCCGAAAAATTGTTTTATGCTGTATCAAAGAAAGTATTTCCCAAAGAATATATACCTCCCAAAGAATATACGTATATTGATCAGCCAGAACACTATGACCACCTACCTAATAGCCGGTATGCCCGCATTTGGCATGGATAACAGCGGTGAGGCGTCTTGGCATGGAAACAATGAGGCCTTGATAGGTCGCTGGAGGGAGTTGACATCACATCTGCTTAACGCTCTGGCATCGCATTCGGGAGGACGCCAGTTCGAATCCCCGTCCGGGCATCCAGATTTGGGTTTTCCTTGGTTTCCCCAAATCACTTGAGGCGAATGCCGGGTTGCTTCCTTCAAAAAGCCATGGTCGAAGTATCCTGTACCTTGTCCCCAGTTCTCTACGACGTAGACGAGGCGTAGAGCCATAAGTAAAAAACAAAAAACACATCTACACCTACAAGTCACCTAATTTCCGTAAATTCCGGGGAGGGGGGCGATGAGCTCTGACGCCACGTTCAATCACATCCCATATGTATTCGATCGGGTTCAGATCTGGCGAGTTGAGGGGGGGGGGGCACCACATCAATTGTAAATCGTCACTGTTTTACTCGAACCACTCCATCACACTCCCGGCCTTGTGACATGGCTCATTATCTTGTTGAAAAATGCTACTGCCGTTGGGAAACGGTCGTCATGAAGGGGTGTACTTGGTCTGCAACCATTATACGATACTTATTGGCCGTCGTGGTGTATTCCACTAGCTCCACTGGATCCATGGATGCCCACGTGAATGTTCCCAACAGCACAATTGAACCGCCGCACAGTGGGCCAGAATCGCAAAAAGCTGGCCAAAATATAAAAAGTTGTTCAATTTGTACCAAAGTTAGTGTGTAAAGGTTATCGAAGTTGCTGATTAAGAATATAATATTAAAAAGTGAAAAAAGAAAATGGCGGATCCAAGATGGTGGACAAATATTGCTAAAAGTCGTTTTATTCATATAAAAGTAATTTTTGTGGAATTATCGAAGTTGCTAGAGTTGTTCAATTTGTACCAAAGTTAGTACGTAAAGGTTATCGAAGTTGGTGATTAAGAATATGGTATCAAAAAGTGAAAAAATAAAATGGCGGATCCAATATGGCGGACAAATATTGATAAAAGTCTTTTGATTCATATAAAAGTAATTTTTTGGGATTTATCGAGATTGATGATGAAGATTATGACTTCAAATATTAAAAAAAAACAAAATGGAGGATCCAAGATGGCGGACAAAAATTGGTAAAATTCTTTTTATTTATATAAAAGTCAATATTTAGAGGTTGTTGTAGTTAATGGTTAAAAATATAAGCTCAAAAAATGGAAAGCTCGAAAAAAGTACCAAATAGAGGATAGAAGATAGTATAAAATATTACAATAATTTTATTTCAATTACAGTTATTCGGTTAGTACATTGTTTGTGACTATAGTTAAAAGTTGTCGTTTTCTTCTTGTTTTTTATTTTCATATCTTCTTCTTCTGCATCTTCAGCTGAATCGTTATCATCTTCAAAGACTGTTTCCTCATCATCAACATCGGAATCTTCATAATCTTCAGGCACAGGAACTAAGAGGGCAATGGCTTCTGCCGACAAACTCTTCAGTTTGTTTGATGATTTGCGCAAATAAGAAATGTTGAAGTCTGTGGTTGCCAACAATCTCCTGAACACGTCTTACATACTCTTAAGTCCGGAAAACTTTCGAGAAAAACTTATGCGACATTGCTTTATCAACTTATTAGTTGAATCTTGAGCATCTTCCGACAATTCATATTGTTATTAATTTATTTAATACTTATTTCTTAACACGTGTTTGAAAGCGTTAAAAAGTAACTCCACAAAGTATATAGAATATTTGTGTTTCAAAAAAATGTATTATTTCATGATTATTAATGAAAAAATTAACTTAATATTTATAATTTCATTTTAAAAAATAACCAAACATTTTGCAAGCGTTGCTTAAAACGTGGTTCAAAGCCGGAGTTGGTACTAGTAGGTGGATTTGAAGGTTAATTTACTAAGGTAATAATATATACTTGCGGACACAATGCAAAAGAAAGCGGAATATCGTGGAATTCGTAACTTATCTCTATTTCTTTAAACACATTTTAAAATTTTCTCGCGCATTTTCTGGTATTAAGTTAAATTAAAAAAATATGTGTAATTAATGATTTAATAATGACATAAATGTATTTTAATTAGTAGATACTGCCTGGAACACCGTCCATATTTAAAATATTCGTTTCACTTACACTGAACACAAATATTTATCTTTAACCACAAGGCTATTTTGTAACCTGGTCGGCTGCATGCACCGCTAGCAATGAAGTGCCGACTTTGACATGAAATATAAAGGAGAAAATGAACAATTGATCGTCCAAACAATCGGTATTCAGTAGTTCCAACATTACTGTAGCCAACCTGATAGTCGAAAATTCCCATCCAGAAACTTTTTTTTTTTCCTTTTTGGCCAGGTTTTTAAGATACTGGCCCACTGTGCGCCGCCAGCTTGTCTCCGTCCCGTAGTACAGGTGTCAAGTAGAAAACGACGGATTCGCACCCTCCCATCGCCATAATGAATCACACCATCAGACCATGCAACGCTCTGCTACTGCGCCAACGTCCAGTCGCGTACCCATTTCAGTCATTGAATTGGTCGTCGGCTGCGGAGGCCCTTCGTAAGGAGTGTTCGGTGCACTGTGTGTTCAGACACACTTGTACTCTGTCTAGCATTAAAGTCTGATGTTAGTTCCGCCATAGTTCGCCGCTGTCCTGTTTTACCATTTTGCCCAGCCTACGACGTCCGAAATCTGGAATGAGGGGTTTGCCGCCCAACACGTTTGGTCGTGGTTTTACTTTGGTTTCACCACTTGTTAAAGACACTCACCACAGCGCTCCTCGAACACCCAACAAGTCGTGTACAGGTTCCTAAATGCTCGTGCCGAGCCTCCGGGCCATCACAATCTGCCCTCGGTCAAACTCAGATAGATCGCGCGCCTTCCCCATTCTAAACACGGATAGTACGCTCACTGATACTACATACACCTGGCGTATGTCTGACTAGCAGTAATCCCTAGTCAGGTGACCCTGCTATCGCCTGGAAGAGTTTATATCGATAGTAGGTAGGTAGTCGTAACGTTCTATTTCAGTAGTGTACATCAGGACATTACAAAACGAACACGAAACTCCTGTCTAAGGCCGAACCTTTGTAATGTGGGGCTGGCGAGTTCTACCTAGGGATTGCAGTCTAGCAAATCGGTATCCCGTTATCCCCCATCATTTAACAGCCTTGCAGATCACACATAAATTTACGCGAATCCATAATTCGTAAAATATCTCGAAAATGTGTGTCAGTCTGCGCGACTTTGCCACTAAGTCATCGCCTTCTGTCCCAGTACGATTTTTAAAAATGTTTACTAAGATTATAGTGGACAGAGTAATTACACTAGTTTAGATCTAACATTATTACACATAAATTTTAAAAGCAAAAGAAAATATAAATTCCAGAAAATCATTGGGTATTATAAAACAATGATATGAAAGAAATGTTATTTGCATCAATATAATTACGTAAAATATCGGTCTGTATGGGAGTTCTAAAACAATTGCATGTTAAATTATTTCCGATATGTTGCGCGACGTCTGCAGCAGGAACGTCATTTAGGGGATAACTGTATCGGGTTACAGACCGCGATGTAATACTCGAATAGAAGTGGTATTATTTTTTTCACCCTCCGCTCGGATTCCGCGCGATCTCTCCAGGCAGGCGACATTGCGGCGATGCAAGTAGCGACCGACATTCTTTGGACGCGTGACTTCTGGTATGGAATTCAGAATATCAGTCGCCGAAATATTGCCTTATCAGAAAGATAGAATACGGTCGTCTGGCGTGTGCTTGGTATCATTTGCATTCAGGTTACAAAATTTGTCGCGCATTCCCATTCCTGAAAGTGCGATTTTGTAGGGCTTTACCTTTCGTAGTTCCCTAGGTAATTAGAGGCGGGAGACGATTGGGAAGATGGAACAGAAAGGAATCCGGACATGGCGTTTTGAAGAAACCATTCCGACATTCTCCAGGAGTGAATTGGAAACCAGAAATCTGGACGGCCGGACTGTGATTCGAACCCGCGTCCTCCCAGTTACCAGGCTCGACCGTTGGCGTTCACCTACCACAATCGGTGACAGAAAGGTAACAAGATTTTGTGCCCAGATGACTACGTATATGTCCAACAAATTTTTATTAAGAAGGAATTAAGAAACGGTTAATGGTATGGAAAAATATATAGACAACAGTGCTTAAGTCACATTAAACTGGAAGCTCCAGAGGGAAAGAACTAGCCGTCTTTTCTCCGACATACTGGTTTAGTACTCCTAGTAACTCAATTATTCTTGCTTGGCGCTTAACTTAATGTTTCATATACTGTTACGTACTACCACTACTATAGCTGTACCAGCTTTTTCACGTTTGCGGATTCTATTGACGCGGTCGCCAGTCAGGTGGTCTATGCATAACGAAAGGTCGAATAAGTCATATTTTGGTACTACTAAATGCTACAGACGAAGGTCGACACACACATGTAGTTACTCACGTATCACAAAAATTTTAATTCAACACACAACACAACATACATTCACCAGCGCTAGCATCAGCCACATTTAAAACTTCTTCACCAAAGTTGCTAGGTCAGTGAAAAGGATTGATGAAAATGAGCGCCAATAAATATTCACATGAACAGTCATAAAAAAAAAAACACAGTTCTGTTACTCTGGGTGAACTAACAACGCCGCCAAACGAAAGTTATATTCACTCGCGATTCAGTCATAGCTCTTTTCACAACATACCTTCTCTCTTCACACCGTTTCTCTTAACACGTCCCTGTCATTACGCGATGACGCTTGCGGATTACAATTCACTTTCCGTGCGTGCACTCGCAACCGAACCTTCCGACATAACCAACAAGACTCCTGCCCTCAACTCCTGCGATATTGTTCATCGCACCTGCGATATCATACACTCAGAAACTTACAGATATTTACGCAATTCGCCCTGTGGCGTTACATCCTTCTTTGGATTTTGGACTAAGTTAAAGTTTTACATTAATCGACTGAATTTTTTAAAAAAATTAATCGACTGTTGTATACGAAGTTATAATGCGATTCTGGAATTTGTTTTATGTGTATATTTTGTCTTTCCCAAAACACTAGTTCATTATATTCGTATCTAATGTTCTATTAAGCACGAATCTACCTAAAATATTTTTATTATTTGTTCTTCTTCCCCATAGTATCTCTTTAACTCCTCTCATTTACTTTTGTGGCTATTTCTCACTCTTGGGCAACTAAACGTTTAGCATAGGACCTCTAATATTATTTTATTTTGATATGACGTTATGTTGAATTTGATTTTATAAAGTACGAATGAAGTGAAGGAATTCTGCGCCTGAAGAATTACGGAATTTTCTCCGAGCAATCTAATAACGTTTCGTTTTCCTACTTTTCCTGTCCAGGAGATGAGCTTGGAACCTCATTGCAGAACTTTTTTTTCCTTTTCGGGGAGTGACAAAAAAAAGAGAAAATCTAAGAGACCGGCTGAATTTTCTTGTGATAAAGACGTCTTTTGGATGAAAGTATAATTAGCTGGAATTTCGTGAAATTGTCTCTGGTTAGCCATCAAAGATGCGTTATACGTAATTGCTATGAATCTCAATATTCACCAACATCTTGGAGAAGAAAATCAGTACCGCGTTAATCAAACGATGAAGATACAATACGACGAACAAAGACCTTTTTAGGATTCTTTCTTTTGCTATTATTACAGCTTTTTGAACTTTGACAAATAAAATTTCTGATTGAGATAATTGATATCTGTGTGACTTTATCTTTCGTAAGAAAGTTTTTTTAGTCACTAACTTCGTGTATATTGATATTTGTAATTGAGTGCGGCATGTATCACTGCATAGTTCATTTAAATGTCTTTATCTTAATATTTAAATACCGTTGGAGAAACACGCGTAGCGGTGAATGCATCTTAGTTTACGAGTCATACCATTAACTAAGAAGTTGAATTTAACATAACTCTTCGCTAGAAACTCACACAGTGAAGGCTATACACAGACTGGCAAGTTTATAGTTATGACCTTGCGCAATAACGCACATATAAGTTTAGTGTTTCAGTTGTAATGTATATAACGACTGGAATAATGTAAGATGGAAGTTCTCGTAGACATTTAGACTCTGCAGCATTCTGTTCCAAAAGCGAAGTTCACGTAGGGTAATAACGTGAGTGATAGTGTTGAGAAACTTGTAGGGAATTTAACAACATGACTAGAGACGCATTTTAACGGCTGACCCGTCCATTAAAGTCACTTAATAACCTGGATTTGAAATTACACTGTAGAAAATCGAAACAGTGAAATTACTGCTGTCAATTTCAGAGACATGATCCGTCATTTTTAATTTCAACGTCATCGTTATACGTATATTTTAAGTCAACATATGGTAATTTATTGAATATTTCTTCGTGAACATTACGTAACATTAAAGGTTATTAAATGAAACTATACTTTGTCCAGTAAATTACGTATCCGCGAAAGTTTCTCCCTAATGAATACTAATTATTTAAAGAAATTTCCGTAACATTGTACCATATAAGGCTTTAACTACAATTCAGGGAGTTTTAAGGAAGTTAACTACCAAGCTATTCCAGAATTAACGTATGTCACGTACTATATAAATACGCGTATTTCTAACTACGAGTCTCACGAAAGTATTTAAGCAGTTGCTTACATTAGATGTAAAATAAGTATTTAATGATAAAATATAAAAATCTTCAATTAACAAATGACGCTAATGACACACATGATGACGCTCCCTAAAGCCTCAATAACTAACACAATGTCCCTTGTTAGTTCCAAATATGTAATCATGTTATCCTTCAATGCAGTGTTGTTGAAGGCCATTTTTCCGCAGTTGCTCAGTAAATTAAATGATAAAATGACGCCAATGCAACTGTGTTTGTATCTTTATTGCCGTACGTGTTTCGGCTCTCGTCGAGGGCATCATCAGCGACGAATCTATTTTAAAATTTACATTGGGTTTACAAACTTATTTTATGATGTTTGACATAATTCTAAATTGACACATTTTCTGATTATTTACACTTAGTATTTACATTAGTGGTTTTCAGGTTCGTAACCACACATCTCTGCTTTTTGTCCAAAGCATGTTTCCATTACATCAATTTGTCTTTACTGCTGTGTGCAGGATGTAAACATTGCGTCTGCTACAACTCGTTTTCGGTGGCCATCTTGTTTTCTTAATGTCAAAGGTGGTGGTGCGCTGACAGCGCCAGTTTTGAAATTGCGTGGGAAATTGATGTTTTGTTATTTTGTTTCCAATTTTATGTAAGCGTGTGAGTGCATATATCTGTTAGGTTTATTCATTTAGTGTAGGGTTATTGTATGTTTACCAGTTTGAACAGTGTTTGATTTGTTAAGTTTGTGTGATCATTCAGAACCCGCTTGCCATTTTTTATTGCTTTTTGTATTTGGTAGTTTTCTTGTAGAGTGAGGCAATTGTGTCTGTGATTGTTAATTGTGAGTATTTGCATCTCTGTGTTAATGTCTGTTCGTAATTGATCATTTTCTATTAGATGTTCAACGAATGTAGAGTGGTTGCTGTACTTAAGTGCCCTCATCTGTTCTTTGTATCTGGTTTTAAACTGTCTTCTTGTCTGTTATATGTTTATTGTCTCACAATTGTGCATGTCAGTTAATAAATGCCTGAATTTTGATACAGAAAAGGCAGATATGTGTGGTTACGAACCTGAAAACTACTAATGTAAATAATCAGAAAATATATCACTTTAGAATTATGTCAAACATCATATAATAAGTTTGTAAACTCAATGTAAATTTTAAAATAGATTCGTCACTGATGACGCCTCGACGAGAGGCGAAACGCGTACGGCAATAAAGCTACAAACACAGTTGCATTGGCGTCATTTTATCATTTAATTTTATGCTTCGTTATTTCACTGTACTGTTTATGGAATATATACTTTCTAATGGGAAGCGACAGTTAGTCTTCGGAAAATGATCCCGTGATTACAAAAACTCCCTCGCCCTTTGAAATCTCTGTTATGTTTCCAGAGGCTGGGTGTGTCCATAGAGATGAATACAGAGCAAATCCGAAAAAAAATGAAAACTCACTTATAAAACTTATATCTCCATCCTGAAACAACTTCTTCAAACCGACATTGCCAAAATAATAGTAATAATAATAAATATAAACTTTAAGGACGTGATTTATTGGGTCCTTTCCGCCATGATGTATTGTCTGTTTCGACATCTTCGCAAACTTCCACTGTGGTAAGAGATGGGCTTCTTTCTTTATCTCTAAAGACAATAGTGGCAGCAAGTATTCCTTTACTTTCCTTCAAAAGCAACCAAATGTACTATATCTGCATTCCAGTATTACTGCACCTTAAGACCAAATGATTTTAAGGTAATTATCTTCAACTAGATATTACTTTAATAACGATTAAATTTTAAAGAGTCCGTTTATAAGAGGTAATTTCTTGGCATAATCAATTGCTGATGCTTTTTCTTACAATGTGATGGAAGAAAAATAATAATAAACTTTTAAACAAGTTCAAAAGAGTTATAAATATATCTTGGCAAAACAGAGCTTTATGGAAAACTGACTTGTTGACAAACGAAACGAGATATGCAGACATGTCTGTTTCGGATAAAAGTTTGGCCATTCTTTCTCTCGTAGAACGACGGTTTATCGAAAATGTTCTTCTGTCACGTTTGTCTCTCCTGCACGGGATGGTTTGTCTGAAACAACGGCTATAAACACACGTTTACTGTATATTTCGCTGGAGAAACATTATAATGTCACTTCATGGTTCAATACTGACATGAGTCTACCTGAGATATGATTCGGAATGAAAATGCTTTGAAGTTTAATAAAACTTGAAAAGTTCAGTTACCCTCCACTCGAGTTATTTTCGTTCTCAGTTGTTATTAAAAGAAAACTTGCATATAGTTTTCATTAATTAAAGAAACATCTGCAAAATAGTCATCAGACTCGATACCGGAGGTTACCAAGGCGAATTAGGTGACAAAATTAGCGTAGCTTTCTCTAAGCATTGTTCCGTTGTTCCGGAGCGACTCTAATGACCTGTACCATGAAATCTATGAGTGACATTCAAGTCGACCGTGTCACGTCTCCGTCTAGGTAGTAGTATCTTTACAGGATGACCGTGACAGTTAATTGCAAGTACTATGACTAACATTACATTACGAGCTCTGTGACAGAAGATAGAATCTCGCGAGGAACAACCT
The DNA here is from genome assembly GCA_031002005.1 of Vandiemenella viatica. Taxonomy (NCBI): domain Eukaryota; kingdom Metazoa; phylum Arthropoda; class Insecta; order Orthoptera; family Morabidae; genus Vandiemenella; species Vandiemenella viatica. The sequence goes on along the minus strand of JARYHS010009186.1, from coordinate 115,870,697 downwards.
CTCCTAAATTGAGAAGCCTTCGGAATGCCAGTAGCGGAGACCTCCGTGTTATCTGTTACATTGAAGGACAATAAAACGAAATTGACTCTGGGACAGTGTTATTTATCTTTTCTAGAGAGCTAAGTCTCATATAAATCTCTGCTGAATAGATTTTACTGGTCGGAAAGAAGGAATGCAATATATCACGTTAAACCATTATAACCATTGATGTCTTCTCTCTCTCTATTAAGACTGTCTTCCATAATAATGCAGTCCAGTGTATGCGTATTATCACCCCTAAAATAAACGAGAAACGTTTGTTCAAATTAACAGGCTCTGCATACAAAATTTCATTCGTATTTTAGAGTTAGTACACTAGACCACAGAATATTACTATGCCAAGATATTGTAATGAATTAAAAGGTACAGTGCCATTAGGCACTAAGTGATCCCACGGTGTGTGTGAATGTTGCCGATGCGTCGTGTCAACGAACAGAAACGTGACGGAACTAAAGCGTCCAGATTTACACGCACCTTGGGGGGTGCTGACAAGGTCCCACTCAACTTGGACATTAAGCGGATTTATAACCCCCATAAATAACTGAGACCCGCTTTCTATTTTCGCACGTTTCGGAAAGTTCCCGCCGAAAACTGGCGCGAACTAGCAAAAATAAACCTTAGTGACGTTTACTAGTAAATGAGTGCTTTATGAGAGTAGGGGAAGATGATCCAGCCAATAGAGAAGCCGCCTCAATTTATTGCCGTGTTGGTGTTTTTTCTTGTCTGTTCTGGGCCAATGTGATGCTGGTCCTTTGGCGCGGATTGCGGTGATTCGCCAAGGGCCCGACCCGACATCGCATTACGAGAAGTACAGAGTCTTGCTCGGAGGAGAAGGACGGACGACGAGAGACTCTGGTTCTGATCTTCATCGAGTACAGCCGTTCAACGACGCCGGAGCTGGGGACACTGCATTCACGCGGTGCGGTCGAGGAAGCTGGACGACCTCATGTGGTGCGGGTCTTGCCTGGTCGCTGACCTGGGCTGTGAACAATGGTAAAAGCTACGGCCCGGACGGAAGCTCATGCAATCGTTCCACCCAGTAATGACCCTGAGATTTTGCTCTAACTGTTTGACATTCAATGATATGTAATTGTTAACCTCAGAATAAAAACAAACTTCGTGTTTGCCTAATTTCACAATAATAAATTGTACACCCAATTTTCAATTTTCCTATTCATTATAATAATATTTCATGTGATTAGCTGAAGATTAAGTATGATTTTTGATATTCCAAATTGATAATTTTGCTAATGATAAAACAGTATGACCCAAAAGTAAACGTCCCCAAGGTAGACGTTACAATATGAATGTTGCATGTCAGTAATCAAAAGTTGAGAATAAAAAAAGACTAACTCGAAATATCTTTAAGTTTTCCAGTGGCCGCATGGCATACAAAGCCGTGAACATTTTGGTTCTTGTATAGGATGCAATCGGCTTTAATGAAAAAATTGCCGATAACACAGAAGTTGAAACCTCAGCTATAGTGCTGGCCAGAACAATTGGCGGGTCTCCTAGAATGCGCCGTTGCCAAACCACGCGCTTAACAGTTGTATTCACCTTTTTACTTGAAGTAATAGTTTATACTGTATTTTAAATAATTTATAATCGAAATTTTGTGATAAAATATTGATTTATGTCATTTCGTTAAGAAAGTTATGTTCGTGTAAATGCATTTGATATAACTGAAGAATACTTTCTCGAGAAATTAAGAAAACGTATTGAATTACTCTTCTTTATTTTATTTGTGGCTAAGCACGTATTAAATTTTATTTACAACTAAAATCAAAATTATACTTTGTTATCCTCTGCACTGAAAAACTTGCAAAATTGACGACAAAATTATATATATATATAGACTATAGAATTAAAATTGCTGTATACCAAAAATTTATATGTAGAAAAGAAGTATGGCCACTGCAGTTCTTTTTATAAAAATCAACCATAATAAAAGTAAGCAAAAATGTTATATTGTCATCATGAATATTATTAGAAAGCCAAATGTTTTTAAGCAAAATTAATAATATCCAACAGTAATATCGTAACTTACTACCAACAATAAAACAAGTTAAATATGAGTTTGGGGTTTTAAATAACATTAACACAGCAAATGTTTATAGTATCTTAAACTGTTAAGTACAAGCTATTAAAGTTGCTCAGTAATTGATAAGTTTATTGCGTAATATGTTAAATGTTCTTTAATACCTTACTTGTCATTATTCATCTCCATCAACGCCTTCTTCTTCATCATCATCATCTTCCACTTCTTCGCTGCTCTCGTTCTCTGTCGTTGAATCTTCGTTGAGGTTGATTATAAGAGGCTCGATTACATTATCTCGGACCACTTCCTTTTCGAAATCTTCTGTTTGCAGTTTTTCGGTATGGTAAACACATTTCTGCCACTATTCGACGGTGACGTTTTCCAAGGCTTTATGCAACAAACGTTCGACATCGGCGATTTTGAAAGTGTTGTTTTTCTCCGCCACTTCTCTTTTGACTTGGGCCCAAATGAGCTCTATCGGATTGTACTGGCAATGATAAGGGGGTAATCGGACTACTTCATGTCCTCTTTCGTTTGCAAGTACATCCAACTCATACACCGGTTCTTCTTTATTCATGCGAACCTTCTCCAGCATCTCAGCTCTAGTCTCCGTAGGCAAAAACGAAATTTTCTTTTCTGTTAGCCAAGCAGCTATATCAGCTTTCGGCGATTTGGTTGTTGGAGCTCGGTTTATCACTGCCGAATGATATTTGGCGTTGTCCATGACGATGATAGAACCTTCCTCCAAAAAATTCAAAAATCTGTTGAGAAACCAATCTTTAAACGTCGTTGTATTCATTTCTGAGTGATAATCTTCAGATTTGTTGGTTTTGCTGCATCTGTAGACCAACTTACTTTCCTGGAGAAAGCCTGTCTTTGCTGAACCCGCATGCAAAACAATTAGCCTTGCCCCTTTTCCGACAGGTACCTTTAAGCCCCCACTTTGATTTGAATTCTGCCAGATATTTTTTAAAGAATGGTTCTGAGTTACCCAAGTTTCATCTAAGTAAAAAATGGGTCGCGTGTCACCTGAGCTACGAAGGGAGCTCATTTTCCTCAAAAATTTGACTCTTGAGGACACTAAGTCGTTTCGCTCAAGCAAAAATCGCCTACCATCATTCTGACGCCTGTATTTAAACCCTATATTGTTCAATATGCGTCTTACAGATCGTGCAGATCCTGTAAAATTTATCTTCTCTTTTAATATTTTTCTTAATTTTTCTGAGGTAGGGTACTCACCACGGTCGTAAAATTCGTGTACTGTTCTCCTGACAATGTCCCTGTCAAAGTCGTTAAGCTTTGTTATAGTGCTGTATTGTTTCACATTTTTCTTTGGAGAAACAAACGTAGGCGATTTTCCCTCACGACACACTCGCTGGACAGTTCTCAAACTAACACCACAAGCTTCAGCGCAAATAGCCTGTACATTCCCTAAATTTCTTCGCAATATGGTTGTTTTTTGCGGTAACAAATCACTACAGTTTTTTATTTCATTAACATCAAGTACGTCCATATTTTTCAAGTCTTTTCTTACCAGCGTACATGTAGAAGACAAAATTTCACCATCATTGTCCACAAGGAGTTTGAAATATTTATATACACTGTGAATGATAGATTTACTCTGCCGGCGAAACTCTGTTGTCTTCTTCAGCCGCGGTGGTTCTGCTGTCGATGACGTGCGTCTTGTTGGAGTCGTTAGTCCGGAAACACCTGGAGTAGGAGAATAAGTCTCTTCCTGAGTATCCATTTTTAGTAGCACGATTCTCTTGCTAAATTACCGTTATTACAATTTACTGCACTTTTTGTTCGGTAAAATTAGGACACTAAATTACTGTAATTAATAAATAACTAAAACGAATTATTTAAATCGCAAAACGCTAAAATCAAAATATTCTCTCTCGAGCAAGCTCACCCTCACACTGACACAAACTCCGATTCACAGGTTCACACATTTTTTGTGTGTTGAAAGGGAGGTGGAAGGTTTGGGGTGGGCTGCCGCTTGGACTAGGCAACACAGGCCGCACAGCGTTGCAATTTTCAGGTGATAGAAAGAGAGCGCATCGCGAGTTTGTCCCCAAGTACGGCAACAGCGCGTTAACACTGACCCGCCAATTCTTCTGTCCACAGCTATAGTCAGATCCTAAACGATAAATTGTTTTGGTACGGGTGGTGACCATGTTGAGGAATTAATGAGCTAGATATTTGTAATCTTGGTCTTCCGCGGCCAGAGTCAGTTGATTCTTGGCAGTTCTGCCCTGGAAGAAGACCCCAGAATGAGGGTCGAAACGTCGATTTCAAGAAACATGACGCGGCGCCACCCGGACAGCCAAGAATCAACGAGCTAGATATTATCTGCACTGGATGATGATGCCCGAACGTTCGTTAAAGTTTTTATTTTTCCGATGACTTCACTACCCATGTACGAGGCCGAGAACTTAGCAGTCATACTCCTACTTTATCCGATGCCCGCTTTTGGCAGCATCATCATTGGCGCTGAGCTTCGACTCAGGTGGTCTCATGACAGCCGATGAAAGGTCATGGTCGCAGCAGTCAGGTCCTCCGTTACTGACAAAGCGACTCTTCACGATTAATTAGTATTCATTGTAGATACGTCTGTAGATTGTCGTGTCTTGTTAGCTAGGACAGTAGTACGTTTTTCTTCCTGTACGGCTTGTCGACGTAGAGTTTATTTGAGCCGGTGGGAGGATTGGTGCAAGGAACGGGAAGGAACTCGGCAACTACCTTTTGAAGGAACCATTTTGGCATATGCGTAGTGTGATATCAGGAAAATGGAAATATGTCTGGTTAGTGTAGCAAATTGAAAAAAAAAAAATGTCATTTTTCAGCTTTTTAACATTAAAAAGAACCTCACATCGTTGTTTTTTTCTAAATTTGTTTTTTTTTCAGAAAAACAATATATTTGATAAATTATAGTTTTATTTACGGAACTTACATTTTACATGTGTGTTTTAAATCTTACTGAATCATATAATGTCTTACATAATGATTGATAAATATATCTACAGTATATAGGTAACAAAATTTTATTCATCTCTATGTCAGTACCACATTCACTAGTATCAGCACTACCAACACTAGTTCGGTCGGTGTCGGATTTTCTGTTTCTTCTTCTGTCTCCTGTAGATCCATAACTTCAGAAATAGATACATTTTCTTTTCCTCGTTGTTCTTGTATTGTATGCAAAAGATTTTGAGATTGCAATCGATAAGTAATAAAAGGAGGCAAAAAACCGTAGATACTTTTAAAAATCGTAATTTTTTAAAAAGATCCTTAGAACTACTGGTTCAAATAGCGATTATCAAACCAAACAACGGGAACGGGGATTCCTTCTCTCGTAATCTGGCCTCTTCGGGTGGTCCCCGTTCGTAAAAGAAAACTTCAGTAAATGTTGCCAATATTTTCGTAATTTTTTGCTCTACTGAACCAGAAAATATAGTAGATTTAAAAATTAAGATAAGTACTTAGTATAAACTCTATAACAATCATATTAAACGATAAATGCCTTACAAATTTGAGATTTAGTAGTTATGAAAAAGTGTGTTTGTGTGTGTGTTTTATTTTTTTTTTTTTTTTGCAACACTATGTCTGGTCAAACCGGGGATGAACCTGCCTAATGCTTGTCCCGCCCTCCCCTCCCGTCGGTCCCTTATAGTAGTGTGCACAAATTCTAGTCAATAAAATCAGTCTCTATGATATGCTTCTGGAAAAGGCATTGCTATTTGATATTCACTTGCTTCTGGCGCTTGTAAATCTTTGAGGTGAATGTGCAGAGTTTAGAGAGAGCAATTTGTGGTTATGATATTCTCGGCAGTCTTGCATAGGGATTAGGTGTTTTCGTTTCCATTAGTTGGAACAGTGGTTGTTATCCACTTGGTGCAGATCTTAGCCTGCCTCAGATGATTTAGATATGGATTTCTTTACAGCATATAATGGGATAACGATCCGTCATGATGGTTACCGTCCATTTCTTTCTTTTTGATCTGACAGATCTATTATCAGCCAACCTATTGTCTTGCCTATACCCGGCAGTTTGGCTGGAGACTGTAGGTACAACTAGACTTTGTTATAATCTCTATACCATCCAACATTTTTAGGCATTTCTCTACCGTCACCCACGTGAATCTTCGATTGGCTTCCACTTCCAGCCTCTAAAGTTACTTGTTACAGAATCAGAATAACATCGTATTTGCGCAAAGTTCATACTGTTTTCAAAGAGCAGGCAAACTGTTGGCGCTCCCTTTGTTTAGATCATCTTTACTTTTTTTTTTTTTTTTTTACTTATGGCTTTACGCCTCGTCGACGTCGAGGTCATTAGAGGCGGAATGGGACTGGGGACAAGGAACGGGAAGGAATTTGGCCTTGGCCTTTTGAAGGAAGCATCCCGGCATTCGCCTGGAGTGATTTTAGGAAACCATGGAAAACCCAAATCTGGATGCCCGGACGGGGATTCGAACCAGCGTCCACGGAATGCGAGGACAGAGCGTTAACCGCTCACCCACCATGCTGGGTGGGTCATCTTTAAGTGGAGACGAGTGAAAGTTTCGCTATTTGTTATCCATGAAACCTTTGGCCTGTGTATCCAGAATTAATTTATTTGCGCAATGATTTTACTTTCTGATGGAAATTCGCGCTGGTCAGAACGACTGTCGGCAAGATTTACGTTTAACCACCTAAAAGTGATGTTGAGGATTGTCGATACTAATGTCGTACGATTTGAACTCAGACCTGACGTATAACTCGTGTCATGCCATCAGCGCTGTCCTTTCTTTCGTCTCCTTCATTACAGAGGTAACCATAGCTAATTTCTTCCACCTGTCATCTGCTCTTAAGACGATATCTCACCCTCTTTGGTCTCTACAATTTAGCTGCCCACACCTGTTTTGTTTCGTAAACATTTGTCTCTAAACCATTGTAATCAGCATATTTATTCCAAATGGCGTTTTTTACGTATTGTCACGGTTCTAGAATAGTTCCAGTTTTTAGGATGAAAGATTATATCAGACTGAACAGGGACGATAGCGCAATCGTATAATTGCTTAAATACAAACGTGACTTGTATTTGACCCTTAAAACTCACTCTGCAAAATTTTAAAAAAATCCTGTTTACTTTGAAAGCATCACGTTGTTTTTTTATTGAGACTGGGCAAACACTCATAATGTAATCATTGGTCATAGTATCTGTTACGGCCATAGAACATAATACACATTCCATATTATTAAACAGTTGAACAACACCGAAGAAATGAATTGCCAAAATAGCTGATTCGGTAACATATTTGGTCTGATGTTCACTTAAAATAACCTGATAACTCTAACATGAAGAACATTAACGAAAGTTGTCAGTAAAATACCTAAAAAGCATATAAACATTAATGCATAAACTTCGGTCAACAAAAACATTAGTGAAAGTTTTAATGAAATTGATCCTAAGCAGGAATGACAACGGCATTCGTGGTTACAGCAGAGACCATTGGTAATTTAATTATATTTTTTTTAATTTCAAGTTTATTTCATTAGCAAAATGTTACTGAAAAGCAGATCCACGTTTTTTCAGACGTGAAATTTATCGATTATTTTTTTTACTGTGAAACTCAATGAATGTATTTTGACAATTAATTTGGTAGAAGTTGCTTAATCTCGAATTTTTTCTAATGGTATCTCTGGTCTCTGTTTTGCGAGCGAAGGCTGACACGTGACTCGGTTCTCCAGCCAATAGCTATAGAGGTGAGTGAATGAGTGAGCTTACGAAATTATTTAGTAGATTAGGTTAGGACTGGTGATGAAGCCCTCTTTAAGTCAAAGGATAGATCACCACGTTTCACGTCTTGATAAAGTGTCCCAAATGGTTCCCCCCGATTTCGTATATGTGATTCAATTGCCACAGCTGCATCGGACAGCTCGCTGCCGTGATTTAGCCGTGGATTCTCTCGCCATTAGACCAGTGTGCTAATATGACAGCTGGTGCGCGGCCTCTGGCTCACTAACTGTTTCCGATTTCCGCGGCAATTCATGCGAAACGCAAATTAATTGGGTTCTTTCAATTAAACGGCCGATATGTGGCAAGTGTCCCCGGGTTGTCCCTTTCATGTGGGCCGCCGAGTTTAATTGTGTGCAGCGAAATCGATACGCCGGCCAACGTGCAGCGATCTTTTGCTACGTCAGTCTGACGCTTTTCGAAGCAAGCTGTGACTACTGACATTTCGCTCAACCACCTGGCAAAGAGCAGCATTTAATCTCTTTGTACTGATATTAATTCTCGTTTTTATGTTACCAAGCTCTGTAATGCAAAATCAGCGCGCAAGAATTTTCCTCACTTGAATCGCAATTCTTTTGTATTAGTTTCACCAAAAAACATCTGAATGTTCACAAACTGCAAGTTCGTGTTATTTGGTATTATTACAGATTGTCATTACTTTTATTATCAGCAAAATTTACAAATTTTTCTCTTCATGTATTACAGTATTATGTAGTTTAGGTATTAGACCGTTGGAGTAACATACGGACGATCGCCGGTTCTTTTTTAATGAAATGTTGTGTTCGTCTTCTGTTGTTCATACTATACTATGCTGATCAATAATACTAATGATAAAATGTAGTTAAAAATGTAAATGGCTGATGCCATTGACCAAGTTGTCTCGTATTTACAAAACCCTTACTTCTGTGCACTTATCTAGCGGTAGCCATACCTTGCTTTAATCTATATTAAATATAATACCTGTATATCTCCTCTCATTAACTTTCCGCTTAATATCTTCCTCCTTTTACTATTACTACTGATCGCCCAGTGGTCGAAATAATTCAACCGTAATTCATTTAAGTTATTTTTATTATTATTATCATTATTATAATTATTATTATTATTATTATTATTATTATTATTATTTTTTATTTTTTTTTTGGTAAAAGGGCAATAATTATTGCAAATTTTTTTTGAATTTGTTCTATTGCGTTTGCTGCTAGCATAGATATATACTGTACACATTGACGTTGTTGGCTGCGAGGGTGTACCAGTACGTCATTAGCTTGTGTTGTTTGCCTTAATTATAAAATAAATTAAATTTAATGTAACATTAAAAAAGCACAATTAACAGCTATTATTTACATTTATTTTTTGATACAATTCTTTCTCAGTTTTATTTTATAACATTATTATTGGATCAAGTGAAAACTAACAAAAATAAATGTTTTTCATTGAACCTCAGATAGTTTGAAATTTAATGATCCGAAATTTCTGTGTAAACGATTGTTTTTGTGTAAACTCTTTCATCATTTACTAAATACCTTGACCATTATATTCTGAAACACAAAATCTGAAACCAACGAATGATAAAACTCTACTTGCTGCTACGCGACGTACAATTGACCACGTATAAAGACTGGCTGCCTCAATAAAATTCCAACTTCTTCGAAGGTTTGTCCCTGAGACTTATTTATTGTCATCGCAAATGCAAGTTAATTAGAAATTGAGTTCTTTGGAACTTAAATGAAAAAAGTACCGGAAAAGGTTAAATTTATACGTGGAATCAAAATTCTCTTATTGCGTGCGGTTCCAGTTAAAACTTTTTAACCTTCAATACTAACTTATGTGGTGGCAAACTACTAATAGTTAAAGAATTCAAAAACTCTACTGGATTCATTTCATTGTCATCATCCCAAATTATTTTATCGTAGCTATGATATGTTTTCTGTTCACCTGATATTCGGTTAATTATTTCTTTATTAATTAAAGTGCAATCATCATTTTAGGTGCTAAAATAACTGACTTCAATATGTTACCTGATAGTATGTTTTCGAAATATTTCCATACACCTCATTAATAATATTATTTTCATCTATTAATTGCTGAGGTATTTCAATAATATTTTCACCAAACTGAGGGAATTTTGGTGCCTCAATTTTTTTCATGAATTCGATAAATTCTATTTCACTTGGCAAGGCTCTCATGTTTTGAGCAAAAGTTACTTTATGGAAATAAACAAATTTATGCCAACTTGTGACACAGTTTTCAATTAAAGTTGCACGTGGTCCATGTGGGTCAACTGGTAAGATGGTAAGATTTTGCCGAAAATCACCGCACAGAAGTATCGTTTTCCCTCCAAATGGTTTATGTTTACCATTTTCATCGCATAGATCCTGCAATAATAGATCTATGATTTTCAACACTTGCAGTGGGCACATAGAAATTTCATCAATACTTATCAATGATGATGAATTTAAGTAACGTCCATAGCTACTATTTACGGTAATATTCGCTATAGAATTTTCTAAAATGGGTATAGGCAATTTAAAAACATTGTGTAAAGTTCTGCCTCTAAGTAATAGAGTTGCCACTGAACGCTATTGCAATGCAACGAAGATTAAGCGAATTTAGTTTGTGAATGATTGCCGTTTGTGTGAATGTTTTTCCACAACATTCAATGAGCGGTTAAACAAAAGACATTAGATCCAGTAACATGATGCAAAACTTCACGAATCACACAATCAGATTACGCTGTTCAATATTTGCAATTTCATAATGCTCACAAAACAGAAACTCTTGTTCTATTGGATCAATCAAAACTTCGTTTGTTCTCTGCGAATACGTGGGAAGTAGCAAACCAAGTTCTTGACAAATTATGAACATTCAATAGAGCTCTATTAAATGATATTTCATCGTTGGAATCACGCAAAACACGTCAGATAGTTGGCTCCGATCCGATCCGATTTCACGCACACACAAGTACAATTAATGTATTTGTAACACATATTATATATAAATTTTAGCTTTCTGCATTTCTTCTTCATATATAAACTTTAATTATGCTTGTTATACCGTTTGACCAAAGATCACAGAGTATCATATAAACTTGACATTGGCAGCGTTGCCATTAAGAAACAATTGAACGTAAACAATGAATTATTTTTATTTAATTTTTAACACATATCATGTATAAATTTTAGCTTTCTGCATTTCTTCTCCACGTAAACATTAACTATGCCAAATCTCCCACTCCTCCGTTTGCGCAATATTCTTAAAAAGGGATCCGAAGTTTTCGCTTACCGTATGAATATATAGATTCACTTGTTCGTTTCTGTTCTTCGGGCATTATAAATGCATATCTTCTGTTAAGTAGTTCTTACTAGATGACAGCGTTAATGATGTTACACATGCTACGTCTACTGGCAACTTAAAACATTTTTGATTGCTGAAGTAACTAAATTCGGCAGCAACAAAAAAGTGTTCGTGTCAAAATCATCTGTTTTGCAGAAATCTAGAAAGTTACTCCAGATTTTGGGAGAAAGGAGTCTTTGAATCAGAGAGCTACAAAACTTTTTCTTCTTTTGATTTTGATCGTTTAATAATGGCAAATTATTCAGCAGTGTGTGCAGGAAATTGTGTATATAATTAGGAGCATTTCGTGATGATTCTGGGATTTAAAAATCCAACAAGAGCTCGTAAATATTCTTTAACAACTACAGCTTCATAAGAGTATCAAAAACTTAGTAACTAGATAGTCTATTGCGACGAATATATAGTTAGGCCTTTTTACTGTAAATAGACATCGGAATAATGTTACTTTTACATTTTGTGATGTAAACCGTGCTTTTCCTATATGGCTTCTGGGGCAAGTGCCAAATAAACAAATATAAAATAACTTTTGGATCGATATATTCATATCTTTATCATTGGAATGGAGATTACAATGTGTTATAATCTGATTACTTCTTTTCTTTGTTATTGTAAAGAGGGTGTGCGTGCTTAACATCTGTAGCAGTATCAAGGGGTCAACCAGAAATATTATTTGATTCGAATCTCAGGATAGAAGCTTACATGAAGCTAAAAAAAGGTGACCATTATGTCTTTCCCTCAGTTTCATAATAGACCATTGAATGATATTTCAGCCTGAATCTTAAGTTACAAGAAGGACCTACAACAAAAAACAGGTCAAACACTGTAAGAGAACAAAAACAATGTGAACTTGCAATGTAGTCTTCACGGGTGTACCGCCGGATAGTGTTGTCCGCGGACTTGTATATAAGGAAGAGCGGCACCCGAACCATCTCAGTATCTGTGGGTCAGCCGACCATTACACATGTCTCATCACCTGAAGAAGACGGCAGAGCCAGCCGTCGAAATATTGTGTTTCCACAACACTATCCGGCGGTACACCCGTGAAGACTACATTGCAGACGCCGGGAAAGTCTTCGTTCTTATAAAATGTGAACTTGGTTAACGCATGTATCATGCATGTGATGTCTGTTATAGGTTAAACGTTAACACACGTTCTTTGCGCGCCAACATATGATATCACTAGGTTTGCATAATTTTATCCAGTTCCATGTAAAAGGTTCAAGATTACTAGACAAGTATCAGAAGAAGATATGCATCAGTTGTATTGTATTCTAAATAACTGCGCATGGCCATTTTTTTTCAGAATTCTAACAGAACGCTTTATGCATATCGTGGATCGAGGACAAAATTAAATTTATGAACTTCTGTCAAAAACAAGTAATCGAGTCTGTTAATAAAATAGAATTCAAGTATAAAATTAACTCTAGAACAACTGTTTTGAAGTCTTAAGGTACATTGCTCTGGTTTCACATCGTGAGCAACGCAATAAGTTTTTATACGGAAGACGCCAGATGCTATCTGACATTCCCTTCACTAAATCATATAGTAGCATTTTAGCAAAGCACTGGCATTCCATTTATGTATATGAATATGAGGAAATAGCTATAGCTTTTGTATATAAATGAGAGATTTCGTGAAATGGTTATCTTCTTTTCATATTGCTTCCCTCGTATTTGTAACACCCGTCAAAGAATCTGCTTGTTTTACTTTTCACGGCGTACGGGAATTTAAAACACCGCTGACACGCTGTCAGCAAAGATAGCTCTCTATTTGTTCACATTAAGTCATGTATATAGAGGCAAAAAATAACGGATGCCAGTCAAAGCAGAGGGTGACATTTGTGGTTCCCAGGTCAGCGATATCGAATATCGATTTCCCCGCGCTCGTCTAGGTGGAAACGGTCGCGCATCGCTGTCGATTTGCGATTGTCGTGACATTGTTTCCTGTTGCGTTTGTGGCGGCGCTGGCCTGTCGGGTGTATTGACGTCTTTGGCCTGTGGTTCTACACCACAGGAAATACTATCCTGCGTATCTCCAAAGGAAGGATGTATTAAAGAAACCCACCATTGCTTGCTTCGTATAAAACATGATAGAATTGCAGTCCTTCTAATTTCTGTTTCCTGATTTTAATCTTTATTCGCGTTATAGTGTCCGCTCAAACAGTATTGACTGTTTTCGCCATTTTATCTTCCTATCTGTCTCTGATGGAAATTAGAAACGCAATAATTCCAGTGATAGTAATATGTCTGAATTTTTTTTAAAAAAAATTAAATGCTAATATGAATAATTCTCTCGGTTTTCAAATTTCAATTTTTAAACTATTTGTTAAAATTTTTTCTGTAATTGAAACTTTCAGTTACACATGCATAATAGACATGAATGACATTAAATTTCGTGACGATTGCCAGCATGGAAATTGTCGAACTACGCTTAATGGCACTTATTGGTACCTTAAAGTGTAAATTTTAAATAGCAATGATAACATTCCCAGCGTTGCTTTTAAATAATTTGGTGTGTCACCAACATAAATCAATTTATGGCTTTATGCCTCGTCGATGCCGAGGTCATTACAGGCAAGAAAGGACAAGGGGCAAAGAACCGGAAGGAATTCGACCTTTTGAAGAAACCATCCCAGTAATCGCCTGCAGGGATTCAGGGATTCCATGGAAATCTCAAATTTGGCTGTCCGGACGGGAATTCGAAACCGTGTCTTCCCGGATTTGAGGCCAGAGCATTACCACTCTTCTACCACGCTCAGTATCTATTGTTTATGCTTCACAGTCACTTTGGCATATGATAATTTAGAATTTCTGAACAGGCAGATGAGCAAAACGCTGCATTATTATTATTATTATTATTATGGACAGAGTGCTGATTTGGTTTCAATTTACTCTTTAAGGAGAATACCAAGTTGTTTTGCTAGGGATTTGCGACTCGTCGGGGTGGTTACATCCGGGAGAGTAATGGAAAAAGGAACAGGAAGGAATGCGACCATGCATTTTGAACGAGCCACTGATGCATAAGTCCGAAGTGATTTGGGGAAAACCACGGGAAACCGAAATCTTGTTATGGTACTCTCTGCCCCGTCCGTTGATTATATGATTCAGAAACTCATATTTCTTTCCATTTTCTATCACATGGTATAAGGTATATTGAATATCTCCATCCACGCTTTATACAAATGCGGAGCATTGGACTTAGGATGGCAGATGTTGGCGTGGAATATGTCGGGATCCCTTTCTTTTTTTTTTTTTTTTTTTTTTTTTTTTTTTTTTTTTTTTTTTTTTTTTTTAAAGAAAGACTTAATAGTTTGTCGACAATAGGTCGTAAGTACCTGAAGAGGATTGGTCGCAAGAAAAGGCGGGAAAATTGGTCACGACCTTAGAAAGGAAGCATAACGGCATCCTCCTCAGAAAACTATCGAAAAAGCTAAATCTATGTCGTCACCGGTAATGGAACCCAGTTATTGCCTGATCGAACATTATGTTCACCCGTGTAGAAAGACAATTTTCCTTGCCAGCTTACTCCAGAAATATTTCGTTCAGACTCCAAAAACCAAGGACTTAAATAATTTTTAACTCATTGAGCAGAGCAGCATGAGAACCATTTTTCTTTTTGAACATGTCGCGTGTTATTACATCAGCATATGATGTTGTTTACGTGAGCATGGAAAAATTCTTCTGTTTAATAAATAATGCGCTTACTTTTTTCATCATTATTGATTTTAGTAAAAAAGCGCTTTGTTTCTTCTATTATGGTGCTCAAACACCCCCTCCACTCGTCTCGGATTGTTTCAGAACTTGACTCAAGTGATTGCCGTAAGCACCTTTTCACTGAGTATTTCTTGCGGCGAGTGCTCCTCTTAATGCAGTCCTGGCGGAGTCCGTTGCTTTCCCATCAGCCGATATTGCTGACTTAAGAAAGGTCACGCACGCCGTTGGCGGTGCGTTGAAAGGCCTGTCGATTGAGTGACTGGCGCTTTGATTGGCTCCGCAGAGCTGCTTGGAGTGTCCTCTCAGGAGTGGCCAGCCGTCCAAGCTGAAAGCGCTTTTCAGACGTCTACTCCCGTCTTACTCAACGGACTCCGAGTTATACACTCAGTGGTATGGAAGCTTCTAGTCCGAGTGCTGCAAGAATACTCGGAAGATGCTATCCAAATGGCAGCGCCATTAAGACATGTGGACGGTTTTCTATCTTTTATGCGAAAGGGATCTTACGTCTCCATTCACGAAGAATCTGGAAAACCTGTTATCTTATCAGTGAATACTGTCGTCCCCAATTTTTGAGATCCCTAATGCTTGCCCCCTTCCATCTCCCCTCCGCAAAATACTTAATTTTTTCTTGATTAGAGTATCATAGCTTATTGAAGCCTGTCAGTAATGTTCTAACATGGCTGGATCGATAGTAGTTCGGATGCGACCGTCCTGATTGTGGGATTTAATCGATTTCGTGCCATCATCAAGCTGAATAATGGGATGATTGTTGGTTTCCATCTCCTGACTGATTCTTGAATTCTACCTCGTGACTGTTCATTTCATGGACAGAGACATTGATAAATATGTATTTTACAGTATTTCCAATTATTGGGTGTAGTTCTCAGACGTTTTATACAACACCTTTAAAGAAAATGGCTGTGTACTTAGGAGCATGAATTTATGGAAACCTGAAGTTGTGTTGCCGGGAAGACCATGGCAAATAGTGAACGCCTGGTGTTGATCATAATTTGATTCGATGTAAAATTTTAACATTGTTAATACTGCTTGTGCGTACCTTCTTGGTCATTCATTGGCAGGTTGAATTTACCCAAAGAGAAGATAGCGAAATTAACTCTTCAAATTTTGTAAGCCTCTTACCGTGTTAGTGTACAGCATAATGCTTTTGTACTAAAATTGGCAATAGACCCCTTTTATTCTAGCAGACTGTTTTAAAAAATGTTACATGCAGGTTGACACAGAGGAAATCGATAGAGTGAAATTGATACATTGGTACTCGAGAAGGTGTTACGAGCAATACGTGGGCGGTTCGTTAATTTCACCTAAAAATTAATAAAACATAACGTTTTCAACAAATTTGTCTTGCATGTTCTCCGTTGAGCATATTATTTTAAGAGTTTAACTATGTTTGAGTTTTCTTTTCTTTTACACAGATATCTATTTCTGCAGTTATTTATCGATGATAAAATCCTTCTTATCAGGCAAGTCCAAGAGAATCAAATTTGGAGAACAGGGGTTATGCGGAAAAGCTTCGCAATGTAAGCATTGTTCGATCTTTATAGCACAAATAGTCATGGCGAAACGAATCTCCTTTGTCGCTGTTATTTTCGTCATTATTTAAACGGTATAGCAAATACTCATAATACGAGGCGTATTTTTGAAGTAAGAACCGGTTGGCAATAAACTTTTAACAACGAAAAATATTTTGGTAATTTATTCAACATGACATTCTACAACCTTTCGGCTACTTTTCCACATAGTTTCCATTATTGTTCAAGCATTTGTCATATCGTGAGATGAGTTTTTGTATACCATCATCATAGAAGTCTGCGCCTGAGCGGAAAACCATTGCTGAACCGCAAGTTTCACTTCATCATCATTGTTGAAACGCGTGCTGCCGAGGAACCTCTTATGGTGCAAAAAGAGATGGGACACCCAAGTCTCGTCTCCTGTGATGATGTGGTCCAAAAATCCATCACCTTTTTCTTGTTATCGGGTCAAAAACGTCAATGCACTAGCACATCTTTTCGTTTTGTGTTCCTCAGAAAGCATCTTTTGAACCCATCGGGAGCACAACTTCCTGTAATCCAATTTCTCTGACACAATGTTGTAGAGGACGGACCTTGAAACTTGTGGAAAATGCAAGGACAACGTGGAAATTGTGAAACTCCTGTTTTCACGAATTTTGTTGTCTACCGCACGCACAAGATCGTCGTTGATTACGGATGGCCGGCCCGAGAGCGGTTCATTGTGCACATTGTCCCGACCTTCCTTGAATAATCTTACCCACTTACGAACGTTACCTTCATTCATTGTATTGGGGCCATACACTTGACAGATCTGGCGATTAATTTCCGCCAGTGTCATATTTCTTGCTGACAAGAATCTGGTGACTGACCTTATTTCACATGCGGCGGGATTCTGGATCGTCTTAAACACTTTCATCGCTCACCACGAAGTGTACACTCTGCTGACTTGGCGATAACTGCGTCTACGCGTGCTCATATGGTAGGGTGCCAGAATAGTGTGCGCATGCGCCCAATTTCGTTCGTGTGAGATTTAAGAGGATTTCGCCGACCGGTTCTTACTTAAAAAATACCCCTCGTACACTCTTGCAAGAAAAACTTTCCAAATATTGAATGATGCATGATAATTGAACATGAAAATAACAGCTGTAGACGTGGAGGAACTGAAGACTATTGCTTTAGAGAACCTATCAACTGTTAGAACAGGGTATAAAAATAATGAAGCTATGAATTAAATAACGGACAGTAATACTTCTTGATGTTTGGATTTCAAACAAAGAAAGAATAACTTGTTTCTTTTATGTTTTAGAAAATAGCTAACGACTTTATCGAAATGATAGGAACTCAGTGGAATGAAATAATAATAAGGCCTTAAACCTTAAGATCCAAAATTCAAGTTGGCATTTAAACCTGTTGTACATATCTGAAAATATTAACTATTTCAAAAAATTATAAGCAATATTAGACGTCACTTGTCAGAAGACAAAAGGTTAGAAAGCGCCCTGCAGATTTTATTGGCCTTTGATGATCATGTCGTTTCTTATATCACTCTCGCTGTCTCAGTTTGTGGCATCGGAAATGAAACTCCGAGCTCTCTGTTAGGAATCATTAATCACCAGCTAACTGCCCGCAGCTCGCAGCAAGAAATAAGAAAGATAGACACTGAGCTCCTACTTTGCGGAACGTTTTAACGACGCGTAAAGACGTATTGGCACGCATTAGCTGTTTCCATTACTTAGCTTGTCACTGGGCCCCCTCACCATTCGGCCGTAGTCTCGGAAAGGAAATCAATACGGCAGTGCGCTGGAAATAAGATTACAGGCGCGTTTGTAATCAGCCGGTTTCGGGAAATGGGTTCCCCGCCCCATCGTTTGTCAAGGAATGGTGTGCCTCGGGCTGCCTGACTTGAGGAGTAAGAGTGGGGCTGGAATGGGCAATTTGAAGGCAGGTGGCGTTAACAGCAAGCACCAAATGATGGCAACAGTGTTTGTGAAGTAGTTTTGTTTTCTTCCATCGAGCCTTAAAAGAAGGAAATGCTATTATTGTAGACAGAAAACAGAGCGTATAGAAAACAAGTTAGTTTTTTTTTCCTGGGAATAAGGAAATGGTACATCTTTTAGAGTTACAGGATGTCCCCAGGAGGTGCAAAAAATAGTCTCATTGGTGAAGATACCGATTAACCGCATCGAACGGCATCTGTGTATTTGTAAAATCGTAGGGAATTGCTTTTGTACCGTGTTGCTTCGAACTGAATAGTGGACCACAAGGATAAATAAAGGTTTCTTCTTCTTTTTTTTTTGCATCTGACTTTGCGCCTCGTCGATGTCGAAATGGGAAATGACTGGCAGCAAGAATGGGAAGGACTTTGGCCATGGTCTTCTGAAGGAATCGTCCAGGCATTCGTCATGAGTGATTAGAGGAAACCATTGAAAATATAAATCTTGATGACCGGTCGCGTATCGAACCTACGTCCTCCAGAATGCGATTCCTGAGCGTTACCGCTCGCCCACTAAGCTCGGTGAAAAAGCAAGAAAGATAAGATGGCTCCATGATCTTGTTGTGCGTAATAGTGAATTTGTTTTTCGTCTAGTAGCAAAACATAAATGTAGTTAATATCGTATCTTTGTAGGCTCTACTGTAAATTAAATCATACTATTTCGTTATATTTTGATGTAATTGTTTGGCTTACCTTTTCCGTGTATTCCATCTTATCGTATTTCAGAAATTAAATAACGAAAGTAACACAGCGAAAAAAAAGCAAACAATCTTATATATATATAAAAATAGACGTGTTTTTTTCCTATATTTCACTTTTCATCCACCACAACCTAGCACAGATCACTAATGTTTGTGGGTGGAAGTAGCATGGAGTTTCCTGTCGTGCACAACGTTGGCCGAATGCCGATAGCTGTGGGGATGAGGGAGATATAATGATTAAAGTTGGTCAGTGCAGGGCGTTTTTATATTACGACCAAAAATTCGAATCTCCGTATACTTCTCTTTCCTGCCACAACTACATAACATAGACCTTTGGTGTTTGTGTGTGGTAGTAGAATCGTCTTTCCTGTCGTGCACTATGGTTGTTAGATGATGGTAGCGATGGGTATGTGGGAGATATGGTGGTTGAAAGTGGTCGACCTGTGGCAATTTCATACTTCTGTCAAAGACGAAAGTGTCATGATGTATCACTTTTCAGCGAAAACTATAGATAACAGATAACTGGCGTTTGTGTGTAGTAGTAGCACAGAGTAACCTTTCGATCACAACAGCGGCCGAATTTCAGAAACTGTGGTACTGTGGTAGATATGGTGGTTGTAATTGGCCGACCAAGGATATTTTCGTATTTCGATTGTCTCCGCATATGTCACTTTTCTGCCACAACTACATAGCATAGAGCATTGGTGTTTGTGTTTGATAGTAGAATCGTATCTCATGTAGTGCACTATGGTTGTTAGATGTCGGTAGCTATGGGGGTGTGGGAGAAATGGGGGTTGAAAGTGGTCGACCTGTGGCAATTTCATACTTCTGCCAAAGACAAAAGTGTCATGGTGTATCACTTTTCAGCGAAAACTATAGATAACAGATAACTGGCGTTTGTGTGTAGTAGTCGCACAGAGTCACCTTTCGATCACAACAGCGGCCGAATTTCAGAAACTGTGGTACTGTGGTAGATATGGTGGTTGTAAGTGGCCGACTAAGGATATTTTCGTATTTCGACTGTCTCTGCATATGTCACTTTTCTGCCACAACTACATAGCATAGAATATTGGTGTTTGTGTTTGGTAGTAGAATCGTATCTCATGTAGTGCACTATGGTTGTTAGATGTCGGTAGCTATGGGGGTGTGGGAGAAATGGGGGTTGAAAGTGGTCGACCTGTGGCAATTTCATACTTCTGCCAAAGACAAAAGTGTCATGGTGTATCACTTTTCAGCGAAAACTATAGATAACAGATAACTGGCGTTTGTGTGTAGTAGTCGCACAGAGTCACCTTTCGATCACAACAGCGGCCGAATTTCAGAAACTGTGGTACTGTGGTAGATATGGTGGTTGTAATTGGCCGACCAAGGATATTTTCGTATTTCGATTGTCTCCGCATATGTCACTTTTCTGCCACAACTACATAGCATAGAGCATTGGTGTTTGTGTTTGATAGTAGAATCGTATCTCATGTAGTGCACTATGGTTGTTAGATGTCGGTAGCTATGGGGGTGTGGGAGAAATGGGGGTTGAAAGTGGTCTACCTGTGGCAATTTCATACTTCTGCCAAAGACAAAAGTGTCATGGTGTATCACTTTTCAGCGAAAACTATAGATAACAGATAACTGGCGTTTGTGTGTAGTAGTCGCACAGAGTCACCTTTCGATCACAACAGCGGCCGAATTTCAGAAACTGTGGTACTGTGGTAGATATGGTGGTTGTAATTGGCCGACCAAGGATATTTTCGTATTTCGATTGTCTCCGCATATGTCACTTTTCTGCCACAACTACATAGCATAGAGCATTGGTGTTTGTGTTTGATAGTAGAATCGTATCTCATGTAGTGCACTATGGTTGTTAGATGTCGGTAGCTATGGGGGTGTGGGAGAAATTGGGGCTTGAAAGTGGTCGACCTGTGGCAATTTCATACTTCTGCCAAAGACAAAAGTGTCATGGTGTATCACTTTTCAGCGAAAACTATAGATCACAGATAACTGGCATTTGTGTGTAGTAGTAGCACAGAGTCACCTTTCGATCACAACAGCGGCCGAATTTCAGAAACTGTGGTACTGTGGTAGATATGGTGGTTGTAAGTGGCCGACCAAGGATATTACGTATTTCGACTATCTCCGCATATGTCACTTTTCTGCCACAGCTACATAGCATAGAGCATTGGTGTTTGTGTTTGATAGTAGAATCGTATCTCATGTAGTGCACTATGGTTGTTAGATGTCGGTAGCTATGGTGGTGTGGGAGAAATGGGGGCTGAAAGTGGTCGACCTGTGGCAATTTCATACTTCTTCCAAAGACAAAAGTGTCATGGTGTATCACTTTTCTGCGAAAACTATAGATCACAGATAACTGGCATTTGTGTGTAGTAGTAGCACAGAGTCACCTTTCGATCACAACAGCGGCCGAATTTCAGAAACTGTGGTACTGTGGTAGATATGGTGGTTGTAAGTGGCCGACCAAGGATATTTTCGTATTTCGACTGTCTCTGCATATGTCACTTTTCTGCCACAACTACATAGCATAGAATATTGGTGTTTGTGTTTGGTAGTAGAATCGTATCTCATGTAGTGCACTATGGTTGTTAGATGTCGGTAGCTATGGTGGTGTGGGAGAAATGGGGGCTGAAAGTGGTCAACCTGTGGCAATTTCATACTTCTGCCAAAGACAAAAGTGTCATGGTGTATCACTTTTCAGCGAAAACTATAGATCACAGATAACTGGCATTTGTGTGTAGTAGTAGCACAGAGTCACCTTTCGATCACAACAGCGGCCCGAATTTCAGAAACTGTGGTACTGTGGTAGATATGGTGGTTGTAAGTGGCCGACCAAGGATATTACGTATTTCGACTATCTCCGCATATGTCACTTTTTCTGCCACAACTACATAGCATAGAGCATTGGTGTTTGTGTTTGGTAGTAGAATCGTATCTCATGCAGTGCACTATGGTTGTTAGATGTCGGTAGCTATGGGAGTGTGGGAGAAATGGGGGTTGAAAGTGGTCGACCTGTGGCAATTTCATACTTCTGCCAAAGACAAAAGTGTCATGGTGTATCACTTTTCAGCGAAAACTATAGATCACATATAACTGGCGTTTGTGTGTAGTAGTAGCACAGAGTCACCTTTCGATCACAACAGCGGCCGAATTTCAGAAACTGTGGTACTGTGGTAGATATGGTGGTTGTATGTGGCCGACCAAGGATATTTTCGTATTTCGACGAAATGCATGTGTCTCCGCAGATTTCATTTTTCTGCCACGACAACATAGCATAGAGCATTGGTGTTTATGTGTGGTAGTATAATCGTGTCTGTCGTCGTGCACTATGGTTGTTAGATGTCTGTAGCTATGGGGGTGTGGAAGATATGGGGGATGAAAATGGTCGACCTGCGGCAATTTCATATTTCTGCCAAAGACGGATGTTTCACGGTGTATCACTTTTAAGTGAAAACTATCAATCGCAGATCACTGGCGTTTGTGTGTGGTAGTAACACAGAGTCTCCCATCGATCACAACGTTGGCCGAAATTTGGTAACTGTGGGAGTGTGTGAGATATGGTGTTTGAACTTGGTCGATCATGAATATTTTCGTATTTCATCCAAAGACTTGTGTGTATCAGTAAATTTTACTTTGCTGCCGGAACTACATAGCGCAGAACACTGATATTTGTGTGTGGTAATAGTATCGAGTCTCCCATCTTGCACTATGGTGGTTAGATGTCTATAGCTGTCAATATGAATTCTTTACAATCACGAACGAAGTCGTGGGTACCAGCTAGTATTAACATAATTCTAAGGGTGGTGTGTTTATCTGCTTCGTAGTGTAATCTTTGGTGAGTTACTCGTAAAGGATGACTATCTGAGATGCAGTTAGATCTGTGGCGAATATATGTTCTCGTTACCTATAAATTATTGTTTTATTTCGTTTCCCATTCACATAGCGTCATAAGATGTACCATAGATTTAGAGATAGACCATATTGATTCAATAGGTTTTTTTTTTTACGGCTTTACGCCTCGTCGACTGCTAGGCTCATTAGAGGCGGGATGGGACTGTGGACAAGGAACGGGAAGGGATTCGCGCATGGCCTTTTTGAAGGAAGCATCTCGGCATTCGCCTGGAGTGACTTGGAAAACACAAATCTGGATGCCCGGACGGGGATTCGAACCAGTGTCCTCCCGAATGCGAGGCCAGAACCAGAACGATAACTGTTCACCCACCACGCTCGGTGATTCAATAGCCTACTTCTTGCGTGATACCAAGACAAATGCAGAGAAAAACGCAGCTCGCTTACAGATTTATAATGTGATGAAATTATTATGATGTGGCATTTCAGTGCGTTCACATTTTGTACATCGCTGAAAATGTCTCTGTGAATATTTTACAGGATAAAGCAACTCTGCTCTTTAGATTCTGGCGCGGCCTATAGTAATGTGGCTTATAGAAAGTGGCGTCAGCTGTGGCGCGAGACAAAGCCGTGCTCAGAAAACAGAGCTGCTGTTTGCGAAGCGGTCGCTTAATCACCGCCGGCTCTGTTCCCCCGAATCACCTGCCGGTCGCGGAGCCGTATTTGCGTTCGCAACTTGCTGTTTGACAATAAACAGCGGCCCAGCCGGCCGTTTCTGTGCTAATCAAGTTGCGTTCTGAAAGCGCTCTGAATCAATATTCATACAGGATATGCTGCGACCATCACTGGTCGTACTCTGTTATGCCTGTCCAGGACCAGGAAGGAAGAAATTAAAAAGTGAATAATGATACGGTTCGAATATGATATTACACTAGCATTAAATAATGATAAAGAAATTATGAAAATGCTAGAAGGAATGAAACCATACCCAGCGTTCATTATAAGAATAAATAAATTGGGAGCTCATTGTTTGCTGAGTAAACAAGCCAGTAGAGTACAGAATATGCTGATTGCAGATTCGCTGGAATCTGTCACCGAAGTTACGTACAGAAAGGCCAAAGCACACTTTAAAAGGGGACATCGACTGTTAACAACTAAATGTGTAAATCCAAGGTTCATTAAAAACTTCTCAATACATTTCTGTGGACTGTTACTTTATAGACATGAGACTTATACAAATGAGAATGAAAAGCGTAGAACATTGCAAGCATTCGATACGTTGAAAATTCTTAGATATATATAATGACAAATACAAACGAATGTCTGAAGAAATATGGTTGATAAACTAACTCCACGAAAATGAATCAAAAAGAAAAGAAAAGATGCACAGATTTATAAGACGCTGTTGCTCGTACTAGAAGGAGATCTTGAGACTAATAGCATTAGGGAACCATAAAAATGACATTCATAAATATATTATTGGAGTTTTACCCACTGGAATAAATACACATTAATGAAGGCATATCACAGCAGATATAATTGTATTAACAATCATGCAAACCAAACGATAAATTCACTGAAGAAGACTGCTTTCTAACCATAATAATCTTTTAGCCGTACCATCTGTTCTAGGCTTAAATTGCAAGGATCACAATTTTGGTTGATCGTATGTAATTTTAATTGTGTGTTAGTCTTTTGGTGATTTTAATTAATATTAATAGATACAGAGGGAGTAAATTCGCAGTATAAATCATATAAATATAATTTCATGCGAGGTAAAACCAAAGTTAAATAGAAAGAGTGGAAGATTTTTTTTTTTTTTTTTTTTTTAAGAAAGAAAGGTTCTGTTTGCGTTTATCGTTCTCGTCATATTTCTGTTCTTCTCTCTAGCCAACTTGGTTTTCCTCATTTAACTCTCCCGGCCGAAGCAGTTTTCTTTTTTTGTGTGCTTATATTCCATAACCTTCCTTTCATTCGACATTCTTCCAACACTTTCGTTGCAGGATACATGAAATTTTTATCACATCTTCATTTATACTGCAGGAGGTAATAAAAACATGGTGGCAGTACTGGTCAGTTTGAAACTTCCGGTGCCATAACTGAATTTAGACGTATAGACTGTGCGATGCGTGAGAAGTTAATGTATTACTTTTAAAAACGCTTTTTATCGAAACACTTACGGGACAGAACGTCGCCTTTAACAAATGGTTTCTTACACTCTTCACATGGGGATGTAGACGCGATACGATGAATATATTTACATACGTATTTAAGCAAATTAAACACAGTTCTATTAAGGTTGGCGAGTTAAGCAGAAATGTTCATTTCATAAACTATTCACAACAATTTATCTTTGAATAATATACGTGTTGATTGTTAGATTAAATGTAAAAATTTATGGTACATAATCTTTCGCTGGTGACGCCACAAAGAAAGACAATTAATAAAAGGAACATTTAATTATTTTCTGTCGCAACAAAATATCTTGGTGAACATTTCTGAACTATCTAAAAGTGCTCATCGTGCTCAGAATTCTTCATAATTGTTACACTAATTATAGAAATGCGTGTTTAGGAGTATAAGAGGCATAAAGGGAACATGCCTGTTACTTCTTGATATCTTCCCATTTCAAGGGCAAGGGCTACATAGAATTGAATTTCACATGCCTACAATGAAGATAGCCGATTTAATCTATTTTTTGGAGTAGGAGTGCGATGGGTGACTTTCCTGAAAGAACGCTAACACTGTTATCAAATTTTCACCCTTTTAGTAGGCAACGTCTGCAACTAAGCTGAGTTAAATTTCGTCTGGCTCAGTCTTCCTCTGCAGCCAGCGTGCCATTTAAAACACTCGGTGATGTTTATTCTCTGCCTACCACGCATTTGATGCTCTTTTTTTTTTGCATATGATACCTCGTCGACATCGAGGTCATTAGAGGCTGGAAAGGACTGGGAACAAGGAACAGTAAGGAATTCAGCCATGGCCTTTTGGATTGATTTGTGTTTAAACCATGGAAAACCCAAATCTGGATGCCCGGACGGGGATTCGAACCGGCGTCCTCCCAAATGCGAGTCCAAAGCGTTTACCGCTCACCCATCACGCTCGGTTTGACGTTCTTGTTGATCCCCCGAAATCCGAAAATACCACCACTCGTGTACGACTTTCAAGCAGTGAGCCAAATGTTCTGAATTAAGCCACTCGATTTGCATCAACATAATTTATTGCGGAAATCGTGGTGTTATTTGGTTTGAAGATGAGTACAAATTTTTACGCGGCTGCGCCTTGTTTGCTCATCTCTTTACATCCGTTTTTGGTATTGTTTCCCCGCTGGCGCTGTGCCGCCGCGGTTATTTTGTTTTGTGGATTACAGAATGGGCGGAAACCGTGCACCGAATACCGTGACAAAGCCCTCCACCTCCCTCCCCCCACTCCTCCCGCCGTCCCTGTCACCCCAAACCGTGGCGCTCGAACGCTTTTCCATTCAATCGAGCGTCCATTGTTACCTTCGCTTCAGCGTGTTGGTGGAATGTGCGACTACAAGCCGTTTGATATATTGATTTATTCTGTTCATAATTTGAGAAAAAGCTACAAAGAGTTTCTGCACATGACAATAATGGGTTATCTTTTCAGCCCTTTCCGCAATTCTTTTCGAGTCCTGGATATATAATGTTTCAAAGAATTTACTGGGGTTAAGAAGCCGATCCTATCGAAATATCAAAAGGGCTTAGTATTTTTTGGGCTGAAGTTTAATTTTAGTAATTTACTGCTTAATTCTGTTGTTTCACTGTTGTCTGTTTCTTTATTTGACAACATTCTTCCAGTAGCATCATCATGGGTGTTAAATTAAATTTATATAGTTAATTTGTGTATTTTTTGTACGTTTCTCCTGTTAACGTCTTTTCTATGAAGTTTGAGTATGTCATATTTTGAGGGTATCACAACTTGGCCTATAATTGTATATCTTACTGTTTTAAGCAAATTCGTCGTATTGTTTTAAATGAATTTTTGAGTTGGTTATCCTTGTCATTTCCATCTTACTGCAAGCACCAACTTTGCGACATCTATTACATGAGCATACAATTTACTTACACACTGGTTGTTTTTCATAGTTGCTTAGTAGGATTCATCAAGTATGGTCATGGGCTTTGTGGCGAAAACAGAAACCTTAAAGATTAATTGAAATACTGCCACTGTCTATTTAGTATTTTTGCTTTACATGTATTCTTCTATAAGTAAAGAATAGGAAAGAGGTATTATTTGTTATCACTTCATCTGGTGCCTGTACGGGATATGATGTGCAAGCTTCATTCCTTCATCGGAATGCTGATCGGAATGCCTTATCCTTGGTGGCGAAGGAGGAATACCTATAATATGCCTTATTTTTGTATTGCTCAACATTGCATTTCTAAGTCATAAGTCGAATCACCATTTGTTTGAATCCGGTAACGATCACCAAAGGTTTTAATTGGCAGTATTGTTTGTGACCTTACGTCACATCTGGGAGCTACGCATCTTGTAAAAGAAATTTAATTTGGCTCATAGACTTGCAGGGTTATAACACATTTACACTGAGTAGTGGTTGAGCGCTAATGTTCGATTATGATATTCCGGAGGACACGGTTTCGAATCGCAGGTTGGGCATCCGCTGTTGTCGGATGCTGAGAAGTCTATTAAATAATAGACCCATTCTGGGGCCTGATGGGTGATGATGGGCAACGTTCGCGTTCTAGAGGCCATCCAGCTTTCGGTTATACAAGTTCTCCGGAAACCATTCAAGGAGTTTGTGGGTGATTTTTTCATGAGATGACCGACTCTGGTGGGTGAGCTGTAACGCTGGGGTCTGGCACCCGGGAAGTTGCGGATTCGAACCCCGTCCAACCATCGAGATTTCGATGTTTCACGGTTTCCATAAGTCACTCCAGTCCTTCAAAACGTAATGGTCAAGTTCATACTCGTTCCTTACTCCTAATCCTTCCCCACCTCTAATAATTCGATGTCAACGAAGAAAAAAGCCATAAGCAAAAAACTTCACAGAGAGAGTGGCCAAATTCTTTTATATTGTATGATACCTGGCTGCCTCCTTGGCTTACTTCTTTGCATCATGATGGTGTCCAGCGTATGCTTCTGTGTTTCAGCTGATAAGAATCCTGGTGATGGATAAACTTTTCACCTTGTGGGACTTCACTAGCTGGATAGGAAATGTGCTGGTGCACAATTCCTTATCACCATACTGTGTAACTACCGAGCGTAGTGGGTGAACGGTTATCGTTCTGGCCTCGAATTCGGGAGGACGCGTGTTCGAATCCCCGTCCGGGCATCCAGATTTGGGTTTTCCATTGTTTTCCCAAATCACTCCAGGCAAATGCCGGGATGCTTCCTTCAAAAAGACCATGGCGGAATTCCTTCCCGTTCATGGTCCCCAGTCCCATCCCGCCTCTAATGACCTAGGTCGTCGTCGAGGCGTAAAGCAATAATTAAAAAAAAAACTGTGTAGCTAATTCCTAAGTTAAATTACAAACCTATTTGCAGCGTGTATGGACTAAGGTCTTGCAACACTGTTGAAGGCAATTGTTCGTTGAATGGGGACAATAAACTTGGCGCGCAACTTGGTTTATTTGGGGAGAATAGTTCACTCTTTCGCTTCCTTCATCTACTCAATACATTACACTCACAGCAATTATCTCCACACATACAACAGTTACAGATGCTGAGTAATTGAACTGATCGACCTACAACCGTAACAAGGTGTAGCACGACCCTCACGCGGTGGTTCAACCATCCTTCATGTTACGGACCAATATTCTCTTCAGATTCTTGGGTATTGGGCGAATCTTAAAGCCTTAATGAAAGAAAGTAACTTAGTGTTTGTTTCTAACCGTTGCTTCCCGGCCGACTGAAAAATATTCTGTTTTCATTCTCCCGTCATCGTGACATTAATTTTCGAACTAAATAGTTATTTGGAGAAATTTTAACATTCCACAGGTATGCAAGACCGTCACAGCACTAAAAACCATTGACGCCTGATTTGAGGTTTGGATCGGCAACCTGCCAAACATGAAAGTGAAGCGGAGAAGTCTGCCAACACTTTCACCTACAGAAGCTAAACTCGCAACAGTGTATTGCGCTTACCGAGCGTGGAGGGTGAACGGTTAACGTTCTGGTCTCGCATTCGGGAGGACGCCGGTTCGAATCCCCGTGTGGACATCCAGATTTGGGTTTTCCATGGTTTCCCCTAATCACTCCAGGCGAATGCCGGGATACTTCCTTCAAAAAGGCCATACCCGAATTCCCTCCCGTTCCTTGTCCCTAATCTCTAGTCCCATCCCGCCTCTAATGACCTTAGCCGTTGACTAGGCGTAAAGCAATTGTAGTGCCCCCACCTGGACACCGGTAAACCTATGGCGAACCTGGCAGCAGGCCGAGCGGAGACTTGGCCAGATTCGATGAGAGGAATGAGCGAATGGATAATGATCGATCATAGTAGTCGATCTGGGATCGGAGGGAGACATCCGTGGTAGGATCATCAGGATGAATGTTTTCATAAACATGTACTATGTACAACATTTACTATCACGACTGTACAGAATATACAAATGGTATGCATTGAGACTACTGCTGAATACTGATAACAATGTAAGGTGCTACTGCGCTACCTTCCAACATCACGCTATGACGCAACTGAATACTGAAAACAGGTTGATTGTTATAACTGCATGAGTGTGACATTTACTTTGAGGACAGCAAGAGCTTCTTCGACTGTGGGCGATTATCAAGACCAATAACCCCAGCTCTAGGCATTGTGGAGGACCCTAGCTCCCTATCTATGACTCAACGATGGCTTTCCACGACCAACCATACCCTACAGCAGAGCCAACCTGTTATGCACTGTTCATCTCCTTCGTGTGTGGCGCCACTCCGCGGCCACGGCCGTCGGAGGGCGGCTCGACGTCTGCGTTCTCTCTGCTCCGACTGTTGCTGGCTGCGACTGATTGATGAAGACAAGACAAGACACTCTCCGATGCCCGTGCAGAGGTTTTTACACAACCTCCCACTATGGTCCTAAAGTGGAGGGGCAAATGGTAGCCAATGATGAGGCCGATCCATGCCGTCATCTGTCCTCCTTAGCTCGACCATTGCGCACTTTTTCCCTACTGTCAGCGCTCTAAATCCCCAGTCGATGCCTCTGTCTGGTTTCTTAACATGAAACTTGCTGTCCTCATTTCATAATTAACAATATGTAACTTATCAGCCAAACGAACAACTGCGTTCACTACTCAATAAGTAAAAAAGAAAAAAAAAAAAAGAAAAAAAAGAGTATTGTGCTAATTTACACTCTTTAAGAGGAAATTAATGTTCAAGCTGGCTATTTTGCCCGAAAAGCAGAGTAAAGTTTTAATTTAAAACAAGAATAAAATAAAATATACCGTGTGCCCCCCGCCGACAACTGTGCGTGGTGTGGCCTAAGTGTGGGGCATTTAGTGCTTTTCTCGGGGCCGCCGTCTCCCCGTGAATAATTCATGCAGCTGAAGGTCGGCTTTGGCTGCACGCCCGCCACCTGTGGAATGATTAAGCAGGGCTCTCTACCTGCGCCGGGGGTCCGGATTTCTTTTTCTTCCGTGTCTTTTAAAAGATCCTCGCTCATATTTTACATTTATGAACTCGGCCCACGTAAACCATAAAACGTCGTATTACGCAGGGACATGGGGCTCGTGCGTTCCAT
Source organism: Vandiemenella viatica (assembly GCA_031002005.1). Classification (NCBI taxonomy): domain Eukaryota; kingdom Metazoa; phylum Arthropoda; class Insecta; order Orthoptera; family Morabidae; genus Vandiemenella; species Vandiemenella viatica. Next base: position 115,839,976 of record JARYHS010009186.1, on the reverse strand, counting down.
ACGAAGCGGCCTAGGCACTCACCTGTCCGTGTGTACGACGGACACGTGCGAGTGGAAGCGTGGCCCGCCTACACAAACAATGATTCATCTCACATCAGCTTATAGTTTTAAAACAAGGACTTGTAAAGTAACTGTAGTTCTACTTCCCACATATTGCCCCAATACTAAAGGTATCATGTTCTGAAAAGTGTTCGCGAAATACCACCGTTCAATAATATATATAGTAATATTTTGTCCATGGTGGAAAATTTTCTGTACGTTTCAAAGAAAACCTTGATGCCATTAGACTATGCAACACAGATAAGTCCACTTTTGCTGCCCACATATTAAATGAAAAACATTCCCCACCCACTATAGAAGAAAACCTACAGATCATTCATATTGCAGACAAAGGGAAGAAAATGGATATCCTTGAGGAACTTGAAATATACATTCACGATAAGCTATTGCCATACCACCTTTTAAATGAACCAAAAGATCTTCCTAATAAAGTATTCCTGTACAATTTTATAGACCTATTCGCTAATAAATAACAGATTAAATAATACATATCTCCCATATGCCCATATACATATTACTATATGCATATTAAAATTTCAAAAACTATTTATTATTTTTATTGTTATCCATTATTCCGTTTTTCACCAATACAGTTATAGATTTAAGTTCAGTTTTGTTATCATGTCTAACTTTTTATAAATTACACATTACTGTCTGTATAAACCTCTTTGTATAAACCTCTTTGTAAATACTTCTTTGTATATAAACATCTCTGTCTTGTTTGTTTGTAAATACAGTAGCAAGTGTGCAGCGTGTCTATTCCACATATATTTGTGCAATATAATGGTGATAGTGCATAGTGTTACACAAAAATGTGCCTCCTCAACTGTGTTCCATACAAATCTTTGTTCTCGGATATAAGCAGATGCCTTATGTAAGTTATATACCAAATTTTACTATAATTACTTCAGATTTAAATTCTTCCATCAATCATCATATTTTTGTTATTCTAGGACACAAAAACACGCCTGCAATTCGCATCTGTATTTTTAAAACCATCTGATGATGAGCAATGTATGCTTGAAACCGGTAATGGTAAAATAAAATAAAGCAACACCATAAATTGTGACTGGTCGCTGTTTTCAATTATCAACCAAAATTCAATAATATATGACAAAACACCAGAAAAAGAATCACTTAGAGCTTGTCATAACGTTATGTTATTCGACTTATTCGACTACCACCCGTTTTAGCATATATTAATGGAATGACTAGGAACGATATTAAATAGATTTTTTTACTATGGCTTTACTCGTCGACGTCGAGGTCATTAGAGGCGGGATGGGATTGGGTATAAGGAGCGGGAAGGAATTCGGCCATGGCCTTTTGAAAGAAGCATCCCGGTATTCGCCAGGAGTGATTTGGGGAAACCATGGAAAACCCAAATCTGGATGCATGGACGGGGATTCGAACCGGCGTCCTCCCGAATGCGAGGCCAGAACGTTAACCACTCACCCACCACGCTCGTTTTAAATAGAATGATTAGACGTATAGCAGGCTAGATAATAACTGAACATGAATGTGGGACCGAGCGTGGTTGGTGACCTCGCATTCGAGAAGACGCGTGTTCGAATCCCCGCCCGGCCGTCCAGATGTTGGTTTTGCATGGTTTCCCCAAATCACTCCAGGCGAATGCCTGTATGTTTCCTTTAAAAGGCCATGGCCGAATTGCTTCTCGTTCTTTGTCCCCATTCCTTTCCCGGCAGTGACGAGGTGCAAAGACATCAACAAATAACAGTATTGCATGGCAAAACACCAGAAAAAATCACTTAAAATTTGTCGCAACATAATGTTATTTGACTACAACCCATTTCAACTTATATTAATACAATGACTAAGAATTAGATTTAATAAAACTATTTAGAGTATAGCAAGCTAGATAATAGATGAATACCAATTTTGGTGAGGAAAAAATTGAGAGACAAGTGAACTTATTCCGGCGTTGGATTAGTTTTGGAACAACGTATCAAACGATCATCTAGCATTGCATTTGTTTCTTCTGGTAAAGCTTTTAACTATGTTTAACTAAATTAAGCAAGATGTTTTAAAATTTAAAGAAGTCAGGCTGATATACAGAGACAGGAAAATAATTTGTTATCTATGCCAATATCAGTTGAGAAAAACTTAGTAAATTTGCGGAGACAGGATAGATGGGAAGATGAGGCGTGACTGTACGCCATCTACACTGGTATTCAACCAAATGAAGGAAAAGTTTGATTTTGACGTAATTGTTGAAGGAGAAGGAACTATTATGCTGCCACTTACTAACGATATTTTCCTTTCAAGAGGAAATAATGTTGTTTCAAAGATACTGCTAATTGTCATGAACAGATTACTAGATGAGGAATTTGGACTAAAAAATAAAGTAAGACAAAGGTCATAAAATGCAACGAAAATGAATTTAACAACATTAATACCAAATATCCAAATAAAAAAACATGTAATAGAAGAAGTAAGAAACATTTGTAATTTCCAAAATAAAATTACCACCAATAGTGGAGCGTTTATTAAAAAAATTATTATTATTATCACTAGAGCTTTAAGGCTTGTCAAAGACTTTATAACCGCAAGAGGTTTGGTGGCAAAAACGGGAAGGAATTTGGCCACGATCTTTTAATGGAGCCATCCGGCTTTCTCCTGGAGTTCGGAAAACAATGGAAAACAGGAATTTGAATCTCTGCAGCAGGGTCTGAACCCACATCCTCAGAATGTGAGCCTCCCCCGGGGCGAGAATGATATACTAGCACGGTAACAGTAGTAGAAAGAATATTTTAAATATGAAAAATGTATTTAGGATTAACAAAAAAAAATTCTGATGCCAGTTGTGAGGAGTATAGTACCTTGGAAGTAATGTTTTCGTTGTGTACGGAGCTTTTCTTACGAGCTTTGGTTGATGGGGATGGTGCAATAACCGTGCCGTCGCAATATGATGATGGATTCTTATATAACTTGACGATATAAATCGAAAGTGAGGAATAAGGTTTTTCGATATCTCGCTTAGTTTTCGAGATATACAGTCTCAAAAGGATTAAAATGCGGTCTGGACCAAAGAAAAATTTCGCCAGAGCCAAATTTTTTGATGGATTCTGGTGTAACTCGATGAGACAAATCAAAAGTGAAGGGAAAAAAAAATTCCACATCTCCCCTAGTTCTCGAGATACACTGTCTCAGAATGAACTTGGTTAGGTTGAGTTGAAGATTACACCAAAACAGTTTTACCAAACCCACAAGGAATTACACGCTGGACATGTATAATGGGTGTTTTGTTTTCTTGTAACGGTTGTAGTTTGCTTGAAATACGGCTTCGACCAGACGAAAAACGTCGCAAAAGGCACAGGGAATTATAGTTACAACTAATTTTTGACATTCAGTATCTCGAAAACTACGCTGGGTATCAAATAATTTTATTCTGTCGATTTTTCTCGTCTAGTTACATAAGAATCCATCATCAAATTGCAGCACTTATTTAATTCATGTAGTACTTACGTAATAGATCGATTAATCGTTACTAGAAGAAGAATGTGATATTTACCGTTTGTTGCTGTAGTGAATTTGAAATTCGAATTAGACTCCTCGCTGTCCACCTCCGCTGCTAGTCGAATAATGCCCGGATACAGCGTGAGCGGGTGGCGAGGACGCTGTTGTGAGCGAAACTGTTTCGGTTGTTGCCTGGCAACGTGGAGACACCAGGTGCATCATGCCGGATAGCCTTGTGTGTTCGGTTGCCATGGTTACCGCATGGGCCTGTGCGGGAGACCGGATTAACCGATTGAGAAGAGCTGCGAGCGCTGAAGCGTAAAATACTCTTGCTTGGTAAGCGATAAGTAAGGGACTTAAATTTTACGCCAAACACTGGCGGTGCGGAAACTGAATATAATGTTGAAAAACTCCGTCCTAAAGTATGTTCTTTCTCCATGTTTTTTTTATCGATATGGAATTCCACTCACATCACACAATTAAACTTAATTACGTAATGGATACAGAAAAATTACACCAATAAATCAAATTTTGTTTCGAAATTCAATCGGGTTATCACGCTTTTGTGCTTTTCTAATTTTTGGCAACGTAAACTAGTCTTGTAGTGTTTATTTGTGGCGAGGAACTTTTTCGCATAAGAAATAAAATGTATGTAAATAAAAATTTGTGCGCACAGTAGATCCGATTTACATTTTTCTTTTTTTTTTTATTGTCACCGGTCTTTCAACTTTCTAGTGGCTCCATTTCTTTCTATCATGCGTTTATCTCATCAACTCAGCATACCTCTTACAACCTACGTCTCCAACTATCTGCTTCATATATTCTCTGTCTTCCTCTACAGTTCTTACCTACGACTGTTCCCTCCGCTAACAAATAAACTCAAAACCGCATGTCTTAAAATGTGACCCACCATCCTACTTCTTTTTCCTGGAAGACTCTTCCACAATCTTCTATACTTGCCCATCATCTTCAAAACACGTTCATTTCGCACTTTATCTGTTCACTTAATTTTCAGCATCCTTCTATAGCACCACATTTCAAATGCTTCAGATTTTCCTTCGTTCTGATCTTCCTGAAGTCCAAGCTTCGTCACCACACTTAACTCCTTTTATTAAGCCCCTTTGTCCCATCAAATTTTGTCAAGAATGTAATACACTGAAGCGAACTTCGTCATCACGTGGGCAACAGATTTCAATACGATTAGTAAGCTTGTTTCGTTATCACCGTAACGTGACGAACGAAAGTTACAGTTTCTTTATTTGCTTAGAATTAAACAAGCTTTGCGTTTACTGTAGTTGGCAATTTGTAATGTGCTCTTACTGTTCTATTGTAGTGTTTCTACTGTGGTTGGAAATTTGTAATGTGCTCTTACTGTTCTATTGTAGTGATGTACAGTGTTTGTAGTTCAAAATTTTTATTCAGTACACATCCATGTCTGTCGGGAAGCTCTCTATATCCTGCCACAGAAACGTTTTGCATTCAGATATCCTAAGTTGCAGGCTTATTACTTCTTCCTTACGTCTGTGTTGCAGAAAAATATGACTGTATATTGGGGTCTACTGCAGTCAGTGCATGTTAAGCGTGGAGTGTATAGTGTATCAACTTGAAGAAGGGAGAAACTGCAACGCAACAGATACGTTAATGACCTCTTGTTGACGAAATTCGCCAATGGAAGCGCCGGTCTTAACGTTCCCATCCAACGGAAGCATCCTTCAGGTCTAGCACAGGAATTCAGTGTTGAGTCTGTTGCGTTTAGAATCAAGAAAAAGTACTTCCCTGTGACATGCTGCTGTTGTGTAGTACGGGTAAAACTTTTCCGACTCTGATCCGTGAACCTAAAGTAGACTACATGCATGGAACTCCTATCCTTCAGCAAGCTTAGAGCCATATTGTGCAACAGATCAGAACTTGTAATTTTATTGTTTGCCTCCAAGATTTCGATACCTTTGTAGTTGTCTTTAAGTTTGTAAATTTCCATATTAAAGTAAATTTCATGTAGGATAATCTGATGCCATTATCACGATGTAGAGTTACGCGTGTTTCTGAAATTTCGGATAATACCTCTTTACTTAAGACTTGGAACCATAAAGTTTTAATGATCCAATAAAGACCCAGTGCATATTACCGTTATTTAGTAATTCGTTAATACATAATAGTATATCGCTATTTACAATGGATTTTGCGTAAATAAATATAACCATTTCATGCAAAATTTTATTTATGAACTAGTACACATACATACACAAATGTATAAATATATAATAGACATTTATATAAGAGATTCAGGTTTAAAAAGAAATTTTAGTTGCTGCTCTAAGTTTCTGAGTACTTTATCTCTTCGCTGATGGTTCCGTATAAAAGCAACGCACGGCTAATCCTCTTCTCTTGAGTGCTTTCCTCACTTTATTTTGAAGTCGAAAGGTTGTATTTTAAACAGGGAAAAGTTTGACTTGCTTTTAAAATGTTTTCGGCTTTTTCCAAGTTTAGTTCGTAAATCGCTAGTAACGAAAATCACTAGTAACGAAATAAACGTTGAAGAACAAAGTTATTTCAGTGCGACAACGATGAATGTCGAAATCAAAAACGAAAATTTTAATATTTGGTTTAAATGCTTCCTTTATAGAACCATTATTGGGCATTGATAAGAAATTTGTAGTGCTAAGGTCAATGTTACCATAAATATTTAGCTTCAAATTTACCTAACGTTTTTAGTGTTGTAATTGGTTACGGGTCATCAAGGCTCCTTTGGAGATCGCTTCTAAGAATCAACGTTGTGTTTAAAATCATTGTGTGAAGTGATTCTTCGCTTTCATTTGGTCGAAAATAAATTTTAAGAATTATTTAAAACCATTTAGTGTAGTTACCAATGCAATTTTTTGGTAATCCTCTGGTATCGTCAGGTCCTTCGGATATTTCAATCTGTTCTTGCTGGTGATTAGATTTTTTTTTTTTAACTGCTTTACGTCTCTCAACAGCGAGGTCTTTAGAGACGGGAAAGGATGGGGGGCAAGGATGGGGGGCAAGGATTGGGGGGCAAGGATTGGGGCAAGGAATGGGAAGGAATTCGGCCATGGCCTTTTGAAGGAAGCATGCCGGCATTTGCCTGGAGTGATTTGGGAAACCATGGAAAACCCAAATCTGGATGCCCGGACGGGGATTCGAACCGCCGTCCTCCCGAATGCGAGGCAAGAACGCTAACCGTTACACCGCCACGCTCGGTGATTAGAAAAACATCAACAGAATGTACACTGTTTGAGGAAGTGTTCCAAGTACATAGCCAACAACATTAGGTAATTTACAGATCTTAAATTCATTTGTTTATTAAGTTTTTTATCTTTGGCTTTACCAATTTTTACCAGCTGAAAAAAGATAATTACTATGCATAAAAATTGCAAACATTTATAATACATTATTTAGCCATCTTTACAAACATAATTTTGCAGCAATCACTTCAATCTACAACACATATATGACCCTATCAGTAGAACCTAGAATAAAAAATTCTCCCTTTTCCTGTATCACAACCTTCTCTCTCTCGTTTTAGATATTCTTATTTTTCTGGCTAACGATGCCTTGTTCATTCCTTTTATGGATTCTGTCTATTTCACTTTGTTTTGCCCTCTGTTTTTGTATCATTGTATTATATCGTCAGTAAATCCAAAGAAAAGAAAATATAGCTTGCAGAAAAGAGGATATTTAGGTCCGACATGAGATGTACAAGAAGCAATACTATACAGAAAAGCAAAAGCTTGAAATAAATAATAAAATTGCATTACTAAATGTAAGTTATTTTTTTGCTCTCATGTAATTTAGAATACCAAAAGATAGTGCTTTGCGATCTTATATCTTATATCGTATTTCTATTTATTATTCAGAATTCCACTTGCAATTCTTGGTATATTACTCTGACCTAATTATAACAACAGTTATTCTTTTCTAAAAGGAATAAATGAATGACAAACAGTAATAGTTTATGAAATGCAGTATCAGAAGAGAAGGAAGTGAAAAGTAGGGTGTCACACACAAGGCAGTGTATTAGGACCGTTAAGAGTATGTTTTTGATTATCGTTATCAATTTATTTTTAATAGAAAATCGTTTTCAGAAAAATGAGGAAGTATAAAAAATACCCATGACGAAAGAGATTATTTATACAGTCTCATCATAGTGTACTATGATTCACTCTAGCACCACCGCGAAAACCGAGTATCTACGATTCGACTATAATATCACATATATACTAGTATGTATATCTATATGTTTAGTCTATATGATTCCATCTTGTATTCGATGCGTAGGTCATCGAAGCCCATCCACCATCTTGTAACTTCTCTTCCATCCCTATTTTTCCCCGCTGCGTCGTTACACCTCGTCGACGTCGAGGTCATTAGAGGCGGGAGAGGATTGGGGGAAAAAGAACGGGAAGCAATTCGTCCACGGATTTTTGGATGAACCGGCTTTCAACTGGAGTGGTTTCAAGAAATCTAGCAAAACTGATATCTGTATGACCGGGCGGGGAATTGAACCCACGTCCTCCCGAATGGCAGATCCAAACGTTACCGCTCACCCACAACGCTTGGTCTCTTCCTTCCCCTCTTCTGCTCCAGTTTTGTCTCCTCTATTCAGTCACTCTCCTGCCCTTGACTCCGCATCTAGTCTATGATTGTCAAATTCCGCACCCACCCTGGTATGTGAGCGGTGACACTCAGACTTCGCATTAGGGAAGATGCGGATTCGAATACCTATTCGGTCATTCAAGTATCAGTTTCCCGAAATCACTTCAGGCGAATGCCAGGATGGTTCTTTCAAATAAGCCACCGAGCGTGGTGGTGTAACGGCTAGCGTTCTGGCCTCGCATTCGGGAGGACGGTGGTTCGAATCCATGGTTTCCCAAATCACTCCAGGCAAATGCCGGGATGCTTCCTTCAAAAGGCCATCGCCAAATTCCTTCCCATTCCTTGCCCTCCATCCTTTCCCGTGTTTAAAGACCTCGCTGTTAGAGAGACGTTAAGTAGATTAAAAAAAAAAAAAAACCAAATAAGCCGTGGCCGAATCCCCTTCCGTTCTTTGCTCTCCAGTCCTTTCACCCCTCTAATGACATCGAAGTCGACGAGGCATAAAGCAATAAAAATAAACAGAGTTTATGCCACATTAGTCTCACAATAAAACCACTAAAAATCTGTTTCAGTAGTATCGCATATTTGCCTACTACTAAAATCGTGGTGACGCTCAACATATTCGAAGCTGCCGTGTGTAGACTGAAATAATTAAATAGCCTAAAATTTTGTTTTATCCATTCTATCACAAATACTTATAAAATATGTCTCAGTACAGAATTGGTGTGTAAAGGTACATTGAGAAAAACTTCCTTATTTAGAAGATTATCTTGTTTGAAAAAATTTGTTTTTAATGTTTAGTAGATAATGTACTGTAGGAGTTTATTAGTTATTATAAGTATTTATAATGTGTTTGATCCTAAGTAATCAGTATTTTAATGACGTTTACATACTGTTTTATAAGTGCTTGAATGTGTTCGTAGTAAGATTATGTTTTTAATAATGGCTAAATAATATAAGTGTCCTATGTTGCGAGGTATCCTTTTTAACTGCTATCTTCTCTATCTTTTTTTAGCGTCGGTAATTAAAGAAATCCTGGTCGGTCTTACCACTCCTTCCAGGTTCTTTGCAAACTCTTCTGTAATTGATAGCACGCTCTGGACGAAAAATGTGTGGCCCCAGAATATCGTCACACACGTCATCTTCGCAGATTAAACTTAATTATATACTTGTCTATGAAATCGAAGTATCTGTTGTTTTATAACAACTACTATTTATTAACACTTAGAATCAATTCAAATAATTACACTTTTCGCATTCATGAAGTCAAATACAAACAACGGCGCTTTAAAATATTCATTAATCTCACCACCATTCTTCTTATATCAATACGCATCTCTTTGGCTAAACTAACCATTACAATCTACCAACTTCAACACAACAAAACATATTATGAAAACTTAAATTTACCCCTTTTTACACATACTACTATACTGTACGGCCTTGTATTTTTAAATACATTCATTACATTGCATAAAAAGGAAGTCGTATAATTATTACTATTATTATTATTTCAATGTCTGATGAACTGGGACCTCACAATGTTGACGCGAAATTATGTGCACTTACTAGTTAGTCAAAATGGGCAACAGGTAAAGATCATAAAAAAGCTGCCACGTGAGATGACGCTTGTCGCAAATTGGAACAGCCCTGGCTAACATGCCGTCGAGTTGCGTCCAGCTATTCGTCCCGGCGAGTGGCTTGTGATCTGTGGTCAGATATTAGGAGCGTCGCCGCCGATGAATGAGTCCCCTTGTAACTCGGAGCGGCATCTGGGGAATGTAATACTAAGCACCACAGCCCGTCACAGGTAGAATGTAACTCAGTGACACTCCGCATCAGTTTGTTGACAGTAACGCGGTAGTGGCTGATGGAACCGTTAGTGTGTACGTCACTGAAATGTAGTAACTTTAAATCAATTACTGTTCACATTAGGAATGACGTCATGTTGCTGTTCCACTTCCTAGAGACTGTTTTCATATGACGTTAAACTGAATAAATATAATACGGTTCACAATGGAAACTCGAACCGCTCCTGGTTACACTCATCTGTACTCATATAGACGAACGATTAATGTGCCTCCTTCTAAAAACTCAAAATATGCAATTCACAAACAGAATAATTCGAAAAACTCAAATTCTCATACAGACGGCATCCAATTTTAATGAAAGAACGATGGAGAACACAAGCCTTAGTGGCATTTTAATCACTTTCGCGTTTCATGGTTTTATTTTAAATTCCTTCACTTTTTCATTGTTGAGCATTTTCCTCGGTATTATATTCCGACCATCTTACCTATAAAAGATTTTTTTTCCGCTCACGTCTGAAATCGAGTGCTAGTTTGTGATCATGATAGTCTCATCCCTTAGAGGTTCTAATCCCAATTCTTCTGCTTATATCGACCCAAGTCTCTTCAATAACGAACTGCGCTTTCTTTCATTAGAACCTCTTGAAATAGTCACAGTTTTAACCAGAAACTAAAATGCGTTTGTGTTTATACTCTACATGCGTGTCGTAATAAGAGTCAAGGTGCTAAAACCAAAATAAGAAGTTAGATTAATTATACTAATTTAAACTAGTTGTTTTTCTGAGAATCTTCGAAACAGATAACTTCAGTGTCTTTTGGATAAAGACTGTGTGTGAAGCCTTACATGCAAGATGTAGGTAATTTATCAGGAACTCTATTGAAGATCGTAATATGGAGCTGAATTTCGTTCCTGTACGTGTGGAGACAAACACACTGCTGCCGCATTATACCCTGCGGTATTATTGACAGATGGTGAATGGGCCTGGGTAGCCGTTCTGAACGATCAGATGTGTTACTACTTCAACTGTGGTCATCCTTTCCATAGTCAGTCCCTTCCCGATTTTATATATATATATAACCGAGTGGTACAGTCAAATTATAACCTAACTAACATTCCACATGCCGATGGTCGCCAGTTAGAGTATGGCCAAGGGCATGGGTAGTTTTAATTTAGTGTTGTGCGTGCCTGGTCTAGTTCTCTTCTGAGACGATCACAGATTCTTTGAAACGATAGGAACTTACATCGTAATACTATAAGATGACTGTTTGGCTTAGTCAGCAAAATACCAATTATTTAAAAGAGAAATATCTAACCAACGGTTAGCACAAGTATTATGTTCAAATTCATTAAACCTTTTTTATTTTAACGTAATTGCAGCAGGGTGGACGATGACGAATACTGTTCGTCTTAGTGTGTCAAAAGCGATGTTGCTAACGATTTATCTGACTATTAATCTTATATATATTGTGGTGTGACAGCGTCACCCACAATGAATATAATTAAATTATTATTAATTATATTCATAATTCCTTTTTTTATTATATTCAAATTTATTAATTATTTAGTCTTGCAACGTGTAATTAATTGTAAATAATGAGGGTTGTCTGGATAGGTTAAATGTATGTTTAAAACCAGGGCGGCAAAAGGTATATTTTATTGTAAATCAATTTTTCTGTAAACGCATGGCTCAGAAGGGCTGAATATCGAAGGCTAGAAACTGCCATTTCGGCGGTTGAGAGAGGAACAATGGAGCAGGCGAGGCGACTCGATGGCGCCGGGACAGCCCGGCTGGAGTCCCGTTCGAAATCGGGCGGTGACCTACCCCCTACCCCGCTACTACCCCGAAGGCCACGTAGGAAACGCGCGAAGGAGACGGCGAATGCGACGCATGATATTAAACACGTGACGACGGAAATGTGTAGATAGCCAATCCTGAACATTTATTGGGGTCTACAATACTAATTCCGTGGAGTTCTTTTACATGTGGCGAGCAACTAGCCGAGGAAGAAGAAGGAGCCATTTTAGAGATCACTTCGGTCCAAGACGAGCTGATGAACGGACGTGACTTCTGTCCAAGACGAGCTGATGAACGGACGTGACTTGGGTCCAAGACGAGCTGGTGAACAGACGTGCCAGCCGGCACGCTCTCTGATGATCATTGTGGTTGATCATTTCTTGCTTTGGGAAAGCGAGATGTTGAGTGGCGTGCTTGCCATTATTCGGAAGTTATGCTAATAACGCGGTCGTAGCCGCTTATTTAGCTTCCATTGCGGCAGTGGCATTGTGTTTGTCGCTCACCATCACGGCGATGATTCTATGGTAATGTACCAGAAACGACGGTCACTATTCAGTGGATTTTAACAGACTTATGTGCCCTTAAGCGACGCCTGGGTTAAGACTCTGCTCCCGTCACTTAAATTCTGAGCTAGCTGAATTTATATTTCGATTCAATTTTTTTCTTAAGCATCTTGCTGTTTGTTAATTCAATTTTGATGCTTTTCATTCACTTTATACGGCGCCCCCTGGGATTTTCCTTTGTACAGTAAAATGTTAGCTTCAATTTGATGGCCTGTGTTGCCATGTTATTTCAATGTTAACTTTGCTGTTTTTATTACTTGTTTGAGATATTTCATTCAGTTTTGTTTGCTTACTCCGGCGAATTGTAAACGTCGGGTATTGCTTGTTTTTGCTGATCTAATTGTGTTTAACGTAACGTTAATTACTACCCGACCTTGTAAGGCCATAAGACTCAATAAATGAGGTTTTATTTTGTGTCTGAAATTCATGGTTCTAGTTAGTAACCTATTAGATCCCCTTATAGCATCATTATTATATGTAAGTTTCCATTTTCAGGAATTATTTCAGAATTAATATTAATTCCCCCCTCCCTTTTTTTCTGGAGCACCCAAAATTGAATTTTATTACAATATATATATATATATATATATATATATATATATATATATATATATATATATATATATATAAATGGACGTGTGTTTCCCTATATTTCACTTTTCAGCCACCACTACCTAACACAGATCACTGGTGTTTATGTGTGGAAGTAGCATGGAGTTTCCTGTCGTGCACAACGTTGGCGGAAATTCGATAGCTGTGGGGATGTGGGAGATATGATGGTTAAAAGTGGTCGATGCAGGGCATTTTCATATTTCGACCAAAGACTTGTGTAACCTTATACTTCTCTTTCCTGCCACAACTACATAGGATAGACCATTGATGTTTGTGTGTGGTAATAACATCGAATCTCCTATAGTGAACTATGGTGGTTAGATGTCGGTAGCTGTCAATTCAAATTATTTACAAATACGAACGAAGTCGTGGGTACCAGCTGGTGTTTTAATATTACGTTCGTTCCTGGTAATATGTTTCGTGGTCATGAAAGTTTTTTTAACGTGCCTGATTTATTATACTACTAGTTAGGAAACTTGAATCTCCGTTCCATCTCCACGCAAAGCAGCCATTAAATGGCCTGAATTGAACGGATATCATTCATTTACCCAAGAGCAGTACCAGTAGTACCTAGCTTACGTGTACCTTCGCACTTGTGTCAGAATTATTTAGGCAAAAAATGTCTGCAACTCATAAGGAAGACTTTCAATCTTCCATAGAAACATTAAACTTTGAAACCGATAGATTTTCAGTTTAAGTGTAAAACATAAGTCCTTACAATACTGTATGGAGTATTATTCTAGAGTTTAGCGAATTCACTAATAATTTCATGTTGTCTATTTTCGCCGAGCATGGTGGGTGAACGGTAACGCTCTGACCTCGTATTTGCGAGGACATGGTTTCGAATTCCCGTCCGGATTCCCGTCCGGCCATCCAGATATGGGTTTTCCATAGTCTCCCCAAATCACTCAAGGCGAATGCTGGGATGGTTCCTTCAAAAAGGTCATGGCATAATCCCTACCCATTTCTTGCCGACAGTCCTTTCCCGCCTCTAATGACCCTGACGTCGACAAGGCGTAAAACAAGAAGCAAAAAAAAAAAAACTTTCTTACCGGCTGCATAGTCCGCCTCTGCCATTGTAATCTAATCTAATTCCGTAATTCTACCGGGTAGAGTGAACCTACATTTTGGTGTGGAATCCGGACCACTTTGCAATATAATTTTCTCGGATGTTGGGTCGGATGGTATCAGAAACACCATGTTTGACAGTTGGCTCTGCTATCATCGGGTGTCTAATAGTTTCAGGATATTACAAACTTGCTGTGACAGCCCAGACTGCAAGCGCGTAAGCCACTTGGCACATGATGAAGATAACAGAGCCAGCTGGATACCTAAGAAGATTATATTCCATCTTTACGCCGGGAAAGTCTTCACTCACAAAAAATAAAAACTTTGACAAAAGTGAAGGTAGTTTTAAGGCTTGTAAAAATTCCGGCCGAGACCAAGAATCGAACCGAGTACTTCTCGATACAGTCGCTGACTTAACCGAGCCACCGTGTTTAATATTTAACCAGATGTACAAATGAGTGCAGACGAATATTTGGTATACCCTTTAAATTAAAATACAGTTTTCCATCACCTTCCAAAATTCGTTGTTTGAACTTATATTCCATTGCGGAAATAGGTATTGGTTTATAACTGCTATTACAAACCTGTGGTCCGCGAAGATAGGGCAAGTGTTACGCAGGCATGTTGTTATTATCCATTTGGTTAGTAAATATTAAAAGTGTTAATAATAAACAAATGCGTAAAAAATAGACCCATATAAGTTAGTAGGCTGAAGAATTTATTTTGTCATTTTCCTGGTCCTCGGGCTGAGAAAGGTTGAAAAACAGTGGCTTAAAAAATGTATTGGAGTACTTTTTTGACTGCGTTAATAGAGTGTCAGTCCTCTGAAGAAGGCCACAGCACAATGGCAGAAACGTTAGGTTTAAATATATCGAAGCGGCTCCACCCAGAGAACCAAGATAATACATTGTGTGATCGCGGAAGCATTCGTAACCAATACTGGGACTGTTTTTAAACATTTTCCTATATAAAAAAAGCCTACATAATATATCTGTTTTGTAGGAAGTTTCGTCTTAATGAATAGCAAATCTCGTGAAATCATTATCGACTTTCTGAAATTGTTTCCAGCAATATAGCAGCATGTAACTGATGAAAAAAAATATATAATCCATCTTTCACACCAAGTTTGTATGTTCATCCTCCATTCGAAAAATTCTGAGTGTCCTTCTCTCTTTTGTTCCAGGTGAGTCAGCCATATTTCCCTTCGCACGTGAACGTCAGTCGAGGAGTGGTTAACATAACCACAAAAGTAAGTAACGCATGAAGCATTTGGCGTTTGAAGCACTTACCAGTGGTCGTTTGGACAATGGCTCCTCTTTCATTGTTCTCTGGAGTACCGCCAGTGAAACGCAGGAGGTCCAGACGAGTGCTTATAAAAAGGTTAATGGTAGGAGAAATCACCTGGTGATAATAAACACGTTACCAACCGTCTCGGAAAGTCGTTGGTGCCGTGTTGGTCAGCTTCATTATCATCTGGATACATTACCTCGCATTTATTAGCAACTAAGGGACTTATCCAATAAAATTGCAACAGGTACCCCAATAATCTATATGCTTATGGTATACTAATAACTTAATACATTTCAGGTTAGGATGTTAATGCCAGGTTATTAAAATTAGTATTCATAGTTGCGGGAATAGCAAATTCGTAAAAGATATATATTTTAATACAAGTTTCTGTCGGATAGACGATATTCATAATTTCAACCTCGTCTGCTGGATAGATTTCTTCTTTCTCTCTCTCCTTTGATCTCTTATTAACCTGGAAACATTAATAAAAAAATTCAAATCTATCAAATTTTATCTTATAGTTTTTGCAAGCTTTTCTGTTCGACATGATTGGAGCCCTTTCTTAGTTTTATATATAGTGCTATATCTACTGCAATGTGTCATTAAACGTTAACATTACTTTTTAATCAGCGCTATGCTCCTGGTTCTTGTGTTTGTTTTGCAGTATTTTTTGGTCAACATACATCAGTAAAATGACGTTATGCGTTGTAGAACGTCTGGAATAAAAAGCCATCCATCAGCAGTTGATTTATAAAATTGAATTTATCTTATGAGTTTAAGTTTTGGCACTACTTAATTTTCTGTTCATTGAAATACTTTAATAGTAGTTGATTGTATAGTTGCAATGAACAGTATCTGCAGCAGTGATTTCAGCAGCTAGTGTTTCACGTTGAGTTAGGAACGCTTTATCATTCGATCAGCAGCCGTCTGTAGACAAACAGGCCAAAGCAAAGTGATTCGAATATTATTATAGGCAGTTATGAGGTTTTTTTTCCCCTTTCAGTCTGAGACCATTTAGCCTGCTAATAATTAGTGGGGATCCTTGTACGGTATCTGATTCTTCTCACCAAGAACGACTGTGAGCGAGGATTCATGTTAGCAATATTAACAGTTAGTGACGTGAACAAAATTCTAACGAAGCTGGGCGTTTTTAATCCGTAGGTCTGTTTCTTGTAGGAAATATGAGTTTTGAACTAGAATATTCTTGTTTTGTAAAGGGAAAGTGACATTTATCGTGAAGCTGACTGAGATGTTTCTTAAGGGCTTGTAGGAACTGATGCGTTTTCATTGATACCGGGAGCAAAACAACGTGAAGTTTCTCGTGGATCGTTTGAGGACGTGGCGGGAATGTCTGGTTCAACAACTGTGCCTTGGCCCACATCTTTGTCATTAAAAAAAAAAAAGGTTGTGTGATCTTAATTCAGCAGACGTTTTCAGTTTCTGATTGCATAGACAAAAAGTATCTATTAGAGATATATGAAAGTTTCGAAGCCAATCGCTGTTCTAATGTGCAATCTTATTCAAAACACCCGCTGACCATAACATTAAAGGCTTAAAAAAAAAAAAAAATACACTAGCTTTATAGCTGAGTGTGCTATTCGTTTAACCACATGTAGCTGCGTGTAATTTGAAAACATCGATATCACATGATCAATCCCCTCAATAGCTTGAGAGGCAGCACAATACAGACACTGTTGGACTTCAACGTCGACGAGAAATCACCGTCTAAGATTCAGGTGCGTCAGCGGAGAAATTAGATCTCACCTTCCATTGTTATAGATTTTTTTATTCCTTTTTTTAGCTTTATGGTTTGTTACATGTGGCAAAAATGTTCGCGAAAAAGTAATAAAGAAAGCGATGTTGTCCATCACTGAAGAGGTGCTGATTGCTCCGCCTCTTCACATCCACTACCGTTTTCAATCTCAATAAGTTAATCTCTCTTTTTTTTCTATCTTTTTTTTTATTTTTTACTGTAGTCTCTACTGAGAAATTAGCCAATCCCGTATGTAACAAAACTTGTGCCAGCAGCCATTAACCAACACCTTTGTAAGATTTATTTTACGAAGCTACCTAGCATTTCCAAAACATGCTCATTTCGTACTTTATCTGTCCACTTAATTTTTAATACCACCACATTTCAGATGCTCCACTTTGTATATATATATATATATATGCTTGCATCCCTAAAATGAAACTTCACATCCATGAGAGTTCTTGTTTACATTACTATAAAACTGTTTCTAATTCACAGATCATTATTTGTTACAAGAAATCACGTTTGAAGACGATACTCAGTAACAAGTTAAGCACTAAATCTTCTGCTTAGCTTTGCGCGGTTGAAGCCTTAGCTCTGGGACAGTGGGTCGGTCCCTGGTGTATATGATAATGAAGCTGCATTAAGCTCTCTCAGTACTAGTGACTCTGCTTGATGTGGTTGTCGGTGCACTCTGGCTAACGAACCCCTGTAAGCTCCCTGCACTCGAAGTCACTAATTCCATTGCTGGTTTCTCGGAATGTAAGTACATGCTAACCTTGGAAGAGGACGTAGGATTTAACTTCGTAGATCTGGTACTTCATGTTTGTTTTGTTGCCCTACATCCAATACAGGCCATGTTTGTTGTCCCATCCCCATTCTCCCCCAGTTTTTCTCCACTTAAATTATTTCTGTTCGCACTTTGTTTAGGATGTCAAAATGTTAACCAATTGTGGTTAATTTATGAAACTGACAGATATGGTAAAAAACCGTTCTGATTCGTTATTTCTGGTTGATAAGTTTATGGTAACTTTTGTTTGTTCGGATCTTTAGGACCAAAAAAATAGAGAAATATGCAAGCAAATATGACCTTAAAAATTGGTAAATATGAGCTAAAAATTTCAAAATATGACCAAACATTTAAATTTACTATACATAAAAACATGCTCAATTACACATCATTTATTTTGTTTCGTAGTGTCGCTTTAACGTAGACAGCATAATTTGCTCCTGTGCATCCATTACACCACTGGGAAATTAAATTTTAAATCATTTTGTTGAAGTCACTTTAATTTCACATAATTTACAGGAAATAACTGTTTCGTCTGTACTAAAACACTCCTCTCCAAATTCCCTTACGTAACTTTGTAACTTCTCACTTTCAGAAAATTTTGTTTTAGGCATGTCGGTACTCACTGATCCAGTGCAGATTTAACACTGACTGAAGTATTTAATTGAGACATTTAATAACGCGGGTCAACACAGGCATACTGCTGGTGCGTTGTCGAGATTAAAAGGCGGGTGGAACATTAACGATTAGAGAGTGACAATAATGCATAAATTTAATTATTGACTGGTTAATTTTGACCTATTCAGCGAAATTTAGTATGGTTTTTCCTCCAATGTATAACAGGAGTACAGTTCATGAATAATTATCTTCTCATCTGTATACAGGGTGAGTTTTTTATCTTGAGACAACTAAATATCTCGAAAACTACAAATCCGATCAAAAAAAGTGGGTAATAAAAATTGTTCGTCTCGACGGGGGACATCCGATGATACCAAATTTGACTCCCCACCCCCACCCCCTAGGGGTGGGGGAAGGGGGAGAAAAAAAACTTAAATAGGAACCCCCATTTTTTATTGCAGATTCTGATTCCCCGGAAAAAACTACCCCTATTTCACCCCCAATTCGAGTCATTTTGGTCGATAGATGGCGCTGCAATCGACAAAAATCAAAATAAGCAAAAATTCATTTAAAAATGAGGATATCTCGTGAAATACACATCAGATCAGCAAAATACAAGTTAATGTGATTGATATTTTTCAAAAACTATTCAATAACACCACCCACCTCCAAACTTGAGGGATGGGAATGGACATTATTTCAAAATGCACTGATGCAAATTCTTTAGCAGATAGCGAAAGTCAAACATTACTTTTTGCGTTACCCAGGAACAACGACGTGGACGTAGTAATTTTCTGTTCCCTTTGGGGTGCTAGATTTAGGTGAGTCCCCTCGCCTCTCACCATCGGGGTGCTTGTTTTTGGTGAGTCCCCTCGCCTCTCACCATCGGGGTGCTTGTTTTTGGTGAGTCCCCTCGCCTCTCACCATCGGGGTGCTTGTTTTTGGTGAGTCCCCTCGCCTCTCACCATCGGGGTGCTTGTTTTTGGTGAGTCCCCTCGCCTCTCACGTGTTTGTTTCTAACAACAATTCTAAAGCAAGTGCTCGAAAATATCACCACCGACATCGATGCATTTATTTACCCGCTCTTGGAATGATTCGACGCAACTAAGAAGCATATCCGGCGTGATTTTTTGACAAGCGTTGGTAATTCGTTCAATCATGTTTTCAGGCGTTGTTGGCACTTCACTGTAAACTTCATTCTTCAAGTATCCCCATAAAAAAAAATCAGGCGAAGTGAGATCTGGTGATCTTGCAGGCCACGGCACTGGACCTCCTCTTCCGATCCATCGACGATTGTACAGACGATCTAACACTTCCCGCGATCTTACAGCAAAATGTGCTGGACAACCGTCATGTTGAAACCACATTGTTTGTCGCACGTCTAAGGGTACGTCTTCAAGCAATGTTGGCAGTACGTCCTCTAAGAGTTGTTGATATTTCTCCCCATTGAAATGTCCATGGATAAAATGTGGACCAATAAGTTTGTCCCCAATTATCCCACACCAAACATTTACATTCCACGGACGCTGATGTTCAACTTGGCGTAACCAATGCGGGTTTTCCACACTCCAATAATGCATGTTGTGTCGATTAATGGTGCCGTGGTTAGTAAAAGTGGATTCATCCGAAAACAGTACTCGAGCAAAGAAATGGGGTTCTTCTTGTATTTTCTGTAGCGACCATCGGCAAAATGTCAATCGATTATCGAAATCATTGCCGTGAAGTTCTTGATGCAACGAAACATGGAACGGATGGTATTTTCGTTTGTTTGTGTGCACACTTCCCTCCTGAGTGAACTGTTGGATAATACGGTAAAAAGAAGCGCGCGATCGAGGCTGGTCTGGAAAACGATGAGCATAAAGATCAACAGCATTATCGATATTCTTGCGACATTCTCCATAAATGTAGACCATTTCAATTTTTTCTTGCAACGTTATAGCCTGCATTCTCATTGACACGTGCAACAGAACGAAGTAAATAAATCAGAGATGTTATGAACGCTATGAAAGTACATCAAGTAATGAGAAAACTCTGAGAAATGAGCGACGATGTGAACGCAATGGAAGTACATCAAGTAATGAGAAAACTCTGAGAAATGCAGCGCCATCTATCGACCAAAATGACTCGAATTGGGGGTCAAATAGGGGTAGTTTTTTCCGGGGAATCAGAATCTGCAATAAAAAATGGGGGTTCCTATTTAAGTTTTTTTTCTCCCCCTTCCCCCACCCCTAGGGGGTGGGGGTGGGGAGTCAAATTTGGTATCATCGGATGTCCCCCGTCGAGACGAACAATTTTTATTACCCACTTTTTTTGATCGGATTTGTAGTTTTCGAGATATTTAGTTGTCTCAAGATAAAAAACTCACTTGGTATAGTGAATTCCCGGTACGATTAAAAAAATAGCAGATTTTTCCTCATATATGACCATATGACCATAAATATTATCATAATATGACCAAAACTAGGAAAATGGCCTAAATACGCATTTATATCTTCTTTATTTATAAAAATCAATGTTTGTGGGTTTGTTCGTCTTCTATGCATTCCTATACCATTTATCAGATTGCAATGAAACTTTGGAGTGTTTTCGAGTGTGCGCCTGCGAAGGTTCCTGTGAAAAAAAAATTCAAAAAGTCCCTCCCTATTCCCCATAACACCCCATAATTTAGGCAAAACCACATTTTATATCCGATTTAGATAGGAATTTGTACACTTATACTTTAAAACAAACATATAAATACTGCCTACAAACGGTTTCCGAATATTAATCCCCTCGCCCCCTTTCCACCCCCATAATTTTTTCACCCCATAATTTAGGCAATACCACATTTTTTATCCGATTTAGATAGGAATTTGTACATCTTATACTTTAAAACAAACAGGAAAATACTGCCAACATATGGTTTCCGAATATTCATCCCCTCTCCCCCTTTCCACCCCCATTACATTTTTACCCCATAATTTAGGCAAACCACATTTTTTATCCGATTTAGATAAGAATTTGTACACTTATACTTTAAAACAAACAGAAAAATACTGCCTACGTATGGTTTCCGAATATTCATCCCCTCTCCCCTTTTCCAACCCCATTACGTTTTCACCCCATAATTTAGGCAAACCACATTTTTTATCCAATTTAGATAAGAATTTGTACACTTATACTTTAAAAAAGAGAGAGAAATACTGTACACATTAATTTCACAAAAACCCAATCCCTCTCCTCTCTTTCCACCACCTTAATTACCCCCTCTTCCCCATAACACCCCATAATTTAAACAAACCCGCAAACCGTTCGTCCGATTACGGCGAAGCTATGGTGAATTGTCGAAGGGATGTCAAAAATGGTTCCTGTCAAAAAAAAATTAAAAAACCCACCCCTCCTCCCCATAATTTAGACAAAACCACATATTTCATCAGATTTCAATGGGAATTTGCACACTTATACTTTGAAACAAACAGAAAAATACTGCCTGCATATGTTTTCCAAAGCGCATCCCCTCTCACCCTTTCCAACTGAAAATGAATGAAACAGCAGTTTAAAATTTATATGTAAGTATTTTTTCATTTAATCTATGTGCCTACTCAAGTCCAGCAATAGTGAAGCATTGCCGGGTCAGCTAGTGCTATATAAAATACATGTAAATACAACCAGAAACTTTCAATCGCAATTTAATTCAGCAATACAGCTTGTCCTAAAGATCCGAACCCTAATAATCACTGTATAGTATTTACTATATATTTGCGAGTTTTTTCTAGCTGTGTGACCACCGTAATTATTATTATTATTATTATTATTATTTTTTTAAAGAGCTGACTTTTTTTTGGTGGTTTTATTTAATTATGCTGCTTCTGTTTTATTTTTCTACTAGCTGTACCCGCGACTTCGACCACGGTGAATTTAAATTCACAGATAGCTATTTTTTAATAAATTTATATTGCCAACAACTTTGTTCAGATGTGAGAACGAAGGATTTCACGGCGTATCGATGATATGAAGTCTCCGCCCTATGGTGTTGAAAAAAAAAAAACAACAAGCTTTGTTCAGGTAGTATGTTACAGTACGGACCTCCCTCTTAAAGCGATTATGTCGCAATCAACGCAACACCAGTGGGGCAAAGAAAGTAATACGATGGGTGAATCGCGAGCAACAAAGAAATGTTTACTAATTTGTGCAAATCTTTAATTTTTCAGCTTTCCAACTTCACATCAAAATGAAACCGTTCGACCGACGGTTCGCTGGCATTTTTATATTTTACATGTAACAAGATATTACAATGAATATGAATTATAAATATTTACTAATGCCACGAATTTCACTACTTGTAAAATTTTTTGAAACTTATAATGTGAATTCTACAGAAAAACGAAAATACTGTTGTGTTATGAACTGAATGTTACAACACAACGCGATTTTCTTGAAGTGTAACTCCAGCGAACATCAGTTTACCATAATCTTATTTTCTCACATCAAATTTGAACCAATGATAATTAACTTCTTTCCTTCATAGTTCTTTGCAACATGAAAATTATTTGTAATCACTGGATTTTGCGGAAATGCTTCGTCATTTACACCATCTACCAAAAAGAAACGTTTGCTCTGTATTGTCACCCCGTTAGAATCTCGTAGCGCCACCTCTTGCGAATATTAGGTAAATTAGTTATTACTTACACTTATTACGTTTAATTAACGTATTCGGTTTTATTTTTAAGCACCTTTTACATTTAACAAAACTTCTGAAATAAACAGCTGTATTCAGAAAACAAAACAGAATAAAATCAGTAGGAGTGAAAAATTTGTGAGCAGTGCTTCTCAAATACAGATTTATCTGTGGAATCGTGGTCAGTATAACCTAATTGCAAATATATATTCATTAAAATATTTGACACCATCTCAATTACATCTTGTGTGAATGTGGCCGTTTACGCGCGTTTTTGTATATAGGGTCTAATAATAAAGATCTCTTGTTGGTCTTTCCATTTGTTTGATGAAATCCCGAGTCTCCTGCGTTCCTGAGATATTCTCTTGACTCCACGTATCCATTAGTTCTTTAGTTCTAAATTAAAAACTGAACTTGCTACACAACCTAAGAATTCTTGCTGAAGCACATACTCTAAGTCATTGTGTCAGTGATTGGACGGCCTGTTCTTTTTCTCTATCTACTGCATATATTGTAATATTCTTGCTGATCTGGAATTCCTCCTTTTGGCTATTTTCAAAACTGAGAAATTAACCAATACCCCATTTCTTAAAAGCAATCCTGTCACTTCTTTCCGTGGTTTGTTTCCTGGAACTCCATTTTCAACACCATTACTGTAACATGGTCATTCAATATTTTTACTCATCTGCGAGTATATAATTTTATCATTTTTCTGCTGGACATTTTGAATGCTTCAGCGTTCTCCTTTTCTTTTTGTTATTCCCAAAGTGTAATCTTTGTCTCCGTTAAGTTTTGCCCATCCATAGATATGTGTTAAAAATGTTGTTGCTTAGTAGTGCTAAGGGTATATCCTTCGTCATTCCATATACTCAAAGAATCAATGAAGGAAGGTAATTCTGAATTTTACATCAGTGTTTAACGTTTTTCAAGAACATTCACTTTGATAGTCCTACTTCATTTTTATGCAAGGAATAAAGGAGCAAATTACGGCATTAAGTATGTGGCACTAGGGCAAGTATTAGTACACAATACATTGGTAAAGAACTTGGTTATGGATGTCTTCCTTGTTGATGTAATGCATGGAGGTTTATTATAGTTTTACGATTGCAGAAGAAACAAAAAGAAATTGCGTGCAAATCACCAGTCAGGTTTTACGGGACTGTAAAATTTACACAACCACGACTACTTCATACTTTCTGTTTTATCAGCCAGAGTGAAATAAAAAGGCTAATTAATGCCACGATATGGAGAAAGCAACATTTACGTGGAGATTTAAGGATGTTTAATGGCGGCGCTGTGATTTTGACTAGATAATGGGGCTGCCCCCCCCCTGCCCGCAGCAGTAAGCGAGATTTGTGCGTGCAGCATGACGCACTGCGGCTAATTGCCTCTCCGGCTCGCCAGCTGCGTGCACAACACACGCACGTGCGTGTACCAATGCCGAGTAGGCGTTTCTCAGTTGAAACCAAACTGGCGATCACCAGAGTATAGTAGTGTTTGTATATACAACGATATACGTATTGGTGCGTAGAACATGTAAACTTCTGTCATGAACAACGGTTAAAAACAAAGTAAAACCAGTATTAGCCACTACATAAACTGTAGGATTAATGGCAGTAGCTGAGAATCCATACTTATTAATTAATTTAATTTAATTGCTATGGAGCGCACGCTCTTGTGGCAACTTCCCTATACACCCATTTCCCCTCCCCATCTTTCCTGTACCCACCTACTTTTGACCTCTCCGATTTTCTGTTGTTTCAATCTTTTTAGCAAATTATTAATCAACATATTCCAATCCTTGACGCCCTTTCCTACGAAAGAAAATCTTCACACCCTTGTGCCTGTGTTAGCTTGTGATCATAGACTTCTTTTCTCTTCCATGCATGAGTTTTAATTCTTACACCAACATCTTTCCACGCCTCGTCACCAATATTTGCCTTGTACATGACCCTCTTCCTGTCTTCAGTGAATCCCATTCCAGCTCTTTTATCATGTCAGTTACTGATTGTGTTCTGTGGTAATTTCCAGAGACAAATGTAGCAGCCCTTCTTTGCACCCGCTCCAACTCCTGTAATTGATACCCAAAATGTGGGTTTACATACTACACCACATTATTCAAACAATCATCTGACCAAAGTTTTGTAACTCAGTTTCTTTACTTCTTTCGTACATCCCCTCATCACTCGTTCCAACAAGTGAAGGATTCCGAAACATTTTCCAACTACCTGTCCAATATGTCCTGCCCAGTTGAGCTTGTTATTAATTGTTATGCCGAGATATTTACATTTCAGGTCCCAACAAGCAATTCTTTCCTCACCTTGTAGTCATAATCAATCTTTAATTTTATTTATTTGTGTATCTAATAAGCTTGTTTGCATTTATCTTCATCCCATGTTTACCAACCCAGCTAGGTATCCTGTCCAGATCACCCTGCAGCTGTTTACAGTCCTCTATTGTTTTGATTCTTTTTTTAAAGATTAATCACTATAACAGTTGTCTCGGTTTTGAAATATTTAATAAAATTAATTTCGCTACTTGTGCGTGTATTGTAACATTCTCTATAAATTTGAATACCCTATGATTGTACCTCCGTTGATAAAACTGATATGTAGTACCATTTCCTTACATCTTTGGTCGCGTTGAAAAGATTGATGCCTGTAATATTCTCACATTTTTGGATGTCTGTTAACAAAATTACCATCTAGTAACATTTCCTTATGGTTCTTAGCAAAATAAACAAACTTTTCCATAACTTTGTGTCAGTAATATTAAATTAACATTTGCGAGCCTTCTAAAAAACATTCATTTGAAGTTTATGATTTTGTAAAACTCTTCATATACCACAAAGTAGACCATTTGGGATCCAACCTTAGACGAGAACTGGTTTCGATTCATGACAGATATACCGTCCAAGATTCTAGAAGGCAACAATTAAAATTCCCCTAACTGGATGTTAATAGAGAATTCCTCTGTTCGCATAACAGTATAACCTTAAACTCATATTTACTTGGGGCCTTGCTTGCTCAAAATATTTGAAGTATCCCCTGGAATGCTCAGCGGAGCTTAATGGAGTCAGACACTTTATTTCCGTTCTGTTACGACAAGACACACAGAGCTACAAAAAATATTTATTTTATAATAGCCAAAGTATTGAATGCCAATGTATTAAAAAGTACATTATTTGTGCATCCATATTTTCAAAATTTATTTCATTTATATTTATATTTTTTTTATTTATCATTTTTAGTGTTATATATTTCTTTAAAATGTGCGTTTAGTGTCATTATTATTACATTATCTATGTTTACATCTAAACACAATGATAATAACTCATTGTGTTTTAATTTTTCAGTCTAAAAAATTGTCTATAGTGGGTCTAAATCTAATATGGGAATATATAATTTTATATCCGGCCCGCGGAGTTATGACGCATTTCCAAAGTGGCCTGCAAAATCATTTGAGTTGGCCACCCCTGATCTAAGGTGTTCCTTTCCAAATGAAAATTAAAAAAAACTAATTTGAAAA
This sequence comes from Vandiemenella viatica, assembly GCA_031002005.1. NCBI lineage: Eukaryota > Metazoa > Arthropoda > Insecta > Orthoptera > Morabidae > Vandiemenella > Vandiemenella viatica. Next base: position 115,813,342 of record JARYHS010009186.1, on the reverse strand, counting down.
CAAGGAAAATTAATTTTGTTTTATGAAATATGATGACCTTGTTAGTCGTCGTTTAGTGTTTATTTTATAGTTGTATCATCTCTACAAGGCGTCAGTTATCGGTAAAATCCTTACACGAGAAGATATGCCTTTGATCTTTTAAATTCGTCTCTGTGCAAGAAGACGTCTTCGCATGTGGAACTCTTCAGGCACGTCCTTTGAGATAGTCTTATATTTTCTTCAGCGAAGCAACCTGTGAACAAAGAATATGGACCGCATCGTTTACAACGAACTTAAAATACGTTGTAACACCCTGCTCTAGCGCTGAGAACAAACGTATGCAAATACGATTTACATATATTCTTGCAACTTCCTTTGACACAAAATGTTGGCACATCGTGAGAACTACTTTTTGAAATATCCTGTATCATAAATGTCCCTGAGTGAGAAGGTTTTCTAAAGTGGAGATCGAAATGTCCCCAACTAAGATTTTCAGAGGGTCTTCGACTTGTTCTACACCTATGCCAAAGTACTGTTTGTTTGTGCGGTAAAACGCATTTTTGGTTTTATCCTCCATTAATCTATAAATTCCATTTAGCAGGTACGATTATCAAGTTAAACGGACAGGATAGAGGTGGGATGTGCAAGCAGTTGAAAACATTATCAGTGCGCCTGAAATGCACTTCAGTTTCTGGTGGCCAGCAGTTTGATATACGAGTACATTACGTTTATCTTAAGCGAAATCATTAGGTAACACCCATAAAAATTGAGCTACTGAACAGCTCTCGTAGATCTACGGATTTTTATAAATAGTTAGAATCTTCAGATTTTGTTAAAATATCTACGGATTTTTGCTTCTTTTTTTTTTTTTTGATTTTTCCTTATATTGGTGTTTGAGCGTATAGTGTTAACGTCTTACAGAATTGTCGATAATTGTTAATCGTTTCCTTGCAACCGCTCGCGTGAACCAACGATTGAAATAAAGCTCATATTTCGTTTGATTATAGATTTTAAAAGACCGTAATATAGAACTATCGGTTTATGCACTTTGACACGCTCGTTGGCGCGACTTACAAAGCAGTGACTTCCGAGAAGGATTAACCAATATCCGAGAGTCAAAGTGTTCGCGGTATTTAACATTTCCTGTTACTGAAGATATGCTAAATTTAATATCATCAAAGAAAATAGATAATGTATAATCCCCCCCCCCCTCAAAATAAAGAGTAGGTACAGCAGCAGCAGCGATGAAAGTGACGATGTATAAAACATGTTCAGAGATATTTCTTACTTTCAATGTAGAATATTATTTTGTATTTCGAATTTTAAACACCTGGAAATAAAAAGTGCCGGCCTCGGTAGCGTGGGGGCTAGAGTGCTAGCTCCACGTGCCGAAGGCCGCCGGATTCGAACCGGCCGCGGGCATGGATGTTAAGTGTTGTGTGTCTGTGTGAATGTCTTGTCCGTCCTGTGGCGTCCATACATTGAAAAAAATACACATTGAGCTGGCTGTATGGCCTCCGTTGCCGAATGCCATTAAAATAAAAAAAAATAAAATAAAAAAAATAAAAAGTATTCTTAATTTTGACTATCTTTTCAATAATTATTGTTTTAGTCTTTTAGTTAGCGAGTCTCCGGATTTTTGTACCCAATCTACGGAAGTTTTAGCGGCCATCTACGGATATTCTAAGCCAAGAGGCTGGCAGCACTTCTACTGAACTAAGGTTCTGCATATGCATGTTATGGTCTGTTAATCAAATTCGTGTAACTTTGAAAGGGAATAAAACAAAAGAACTGTTGTTTATGTACTCTTGCAAGTTATTGAGTTCTTATACAAGCTTTGTAATAGTTATCTGAGATTATAATTATTCATAAAACTGTTAATCTCTGTTCGAATCCAGTTTGGCGATGATGTTTTGGAAGATAGTTGCATGGTGGGTCAGCTATCACAATCACAGGTCAATACAGTCACTATGTCGATACAGTTTGACCTGGAATGCTTGCTTCGCATAAAATTCCACCAGGTTCACAAGATTCAAAGGGAATACACGGTTTTGTTAATTAGACATACGGTTCGATTTTCCTTTCAGTGTAATACCCTCAAAAACATGGAAATTACAGACCTAGCTTTGTTAAACCACCGGATTTATAAATTTGAAAAGGAATTTAAGTATATTTTTAAGCATAAAAGCTTCTCGATTTTCCATTCATTCAATGTGATTTACTCTGGAATAATGAAAATCAAAGGCCCAGATTTATTTTACTTAATTATATACTATTTCTTTTGATCAATATATGAAAAGGCAATTTAATAAGTAGACCCTATGTTATGACAGATTTGGATATTCACTCACGTTGAAAAGTATGAAATATATCGTTGTTAACATTCTTCATATCATGTCATTTCAGAAGATTTTTTAAAATTAAACCATGTTAAAAATGCCGACATAGACAGCATTTAAACTTAAATTCAATGTCTGTGTAAACCGTATTCACTGCAGAGATATTTAAATTCGGCGCAACCCTCTCGCTTGATTGCGTAGACCCATTAACCGTATTAATACTAATTTCATTTGTGTCTAACTGCTTTTCGGGGCCGTATCTGGTAGGCTTAAAACCGTGAATAGCAATTCCATTATTAGAATGACGGCTACCTCGTTATGGTGAGCTGTTAAAATGTTTATTTACTTGTATATCTACACTAGGAATTTTATGGCAGGTCGATAGCGTAAAATCCTGCACTTGTAACTGGGCGTCGGGATACAAACGCCACAGTCATCATTGAGTAAGTAGGGGAAAATTGTCATAGCACAATAATTTAATCAGTTGGATTGCTTGATACTTAGGTGCTAAATGATGAGTTATTTTCTTCTTCTTTCCGGTAAGACCTAATTGAAATTTTCAATTCTTCATCCTTTGTTGCTATTTCTTCCGTTCAATCCAGTATTCCCTTCATCATTTCATTAAGTTTCTTCCTTTTATCCCATATCTATAACATCTGTTTGTAGTAGAGTTATGGAGCATATTATATGCTCGAACATTATGAATTTTCTAGATGATAATAATTTGCTTACAACAAATCAACACGGATTTCGGAAGAAAAGGTCATGTGGAACACAGCTGGCCCTATTTACACACGACGTAATGGAAGTTATCGATGCAGGTTCACAAGTAGATGCAATTTTTTAGATTTCCAGAAAGCCTTTGCCTCTGTGACACACAACCGCCTTTTAGCGAAGCTTCGAGCGTACGGTATACCGGATCAGCTTTGTGAATGGATAAAGGATTTTCTAACCGGTCGGTCGCAGTATGTTGTCGTTTGAAGGAGAAAGTTCTTCTAATCTAGATGTTACACCGGGTGTACCTCAAGGAAGTGTAATAGGACCACTTCTTTTCTTAATTTTTATAAACGATCTCGGAGACAAAGTGAAAAGCCTTTTTAGATTGTTTGCTGATGATGCGGTTATTTATAGGGAAGTAAGAAATTTGGCCGATTGCTTAGAAATTCAGCGCGATCTGGATGTTATGTTGGCTTGGTGCGCTGAGTGGCAACTTACTCTAAATTGTAAAAAGTGCAAGACAATGAGCATAACTAACAAAAAGAATCCAATTGTTCAGAAATACGAGTTAAACAATACAGTTATTGATATGGTCGATTCTATGAAATATTTGGGAGTAACAGTACAAAGGAACATGGAAATGGGACATACACATTAATTCGTTAGTAGGTAGAGCAAATTGTAGGCTGAGATTCATAGGTCGAATCTTGAAAGATTGTAATGAACAAAGGAGATAGCGTACAAATCTCTTGTGCGTCCACATTTGGATTATTTTTGTGCCATTTGGGACCCATTTCGTAAGGGGTTGATCGAAAGTATAGAGAAAGTACAGAGAAGAGCCGCTCGATTCGTGACCGCTTGCTACAGTCCTTATGAAAGCGTCACAGAACTGATTAGTAGACTAGGTTTGGAGTCTCTGATAGATAGACGACACACTTTACGTTTAAAATTGTTGGTAAACATGCGTACGACCACTTTCACTTTTGAGTGTAGTGAAATACTTCTTCCACCAACCTATTTGAGTTATTAAGAAATAAGGTGCCGGACTGATTCTTATATGAATTCTTTTTTCCCTCGTACCATTAGGGATTGGAATGCACAGCAAAGAGATTAGCTTTGGCGCTGAGCACCCTCTGCCACCCACAATTTTGTGAATTGCAGAGTATATATGTAGATGTAGATGTAGACTATTTCTGAGCAGATTTCTGTCCTCTACTGCAGGGTCTCCAAACTTTCCAGCCTTAGGGCCATACTGATTACTCCAGTAAGTTCTGAGGGCCAAAACCAACATAAAATTAGAATACTTCAGTAAACTAAATTTAATTTGCTATAAAAAATATGTCATCTAAAAGGAGTTTTCAAGTATGCTAGCTCTCCGTGGGCCGGACAAAATTTGTCCGCGGGCCGGATGTGGCCCGCGGGCCGTAGTTTGGAGACCCCTGCTCTACTGTCTTGGAATCCTTCAATATTTCTAAGCTTTCTTTTTCCATCATTTCCTCATGTCTTATCTTATTTTTTTTCAAAATCTTTCTTAATCTCTTGACTCAGCTGGTTGTTGATCCCCCCCCCCCACCCTCGAAGGTAATTAAATTTCTTTTTTGTTAATCTATTATTAATTCTACAGACACGGCAAAAAAAAAAACTTGTCTCTGTTTTCTTATTGATTCTGTTATATTTTTCGATGTTCTGGTATATTTCCTTATTACTTCTTAATTTCGATGGTTCTGTTGTTTTAACGGGACCCTAGATATTTCTCATGATTGTTCTTCTTAGTAATTCCAATTTATCCAATCTATAGTTCAACACTAGGCACTCACTAGCATACAGACATCACTTATTTTATTATTGTATAATGTAAAGAAATTACGTAATTATTATTTATACCAGACTTTTTGGCACATAATTGACGATAGCCCTTGATTATCACAGGGAATTTATAACTATCGTAAATGACTTCTAGATGAATTTTATCGCAATGTGATAGAAGTACAAAACTTGCTGTTGCCCGCGGCTTTGCACGCGTTAAACTTATATAATTTTTTTTGGTTGGTATTGGATAAAGAAAGCTGCAAGTTACGTGAAAGGTGTCTCAAAAAGTATGGAGTCGCAATAATATGACAGGGAGCCATCACCATTCTCATGAAGAGAACCGATTTGCAATATGTTTAAAAATAACAACAAACTAAGGGGTCGGAATAACTATTGGAGACTCCTACTGCAGTTCCTTCGGCAGATCTGTATAGTACATAATAAGTTGTGTCTGTACATGAAATTTATGAACAGATCATACACCAACTGATTGCGAGATGAAACAAAGCCTGAGCAACCAATGTAAAATTACAGAGATTTACACACGCTTATCCGTCTGTCTGTCACCTTTCAGTTAGGTTTTAAAATTTCATGACAAAATATGTGGTATTATCCGAAAAAAGTATCCTGTGTCCTTCCTCAAAGATTGGTTTAGCCGTTTACTCGTGAAAACGTAACAACGGACAGACAGAGTTACTTTCGCATTTATAATATTAGTGTAAATAAAAGGTAAACTTCGGTTATGAGTTCTCCAAATCTCGTGACATCAGATCGATTAATAATAACTGGTTGGTCGAGTACAGTATCCAGTGACTTACTGTAGCGATACTCATTACGATCGGCGATTCGGTGCATGGGATAACTAAGGGCTGTCAGCGGACGGCGTCAGCGTAGACCTGGGAATAGCTGATGGAGCAGCGCCAAGGCGTGATTATCAGCAAACCGGAATCTTGTGGCCACAGAACTATGCAGCTTTGGTCCAGACTTGCAAGGCCACGTCTGCTGACCCTCGGCGAGGTGTTTACTTTGTGGGCATCGAGCCCCGTCTGAACAGGCTGCTTCCAACGTTCACCTGACACAAGAGGGCATGTCTTAATTCTGACGTCAAATCAGTCTGCTTCTTTCCATCTTACAACAAATCTTCACAACTATTAGCAAATTTGAATCGCTGAGTCCATTATTGTAGCTTCAAAACGTGCTTCGCACAACAGTTTGTGATGCTGTACAGCGAAACTTGTGGATGGAAGTGACACCGCAGTTTATTGCAGACGTTACTGCCCAGTCCAGATGACTGGGCAAGCAGAACGGATTTCACCTTGCGAACAATGAAATATCCTCTGAACTTCCTGACGTCTCCCGGTAAAACTTCCGTCTCCACTTGTCCTCTACGTTTGGACACAGGATCCCAGGTGAGAATACCAAAAATAGCTAACAGCCTTTTGTAAATTTAGAATGTACCCGACCGTTACCTCTGGCACAGCTTACTGTGTAATGTGAAGTAGCCAGAAGTCTTCCGTGGTTCAGATTCCACGTTAAACTGTAGGTCCCCTATGTCCTGATTGGATTACCGGGTTAGATTAAGGCGGCTACGATAGGGACGGAATGCGCAGCCAGTAAAACCCCTGTCACCAGGTCACTAAAGTCTTTACTATAGTTAAACAATGATTTCCTTTTATGTAACTTTTTTTCTGACTCTACCATCTACAGCTTCGACATCGAAGTCATAAAAGCTAGGTGAGAATTTAGAAAGGGGGAGGGGGAGGGAGAAGGGTAAGGACATGGAATTGGGAGAAATTCTACCATAGCCTTTTGAAGGAGACATTCGCCTGGAGTGATTTTGGAAAGTGGAAAGCCGAATTCCAGGCCTAGCGTTAACTACTATCATGCCTAGAAAAGTACATTCATGTTTTTTTTCCTTTTCTTTAACTTTGATTTACGACTAATTGAGGTCATTATCAAGCCAAGAGAATTATAAACAAAATAACAAAGGAAATTTGCCATTGCCTTTTGAGCATATGCCTGGAGAGTTTTTGGGGAAACCGTGGAAAAGCTAAATCGGGTTGGCCGAAGCTAGTATCTAACCTGCGTTCAACCGATTTCCAGGTGCGAAAGGTACCGCTCGAACCCTGGCTCTCCAGAGAAAGTGACCTTATAGTGCCTTGACCGCCGGATAATGTCATAAAATCTTTTCCTCTTCATCAGGTGCTAATGCTTTTAGAGACGTGGACATGATGTTAGCTCTGTGTTTCCGGGTATAACCTGTTCACTCCGAACTGGTGGCTCAAGATCATGTTCCGCTAACCCCGCTCCTCATCTCACTACCCCTCCCGTTCCTACCTCTCCGAGCCGACCGCTGTGACCTGGTGTACGCCTGGAGCTGTTCGCATGTAGGGGCAAGGACACGGAGTGGGGTTAGGAGATACTGCCCTCGAATCGCTTCCTTTACGGGAGCATCCAGAAACTATGTGGCTCAGTCTAGGGGTGGGGGAGGGGTTGGCTGTAAGCTACGCTGCGTTGCGTGGGCTACGTGGAAAGGGGGAGGGGGAAAGGGGATCAGAGCCACGCCACGTAGCTTTCCATTCATATTATTTTTCACATTTAAAATGAGGTACCGAACACAACAGCATGTGAATATTTATTTCCGTCATTTAATTATCTCCGTATGTAATTTACGATAGTCTGACAAGAGAAAACAGTACAAAATATCTTCTGGAATAGGGAATAAAGCTACGTGTTTTGGGGGGGGGGGGGGGAAATGGGCAAAGGCCACGCCGGGCTACTTGGGCTGGAGGGGGGTTCACGGGAGGCCAAAATTATTATTATTGTATTATTTTTTTTTTACTTACAGCTTTACGCCTTGTCGACGGCTAAGGTCATTAGAGGCGGGATGGGACTGGGGACAACGAACGGGAAGGAGTTCGGCCATGGCCTTTTTTAAGGAAGCATCCCGCCATTCGCCTGGAATGATTTGGGGAAACCATGAAAAACCCAAATCTGGATGCTCGGGCGGGGATTCGAACCGCCGTCCTCCCGAATGTGAGGCCACAGCGTTAACCGTTCACCCACCACGCTCGGTGAGGCCAAAATGGAGCTATGTGGTTTATGGACGTTCCCTAACTGAATGGGCTGTAGTAACTTCTTCGAAGCGTCTGCAGATACAAATATAAAAGGTATATATATTTGTCAAACCTGTTTCGGCTGTTACGCCTAGGACTACAAGTTACGAAATATTTCGTTGAACATCTATAAACACAATATTTATAACCGATACTCAACCGTTTTGACTTTCTACTGGTATGTTCTGTAAATATTGATGTAAGAACGAAGGCTTTCACGGCGTATCGATGATATGAAGTCTTCACGGGTTCTCCGCCGTATGGTGTTGCAGAAAAACAACGAGTTTTCGGCAGACCTGAAGATGGCGGCAGAGCTAGCCGCTGAAAGCTCCTTGTTGTTTTTCTTCAACACCATACGGCGGAGAACCCGTGAAGTCTTCATATCACTGTAAATATTGTTTAGCATATTCTCCCAGCAGTGTTAATTCGTCTCACATATGAAATTTATGACTAGGATTTCATCTTTGGATTGCTGCTCCAAGTTTTCAAGAGCCATAGAGGGAAAACCGCGCAGCCTTTTAAAGTTCCTCGCTGCAGGGAAACGGAACTCTGTGCGTAAAGCATTTAATTCTTTGCTGCAGAACAGAAGCCAGCCGGTGTAGTAGATATTAAAGGACGTTTATTTTATTCATAACCCTCCGGGTATTCTGCATGGCTGCTATCTCCCTCAGCTCTGCTCCCCGTGTTTGTTTTTGTCAATGGACCTTATTCCCCTTTCCATGTTAAAACAGTTACTTGAATTGAAAGGCATCTCGTTTCTTATCATTTACCACTACCATTTCAACAGCATCTCTAACTTGCAGCCTTGTGATATCTTATTGTACATTTGAGAATTTCATCAGATTTTTTTTTTTTTTTCCCAGAAGTAAAACTTCAATGCAGTTTAATATTTATCCGGAAGTTAAAATGTATTTGGCCAACAACTATTCCCCAGAATTAGTCTGAATTTAATCGTTGAATCGCAGGTTTGTGTTTGCACTACTCAGTACTCTTCATTTAGATATCCAATTAAAAACACTTTATTTGAAGAATTATGCTAATTAATTAATTTGCAGATCGTCTCTTTTTTGTCTCAATTAATTTGTGGTGTTACAAAGCGTCCTTTTGAAACAAGAGATGCATAATTAGATGTTGTCAACATTACTGAACGTACGCTCATAGCTTCTGTTTATAGGGCCTACAGGTACTTTGTGCAGAGTTCAAAACCATACAGCCAAATTTCCATGACAATTCAAAAATAATGTTCTTTAATAAGCGCGATTTTGCGTTTGAGGCGTTATATACTGTGTAAAGTTTTATTGAGAAATTCTCTATCATCAGTGTTGATCGTTGATATTACTGAATTAAAACCTAAAAATTGCTTAGTCATTTATTGAGACTGAGCATACAAGAGTCTAACTCCTACAGGTACTATTGTCTGCATTATAAAACCAACAAGCTGTCATTTTCGATCTAATCCGTAATTATCCTCTTTGTTGACCTATACCATATCATATTTTCTATATTTGTAAATATTATTTTTTAGGTAATTTATTATCTATTCTGTATAACAACTACGGAATACTAAAGATTTATGATATTTTACAGTTATCGTGTTTAGTTTGGTGTCCATCACCTTCACTATATATTACTTTTAAAATATTTAAGAACGCTATTTAGTACCTAAATATCTACATAAATTAGGCCACTGGCTTTTCATATTTCCCCTTTCCTAGATCTACTATTTATTGGAATCACGTTGTTTCTGATGCCAATGTAATTTTCGGAATCATTTAATAATTTTCACTAATAATTTAAATTTTCGTTGTGGCAAAGATTTACGCTATAGTCATATTGACTGGTTTCTGCACCTCAACTTATTACCTTTACCGTTATAGAAGAGTCACATCCGGACAGAATTTGTTTATTTACACACTCATTAACCTGATCCGAAGGCTCAGGTTGTTTCGGCAGCATGATGGTGTTCAGCGTCTCAAACGGGCGTAACTGGTTCGAATCTCGGTAATGAAAGAATTTTTAACCGTCGGGATTTGGTCGTAGTGTGCGATTTCTAAACATTAGGATGTGTGCCAAAGTCCTGGGTTAAATCTGCTGTGTAAGGAGCGAGGACTCACGTGTCTTTGGGAAGAGTAGGCTTAATGGGCCGGCACCGGTTTTCAATTTCTTCCGTCTTTCATCTCTCACCACAACATAAAAAAACACTTCTCCTTAACACACACATCATCACCGTTAGCTAAGCTTAAAATGACACGAACATTTTCACACTGTGGAAGGGGAAAATCTTAACTGGAACCCATTTTAGTTTCACCTTGTGACTTTTTTTTTATTTGATGCTTTCTCTAGAATTTTACGGTCTGAAACACGTCGTCCTGTATTTTGTTTTAGTTTAACTTCCGTTTAACTATTACGTTCACACATTCGTTGCAATTTCTGTTGCCAGATTTTGACTATCCCTAATGGGTGGGTGTACCGTACTAAGATCTTACATGAAAACTCTAAAAGTTTGGCATTCAACCAGAACCTACCAAAGGAGATATACTTAGCCTGGTTGCCAGTTACTTTTTCCTTACATACCTTAACCAGGTAATCCTACTCTAACAGCCACTAAATTGTTTAAAATCTGTTATTTCTTGCGAGAAAAAAAAAAAAAAAAACTGTTTGAATCGCATCACATATGATGACCTATTATTATTTTATGTGAATCGTACGTGGTGTAAGTGTGTTCCACAGGAACTTACAATTTTCGGATTAACTATACACTTTTGGAATGAATTTTTAATTTGCTGGTAGTCGTTGAAAAAAAAAATGATAAGTTTGTAAATGCGCTAAAATGTAATCTAGACAGGGACATTATTTGAAGCAAAAACCTGAGCACATTAAATTAACTTCTTACAGCGACGTTATCAATGTTACGATTATGTTCAATGTTAATATTATAAATTGATTGAATTGTGTAATTTAAATCTGTTTAATTAATGTCACGCAAGTTTGTTTGTGTTGTTTTCAGAAGGAGTATTATAGATACATCAAGGGAATCTTGTACATCAAGTCAAACTTATTTAATGGTACGATGAGTTTCTACCCCAGAACTATGTATAAATCTAACGGTTGTTTTCTGTGTTAGCTTGATCGCGGTAGTAAAGTGAAGAAATACAACAATTTCATTGATACGAAGACGTCGTAGTGAAATTACTGAAAATAAATACACTGCAGTACAGTATAAAGAAATTGCAAACAGTAGTCCAGTAAAGGAGTGTCTCCATTAAGTATAGTAGTGGTTCTCCGAATTTTCCTCTTTCACTGAGCGTTTGCGTGACGAAGCCCGTAGTTATAATACCCACGGAAGCCCCTGTTTCATTTCACTCCAACCACTCCGAGGTTTAAGAGGAGACAACTGCTTGTTTTACTATTACGTATACCTTTTTCCATATTGACACTGTTTATTTCTGGTGGGTGAGCGGTAACTTTGGGGCCTGGAATTTGAGAGGACTTGGGATTCCGGCCATCTTGGATCGCTTTTCCACGTTCCCGAAATCACTACAGGCGAATCTAGGGATGGTTCCTTCATAAAATTCCGAATCTTATTACTTGACGATACTACACACGTGGCTCTAACGATCAATCTATCGTTCAGCCTTATAAAATACAACATTTAATCTATGTGCGTGGCGAAGGATGAATCGCACAAGAAATATTGCTCTCGAAAAAGTGAGACTAGAAAAACGTCGTGGTTCTGCTGCAGGCAGCAAGCATCATTCAATCCGTGTGACATAGGAAAGTTTAGATCAGTCTCATACGAAAAGATCACCAAGTTAAACTTCTGTATGCGATACATCAAAACATCAATTCTCTTGTATAAAATCTTCTAAGGCTTTCCACCGAGGTAGCGCGTCAATGCAGGGCGACGTTTCAAAGCCTGCCTCCGGCTCCATCTTCCGGAGGCAGGCTTCGAAACGTCGCCCTACATTGACGCGCTACCTCGGTGGAAAGCCTTAGAAGATTTTATACAACTGACACACCGAGAAAGCTTACATTCGTTCATCAATTCTCTTTTTTTAGTGTTTTACGCCCCGTCACCTTCGAGATCTTTAGAGGCGGGAGATTGGGGGCGTGGAACGGAAGGAATTCGTCCATGACCATTTGAAGGAATCATCCCGGTATTCTACTGGAGTCATTTTGGGAAACTATGGAAACTGAATCTGGATGGCCGCACTGGGAATCGAACTCGCGTTGTCTCGAATGGCAGGCCATCTCGCGCAGCAGGCTAGGTGTCATTCTCACTATAGTAGTTTTCGGCTTTACGAATTCGTTATTATTAGCGGGAGAAAAACATAACAGGAAGTCAGATATAAACCTGATCCATATTAATATGTCACAAAATATGCTGAACACCTGAAAATAAAAAAATAAGTATCACTTGGGGAGTTGGAACCATTACTTTCATACATTTTTGTCGTATTCTTAAAGTAGTTTGCTATTGTTCGTGAAATTCAGCTTGTTAGTCGGAGAATTTTGCATAGTTATAATAATTAATTAATCATGAACTCTCACTAGGCATTACCCCTGTGGCATGCAGGCTTCACGTTTACTCCAGACGTTTCTTCCCATATCCTTTTGGTAGTATGGTTAAGCCGGGAACAATGGAGTCATTTGCTGGATACTGTTCCTCTGTAACTTCTTGAGCAAAGAGCGGGGGCAGATAAACGGTTGGAGTCTTGTTGAAGTTTCACGCAGGAAGCGGGCAACTCAATTTCCTGCCTCATGTTTACCGTAATCGATCCGGTCGGGATAGCTTCGTTGTTATTCACCTCTGGCGGTCTTAGCTTCAGCAGAGAACTGAAATAAAATTTTCCTTTGCATGTAGTAATGTCGACTGAACCTTCACTATACCACTGACCGTATGACTTCTAAACCAGATCCTTAGTAAGGGAGCGTGCATAAACTACGTGGCTCGGTCTGGGGGAGGGGAGGGGTTGGCAGGAAAGCTACGTTGGGCAACCTGGGGGGGGGGGGGGTCCGAGCCAGGCCACGTAGCTTTTCATTCATATTATTTGTAACAGTTAAAATGAGGTACAGAACACACAACAGCACGTAAATATTTATTTTCGTCATTTAATTATCTCCATATGTAATTTACAATAGTCTGACAAGTGAAAACCGTACAAAATGTATTCTGGAATGAATAGGAAATACGTGTGGGGGAGGGGGGATTCACAGGAGGCCAAAATGGAACTACGGGAACTACGAGTTTCCCTTTATTCGTTTGCTGAAAGGTATGTCTTTTTGTCGATTAAACTTGCTTTTGGTGTACCTGGCCTTCGATATCACGACAGCGTAACTGTTATGAAAATACTGTCACTGCCCATTCCAGTTTCTTTTAATCATGTCTAACATAATACATAGAACATGCAGCTTGATTTTTTTTTTTCACAAGAGATGTCCAGTTCTGTTGTAAATATGTCCTAGGCGATATCACGTTTCAGTTATCGTGTGTCTGTGGTGCTACGTGTTTAGCTTTATTCCTACCGCGTATTCCAGCTTGGTAGAACGGAGAGTGCATAGTGAGCCTCAAGAGACCATGACTGACTGCCACTCGTATCTCCAGACGTCTGGAGACAAGTGGCGTCCACTTAGAGGGTGCAGTGGCTCCACATGTTCCAGCGCCGTACGTCTGGAAATACTGTAGCTTTCATCTCACTGTGAGTAATGTGCCATGACCTCGAACATTTCTTTCCATTAGTCATTTAAATTAGCGATGTTAGTACAACTTCTTGCCATGCTGATTTAAAGCATGTTCTGTGCTCCCACCGAAGACGATGGATAGCGTGCGTGGTAAATACAAAAATACTATCAGAAAGTAGTCGTTGAAATATAATGAAACATCGATTTAAATAATAATAATAGCAATAATTTTGTCCCTGAGCAAGAGGACGTTGATAGACGAATACAGACAGAGAATGCAGAATGTTTAAGACTTGCTGGACGGAGTAATGTTAGCTGTGTGATGTCACAAGACATTTGATCCATAATTAGGAACTTTAAGAAGTAGTATTTAATTAGAATAAGTTTAGGATTAAGTAATTTCAATTAAGTAGCGAGAGTGAAGCGGAAAGATTTTTTTTTATATAATTCTAAGATTTTCAAGTGGCTATAGATACTGTCATGGCGGCTAAGCCATGTGGGAGAACTTCGGACACCTTGCTTCCGCCCAGAGTTTGGCGGGGATAGGATACTATTGTAGCCACCCTACAAACACAAAAGCTACCTCTCGGGTGGGGTAGTATCGGTGGAACTCTGTGTTCCCTCCCATTTGGCAGAGATGGTCCTCCCGCCAAATGGGAAAGTAAGAATCCAATGTTGGTAGTACTCCCCTCCCATAGAGGATCAGCACCGGAATCCCGTTAGGTGGGTGTTATATAAGCCCTCACAATGGGACCATACTCCCTCAGTCTTGACCAGTTTTTTCTCCAGTGCTACGCGGTGGTAGCTCGTAATGTCGCTCCACGAGGGATCATGATGTAAGCCCATATTATGTTCTGTTTCTCTCTCTCTGTGTTTCTGCCATACATCACTCTCGCTCACAGTTTTATAAAGTAAATTAAGTATATGAAGTTGTAATTATCTTATCAAGACGTTGATTAGTGGATTCAATATTTGTGTTTGAACAGAAAACCTAAAGTGTGTACAATTTATCAGAATATAACTCAAATCAGTGTGGTGCATCTAACTAAATCTTATTTGTTTCTTTGTAATTGTTCCACCTCATTTACCTGGATTAAATGATGGAGTGAATGCAGTCAATCTTCGGCTAAGAGGTCCGATACTTAAAACATTAATAAATTAGCCGGAAATTAATTAGCAGGCGGGGTGGGAACGTTACAGCTGGGATTGATTGTTCAGCAAACTGAAAAATTTAACTATAAAAATTTGTTTAGAAACGCCCTAATAGTTAAGTACTGCAACGATGTTTTTTAAAAAGATGTTGGTAAACCAGAAAAAAATTGATTTGTCGTTGAGTCGTCGGGGAACATAAGAAATGAATAAATCTACAGGAATATAGAACATGATGAACGAGAACAGTAAGCCTGAAAAAATATGCTTTTACTTCTTGTAAATGATTTATGTTGCTTTTAATGACGTACGAATATTATAGCGATAAAGGGGTCTTTAGCGTCCAACTAATCAATTTGTTGTGACAAAGAAATATCAGATTATATGTTAAACCTCCGGTTTAGTCAATATCTAAAACTTGTTTGCAAAAATACATGGTATTGGGTCAAACTTATATAACCAACTCCAACGTTCTCTGTGCAATTTTAGAAATATTCTAGATCTCTATCCTATTTCCTCCGCAACCCCACCGGAGCAGGAGATGGATTTTCGGATATAAATACCATATTAACAAATGTAAATAGTAAGTAACTATTAGCTATAAAAATATCTCATGAAAATATGCTAATAATTTGTAATAATATGATAAAAATGTATATTAGTTTTATTAGACTTCAAAAAAGCTTTCGACATTGTGCCTCACACTAGGTTACTTAGGAAACTTCGCGGTTACGGTATATCTAGACAAATATGCGATTGGGTTGCAGACTTTTTGAAGGACAGAACACAGTGTGTAGTTCTCGACGGTGAGCGTCCATCACTTGCCGAAGTGAGGTCCGGGGGTTCCCCAGGGAAGCGTGATAGGGCCTCTGTTGTTTCTCATATACATTAATGATTTGTGCGACATAATAAGGGGGATGAAAAGATTATTTGCCGATGATGCTATTATTTATCGTGAAATCAAAACCCTGGACGACTGCGCTTTGTTACAAGACGATATTATGAAAATAATTGCGTGGTGTGAAGATTGGCAGTTGGAATTAAACGCTAAAAAGTGCCAAGTCATGCGTGTAAGTAAAAAGGTGACACCATTTAGCTCTGGATATACAGTTAATGGTACTGTCCTTAGAACGGTAGATTCCGCTAAATACCTAGGGATAACAATTCGTAATAATTTGTCGTGGAATGAGTATATCGAGAATGTAATTGGGAAAGCAAATAGTATGCTTCGATTTCTAGGTCGTAATTTAAAACAATGCACTCCTGAAGTTAAATCGATTGCTTACAAGTCACTAGTGAGGCCTCACTTAGAATATTGTTGCTCTGTATGGGGTCCCCATCAAAAGGGATTAATGGAGGCATTAGGGATGGTACAAAGAAGAGCCGCCCGATTCGTGACAGGTATATATAGTTGGAGGGAAAGCGTAAGTACGATGTTGAAGGAGTTAGGTTGGGAAGACCTGGAGCACCGAAGGCGTTGCTCTCGACGGAAGCTAATTGAAAAATTCTCGACTAACGCATTTCGGAATGACAGAAAACAAATATTGCTACCAGCGACATTCATATCTCGGAATGACCGCGAAAATAAGATAAGAGAAATCAGGGCCAGAACCGATTCATTTCTCTACTCATTTTTTCCACGAGCGATTAGAGAGTGGAATAGAAAGGATTTACCGGGCGAGTAAACACAAAATCGGACAGGAGTAGCTTTCTATAAAGCACACCGGCCATCCTGATCTGGGTTTTCAATGGTTTCCCCAGATCGCTCCAGGCGAATGCTGTGATGGCTCCTCACAATAGCCCATGGGCGCCACCTGCCATATCCCATATATCCCTTCCAAACCATTACCTTTCCTGATAGGTGCAATGCACCCTCCGCCAAACACCCTTTAGTGAATCGCGGAGTAATAGTAATCGTAACACAGATTCGTCGCTGATGATGCCTCGATGAGTGGTGAAACGCGTACGACGCAGCAATAAATAAATTAAATAGTTGCATTGGCGTTATCTTTCAACTGGTAATTAATTAATAATTTACCGCAGTTTCTAATATTGATCAGGAGTTGGGCTGGAACGCTGATTACAGTGTCGTAACAATAGGGTGGCAGGACTGGCAAAATGTAATGGACCCCCAGCCGGAGGGATCCTATAGCTGGATGGTGTTCCGGTTTGCCCCCCCCCCCTAGATACGGCACTGTGGGTGAGCCCTTCCGATTAATTTGCCACGGGCCTCAACGGTATAGTTACGCCTCTACCTCAACATCTATTTCTCCAACAGTTCAATCCATATGAAAGAGGGCAACATCAATGGAACGGTTTTCGTTTACATGCTGATCAAGAAAAGTATTCGTCCATGCACCACTAATAGCTATGTTTATGCATATTACACCAGTATGTGGAGAAAAAGGAAAAATTCGCAAGAATACTACGCTGTTATAAGTCAGTAAGCATGCTGCGTCTGTCTATCTCTTTGTCCAGGCCGAGCCAATTTGGATGGAGTTTTCACAATTTAAAAGCTATGGTCTAATTTAAAATATTCGGAGTATCCTATGAATGGAGAACGGAGCAAGAAATGTTCATTCGTTCGTATCGAGAACAGATAAGCGCCAAAGATGAAACTGTATCTCACATGAACACTCCATTATGAGATACCCCCCAAAGATCAGAGTACAATACATAAAAACTCTAAAATATTTGGACGCTTTTTTAATATTGTTTATTTAATATTTAACTTTGGTTATTTATTCCTTCAGTCTTTTGAAATAATTTACGTTAGAATACACAGACAACTTTAATTAAATCGCTACATTATAAATCAGTGTTTTTCAACCTTTCTGAATACGCGATGCCCGTTACAAGTATTAAAAAAAAAAAAAAAAAAAAAAAAATTGGCGACCCCACAGGTCCATAATAAAATTTTGGTGACGCTCCAGATATATAATAAAACTGTCACTGATTTAAAAAACGAAAGATTTTTTTTTTCTACTGAGAATATACTTACTGATCGAGAACTCAAGTACTATAACTCAGTGATATATTGTTTGCGGCGTTGTCCGAGCACGCCAGCAAGTACGGATACTGGATATTACATCCTTTTTTTTATGGATACGCCAGTTCAGATAGTTGATTTGACGATGAAGACGAAAGAATTTAGCTACTGACGGCATATTTAAAAGGGAATTTAATTCGCAAACTATTAACATCTGCTGAATGAATAAAAAAGAAGAATATTCAGA
The DNA here is from genome assembly GCA_031002005.1 of Vandiemenella viatica. NCBI lineage: Eukaryota > Metazoa > Arthropoda > Insecta > Orthoptera > Morabidae > Vandiemenella > Vandiemenella viatica. The sequence continues at coordinate 115,795,315 of JARYHS010009186.1, read as the reverse complement.
GCTGGTAAGGGAAGCTTTAATTAGTGCCATTCGCCATTTCATACCTATGTGAACTAACGTTCTCTTCAATGGTGAACATAAAAGGAAAAAAAAATAGGCTCCAGTTATAAAATGATTTGGTTATTTGCATCTCAAAAATACAACCACGATTCAACAATTTATTAAAACATAAGCAGACACAACCATCTCAATGAAAATGTTTTATTTTAATTGTGGTATAAGAACTACAATCCTTGCTTTTCACGTTTACCTGGCTTGCGACGTGACCCCGCGAGCAAGACTTGGCGACCCCATACGGGTTGCGACCCACAGGTTGAAAAACACTTATAGATTAATACTGCAATAAGCGTAACGAAATTGTGGAATTTAATTTATTACTCACACCAAAGAGGAGAAAACAAGCGAGAAAATGCTAGTAGATTACAAATCCGTCAAAAACTGGTATTCTTGACTCATAATTTTAATTTACGGAACCCGCCGGGTGAAAGATGCTCCACCAGCTGCACAGTTTTACGTTTTAAATTGTTTATCGTCATACGTTCATGTCGAATTCCGTGACTGTTGAAGTGACCGATTTTTTTTTTTGTTTATTGTTTTAATTTTGTAATTTCACATTTAATGGGCTCTCCGTTGACAAGTCATAGACACCACCGCCTAAAAATAAAAGAAGTAAAAGTAATAATGTTTTCCGATAGCAGAGCAGCTGATACACAGTGTAGTTGGATAAGCTGGTAGGAGTGGTTTGCGACAAGTAGCAGTGTGGTCTAAGGCACCGACACAAATTTGGATTTATGTGAGCCGCACTGCGCACCAGTCAGTTGATCAGCGTGGCGAAATGACACATTCTTTGCCGGCTTGTTTGTAGATCGGACAATGGGGTTAGTGCACGCGTCAGACCGACGTTTGCCACTGTGCGAGTAGAAGTGACGCCCTCCCCTGTGCAGCTGCCACTATTGCTGTCCATGGCACCCGGTGTTTCCTCGTAGCCGAGTTTGCACAGCCGCTGGGCGTGGCCAACTGGACCACTGGTCGTACAAAAGCCGTGCATACATATTGGAGCGGCTTCATTAGGGGTCCAGCCGGCGGTGCGCACACTTGCTGGTCCGTGACGTCACGGATCGGCAGTATAGCCCCAGCAGATTGCAGCGTGCTTCTTATTCGAATAAGGAGCAAAACAACTACAAGACAGAGAAGAAGAAATAGTGATAACCGGGGATAAATATGGTGAAGAGAATTTTGTCTGAAAATAAACACAAGGAAAACTGAATTAATTATGGTCATTTGCAGTGGCAACAGTAAAAATGATAAATCTAAACTGAAAAATTTGCTGTACAAAAAAAAAAAAAAAAAGTATAGTATATATTTGTTAATCTAGAAGTGAAATTACGAAAACCACACAGAAGACAATCAAATTAAAAGAAAACTTCAGTTAATTATTGCATGCATCTAATGTATCTTTTTATTGAAAATAAATTGTAAACGTTTCTGCGGCTAGAAAAGGGGCAATATTTTAATTGAGGAGCTGAAGAAGGATGTTAAAATTAAGAACAAAAGGACTTAGAAATAGGTGAAGAAAACAGGAATATTACAACAACAAAAAAAGGCATCATAATGGAGGTGAAAACTGTTAAATATGAGACTTAAGTTAAACGAGGCCATATAGTTAAATAACTACGCGTAAATAATGAAACCAGCCAAACATTGAAAGAAATGAAGGAATGCTAGTAGCCAGTAGAAAGACTTCACGTGAAAAACATGTTAAGCTCTAAACATATGCGAATATATCAGTCAGGTATTTGCCCAACATACGAAAAAATTATTATATCCATCTAATGTACGAATATGTAAAAAGAGTATATTATTTGCTCTGCAAATGTGTGATATTAACTAAAAAAAGATTAAAATTACTTACAGTTAATAAAAAAATCCAGATTATTATCTTCGGGCTAATATTCCAATGAAAAAGGTACCAGTATTATCAGTAAAATAAAAGAGGTAATGCTTTAAGAATACTTTCATAATTCTGTATACTGATTTTCAGTATAATGTACTGCATACGTGATTTAGTAACTATTTGTTTTTGTAAGCAAAATGTTGAAAGCGTACTTGTCATCCAAGTAAGTTTGTCGTATTTTAGGGTATAAAAATGATGAACAGCTTCATGTATCGTACCATAATATTAGGTTTATCTGTCAGTTTTCTGCGAAACTACTGCTCTATGACAATGTATTGTTCTCGACTTGGTAATACCTGCTTCAGGTACCGGTGTTGAATAAACTTTCATCGCCTGCCCTGGTAACACAGAGCACATAAGCTGGCTTCACTTTGCAAGGGTCATCAATGGGTGGTTTTAATTATTTATTCTGTTCATCTTCTGCTGTACTTCCGAGACAGAGAATAACAGAAACACATTGAACTCAATGGGTGACCAAAATCCAATTATGTAAAAATAAAAAAAAATAAAAAATAAATAAATAAATAACTAAAAATATCCTCAGTCAGCAGTATGTGTGCAGCGGGATAGCGCAAGTGTTAATGCACAATTTTCCAAAGTCCTGAATTATCCGAAACGTCTCAGCAGTGAGTTGTAGTCAGGATTAACAACAGTGTTGATGGTAGTTCATGTGTAGGTCATTATAGGCGTAGAGGACTGGGGACAAGGAACGGGAATGAATTCGACCATGGCTATTTGAAGGAACCATCCCGGTTTTCGTCTGGAGTGATTTCGGGAAAACGTTAAAAATTGAAATCTTGATGGCTGGATGAGGATTCCTTCCGAATGCGAGGCCAGAACGAAACCGCTCCTCCACCGCACTCGGTGTCCCACGTCTACAGTATAAACAACACACGACACGAATCACACATCTTCACTGTAATAATCCGCGTATACTAAAACGATTACCAACGATCGACATACAATAGGGGAGGTGAGGGGAAAGTTGCTAAGTATTCAGAGTGGTTGCCGTCGAGAGCTTGATTTCTCCATGCTGCCGCCTGCTACTGGATGATCATCTACGGTGACTCAGTCATTTGTGTGGGTTAAAAGAAATGCAAATTAAACTTTGCTTTAAGTCTATATACTGAAAACAAATTTGAATTAGATTGGTTCATATTATTTCTTTCATTTATTTTCATTAATGCTTAGCATCTCTATACACTACAATGGGAGAAACATTACTGATCATGGTGGGTTAAACGCTCTGGACTCGCATTCGGGAGGGCGTCGGTTCGAATCCCCGTCCTGCCATCCAGATTCAGGTTTACCATGGTTTCCCGAAATCATTCCATGTGAATTCTGGAATGGTTCCTTCAAAAGCCCCCCTTCTGTTTTCAACTCCAATGATATCGACGTCGACAAGGCGCGAAGCCATAACAAAAAAAAAAAAAAAAAATAATAATAATAAAAATAAAAAAATTGAAGAAACATTCATTCACATAATTGTAAGCTTTCAAAAATTTGAAATCTTAACTTTTTATGGTAATAGGAATTGTTTTGACTTTTAAGAAATGATAAGGGATCAACATGAAATTTCAGAGTAAAGTACACTTAAAAATGATTTGTTTTATATTAAATACCGGAGGGAAATATTTGCTTCAAAGGAGTCATCAAAAGAAGATTAGGATCACCAAGTAGTCTACTCAGTAGGAAATATCTTTTGATATCAAACGCTGATCTAATACTCGGAACGATCTTCATTCAAGTCTGTGTGTACAGTACAACATTTTATGGAAGCTCTGGAGAGAGAGTAAATAAAACAAAGCGAAGCTATCGAAATTCGATGCTATTGAACCTACATTAAGCAGCCAAAGCCTCAAATATTTTAATCGTAGTTTTTTTAAATTTATTTACCGAAAATAAAGCAACCAAGATACTTCTATAGATTAATTACTTTAATGTTTTCTTACTTCGCCGAAAAGTCCTATCAACTTCATTCTGTGTTCGTTATTGAGACTGATCTGGTGGTGAATTACGTACTGTAGTACTAAAAACGTTTATGTCACCGGTGTCTGTGCATTATCTCGCCCTGTTAACCCACTGGCAGATGTGATTATCTCTGAATGACCCGCACCACCCCTAAAATCGCACCTCAATCCGGGTGACTGGCCGTGCGCCTGGCAGCCTCTCAACCCGCAGTACGTGCCTGTCCGCACAACGCGCCACCGCGCTCAATTAAACATGGCGGACACGGTCCACTGTCGACAGCTCTGCCCCGACCAATTAAATTTTCGTCTGATATCGACTGCCCGCCGTCCCGCACTTTGACCTTTCCAGTACTCGCGCAGCCATCACTCTGACGAAGCTTGGCTTCCAACCGCTTAATTGCGCGTGCTACTAGTGCTCTCACAGGAGCGGATTCGGTATTAAACACTGAATGGACGTCGCGTCTGTAAGAAATCGGTCAGAAAGTAGTCGGCGTTGCTAAGCTATTCATTAAACGTATGTGTTTCCCAGTAACGCAGCGTCCGAGCCCTGTTAAGATATCGTGTTTATGGATGAACGGTCTTTAAAAATTCACCGATAATAATAAGAGGTACTGTGAGGCATGTAACAACACGTGTGTTTGTTTGGTTGTCTGAATATGTTTCATTCTTTAGTATTATTTTCTTCGCGGAAATCAACCTCCTGTCCCACTGATGTTATATATGAATTAGAGCTAATTATAAGTTATGTGTATTGTAAACAACCCCAGTTTGTATCATCATGGATAAGGCAAAGTAGCCTACGCAGATGTCAAAGCTAACTGTAATATCTTACCTCTGTACATGTCGAACCACTTCCTATAAAATATCTAGATTTAATTGGAGTATAATACTCTCACTGCAGCTGATCTTGTATGATTATGTATATGGACTGTACCATAACATTGTAGTATCCATGTAACCTGTACATGGCTGTATGGGTGCGCAGCCCAAATGCCAATAATAATAATAATAATAAAAACCTCCTGTCCGCAAGTAAAAATACTAAAGCTAATCGTAAAAGGTTTTAGGGTCAAACATGGGAGAAATGGTATTATTCTGTTCTGTGAGTAGTGAATTTTTTATTAAGATTTTTTTTATCAAATTTTATTGCTTTATTCATTATTCTGCGATCTATATGTCAAATGAATATTAGGTTTTTATGAACAGGTCTTTTTGTCTTCAGTTGAATGTATATTTGGACTGTAGGACCGAGAGTGGTGGTGTAACGGTTAGCGTTCTGGCCTCGCATTCGGGAGGACGGCGGTTCGAATCCCCGTTCGGGCATCCAGATTTGGGTTTTCCATAGTTTCTCCAAATCACTCCAGGTGAATCCCGGAATGCTTCCTTCAAAAAGGCCATGGTCGAATTCCTTCCCATTCCTTGTCGCCCCCCCCCCCCAATCCTTTCCCGTCTCTAAAGACCTCGCTGTTATGAGACGTTAAGCAGTTAAAAAAAAGGGAGTGTAGGATATTTTTATAAAATTCGAATAATGTTCCTTAAATTTCAGATAAAACAAAAAGTTTTACTATAAAAAAATTAAAGCTCGACTTTTATGATAGTTACCGTTTAGATGCTTCTTAAAATTTTCCATGCATCCACACGTATATTTCAGGATGATTCCGTAGCAGTTATACGATCTATTCGAGTCGTCAAAGCAGCAGTAAAGAAGGTTTTATTCACCATTCAGTGGTGAGCTAAATAGACACATGGTCAAACGACTGATTGGATAGCGTCGAAAGGCGTGGAGGCTGCGCTGAGTTTGTTCGTGAGCTGTGGGCGTCGTTTGTTGAATGCGGGCCAGTGGGGGCTAGTCGAGGATAATTGAAAGAGCTCGGCGTTTGAAGCGCACTAACACCTGGACCGCCAACACGGCTACTACTTCTCAGATAACACGCGGGCTCTCTATCTACAGGCCAACAGCACTGACTTTAGGCCATTCAACAAATGGAAACGTTTCAGTTATTAGACAGGAATGTGTAAATGTAATCGCAATGTCGGAATAACAGTAGTGATCCTTTGATAACTTATTCTTGCTCGTCGACGTCGAAATTATTAAGGCTGGAAGATAGGAAGAAAGGAGCTATAAGTAAATCCACTGTCGCCTTTTGAAGAGACCAGCCCTATATTTGCCTCGAAGAAATTTTAGTGAAGGGCTCAGAAGAAGAGAAGGAAACGAAATTAAACTTCACTGGTTGAGGGGCTATGTGATAGTATTTCAGTGATATACAAGGGGTGATCAAATGAAAATGTACGAAACGACGTAAAAACGTAACAGTTAAATATTTGCATTTTCCGCCATGGGAGAACGTAGCGAGACACCTCGGAATGCGATTGGAGTCTCTGACTGGGATTGGAGCATGCGCAGTAGAGAGCAGAGGCTCTTATCAAAAGCGGCGTCGAAATGATGCGGCAGTCCGTATGAGGACAGGATGGCGTACAGGTGGGTGATGTGTACTGTGAGACACTCCAACGCCTACGCAGGTCCATCAAGAACAAAAGACCGGTGCTGCTCACGGAGGGTGTGGTTCTGCTCCATGATAACGCGCGTCCACACGTCTCCAGAGTCACACACATGGAACTGGCCAAGTTCAAGTGGGAGACGTTGGACCATCCGCCCTACAGTCCGGACATGTCGCCCTGCGATTTCCATGTGTTTGGTTCACAGAAGAAACACCTGAAAGGGAAGCGCTTCAACTCGGACGACGTACTCAAGGACGCTGTGAAGGACTGGGTCTCGTCATGGCACAGGAATTCTGGGAACAAGGAATCCTGTGGCTTGTTCATCAGTGGGATCGTAGTGCTCAGGCCTATTGTGTATGTTTTGAATAAAGTCTACATTTGTACCCACCGTGTCGTTGCGTACCTTTTCATTTGATCACCCCTTATAAAATCGAGTCAAATTTAGAAACTTTACTTATCAGCATGACGTTGCACTTCTAGAATGGATGCACGCGTTAATTCCGTTGGGAAGGGTGTCATAAACCCGTTGTATCCTCTGTTGATTCAAGCTGACCCACAACTGCTGTAATTGGTCCTTGATACTGACTCTTTGAATGGTATCGACGGCTGAATTGGTTCTATACATGTTTTATCGGGGATGATCTGGGGATCTTGCTGGCCATGAGAATATCCAAACGTCACACAGAAAATTCATAGAGACACTTACCGTCTGTGGACGAGTATTGCTCTGTTGAAAAATTGGCACCAAGTTGCTGTTGCATCAGAGGTAAGCGCTTGTGGACAAAGGTCGTATCGTTGTGCCGTTGGAGTTCCCTCAATCACTGCCAGCGGTAATCTGAAGTCCTACCCGATGGCTCCCCACACCATGACGCAGGAGTAGTGTTGAAAACTGAAAAAAAAACAAAATGTTTTTTTTTTTCAAATTTGTGAAAAAAAAACATGAAAAAAAACCTAGCACCCTTGTTTTTTTTTCTAAATTTGTTTTTTTTTTCAGAAAACAATATATTTGATAAATTATAGTTTTATTTATGTAACTTACATTTTACATGTGTGTTTTAAACCTTACTAAATCATATGATATCTTACATAATTATTCATAAATGTATCTATATTGGTAATATAATTTTTTATTCATCCTCTATGTCGGTACCACATTCACTAGTATCAGTACTACCAACACTAGTTCGGTCGCAGTCGGAATTTTCTGTTTCTTCTTCTGTCCCCTCTAGATCCATAACTGGCTGTATTGCATGCAAAAGCTTTTGAGATTGCAATTTTAAATTGTGAGCAAAGTACACACTGTGAATGAAGACTGCGCCGATAGTTCTGTATTACGGTCTTTTAAGTTTGAATTTAAATATATTATCATACAAAATAGGAGCTTTATTTGTTTTCAATCGTTGGTTTACGGCAACGGTTGCAAGGAAATTATTCATAATTACTGACAGTTTAATGACTCAGTATCACTATACGCTGCGAGTTTAACAAGTATACAAATATAAGGAAAGCACAACAAGTAATAAAAAGAGGCAAAAAACCTTAGTTAAATTTCCTAATTTTTTGAAAAGATTCGTAGTTCTACAGATAAATTTGTAGGGCTGGCAGCACTAGTTCAAATAGCGAGTATCAATCCAAACAATGGGGAACGGGGATTCCTTCTCACGCAACCTAACCTTTTCGGGAAGTCCCCATTCGTAAAAGAAAACTTCAGTCAATGTTACCAATATTTTTGTAATTTTTTTTTCTACTGAACCAGAAAAATATAGTAGATTTAAAAAGTAAGATAAGTACTTAGTATCAACTCTAAAACAGTCGTATTAAACGATAAATGCCTTAAAAATTTCAAATTTAGTAGTTATGAAAAAAAACATGTCTCAGAAAAAAAACATGTTTTTTTTCACGTCTGAAAAAAAACTGTTTTTTTTAAAACACTACGCAGGAGTAACACCACTGTGCCTTTCAAAAACATTTGAAGATTGAGATCTCTCCCTAAGTCAGCGCCATACCCGCCGACGATGGTCATCCATGGAAGTGCGGAACCGCGATTGTGTTCAGCGATGAAGTGGAAGAAGCTTCTCATGACCAGCCGAAGTGCCCGAGCGGTATTTGGCTACTTAACCAATGTGAGTTCAACTCTGAAGTAACAGCAGAAAGTATGCGACTTTGTGTTGAAAATGGTATTAAAACTACTTAATGGTGATAAAAGCGAAAGGAACTAATGTCAGAAATAAGAGGTTGATGGAAGAGCTGCGCTGGGTTTATTACTACTCAAAAGGTCTGATGAAAACACACTACACTAGATGGATAATCTGTTGAAGATTCTGGCAGATAAAGAAATAACTCTGAATCAATCAAATACTTACCAGTGGAATCCTATCTAGCTTAGAATTCCTTTCCGAGCCGACGGAGGGTGCATTGATTAATAAAAACGAGCCATTACCTAGCAATGTGTAGAATAAGATGTTAAGTTCTTTAAGATTGTCAAAAGACTCCCCTCTTTTCATTGTGGGTTAAATGTGGTTTCTTTCATTGCCTGATTAGTGCGCACTGTGAAGTTTTAGGACCATCATAGTGGTGGATCGAGTTATCATGCTGATGTCGGAATTACTGACAATAAAGGTAGCAATGCTTGCGAAAGTACTGTATACCGTTACTTGAAAGCCTCTTATGTCAAGCGGTTTTTGTCCAGTATATTCGCCCTGCGCCCTGCGAAAGATACTCTAATACTTCATTTTAACTAAAAAAAATAACCTTGAAACACATAAACTGAATGATTGATAACGCTCCTTATACAATATACGTAAGTTCGCAGCGAGGTATTCTGATTCTTCTTACTGACACTAAAACAGTTTCGAAATTTACTTACGCTGTCCTGGTTTTTACGTGTGAAATGAACTGATACAGGCGTTTATATAATTTATATTTGTGAAGAGCAGTCTCATATTTTTTTCCACAGGATTTTCATTATATACATATGGCCAAAAATCGCGTCAAAATAAGGATAACCATTTGAGGCGACCGAATAATTAGAGATACATTCAACACAGTGTGGAGGGAGAGCAGTAATTTTATGTTCTAGCATGCAGGGTGAGTTGGGTTCGGAACCTGGCCTGCCTTTTATATTCATATTTTTTGTTTATCCTGAAGCCTATTGAGACGAATGTCGGAATGGTTCCTTCATAAAAGGTAAAGGCCGAATCCCTTTCTTTTTCTTACTATTCTTGGATGCACCATGTTTTATAGAGAGCTCTCTGCTTTCCAGTTTCAAAGACCAAGTTGTCGATTAACAATAAAGCCCTAATCAGAAGGGCAAAACAGATTCGTCGTAATATCAAAATTTCGAACAATTCGGTGTACTTCAGCTGCATCAACCTCTGAGATGTGAACGTGTTTAAGTAAGAGTCTCGGTTAGCCAGACTTTGTGTCGCGCGGCGTGCACGACAGAAGGTTGTTCAGCGGAACATACATTTTTAACGCGCGGGCGTGGGCGACGCCTTTGTGAGTCCGCAGACAATAATTCCCATTGGCTGACGTCATAGGCGCGTGCGGTCTCCCCTCTGGTGTGGTCCGGAGCTGGCAGATGTCAGTTAACAAAGTGAACAGTCGCTCACAGGCCACCGAGATGGAAACAGCAATCCGTTCGTCTGTCCAGATGAAACGCTTCATGTACATCTATCGTGACAGGTGTATCTCAGTTTATAAGTTGGAAAAGAATTATATGTTGTGGTTTTACCAGACAATATAGCACTAGCAAAAATAGAAATCTTTTAGTTTCAAATATTGATCTTTTTTTTTTTTTTTTTTTTTTTTTTGTCGTCAGTCTTTCGACTGGTTTGATGCAATCCTCCATCCTTTCCTATCCTGTGCTAACCTCTTCATTTCTACATGCCCCTTACAGCCCACGTCATCAATTATCTGTTTCATATATTCTAATCTCTGTCTTAGGAATTAGAAAAAGCTTTTAAAACTCTATGTGTGGAGCACAGCACTTTACGGTAGCGAAACATGGACTTTAGGAATACCGGAAAGAAGGAAAATTGAAGCATTTGAAATGTGGTGCTACGGAAGAATGCTGAAAATTAAGTGGACAGGCAAAGTAAGAAATGAACGAGTTTTGGAAATGATGGGTGAGGAAAGAAGTCTGTGAAAGAAGCTTACTGAAAGAAGAGACAGGGTGGTAGGTCATATTTTGAGACATGCTGGATTGGTTAATTTGCTGGTGGAGGGAACAGTCGAAAGTAAGAACTGTAGAGGAAGACAGAGATTAGAATATATGAAGCAGATAATTGAGGACGTGGTTTGTAATGAATATGTGGAGATGAAGAGGTTAGCACAAGATAGGAAGGGATGGAGGATTTTATCAAGCCACTCGAAAGACAGCAAAAAAAAAAAAATCTTGACTGGAGTCGAAACTCACGATGCAGTAGTCAGATGTTGTACCACCTGAGGTACGCGATCCTCGATGGCTGCATTCCACTTAGTTTTATGAAATTTTAAGGACGCTCTCTGTCATCGAGGAGGAGGGTGATGGTCTCTTTACTATCCTCTGTACCGACCTGGATTACGTCAGCCTGACGGTCGTCCCTCGTGAGTAATTGCTTTTTAACTAAGTAATAAGTTCGCTCGCCCTCAAAGTGCGGCGCCGGCAAGGTTCAGGTGCAGCCATCAAAGGCCGTGCGAGCGCAGACGCGCTAGTCCGCGCCTTTCCTTTGACTCAAAGACAGCTGGTGCGCCATAGAACAGCTGCGCGGGACCACCCACGCCGCCGGCTACCGATGCGTCCTGCCCCGTTATTACTCTGCAATTCAAAGCATCCTTCTCGCGTTTACTGCACATGTGAGGGCTGAAGGGCATTGTACTTTTTATTGGGGCTTCAGGTCATGCGCAATTCACAAACCGAGCGTGGTGGGTGAACGGTTAACGTTCTGGCCTCGCAATCGGGAGGACGCGGGTTCGAATCCCCGTCCGGGCATCCAGATTTGGGTTTTCCATGGTTCCCCCTAATCACTCCAGACGAAGACGGGATGCTTCCTTCAAAAGGGCCATGGCCGAATTTCTTCCCGTTCCTTGTCCCCAGTCCTATCCCGCCTATAATGACCTTAGCCGTCGACGAGGCGTAAAGCCATAAGAAAAAAAAGCAATTCACAAAACTGAATATTAGAAAGCTTACGAAACCACGCCTCTTCCCACTACGTGCATTCTAATTCCATTAGCACAAGGGAAGAATCGGTATCTACATACACGCTGCGCTGTGATACGTATGCATTTGTGACCGAGCTTGGTAACTTCTTGGCCTCGCGTTCATAAGGACGAGAGTTCGAATCCTCGTCCGGCCATCCAGAATTGGTTTTTCCATGGTTTCCCTGAATCACTCCAGGCAAATGCCGGTATGGTTCCTTCAAACGGTCTTGGCGAATTCCTTCCCATTCCTTGCTCCCAATCCTGTCGTGCCTCTAATGACCTCGACGTAGACGAGGCGTAAACGGAGCGTGCACAAACTACGTGGCTCGGTCCAGGAGGGAGGGGTTGTCTGGAAGGCTACGCTCTGCTACGTGGGGGAAGAGGGGTAGAGGTGGGGCTTTCCGAGCCAGGCCACGTAGCTTTCCTATCATAACATTATTCACAGTTAAAACGAGGTACAGAACACACAACAGCATGTGAATATTTATTTTTCCTCAGCTAATTATCTCTGTATGTAATTTACAATAGTCTAACAAAAGAAAACATTACAAAATGTAATTACTAGTTGAAAGAACACGCCAATGCAACTGTTTTAAACTAAACAGTTGCATTGGCGTGTTCTTTCAACAAGTAATTAATTAAGCAACTGTGGAAACATGGCCTGCAACAACATCGCATTACAAAATGTCTTTTGGAATCAAAAGGGAAACGTGCTACGTGTGGAAGGGGGGGGGGGGGTTAGAGGCAAAAATTACGTGGGGGGAGGGGAGGTTCACAGGAGACCAAAATGGAGCTACGTGGTTTATGCACACTCCCAAAGACATAAACAAAAAAGAATACGTTTGAGGAGGAAGCATTTCAATATGAAATGAAATTAAATAATAGCAGTAAATCGTATCCAAGATTACTTCTGTTATTTGTTAAATTATTCCTTAAAAAAACTCTATGTCTTGTATAAAGTCTATAAAGCTAGTAAGGATTCTAAGGACGATTGTCTAAAGCGCGACTCTTCTGTGCACATTTGCCACATTATTCATTAAACCCTTGTTATATTTACGTACCTCAGCCACATTGACAGAGGCCGTATAGAATATTATATATTATCTCCCTTTGCACATTCGTTGCACGTATTCAGAATTCTACCTTAGAATACATCCATATATACAACGATGTATCTATGTACGTATGTTTGTTTGTTTGTTCTTCATACAAATCCACAGTTTTCATCCTATCACGATGAAACTTTGCACACTTATCCTTTGAAACAAGGAGAAAAATACTGTCTACATTTGGTTGAAAAATTATCTTTATAAATAATACATGTGGTTTGTGGTCTCTGGTTCATATCTCCGTGGGCGCTAAGGATTTTTTTTTTTTTTTTTTATCGTAAGAGTCACGTCTGTGCCGACGGTTATTCGGATTGAATGTTAATCTGAAGAAATCACAAAGTTAGGAGTGCAATGCGAGGAAAATCGTAGGTAGTCTTGCAATGCTGTTGGTGTACACTATTTTACGTTATATTGATCCCTCAGAGGTGATTCGCAGTCAGTGTGTGTGTGTGATCTGCAGTAATAATACTATAAATGCGGAAGTAAGTCTCTGTCTTTTGTTACGTTTTGACGACTAAATGCCTATACCGATATTGACGGAGTTTGACAAGAAAATCTGTAGGGAGGGCACAGGACTTTTTTTTCCGGTATGATTAACAGTTGTAGTCACGAAATTTTGAGAAGTTATCGTATGGTGACAGAGAGAGGGATGTGTGTGTTAGTCTGTAATGTTACGTCGCTTGATCGAGCTGTGCTTCTCGCGCATTACGTGTATAATTTGTTAATAAATTTCGTTTAGAGAAAAAATGTATTATTTAGTATAGATGTCAATTTTCTCTGTCCTATTACTTTGTGTCTGCTTAAATGTTTCTGGCACCAATTCATTTTGCCTTCTTTTTTGACATGCCTTGCGGGCGTAGACTGGCCTAAGTTGTAGCTCTAGCAGAACACGAGCAGCTAAAGTTATTAGAACCCAAGAATCGGATGCTCATGCTGAAGAAAGAAGAAAAGACCAAGCTGAAATAAACCTACCATTAGTTAACACCCCCCCCCCCCCCCCCCACATCCCCTCACCTTCGTTTGTTTTTCAGTTTTTAATTATATTGGAAATTGATTCCCTTCAAGAGACAGGTTCGATGGTAGAATGATATAGTGATGGCTTTCCTGTCATATTATGCCGACTCGGTGTTGTTTCTGACAAATCTTTCGTTACCAACAACTTTCTATATTCAATTCTGGCAAAGAAATTCTTAATCCACGCGTACGAAGTCGCAGGTATCAGCTAGTTATCTAATATTTTTCATTACTTCGAACTTATAAGCGGTGGACCAAGCGTGATGGGTAAAAGGTAACGCTTTGGCCTCGCATTCGGGAGGAAGTGGGTTTAAATCTACGTCTAGCCACCCAGATTTCGGTTTTCCTCGGTTTAGCGAAATTATTCCAGCAAATTCCGGGATGGTTCCTTCAAAAGGCCATGGCTGAAATCCTTTTTCCCTGTCCTTTTCAGCCTCTAATGACCTCGACTAAGCGTAAAGCAATTTAAAAAAAAAAACTGCTAGAAGTGGCTTCTTTCTCTACCTCGTACGCAGTATGCTGAAATTTTACCAAATTCGTCTCACCATGTTGAATTGATGTCAGGTGCAACTACGAATCACTTATTAAATCGCCTTAGGTAACGTCATCATCAGGTTATAGTAAAAAAAACTGTTGCTTTTTTTTGTATTGTAGCGTACCGGATTATATGTTAGTGGCCATTGGATTTTATGTCTTGGTCCCTCTCCCAAACTTTCAGGACACATTGCTGACGACTGGCAGAAATCTTATCCTTAAAAGCGATTACGCTTTATCTTTTTTTCCAAAATTGTCTCTCTTTTTATGCTTACTTCTCCGTAAAGTTGTTGGAAGAAATGTTTCATTTCAAGTAGTATTTAATTTTTTTCACATTAGTGAGGAACTTGCTCCCGAAATTTCACATGAAAGTAATCACATTTCCTCAATTAAGTCAGCTGTACTGAATTCGATACGCTCACATACGAACCATAGCAAAATGCGTAATTATCCTGCAAACTTTTTCACTACTTCCATTCTCGATGAAGGGACAGTGTTGTAATATATTGTGCAACTGTAGTTTCGTTGTTATGCTGTCTCCCTCCAGAGAGCATGAAAAATACTTTAAAAGATAACAGGGACAGAATAGATTTTTTTAGCTTTGTTTTTTATCCCAACCCATCTGTTTCTTCGGTGACACCTCTGTATTTCGGTTCAGCGAAGAACATGTCTGCTAATGTTGGCTCATAAATACTTATTGAAGACTTTAAGCATAAGTATATTGGCATATCATTTGATTATAAACTCAACTGGACAGGACACATTGGGCGGGTGTTAGGGAAAGGTTTCAAAATACTTCATTTATTGGAGAGGGTAATGGGATGTTCCAGAAGTTAGGTAATTGGGTTACTAAATCTTTGTCAGATTGTGGTGTAGAATGGAACCCACATTTTGGGTATCAGCTAGATTTGTTACGTGTAAATTACCACAGAACACAATTAGTAACTGATATGATGAAGGAGCTGGATGGGATTAATTGAAAGACAGGGGAGAATGAGCTGTGATGAAGCTTGGAAAAATATTAGTGGGTGAATGTAAATAATAGTGCATCGAAGGAAAAATATAACCATAACCACAAACTGGTACTGGATTTCAGGTAAAAGAGAGTGGAAAAATTAAATGAGTCAGAAACTGGAATAAATTACCAAGGGAAATGATGTATAATTTACAAGAAACGCAGAAAGAATTTAAAATTAAATTTCATAAAGAGTAAAAGTAGATGGGTGGGCGAATTTACACTCAAAGGATTAAAGATAATTAAAAAATAATATGAAGAAAAGAATAAAATGGCGACCAGGCAAATTTCCACGAGAGGATGCACTTCATTGCAATTAAAATAAATTAAATTTCAATCGACGGAACACGGAAATAATTTGAAAACAATTATTAATTTGATTTTTATTGATCACTGCTGCGCTTATATGTAGAAGTAGACTGTAGTGCTATTTTTTTATTGACATCAAAAATCTGAAAATTTCTGGTTCCGCGGGCGGCGTCGTTTCTTACAAGCCGTAGTTGTAGAACATGTTAGGGGCACCACTCGAATAAAACCAGCCATCACTGAAACAGAACAGGAACCAGTGATGCTCGGAACATGTAACAAATGCCATGACAAAATGTCACCGTACTTTCCTAAGCCGTCCAGGGATATGGAGAGTACAGGGAAGTGGAGCTTGATTGTGTTCCGAAATTAACTTACGTATAGGGTATTCAACCATAGTTTAACCATGTAGTTACTAATAAACTTTCAAAGTTTTCCCATGGATCGTTACTGCTAGTCACAGAGCTGAGCCTCCAGATATCATGCGAAAGACAGACAAGTTTTTGATTTATCCCACATCTTTTTTAATAAAAAAATTTGCGGCCCCAATTCTTTTACCATGTTGAGCAAAATAAAGATGAAAGCTTTTTGCACCGTCGAGTTTCGACCACACAAGAAGTCCTGACCATTTCAGTTTTAGCGTTGACATTCGTAGCTGTAATACTAGGACTAAATATAACATCTACCACTATTAGAAGTCGTTGTCAATTTTACATAAAGGGACAAAATTCTCTTGATCTTCTTTATTTAGTGTTCTACACAGAAAATAAAATGTTACCAACAAAAATCTGACAGCTTCAAATCCAAATTTAAAGCGTTTTTGTTTCAGAACCCATTTCACTCTGTGATCGAATTTTCTATTTCAAATTCGGTAACTGAAATGAACTGAGAAAGTAACTATGCTTTCGGATAAAGAAGGGAAAGATGAAAAGTTGGTGACATCCACTGGTATGTTGAACAATAATTTTTTGTGGAATTGTGTACAAAGTTTCTTAATAAATACTTGAAAATTACATTTAAATATACCTTTGTTATGGTGATTAGAGGCGGGAAAGGATTGGCGATAAGCAACTGGAAGGAATTAATCCAATTGCCTTTCCCGGCATTCGCCTGAAGTGATTTTGGGAAATCGTGGAAAACAGAAATCTGGATAGCCAGACGGGGATTCGAACCCACATCCTCCCGAATGAGAGGCCAGAGCGTTACCGCTCATTCACCACGCTCGGTCAAATATACTAAAGTAACGTGAAATATCGTGTATTTGTAGTTAACACAGTGATATATATATATATGGAATACTAGTTACCCCCGACTTCGTACGCGTGGACTTAACATTTTATTGCTGGAATTGGATATAGACAGCTGTAAGTTACATAAAGGTGTTCCAAAAAGCACAGAGTCGGTATGACATGGCTACGAATCCATCGCCATACCATTCCACCATTAAAACTGTATCATGAAAAGAACCAATCTGCAGCATGTTTAAAAATAGCAACAAACAGAAGGAGGTGGAGGGGTGGTTAAGAGTGGTAGACTATCTACCACAGTTCCCACGGCAGATTTTTATTTTTGGTTTAAAATAATGTCACTTACTGGGACATATTATATCAATATCATTTCTTACACAACGTTTTTTGGTTTTTGCTGTCCTTTGTTAAGATCATACAGAAACTGATTGCGAGAGAAACAAAGTCTGAGCGACCGATATGACTTACACACACTATGCGTCTGTCTGTCGCCATTCGCTTAATTCTCAAAAAGCCATGACTAAATGTGTTATTTATCTAGAAAAAATTATCCTGTATCCTTCCTAATGGTACAAACTATAGCCTGTTAAGTTAGCAGAGGCGGCTTAAGGTCACTTTTCTCTATCCCCACTCCGCTGCTCTTACCCCTACATGCGAAAAATGACCTTGACCCGCCAGTTCAGAGTGAACAGAATATAGTAG
The DNA here is from genome assembly GCA_031002005.1 of Vandiemenella viatica. Taxonomy (NCBI): domain Eukaryota; kingdom Metazoa; phylum Arthropoda; class Insecta; order Orthoptera; family Morabidae; genus Vandiemenella; species Vandiemenella viatica. The sequence continues at coordinate 115,777,784 of JARYHS010009186.1, read as the reverse complement.
TATTTCATTATCAAATTTCATCAAGCTCAGTTTAGCCGTTTAGTCGTGATAACGTAGCAAACAGACATAGTTACTTTCGCATTTATATTATTAACTAGCCCGTACCCGCGACATCGTACGCGTGGATTAAGATTTTTTTTTGCCAGAATTAAATATAGAAAGTTGCTAACGAAGGATTGGTCCCAAACAATATCGAGTAGGAATAATATGACAGGAAAGCTATCACTATATCATTCTACCGTCGAACCTGTCTCTTGAAGAGAATCAATTTCCAACATATTTCTGTCACAATTCGATAAGGTCTCAAAATTTCGTGACTACAACTGTTAATCATACTGGAAAAAATATCCTGTGCCCTTCATACAGATTTCCTTATAAAATTGCATCACAACGATATAGCCATTTAGTCGTCAAAACGTAACAAAAAGACAGAGACTTACTTCCGTATTTATAATAATATTACTGTGGTTCACACTCACACACTGACTGCGAACAACACCTGAGGGATCATTATGACGTAAAAAAGTGTACACCTACAATATTGCAAGACTACCTACGATTTTCCTCGCATTGCACCCCTAACTTTGTAATTTCTTCAGATTAACATTCAATCTGAATAACCTACGGCCCAGGCCTGACTCTTACGATGAAAAACAATTTTTAAAAATCTTAGCCTCCACGGAGATTTGAACCGGAGACCACGACGTTCGTAAGCAAGCGCTTTAATCACTAAGCTGCCAGTCCACTATGCGGAAACACGGTACGGAGACGACCATATCCAACGTGTCTGTCTATCGCCGTATTTCGAAGTTCTGAGACAACATGTGTTATTTATACAGATAATTTTTCAACCAAATGTAGACAGCATTTTCCCACTTGTTTCAAAGGATAAGTGTGCAAAGTTTCATCGAGATCGGATGAAAACTGTGGATTTGTATGAAGAACAAACAAACAAACATACATTCATCTTTATATATAAAGATATTGAGTAAGTACTAAGCGATAATCAGCAATTAGTAATATAATTGATTTGTAAATAATTATATATATTGCTCCACATCTCTGAGTCTGTTCTTTAGTGATCTTAAGCCTCGGAGTGTGTTGCAAAAGGTTAATAACGAAGCTGATAGTAGTACTGCAGTCGAGGGCAAAAACTTGGGAACTAATTTGTTGGTAGCGCTTGGAAATTTCTGCCCGGCTGTTACAAAACGCTGCACGTGTTGCTTTGGCTTCAACTTGCTAATCGCAATAGGCTGGACCGCGACGTGGCTTTCACTCACCGCAACGAGGGACGACGATTGAACGTAAATCTCCGCGGAAGGTGCCTAACGGCTCCCAGAGCGAAGATTTGATTTCGCCGACTGCAAATTGCCGGAAGCGTCCATCGGATGCGCGTTTATTGTTTTGTGCGTGGGCCGCAGTGCGCATGCTCGCCCCGGGGCCGCTTGTAAATCGGCTCCGCTGAGAGAAAAGTTGTGATTTACACGCAGCTCGGTGCGCACTCTTTTTTGTGTGTGAAAAATGTCCTTAGTTTTCCAGCTGCGGACGTGGGAATTGTTCGTCTGGATAATATATCATCCGTCCCCGAAATACTGTTGCCGGGCTGGTATTGTGTAAGTATTCTAAGCTGTTTTCGTGCACGGTTTGTATGCGACAAATTTGTCGTTGAAAGAGACTTTTGACATTGTTACAGGGCGACTGAGAAAGTAATAGCCACGATATTGTCACTGGTTCCAATGAGCTTTTCGAATACTATGTAGACATCATCTTCGAGATTACGAATGAATTAAATGTATAATGCATCCCACTTTCACAACTTTGTACAGACATTATCTGTTGATTAGTTTGGCTTTAGTAATATACAGGCCGTAAATTTGTAAATTATGAATTTGTACAGGAACCTTACTTGGGCGTAATGGTTTCCTTACGTATGATGCGTTGCTGTAAATTCATAAACGTGAAAAAATTATTTCAGTTTTCTACTAGCTCGAGAGTAGTTATAGTTGGAGCGTGAGGGCTACATGGGCTCTTATGGTGGAGCGTGAGGGCTACATGGGCTCTTATGATGGAGCGTGAGGGCTACACGCTGACCTAGTAATCGATACCGCGGACAGGTAGGAACCTGTTGTATCCGACATCCGCCACGCTGACCTAGATATCGCGCGGAGAACGGCTCTTATGGTGGAGCGTGAGGGATACACGGGCTCTTATGATGGAGCGTGACGGCTACACGGTGACGTAGTAATAGATACCGCGGACAGGTAGGAACCTGTTGTATCCGACATCCGCCACGCTGACCTAGATATCTCGCGGAGAACAGGTATAAATAGCCTGCAATCGTGTACCCAAGTGTCTGCCATTATGCACCTGTAGCCAAAACTCCGCTACTCAAGATTATACATCCGGCTTACATAGTTCTTTCCAAAAAGTTATCGCACATCAGGTTTTAGTTTAGCGTGGTACGTGAATAATAATTATTATTTATAAACGTGTTGTTCTCGAGTACTCTTCCGAAAGATACCGAACAGGCTTAACGCCCCCATCCACAAGGTTCGGGTAGACGCAAAAGCCACGGGGCGGGGATGGGGAGTTAAGAGGAGTCCAAAATGGAGTTACGTGGTTTATGGACGCACCCTTAGCATAACAAATTTTCAGCTTCCCCTCTAGTTGCCACGCATTCGGGAGGACGTGAGTTCGTATTCTCCGTCCTTTCATCGAATTATTATTATTATTACTAAATACAATGAGAGACGAAGAAGAGAGAGAGAGAAACTTGGTGCTGGCCCATTCAGTCTTACTCTTCCGAACATGCGATCTTAAAATACCAATTATTCGCTAATTCATCGTAACTACTGAGATAATTAGCATATTTTCGTAAAGTGTGGTCAGCGGTTCAAAACCCCCGTCGGTTTAATAAAGCGGGAAGGAATTCTACATGTTGAAGAATGGAAATGGTGAAACCTGGTGTCGGCCCATTCAGGCCTAATCTTCCGAAAGATGCCAAAAGGTTTAACGCCCCCCTCCAAAGGTAGTATACTAGAATTCGGTGAGTTTAGTTTTGCACGATACGTGGACACATTGAATAAAAAGGAATACGGCCCTTGCCATTTGAGCATCACGGCATTCACCTGGAGTGATTTCAGGAAACCATGGAAAACCCAAATCTGAATGCATGGACGGGGATTCGAACCCGCGTCCCCCGAATGCGCGGCCAGAACGTTAACCATTCACCCACCACGTTCGGTCCTTAGGATTTGATAACAGTGAAGATATTATACGTACTTTAGGTTTCTTTGAACAGCTACGAGTTGCTATTTGCTCGATTTGCAAGTGAGTGCTAAATTTTGTTCATTTGTATATTTATACATCCGGCTTACACAGTTCTTTCCAGTTGTCGCACGTCAGATTTTAGTTTAGCGTGGTACGTGAATAATAATTATTATTTATAAACGTGTTGTTCTCGAGTACTAGATGAAATGTGAAGTGATAGGATGATTTCTGAGATCTTGTCAAACTAAGTAGCTCATTTCGGCTTACGGATTGCGGTGAGCAGTTGTAAGTGTAAAATATAGATTTCTAATGTCAAGGTAGTGGCACTGATCAAGCTCGACCGAACTATTTTCAGTGTTACGTTTTCCTGTTTGTTTGAAAGCGGAGAACTGTCGAGGTCATTAGGGGCGGGAAGGGACTGGAGACTTTGAACTGGAGGGAATTCGGCCATGGCCTTTTGAAGGAAACATCCCGACATTCACCTGGAGTGATTTCGGGAAACCATGGAAAATCCAAATCTGGGTGCTCGGATTGAGATTCAAACCCTCGTCCCCCCCGAATGCGAGGCCAGTACGTTAACCATTCACCTATTACGCTTGGTGTAGTATGAAAAGTATGCATCATAGAATGCTCGATTACTCATACATACCCAAATTTCTGGTGGCATAAAATATGCTTGGCTTAAGAAGGTTTTAAAATGTACTACAAGCCACTTTTTAAAATTTTAAAAGGAACACTACAACTGTAAGTAGGAATGTAAACCGTTTTGCTGCGCAAATCTCGGAGTCTAACCGCCATGCCTGCAAAACTTGTGTGACTTGGAGCTTAACTTTTTTTCATTGGTGGCGGATAATGCAGTTACCGAAGTTCTAATAACTGATCTTCAAAATCCTCAGCCAGGAGCGTAGCAAGTTTAGGGTCCCATATCTGATTTTCTCTCTTCAACCAGCTGGCAGTCAAACGCGTGCAAAATTCCCTCACTTTACACTGATTTCAAAAGGTCGCAATACAGATATTCGCCGACGATAGTATCCACTGAGTTATATATCATGTTAGATCATTCATGAAATTTTTTTGTCAGTGCCAGTATACGAGTCTGTTCCGAAGACTAAATGGATCTCGTGTACAACTTATAAATGTGTTTTTCTCCAGTACTAGATGAAATGTGAAGTGATAGGATGATTTCTGAGATCTTGTCAAACTAAGTAGCTCATTTTCGGCTTACGGATTGCGGTGAACAGTTGTAAGTGTAAAATGTATCTTTCTAATGTCAAGGCAGGGGCAGTGTTCAAATTCGACTGCACTATTTTCAGTGTTACATTTCCTGTTTGTTTGAAAGCACAGAACTGTCGAGGTCATTTTATCTAATATTCTCTCCACGAAAGAAGTCATCGATTGACATGGGGAAAAATGGAAGAATGCATACTTTCTGCAGAAACAGCGGTTACAGATGCATAGTATATTGTCGTATCTTAAGTTGTCACGAACTGCACCACTCAAGAACAAGCTAGGAAAGGTGCCAAGCACAAACGTCGACAGTATAAACCTTTTGACAACTTATACATGCGCACACCAGTGTCAAGGATCATGAAAGTATGCTCGGCCTCACAAATATTGACATATGTTTCAGAATTTCTTGAGTTAACAGTCAGATCCTCATTCTGTTTCTAGTTTGGCAAGGCGTGTAGTGGGCATTCGCCTGGAGTGATTTCAGGAAACTATGGAAAAAAACTTAAAATCTGGATGGTCGCTTCCCGAATGCGATGCCAGAGTGTTATCACTCACCCACCAGTCATCGTCAATCCTCTTGCGCACCACATCTCATAAATTCCGGAAATGTTATGAAAACTGTAAAAGATAGTGAACACAGGTAAAAAATCGCAAAGATTATGTAATATTCGCTCCACGAAAGAAGTCATCGATTGACATGGTTATAAGGCGACTGAGGATGTATCAGTTTCATTGAGAATTCTCAATTCCTCAGTTTAGATGCCCTAAATTACTTTATATGGACACAGATAGCTTGGCAGGTAGAGTCCTATAGTAAAAAGGTTGTCGAAGTTATGAAGGACGAGGCGAATAGCACCCTGATTTTGGAGTTTGCGGGGTTACGGACAAAAATGTGTGCATTCTGGCTCGAGACCAACCGAAACTTTTTTTATTTTTTATTTTTTTTATTTTATTTCTTTGTTTGTTGAATACTAGAAAACCAGTGGAGATGCGACATTTTGTGCTTAGGAGCATCTCTTGTGGTATAAACTCGTAACCTTTCTTCAAAGCAGAGCCTTCGTGGGTGGATCCTCAAAAAATCAGGGCTTACTTTAGGCATGTTTTCAACCGGAGTGAGAAACATCCACTTCATTCATAAATGGTTACAACAGCCATCCATTCAACCCACATGCATAGAAAACCCTAATCATTATGCCCAGATCGGGATTCACACCGGTATCCTCCTGAATGAGAGGCCAACAGTCTTGGTGAAATTATAGGTGACAAAATTATAAGTGTTTGATTTAAAAGTGACATGTTCACAGCATCAGCTAATCGTTTTCACAATTTGAGTAGCTGTATGGTGCAAATTGAAATCGACGTTTCACGAAATACGTCTTATACCCGTTGCGTTTGACAACATAGTCTTCATTTATAATGACAACCTATATACCTCGTGTTGCCAAGTTCGCTTCACGCACGTTTAAACTAGCATCAGAGGCCAGATTGGTGAACTATGGGACAAGCTGTCTTCCACAAACATGATTTCACAGGTTTACACCCACCACCACTCGCCCCACAGTATGTGTCTTGATGTACCCCACATGCAACAGGCTTACCCCCACCATCAACACCTCCCCCACAGCACGTGTCCTTCCATGGACAGGACTGAACAGGTTTACCCCAACCATCACTAGACCCTATTTAACGCCCAGCCACCTGCCAGCGTCAGTGTTTAGAAATGACCCACCCGATAATATTGTTCTAGTCGGTGTATCAGCTCAACGCTGGTGATTCAAAGCGTTTGACGATAGGTTTATCGTCCAAGCGTGAATTTGAGCCAGTAGTGGTGCTCGAAAAAGTGGGGACACGTTACCAAAGTTATATTAACGTATGAGGAATGGAGAGTGCTGACTGAAGTATTGGATGTAGTGTACGATTTGTTCAACACAGACAGCTCCCATACGACGTTCCGATTGGTGATCACTCAGTCTCCTTCCGAATGGTGGCTGGGATAAAAACTGTATGTGCTTATCGCAATTCCTATCCTGCCAACTGGTGTTCTTCAGAGAATCGACATGGCAAAACCTCCTTGACGTGCAGCTGCAGTGACTGGAGCCTTGGACCATCAAGAAGACGTGGTGCCCCCAAGTTGCAAGATATTACAAGGAGTTTGTGAACATTTTAGCCAATAAAGTGCTGAGCAACTATCGGATGGCTAGGGTCCAAAACTGATAAGTGTGCATATTAATAATGTTTATGTGACTCAAGTGACATACAGCCCCATTTCATCATTGGACTATACACTGCTTAGACATGAAATTATTGCATATAAAAATTTACTAGTTTTGGATGATGTTAATAATATAGTAAATAAGAATTATGATCCTGGATATGATGTTTGTGGTACTACATGCATGTGAAAAGTATAAATAAAAAGACATTGTACATGATTCACTTTGTTTTATATTTACCCACCATCCATTTAAAAAAGTCCTTTATCAAGTTATTTTTTATGAGTCCTTCATCACTTACTAGTCTTAAGACCCCAATCGTAATAGACACCATCACTCGATAAGACATAAATTTGGCCGGATATAAGTACTAAGTATGTGCCACTTTAAACGAATTTTATTAAAAAGTGTGAATATGTGCAAAATAGAAAAAAAAAAGAATGAAAACTGACCAGTCAGAGAAATAGAACAAAGTATCGAGAATTACAGGGAGCAAAGAGAGAAGCATAATTTTTGTGAAAAATATACAGTTTCAGTAAGAAGCATGAAAATCCTATAAATTCCCTTAATTTCATGAAAATCGGTAAAAAAATTTCATTAAAATACGTAAAATATTGCCAAAATTACGTAATTTCCTTCCAAAACAAGATGTCGTTGGTTGACATGACAATTACACCTGCGTGTACCACAGAGTGCAGTGCCCAACTATATGATGTATTTTCATTACTACAACTGGCTACAGAAAATTATCATATTTGTACAAAAATGTATGTTTCGGCTGTAGCGACAGTTCCCAGAGAAACCTGCATGGCCCCTCCACCACACAAATCACATTACCGTCAGGGAGTGCAAAGGATGAAAACTACAGATGTTATCGATCAAAGGGGCAAAGGTTAGGAAAACTATGTGATGAGTATTCACAACGCATACAATCTTCCAATCATGATAGGGTGTGCAAAGGATGAATGCATAATATGTGTGCATCAAAGAACTCAATGTATTCGATCAAATTTGTTGATATAACGTATCAAACACATCAACGCACACACAAGTCATAACAAATACCACTATCATGAAGGTGGGAAAGTTAGCATAAGTTCAGGTTAATTCTTATTTTTTCATAAATTGGGGTGCATGTGAACCGATAACTTAATATAATGAGGGTGGGATGCACTAGAGGCTAACATTTAAGCTAAGATACAGCATGCTGGGCCTGCCCTACGAAGGAATGAGGTGGGATAAGTTAGTGCAAGCTCAGATTAACCATTATTTTTCATAAATTGAGAGCACGTGAGATGGGGAATAGCAGTAACGAAGGTGCGGTGAACTAGAGGTTAACCACAGTTTTGGGTTAAGAATTCATAACAACCTTGCAGTAATTGAGGTTATTGTGGATAATTTAAGATAGACGGGTCAGCATGTTACATTGTGTTAGCTTAGGTTAACGCGCGCGTTAACCTAAGCTAACACGTAACATGCTGACCCGTCTATCTTAAATTATCCACAATAACCTCAATTACTGCAAGGTTGTTATGAATTCTTAACCCAAAACTGTGGTTAACCTCTAGTTCACCGCACCTTCGTTACTGCTATCCCCATCTCACGTGCTCTCAATTTATGAAAAATAATGGTTAATCTGAGCTTGCACTAACTTATCCCACCTCATTCCTTCGTAGGGCAGGCCCAGCATGCTGTATCTTAGCTTAAATGTTAGCCTCTAGTGCATCCCACCCTCATTATATTAAGTTATCGGTTCACATGCACCCCAATTTATGAAAAAAATAAGAATTAACCTGAACTTATGCTAACTTATCCCACCTTCATGATAGTGGTATTTGTTATGACTTGTGTGTGCGTTGATGTGTTTGATACGTTATATCAACAAATTTGATCGAATACATTGAGTTCTTTGATGCACACATATTATGCATTCATCCTTTGCACCCTATCATGATTGGAAGATTGTATGCGTTGTGAATACTCATCACATAGTTTTCCTAACCTTTGCCCCTTTGATCGATAACATCTGTAGTTTTCATCCTTTGCACTCCCTGACGGTAATGTGATTGTGTGGTGGAGGGGCCATGCAGGTTTCTCTGGGAACTGTCGCTACAGCCGAAACATACATTTTTGTACAAATATGATAATTTTCTGTAGCCAGTTGTAGTAATGAAAATACATCATATAGTTGGGCACTGCACTCTGTGGTACACGCAGGTGTAATTGTCATGTCAACCAACGACATCTTGTTTTGGAAGGAAATTACGTAATTTTGGCAATATTTTACGTATTTTAATAATTTTCTTACCGATTTTCATGAAATTTAAGGAATTTATAGGATTTCATGCTTCTTACTGAAACTGTATATTTTTCACAAAATTATGCTTCTCTCTTGCTCCCTGTAATTCTCGATACTTTGTTCTATTTCTCTGACTGGTCAGTTTTCATTCTTTTTTTTCTATTTTGCACATATTCACACTTTTTAATAAAATTCGTTTAAAGTGGCACATACTTAGTACTTATATCCGGCCAAATTTATGTCTTATCGAGTGATGGTGTCTATTACGATTGGGTCTTAAGACTAGTAAGTGATGAAGGACTCATAAAAAATAACTTGATAAAGGACTTTTTAATGGATGGTGGGTAAATATAAAACAAAGTGAATCATGTACAATGTCTTTTTATTTATACTTTTCACATGCATGTAGTACCACAAACATCATATCCAGGATCATAATTCTTATTTACTATATTATTAACATCATCCAAAACTAGTAAATTTTTATATGCAATAATTTCATGTCTAAGCAGTGTATAGTCAATGATGAAATGGGGCTGTATGTCACTTGAGTCACATAAACATTATTAATATGCACACTTATCAGTTTTTGGACCCTAGCCATCCGATAGTTGCGCAGCACTTTATTGGCTAAAATGTTCACAAACTCCTTGTAATATCTTGCAACTTGGGGGCACCACGTCTTCTTGATGGTCAAGGCTCCAGTCACTGCAGGCTGCACGTCAAGGAGGTTTTGCCATGTCGATTCTCTGAAGAACACACAGTTGGCAGGATAGGAATTGCGATAAGCACATACAGTTTTTATCCCAGCCACCATTCGGAAGGAGACTGAGTGATCACCAATCGGAACGTCTGTATGGGAGCTGTCTGTGTTGAACAAATCGGACACTACATCCAATACTTCAGTCAGCACTCTCCATTCTTCATACGTTAATATAACTTTGGTAATGTGTCCCCACTTTTTCGAGCACCACTACTGGCTCAAATTGATGCTTGGACGATAAACCTATCGTCAAAAGCTTTGAATCACCAGCGTTGAGCTGATACACCGACTAGAACAATATTATCGGGTGGGCCATTTCTAAACACTGACGCTGGCAGGTGGTTGGGCGTTAAATAGGGTCTAGTGATGGTTGGGGTAAACCTGTTCAGTCCTGTCCATGGAAGGACACGTGCTGTGGTGGAGGTGGTGATGGTGGGGGTAAGCCTGTTGCATGTGGGGTACATCAAGACACGTACTGTGGGGCGAGTGGTGGTGGGTGTAAACCTGTGAAATCCTGTTTGTGGAAGACCACATGTCCCATAGTTCACCAATCTGGCCTCTGATGCTAGTTTAAACGTGCGTGAAGTGAAACTTGGCAACGCGAGGTATATTGGTTGTCATTATAAATGAAGACTATGTTGTCAAACGCAACGGGTATAAGACGTATTTCGTGAACGTCGATTTCAATTTGCACCATTCAGCTACTCAAATTGTGGAAACGATTAGCTGATTCTGTGAACATGTCACTTTTAAATCAAACACTTATAATTTTGTCACCTATAATTTCACCAAGACTGTTGGCCTCTGATTCATGAGGATACCGGTGTGAATCCCGATCTGGGCATACTGATTAGGGTTTTCTATGCATGTGGGTTGAATGGATGGCTGTTGTAACCATTTATGAATGAAGTGGATGTTTCTCACTCCGGTTGAAAACATGCCTAAAGTAAGCCCTGATTTTTTGTGGATCCACCCACGAAGGCTCTGCTTTAGAGAAAGGTTACGAGTTTATACCACAAGAGATGCTCCTAAGCACAAAATGTCGCATCTCCACGGGTTTTCTGGTATTCAACAAATAAACAAAAAAAAAAAAAAAAAAATAAAAAAAATTTAAAAAAAAACTTACAGGTTCGGTTGGTCTCGAGCCAGAATGCACACATTTTTGTCCGTAACCCCGCAAACTCCAAAATCAGGTTGCTATTCGCCTCGTCCTTCATAACTTCGACAACCTTTTTATTATGGGACTCTACCTGCCAAGCTATCTGTGTCCATATAAAGTAATTTAGGGCATCTAAACTGAGGAATTGCGAATTCTTAATGAAACTGATACATCCTCATTCACCTTATAACCATGTCAATCGATGACTTCTTTCGTGGAGCGAATATTACATAATCTTTACGATTTTTTTACCTGTGTTCACTATCTTTTACAGTTTTCATAACATTTCGGGAATTTATGTGATGTGGTGCAAGAGGATTGACGATGACTGGTGGGTGAGTGATAACACTCTGGCATCGCATTCGGGAAGCGACCATCCAGATTTTAAGTTTTTTTCCATAGTTTCCTGAAATCACTCCAGGCGAATGCCCACTACACGCCTTGTCAAAATAGAAACAGAATGAGGATCTGACTGTTAACTCAAGAAATTCTGAAACATATGTCAATATTTGTGAGGCCGAGCATATTTTCATGATCCTTGACACTGGTATGCGCATGTATAAGTTGTCAATATTCTTTAAGTCCTAAAAGGTTTATACTTTCGACGTTTGTGCTTGCACCTTTCCTAGCTTGTTCTTGAGTGGTGCAGTTCGTGACAACTTAAGATACGACAATATACTATGCATCTGTAACCGCTGTTTCTGCAGAAAGTATGCATTCTTCCATTTTTCCCCATGTCAATCGATGACTTCTTTCGTGGAGAGAATATTAGATAAAATGACCTCGACAGTTCTGTGCTTTCAAACAAACAGGAAATGTAACACTGAAAATAGTGCAGTCGAGTTTGAACACTGCCCCTGCCTTGACATTAGAAAGATACATTTTACACTTACAACTGCTCACCGCAATCCGTAAGCCGAAATGAGCTACTTAGTTTGACAAGATCTCAGAAATCATCCTATCACTTCACATTTCATCTAGTACTGAGAATAACACATTTATAAGTTGTACACGAGATCCATTTAGTCTTCGGAACAGACTGGCACTGACAAAAAATTTCATGAATGATCTAACATGATCTATAACTCAGTGGATACTATCTTCGGCGAATGTCTGTATTGCGACCTTTTGAAATCAGTCTAAAGTGAGGGAATTTTGCACGCGTTTGACTGCCAGCTGGTTGAAGAGAGAAGATCAGATATGGGACCCTAAACTTGCTACGCTCCTGGCTGAGGATTTTGAAGATCAGTTATTAGAACTTCGGTAACTGCATTATCCGCCACCAATGAAAAAAGTTAAGCTCCAAGTCACACAAATTTTGCAGTCATGGCGGCTAGACTCCGAGATTTGCGCAGCAAAACGGTTTACATTCCTACTTACAGTTGCAGTGTTCCTTTTAAAATTTTAAAACGTGGCTTGTAGTATATTTTAAAACCTTCTTAAGCCAAGCATATTTTATGCCATCAGAAATTTGGGTATGTATGAGTAATCGAGCATTCTATGATGCATACTTTTCATACTACACCAAGCGTAATAGGTGAACGGTTAACGTACTGGCCTCGCATTCGGGGGACAAGGGTTTGAATCTCAATCCGAGCATCCAGATTTGGATTTTCCATGGTTTCCCGAAATCACTCCAGGTGAATGTCGGGATGTTTCCTTCAAAAGGCCATGGCCGAATTCCCTCCAGTTCAAAGTCTCCCGTCCCATCCCGCCCTAATGACCTCGACAGTTCTGTGCTTTCAAACAAACAGGAAAACGTAACACTGAAAATAGTTCGGTCGAGTTTGATCAGTGCCACTACCTTGACATTAGATATCTATATTTTACACCGCAATCCGTAAGCCGAAATGAGCTACTTAGTTTGACAAGATCTCAGAAATCATCCTATCACTTCACATTTCATCTAGTACTCGAGAACACGTTTATAAATAATAATTATTATTCACGTACCACGCTAAACTAAAACCTGAGTGCGATAACTTTTTGGAAAGAACTGTGTAAGCCGGATGTATAAATATACAAACGAAACCAAATTTAGCACTCACTTGCAAATCGAGCAAATAGCAACTCGTAGCTGTTCAAAGAAACCTAAAGTACGTATAATATCTTCGCTGTTATCAAATCCTAAGGACCGAACGTGGTGGGTGAACGGTTAACGTTCTGGCCGCGCATTCGGGGGACGCGGGTTCGAATCCCCGTCTGTATTCAGATTTGGGTTTTCCATGGTTTCCTGAAATCACTCCAGGTGAATGCAGTGATGCTCAAAAGGTAATGGCTGTATTCCTTCTCATTCAATGTGTCCACGTATCGCGCAAAACTAAACTCACCGAATTCTAGTAAACTACCTTTGGAAGGGGGAGTTAAACCTTTTGGCATCTTTCGTAAGATTAGGCCTGAATGGGCCGACACCAGGTTTCGCCATTTCCATTCTTCAACATGTAGAATTCCTTCCCGCTTTATTAAACGACGGGGGTTTTGAACCCTTGATCACACTTTACGAAAAATGCTAATTATCTCAGTAGTTACGATGAATTAGCGAATAATTAGTATTTTAAGATCGCATGTTCGGAAGAGTAAGACTGAATGGGCCAGCACCAAGTTTCTCTCTCTCCCTTCTTCGTCTCTCATTGTATTTAATAATAATAATAATAATAATAATTCGATGGTAGGACGGGGAATACGAACTCACGTCCTCCCGAATGCGTGGCAAGTAGAGGGGAAGCTGAAAATTTGTTATGCTAAGGGTGCGTCCATAAACCACGTAGGCTAACTCCATTTTGGACTCCTCTTAACTCCCCATCCCCGCCCCGTGGCTTTTGCGTCTACCCGAACCTTGTGGATGGGGGCGTTAAGCCTGTTCGGTATCTTTCGGAAGAGTACTCGAGAACAACACGTTTATAAATAATAATTATTATTCACGTACCACGCTAAACTAAAACCTGATGTGCGATGACTTTTTGAAAGAACTGTGTAAGCCGGATGTATAATCTTGAGTAGCGAGTTTTGGCTACAGGTACATAATGGCAGAAATTTATGTATAGATTGCAGGCTATTTATACCTGTTCTCCGCGCGATATCTAGGTCAGCGTGGCGGATGCGGTTACAACAGGTTCCTACCTGTCCGCGGTATAGATTTCTAGGTCACCGTGTAGCCCCCACGCTCCATCATAAGAGCCCATGTAGCCCCCACGCTCCAACTATCGCGCGATATCTAGGTCAGCGTGGCGGATGTAGGTTACAACAGGTTCCTACCTGTCCGCGGTATCGATTTCTAGGTCACTGTGTAGCCCCCACGCTCCAGCATAAGAGTACATGTAGCCCCCACGCTCCACCATAAGAGCCCATGTAGCCCCCACGCTCCAACTATAACTACTTTCTGCCAAAGACAAAAGTGTCATGGTGTATCACTTTTCAGCGAAAACTATAGATCACAGATAACTGGCGTTTGTGTGTAGTAGTAGCACAGAGTCACCTTTCGATCACAACAGCGGCCGAATTTCAGAAACTGTGGTACTGTGGTAGATATGGTGGTTGTAAGTGGCCGACCAAGGATATTTTCGTATTTCGACTGTCTCCGCATATGTCACTTTGCTGCCACAACTACATAGCATAGAGTATTGAAGTTTGAGTTTGGTAGTAGAATCGTATCTCATGTAGTGCACTATGGTTGTTAGATGTCGGTAGCTATGGGGGTGTGGGAGAAATGGGGGTTGAAAGTGGTCGACCTGTGGCAATTTCATACTTCTGCCAAAGACAAAAGTGTCATGTTGCATTACTTTTCAGCGAAAACTATAGATCACAGATAACTGGCGTTTATGTGTGGTAGTAACACAGAGTCACCTTTCGATCACAACAGCGGCCGAATTTCAGAAACTGTGGTACTGTGGTAGATATGGTGGTTGTAAGTGGCCGACCAAGGATATTTTCGTATTTCGACTGTCTCCGCATATGTCACTTTTCTGCCACAGTGACATATCATAGCATAGGCATTGAAGTTTGTGTTTGGTAGTAATCGTATCTCATGTAGTGCACTATGGTTATTAGATGTCGGTACTTGTGGGGGTGTGGGAGAAATGGGGTTGAAAGTGATCGACCTGTGGCAATTTCATACTTCTGCCAAGACAAAAGTGTCATGGTGTATCACTTTTCAGCGAAAACTATAGATTACAGATAACTGGCGTTTAGTATGTAGTAGTAGACAGAGTCACCTTTGGATCACAACAGTGGCCGAATTTCAGAAACTGTGGTACTGTGGTAGATATGGTGGTTGTATGTGGCCGACCAAGGATATTTTCGTATTTCGACTGTCTCCGCATATGTCACTTTTCTGCCACAACTACATAGCATAGAGCATTGAAGTTTGTGTTTGGTAGTAGAATCGTACCTCATGTAGTGCACTATGGTTGTTAGATGTCGGTAGCTATGGGGGTGTGGGAGAAATAGGGGATAA
>JARYHS010009186.1:115740201-115761397 GCA_031002005.1 Vandiemenella viatica | reverse complement strand
TTGATTAGGTATTAATTTTCCACTTCGTCCACCGGTTAGTGTGATGAATGATGACATACACCTCAGTCCTTAAGCTTCCGGTCAAAATCTACTCAATGGTTATTAAATTTTGTCAGATTATGGGCCAAAGATTTTGATGTTCACAAGAAGTTTTAAATTTATGCTCCAGGGACAGGTGACCTAACAATGCGATAACCTCGTAAAATCCTGTTTAGTAGTTTTTAAGTAAGGGCAGATTAAATGTAAAAAACTTTTATGTTCAGAGTAATCTTTAACTTCCTGCTCCGACATAACGTGACATAGCGTGATAAAACAAATGTCAGATGTCAGCTTTCAAACTGTGGTAACTTTCGCGTAATGCCGAAACAAACAAACACAGGTTTATAATAAAATAACTTATTCTAAAAGTAATGTAAAATTTATACACTGTTATTTTTCAGTGTCGGCTACCTCCTTTCTGCAATGGCGCCATACTTCCGGTAGCTTCATTATTCACTGAAGAAAACAAACTTGTTCGCCTGGAGATTTTTATGGCGTCTACAGTGCGATTCATTCTCAACGATTTTTGAAAACTTTACTCATTTACAAAGGATTGTTTCTGATCATTACATTTTTATTAAACTTAAACGGATTCACTCTCTCTTTTGCATGAAATTTAGTAAAAATGTGCAAATCCGCGTTTCTACATACTTGTAATTCTCTCATACTTGTCTAACAAATAACGCTTAAAAGGAATGAGGTTGTTTAGTACTGTACATAATCCAGGGTATCAAAGTGTCATCATCTTTGAAACTTTCGCCTTTTTTGAGACTTTACGCCTAGTCAAGGTTATTTTATTTTTATTATGACATTCGACTTCTCTTAAGCCTTAAAGGCAGCTCAAGTGTGGTTTCATATCATTCAATTTTTTCAGTTAGTCCATTGTATATTATTTGAAATTAACTCTAGACACCACAGGATGGATCCGACACGTAGACAATTACACTAAACACCTATGCCCTCGGCCGGACTAGAACCGGCGACCATCGGCACGTGGAGCTAGCACTCTAGCCCCAACGCTACCGTGGCGGGCAGTCAAGGCTATCAGAAGCGGGATAGTAGTGGATACAAGGGACAGGAAGTAATTTGGCAATTGTCATTTCGAAGAACAATGGCGGCTATCGTCTGCAGTGATTTCAGGAACCCTTGGAAAACGGAAATCTGAATGAAATGTAGTCTTCACGGGTTTTCCGCCGTATGTTGTTGAAATGCGACAACGAGCTTTCGGCGGCTGACTCTGCCGCCATCTTCAGGTTGGATGTTGTGCAGGGAGAACCAGCGCTGCACTGAATGCCCAGACGGTGATTTGAATCCGGGTGGCTACCCGAATGCCAGGCCCGAGCGTTACCTCTCATCCACCAGGCCCAGTTTAACTCTGGCGTTTGTTTCTTCTACAGAGAGCTAATTTGAAATTTAGATCTCAACCATCATTGTTACGCCAGAGATGGTGATGATATACCCCGGTGAGCGGCTCCTGTGAGTACGAGCTACAACACTGCTGCACTTTCTAACACGTTTTTCCGTCGTAGCTCATCGGCCCCGTTGACAGGTAGCTCACTGAGCGGAGTTATTTCCTAGCCAGCTGTCAGATATGATAAACGGGCGCTGGGGAGAGGGATACCTGCAGCCGGAGGCGAGCCCGTCAGCTGCTCCAAGTCGGTCGCAAGTTATTTCGAGAACTTCATAAATTATACCGTCGCGCTGATGGAAGGCGCTGCAGGCAACAACGCTTAGTGGAGCTGCATATGTGATGTGCAGTCATGAATTTACGATGGACGTGCGTGGTACACGGCCCACTCTGACAGAGGCGAGTGGACGGCAGTGCAACAGGATGAATGATGATGGCTCCGTATCCACCAGTGTTTATCAAACATGTTTCGTCGGCTGTATGGAAGATTTTCGGAAAAACCCGTTGAAATTTTAACATCCCATCGACACCGAACACAAATAATGAATAATTCATCATGAGTACTTGTAAATATGTGGATATGGAATATGAAACGACTGCAAACGGATGACAGTGAGGAAGGAGTAGGCGAAGAAAGGATATTACTAGTCTAGATCAAAATTAGCGAGATGAACTGAATAGTGCAGAATCTTAAATATTTCAGATTTTTTTTTTCTGGTTCTATGCCTCGTCGACTTGTTGAGGTTATAAAGTGATTTCAGAAAAACATGGAAATCCGAAATCTGGTTTCGAACCTGCGAGTCCCGAGCGTTAATTCTCATCCACCACTCTCTGTGAGAAAAGAAGAGGTATACGGGACGGTAAATGCCACAAGATACTAAACGCACATTTTAAAGAAATATATAAATTAAATAAATAAACAAATAATGTAATTTTTGATACATTGGTTTTCACTACTTTGGCCATTATGAAATAAATATATTTTGTAAAAGTGTGATGAATCTCGCGGGCCGGAAAAACATTCAAGGCGGGCTTCATGCGACCCGCTGGCCGAAGGTTGGCCACCCCTATCTCCTATAGCCGAAGATAGACATGAATGAAGATGGAAGGCTGTTCCATCAAAGACTTTGTCACCATGCAGAACAACAGCTAACTGTTCCACAGAAAAAAAAAAGGAATATGAACATCACCAGGGCCGGCGCTAGGAATTTCGGGCCCGGGGTAAAATGGGCGACCTTTTTTTTTTTAGCTCTACAAACTGGCTGACGACAATGGGTGGATTCTTGGCTTCATTGCCTGAGGGCCCCCACAATCGGTATTCGGGCCCCCCATCACCCGGTGGGCCCGGGTACTTTTGACCCGCTTACCCCCCCCCCTGCCCCCCTCTAACGCCGGCTCTGAACATCACACTCTATCTGCGAATGAAGAAGAGCAACCGGGATGGTCAATACGTCGATGGAAGAATTCTGAATTCATGTCGGACGTTCCTCCAAATGTCCAGTATGCCAACGTATTAACGCCTACTAACAAATTTTCAAATGAACACAAACATTTGTAGTAACTTGTAGCTGTTGTATGTGTTTTCGGCAGTAAACGTGCTAGCAATAACAAGCATTGAGTATCAACACAAACTTTTGTATTCGATTTCTCCATTGTTGGTCGTGAGCAGATTTAATTTTCAAAATCTGTTTCTGTTTTAGTAAGGCCTTTATTTATGCGTTTTCTTCACCTATGGTTTCTAAAATATGACAACTGTATAATTGTAAAAATGTTTTCAGCAGACGTGGTCTGAATACTATTTTACCATTGTATTAGTAAAAGGAAGAAACATTGTTTTTTTACACCGTTGCCAGTTAATTCTGCGATGGTATAGGAGTTGTTTGTGTAACGGCTGTTTCCTGACCTATCTTGCCAGGTTAATATCAGAATTACCCCCGAACACCAGGCAGCAACTAAATCTGCCATCAGTATGCAGGAGCCTGCCCCGTTAAGCTCTCACCATTAGTGGATACTCCTAGGTAGAAAAGCGGTCGTTCCAACCAAGCCGAGTCTACTTGCATAGTGCTACACCTGCCACTAAGCACAGCATAAAGCTTTCATGGATAATTAACTCCAGGCACCCAGAAATCAGGTGAATGTTCTACTGCCAGACAGAGCTGTAAAAGTGTGTACCCGTATGTGTTCGTTACTAAACCAATCAGTACTCATTATTATCAAATCGTTACTTGTTACTTTTGGTACAATCGAGCGCTAGTATGAAACACATGACGGCGCACAGGACGGCTTCGTTACTACTGTATCGTTTCGATACTCCTTACTTTTGACACAATCGAGAGAGCACTAGTACGAAGCATTGCATCGAGTAGCGTCGCGTACGGATTACGGGATGACTTCATTCGTATTTTGTAAAGTTTAAGTTAATTGTTCATTTAGTAAAGTAAGTTAAGGTAAAATTTGTACTGTAAAATAAAATAGAAGTTAGAATATCGCATTTTAGATTACATCTTTATATATAAAGATGAATGTATGTTTGTTTGTTTGTTTGTTTGTTGGTTGGTTGGTTTGTTTGTTCTTCATACAAATCCACAGTTTTCATCCGATCTCGATGAAACTTTGCACACTTATCCTTTGAAACAAGGAGAAAAATACTGTCTACATTTGGTTGAAAAATTATCTGTATAAATAACACATGTTGTCTCATAACTTCGAAATACGGTGATAGACACGTTGGATATGGACGTCTCAGTACAGTGTTTACGTGTAGTCGACTAGCAGCTCAGTGGTTAAAGCGCTTGCTTACGAACGTGGTGGTCTCCGGTTCAAATCTCCGTGGAGGCTAAGATTTTTAAAAATTGTTTTTCATCGTAAGAGTCAGGCATGAGCCGTAGGTTATTCGGATTGAATGTTAAACTGTAGATATTAGAAAGTTAGGGGTGCAATGCGAGGAAAATCGTTGTAGGTGTACACTTTTTTACGTTATAATGATCCCTCAGGTGTTGTTCGCAGTCAGTGTGTGAGTGTGAACACAGTAATATTATTATAAATACGGAAGTAAGTCTCTGTCTTTTTGTTACGTTTTGACGACTAAATGGCTATATCGTTGTGATGGAATTTTATAAGGAAATCTGTATGAAGGGCACAGGATATTTTTTCCAGTATGATTAACAGTAGTAGTCGCGAAATTTTGAGACCTTATCGAATGGTGATAGAAATATGTTGGAAATTGATTCTCGTCAAGAGACAGGTTCGACGGTACAATGATATAGTGTTAGCTTTCCTGTCATTATACCGACTCGGTGTTGTTTGGGACCAATCCTTCGTTAGCAACAACTTTCTATATTTAATTCTGGCAAAAAAATTCTTAATCCACGCGTACGAAGTCGCGGGTACGAGCTAGTATATTTCATAAATGTTTGAAATTAATAAATTCTCACTAAGCTAATGATCAATAAAAAAGCAATAACAATCTCAAATTATCCATTCAAATTTTCTATTTACAAACTATGCTCTGTAAATTTTAATATTAAACAAAAGCAAGACTACAAAATAACTCTTTATGTTGTCAAAATTAATCGCACTTACCTCGCTAAAAATATTAACACTCAGCGAGGGTTTATAAACTACGTAGCTCCATTTTGGCATCCTGTGAAACCCCCCTCCCCCTTTTCACCCCCACGTAGTCTAACGTGGCTTTAGCCTCTAACCGCCACTCTCCTTCCCGGGTATCACGTAGCCATTTTACGTATTGATTCCAGATGACATTTTGTACTGTTTTCCCTTGTCAGACTATCGTAAACTACATTCGGAGATAGCCTAATTAAATGACGAAAATAAATATCCACATGCTGTTGTGTTCTGTATTTTATTTTAACCGTGACAAATAATATGAATGATAAAGCTACGTGGCTTGGCTCGGAAAACTCCTCTCCCCTCCCCTCCACGTAGCCCTGAGTAGCTATCCACCCAACCCCTGCTCCCTAGACCGATCTACGTAGTTTATAGACGGTCCCTATTAAAATAATGTACGCGTAACATGTTTGTACTTTCATATTTTCCTCTTTAACGAAACGAATTCAAATAAAAAATCCTTGGCCGGCCTCGGTAGCGCGGGGCTAGCGAGCTGGCTTCGCGTCGCAGAGGTCGCCGGTTCGAGTCCGGCCAAGGGCATGGGTGGTTTTAATTAACTGTTGTGTACGTCCTGTGTTGTCCTGTCACTGGTTATCATCAATAATAACACGAGATTAATCTATATACACAATTGACGAATAAAAGAAAAATAAGTTTCTGGCTGAATGGCTACACGGCCGAACGCCATTTAAAAAAAAAAAAAAAAAAAAAAAAAAAAAAATCCCAGAAATAAGGGACGCACGATGTTCAAATGTTCATTCTCTCATTCAGATTCATTCTCTCATTCAGATTCATTTAGTCGCTGGGTGAACGATTTCATTTCCCGCATGATCATGATACCTTTAAAACGAGTACATAGCGCGGGACGAGAGCGGTAAAGTTCGTGTCTGGTATTCGGGAAGAGGTGGAGTCGATTCCCCCTAAAACCATCCAGATAAGGTTTTCCATGGATTTCCATAATCGCTCCAAACGAATGCTGGAATGATTTCTTCAAAAGGCCATGGCCGAAATCCTTTCCGTTCCTTGGCTCCAGCCCTCGCGCCTCTAATGATTTCGTCGTTGACGAGGCGTAAGACTAAGAAAACAAGAAGATAATTAGAACGCTTTTTCTTTATACCTACGGGCCTTGAAATAAGATATAAAAGTATTAAAGGAACAGATTCACATTTTGAGTTAATTAAAAAGAGTCATTATAAGTAACGCCATTTCGTTTTTCCCTCTCTACGTGTTACTTTATATATAGATTACACTAGACACTTTTTCGGTTGAATTTGTTGATTAACACGTGAGCTTCAACATTCTTTCACGGCTGCAGATTATTCTTCTCATTCCAACTTATATGAATCCAATGAGCCCAACTTTGGTGTTGATTTTGGGAGTATTTTCCACATGATATCTGAAGGATATTTTTTTTTATCTGCTTAAAGTCTCTCTAACAGCGAGGTCTTTAGAGACGGGAAAGGACGGGGGGCAAGGAATGGGAAGGAATTCGGCCATGGCCTTTTGAAGGAAGCATCCCGGCATTTGCCTGGAGTGATCTGGGAAACCATGAGGGATACATACCGAAGTAACTTCCTAATTGCCTTCTCCGGTTACTTACCAACGAACGAGGGGACATATATATCGCTATTCTTTCCTGAATAGGTTAAGCTATGACCCGAGGGATAATAGCTACCCGAGCCCAACATGGCAGCTTTTCAAAACTCGCAGGCAAAGCGACAGGTACAGATGCCTAACGTAGTTATGACTCTACTTTTCATTACGGATTTCAGTACATCGAGAACAAAAAAAGTTTACTGCGAAATACCCTCTGCTGTCCACAGTTTTGTGAACTGGAAAGTGTGGAAATATATTTAGACACTGCGAAGTCGACTATTGCTACATTCATAGACTGCGCGATTTCATGAAGCGATAAAGCCTATGGGCGAATTCATTCATGGCTCAAAACTGTCTTCCATAAAAATGACAGGTTCCGAGTCAGAGTTTTAATTACTGCTTTGCCGTCGTGTTTGACAGGGCGACACGGAATGCGTTGGCGGAGCGCAGTGAAAGCGGACACGCCCTCACGAGGTCGGCTGCGGCTGGCGTTCATGAATGAATTCATCGGAAATGAAACGAACGCACGCCGTAAAAAACGGAATGGTATGAATAATTTATGTGGTTATTCTTTAGGCTACGTATCAAGTAGCGTTTTAATAACAGGTCGGCTGCGTCCCTCGATAGTGTTTTTTACAGATCCTTCCATTCATGTTAATGTTTCCGGCCACTCTCTCTGCCTTCTGGTGGAGTACGTTAGTTTATTGACTTGAATATCGCTAGACCTGTCGTCACAATATTACTGCTACAAGTAAACTAACGTTCCCTCATTTGAGAACGCCTAATATACTCGTGTTTCAGAAGACAACTTAGGAGAAGTGGGATTCTTGGAAGAGAGATCAGGAAAATGAAATGTAATCGATATGTTTTGCCTCTGTTTTTTATTTAATTCGAACCGGGGCGCCATAAAATATATTCTTTGTAATCATCATTTAAAGATTCATTATAATTCAATAGCGGGATTTAAAATTGTATATTTGTTATTGTTAAGCTTTACTTTCTTCGATTAATATGATTAAGTACGTCTCCAAAGCCCACACTTCTTCTTCACCCAGAACGGATATTCTTCTTGTGAGATCGACAACGCTTCAATAGAGTATTCCGCATATATTGCTTCATCTTATTGGTTTAGACCAGGGATGGCCAACCCGCGGCCCGCGGGCAGCTTGTGGCCCGCGGTAGGTCATTTTGTGGCCCGCGGAGCTGGATCATTAATTCATTTAATTTATATGTAAGCTTTGACTTTCAGTGATGATATCTACACTACGTTAAGCAGATACTCAACCAAGATCATCGCTCGATTGATCTTGCAGGGATTGAAAGTGCGGGTGTGTAACCGAGCAATATCACGGCTTATGTTCCTATAACTTTCAGCGTGTTATTGGTTCGCCTGACTGATTCTTGGAGCGCTTGTGTCGGTTATTGAATTCCTAGTAGTTAATGTTTCCACCCATAGATGGAAGTACACTCTTTTTTCTTGATTGTTGTATTTGATTCGAAATGCATTGTCTAAATTCTGTTGTACTTGAAGTATTTGTGGCGTTTTATCGTGATCGACTTTTAAGAACTAGTTTCTGTTTTATATAGGGCGTGTGTATGTAAGTATTACTGTTGTTAAAAATACGAGATATTTGTGTTGTTGCATCTTTACCGAATATATTCCCGGTATTATTATTTATAAGCGTTGCGACTGTAGTAGTTTCTGCAAAATACAAGCACGTGACTTTTATTCATTTCTCTTTCTAGTTAAATTAAATAATGACTTCAACTAGCAAAGATGTTGGATAAAAGAAGCGAAAAGCTGCAGATGAACTGAGAAATTTTCAGGATAAGTGGACAATTAACTATTTTTTTGTAGAATTTAAAGCTAAGCCCATATGCTTAATATGCAAAGAATCTGTTTCTGTATTGAAAGACTACAACATGAAACGGCATTATGAAACTAAACATGCAAATAAGTTTGATGAGTACCAAGGACAATTTCGATCAGACCAGGTAAATGACTTAAAAAGAAAACTTTCTGCACAGCAACAGATATTCACTAGCACTGCTGCAGAGTCAAACATGCCACGTAAAAGCGAGCTATGCAGTAGCTTCAATATTAGCCAAGAAATCGAAGCCGTATTCAGATGGTGAAATGGTGAAGGAATGTTTGGAGAGCATCGTTGAAATTATGTGTTCAGAAAAGAAAAAGAATTTTCAAAAATAAGTCTCTCTCGTCAAACTATTACCAGGCGTGTGGAAGACATTGGGAAACATATTGAGGATAATTTGAAAAGCAGAGCGCCTGATTTCGTATATTATTCTCTAGCATTGGATGAAAGCACAGATCTAACAGATACTGCGCAAGTAGCGATTTTCTTAAGAGGTGTTGATATCCATTTAAACAAAACAGAAGAATTAGCGGCTCTATATCCACTACAACTGCACGCGATTTGTTAGAGTCAGTTACAGCAACGTTAAATCGTTTTTCGTTAAAACTTCACAACTTATCTAGCGTGACGACGGATGGTTGGAAAACATTAAGGTTTAGTAAAACTGATTGAAAATGAAGCCTGCAAACTTAATAATACCTCATTATTAAATTTTCATTGCATTATTCATCAAGAGAATTTATGTGCCAAGTCTTTAAAAATGGATCATGTCATGAGCGTGGTTATCAAAATAGTGAACTTCATTAGATCGAAGGGGTTGAACCACCGTCAGTTCCAAGAATTCCTCAAACATTTGGATTCTGACTATAATGACCTTACATTTTATACTGAAGTAAGATGGTTGTCCCGTGCAAAAATGTTAAAAAGAGTGTTTGATTTAAAGGAAGAGATACAATCATTCTATGCAAGCAAGTTGAAAAGTATCCCAGAGTTTGAAGACGTGGCTTGGGTTTGTGACTTCGCGTTTCTAGTCGATGTAACTAATCATTTAAATAACTTGAACATTCGTCTGCAAGGCAAAGACCAATTGGTTAATGATATGTTTGATATTGTTGCCGCGTTTCAAATGAAACTTGGGCTTTGTGAACAACAGTTGAAAAATAGAAATTTCACTCATTTTCCCATGCTATCATTGGTAGCAGACGTCACACAGACGTTAACGATTAAGTACAGTTCATTGATGTCAAACTTAAAACTTGAGTTTGAAAACCGATTTCAAGATTTCAAAAACATCATATTCTTTTATCTGCATTTTCGACGCCATTCTCCGTTGATATAAATTCATTGCCAGGAAATTTGCAAATGGAATATTGTGAATTGCAGTGTGACGCACAACTCAAGGAGAAATTCCACCAGGTTGGTTTGAAAGAATTTTACAGAAAATATGTGGACAAGGAGAAATATCCTTCATTTTATAAACATGCTTTGCGGATTATTTCCCTATTTGGAAACACTTATGTGTGTGAACAGCTTTTCAGCCGGATGAACAGTATCAAGTCTCAAAACAGAACACGAATCACCGATGTTCATTTGGAGAACTTTATGCGTGTAGCCACAACTTCTCTCGATATCAACATTGATGCCCTTAGTTCTGTAAAACAATGTCAAAAGTCGCATTAAGATAAGTGTATATTTAATACTTCATTAAATATCTAATTTCATTTTAAGTGTTTTTTCATACATGAAAATATTAATTTTTTTTTCAAGAAAATTATGCATGCGGCCCGGTAGAGAGTTGTAGTTCTAAAATTTGGCCCGGCTGCTGAAAAGGTTGGCCACCTATGGTTTAGACATTGCCTGTTTTTTGTGAATTAATAGCTTAGCAGGCCGACTACGATAAACTCTTTTCATATTCTGATTGAATTATAATTCGCTAAAGCTGGCCCACACTATGCTACAGTCCATTAACAATTAACTATCGCGATTGATCCATATTGTATTTTCAATCAATTCGGTACTGATGACGGTGGACCAATGAAAGACTTACTCAGACGAGTCAGCAAATCTCATACCAGAATAAAGAGCGAAATCTAGAGAATTTCATTCTAATATGTTGGTAGCGCTTAGCGCACTGCCTGTTGGTAAAGCAGTCCTGAAGTCATCAGCTACCAACAATTACCATTGGAAATACCTATAACCATTCACCGAAGGCAAACTGACTTTTTTTCTCCTTGCGCTTTACGTCCTGTTGACTGCGAGGTAAGGGGACATCCATAAATTACGTGAGGTGTTTTTCCGGATTTCCCCCCCCCCTCCTCCTCTGGTGAGATTTCGTGAGATCTGGCCGAACCCCTCCCCCTTCTGGTGAGATCTGGTCCGTGAGAACCCCTCCCTAGAAATCGACCACGAAACTTTTGGAGACCTTTTTTTTTTTTTATTTACGTCTCACCCTTGAAAATCCGGTCCCAACCCCACTATTAGACGAAATACCCCCCCCCCCCCCAAATAGATTTTCGCGCAATTTGTAGACCTTTTTTTCTAGCTTTACAGGCCAAAAAAAGTTCCCAAAATCTCACGTGAGATTTCCGTAGACCCCCCCCCCCCCCTCCTGGTGAGATTTCGCCGGACACCCCCCCCCCTTCGCCTCACGTAATTTATTGATGCCCCCTAATGAAGAGACGACACTGGATATTGCCACCTCAGCTGTAAAGTGTGTTATTCTTTTTGTATAAAGAGTAATTTTTGAAACCGGGAACATCTTAAAATACACACCAAGAATCGCCAGAAAATTATTCCTCCGCTTTGAACTAGGGCTCGTTGCAACTCCAAGTTTGGAATAATGTGCCGCTTTAATGCGATAGGTCAAACTGCCGGGTATGACACTATTTACGAAAAACGGTGCACGAGTATCCGGCAGGATCACCACTGGCATCCGACCGTTCATCCCAAAGGATCAGAACTTGCTCGGGCAAACCAACAGGGAAATCTTTTTCTACCTAGTTTATCCTTCGGAAGTAGTGGCTGTCTTTTGATATAAAAGGAAAATAACGGGAGTCGTGGGATATACTGTCTTCTGTCATTTGTTAATGATTCTTTTTAGGTCTTTTTCAATTAAAATAATTGAAATATGTTTAATGAAAATATGGACCTTAATAATAACCTAATAAACCGTAAGCATGCCAATGAAATTAACTTTTTTTAAATTGATTTAAATTGAAATTCATAGCATAATGTACTAAAATAAAATAATAAAAACTTTTACAATCTCAAATAGATAATCCGTTCAAGATGCTCCAGGAAAAGAACTGAAACACCTACCAACAATTAAACAAGAATAAAAATTCAATATCTCTGACTTATTATTAAATTCATGTACAAAATATACTACGCTTTTTCTTCAAAAATAAGGCGATATACACAGAAAAGTATTACTTCTCGAAAATTCAGCAATCAAGGTTTCCAGAGATGGAAGTTTAAACCAAGTCCAACGAGTGGGAACCGATTTGGGGCAGGAGGAACAGGAAACAACGCCGCAGGAAGGAACGAAACTGCCAAGCAGCTGTTTGCGTAAGAAATTTGAATCAACGCCGAGACTGTTATTTTTCCTCCCCCGCAGCCAGGCCTTGAAATAACAGTGAAAATCTGGAGAAGTGAGATTCCTTTTCGGGGAAGCTCCCTACAGCCGTGATATCGACACAAGCAGTGATCCTATAAAAAAGAATAGCAGATGAGAAAACCAGATCGAAAGGGGATAACAATTCTCCTGAACGTTTCTTCGGTTACAAAGTGTTTACTTCGCAGAAAATATTTAACTACCGCATGATCAAAAGTGGAAAAACATTTGCGTATACAACCACTTTGATACCTTGAGTCACAAAAGGTACTGGATTAATAATGAAAATAATAGTTTGTGTAAAAAAAACTTGTTGTTCCATTGGCTCTCTAGTTAACTAAACGGTTGCTGTGTTCCTGTTTCTGATATCCAATTACTGGATCCATTGATTTCAGCTTATACCGGTCTCCTGATAACGCATCATTTTAAAAAAGAATTCTTGTTGATTTCCGAATAAATCCTAATGTAGCAATTAATATCTGGAAGATTAGAAGCCACCGGACTTTTACAAATTCGTGTTTTCAAAGGTATGCCAGAGTGAAATAAAAACTTTAGTACCGGTATACGGTTAGGAGCGGTAATATTGAATGATTATACACTAAAGAATAGGCCTACGGATTAATACGAAATTACTGCAGTATGAATGGGTTTCCGGTTGTCTGACTTCACATCATCCAGGAAAGTCAGTCAAAATAATAGCAATGTAATATTACACCGAAACATCTAAAAACTCGACAATGTCTTCCAAATCAAACTATCTACTATATAATTTCGTAAGGTCATTCGCTCACCTCGATAGCTATTGGCTGGAAAATGATGACGTCATGGGCCAGCCTTCACTCGCAAAACAGCGACCAGGGATACCGTTATAAGAAATTCGTGGTTATGTTTACAATTTAACTGCTACGAAATTAATTGGCATAATACATTCATTACGTTTGCTTTTCATAGAGTTTCATAGTTAAAAAAAATAAATTTTGCGAATGAAAAAAAGTGGATCTGCTTTTCAGTAACATGTTACAAATGCAACCTAAAAAACTTTTTAAAAAAAATTAAATTACTCATAGTATCTGCTGTAACCACGAATACCAATTGTCATTTCGGCTTAATTTCAGTTTAATTACTTTCACTAATGTTGTTGCTTGACCAAAATTTATGCATTTCGGTTTATTTGCTTTTTAGGCATTTTACTGACCACTTTCGTTATTGGTCTTTATTCATGTTCGCTGTATGTAAGTTATTAGGTTATTTTAAGTGGACATCAGACCAAATGTGTCACCGAATCGACTATTCTGGTAACTTATTTCTGCGAAGTTGCTCAACTGTTTCATAATATGGAATATGTATTAAGTTCTCTTCCGTAACAGATACTATGACCAATGTTTTCATTATGAGACTTATCCCAGTCTTTATAACAAACAACGTCATGCTTTCGAAGCAAACAGGATTTTTTTATTTTTTTTAATTTAGCAGAGTGATCTTTAAAGGTCAAATACAAGTCAAGTTCGTATTTAAGCAAGTTCGAGTGTATGACCTTTGAAACAGGTACACGATAGCGCGATCGTTCCTGTCCGTGTTTAATACTTACCTCTATTAATGCTTCTGAGTTCTTCATGCTCAAGAGATTTTATTCATCTTAAGGGTGAAATATAGGTCAAGATTATATTTGGCCAGATCAGATCAACTTGTCATAATCTTTCATCGTAAAAACTGGAACTATTCTAGACCCGTGACGATACGCAAAAAACAGTCACGGGCTTACACTAGTTTAGCAATAATTTAGCATCTATGAATATTAGTTGCAACAATATCGATATGTATTAAATACTAGCAGAAATTATTTGAAGCAATTTGAATTCAGTAAAGAATTTGCATGCATTGGAAGCTAAGTGAAATAAATCATGTTATGCCGAGGGTCCATAATCACTGCCAAAATGATTAAAAGTAAAGCAAAACACAACATAAGTTTCATTGTTAGAAACACCCTTTTCGCATAGGATTTGCATTAAATTTTATATGTAGAATTCAGAATTATTTTTAAGCCTCGGAATACCTGCTTTTGAGTTGTAATACCAATTTTGGATTACATCAAAATAATTTAATCGTTTTATTTTCATGACGGCGGTCCATGAAACTTACAACGGTAGAGCAGTAAAGTAGTGTATTTCTCTTATTGTTGTAATAAATCTCCACCCCAACCTATCCCCACCCCAGTCAGGGACTTTCTTCCTATTGTAAATCAAGTTCTAGTTAAAAATTGAAGGGAAATCTCATCTGGAGTAACAGCGAGTGTTTTTAACCAAGACATCTATATTCTACTGCTGACGTCATGAAACGAAACAAGGTGCTAACCTCCACCGAACTCGCAATATGGTTCACAACCACCTGTACAAACCTCTACCTCTCGTTTTAGTATTTAAGAGGGTACAATTTTCCACCTAAATATTTTTCTGATACCTATAGATAAATAAATAAGCTATACAACTGTATTTATCCTCTCATTCCGTCATCAGAAGAAAGTTAGCATTTTGGTGCAAGGGAAAAGAATTTTCAATGAAGGGAAACTATGTACACAACATCAACCACCTGGTGCATAGACTCGAGCCCACACGTGGGATAAGCGTGTGGCATACTTCGCAGTATGTAGGGGTAGGGGAAGTAAAACAAATAGGAATTTCTTGGCTGGCAATCGTTAACAATAACCGAATTTCATATCATTTGAGCAATCAATAATTATATTGTATGCTTACATAAATGAAAAAGTTACATATTAACGTCGTCTGTATTTACTTAAATTCCTATTTTTCATCGCCCGCAATGTTCGTAAACATACACTATGGCGCTAATACTATGTTGTTGGAAATATATTGTTAATTTAGCGTAACTGTGGAAATACCATTAAGAGATTCAAGAGGACCAGACCCAAGGACTGCGAACACCGGCCAGCCTTGAAACATTAATTCTAGTCCGGCATTGTTCCACGGTGCCTATTATGCGGGGAGATTTCTGATGAATTATGAATTCTGTGTCTGAAAGCGTTTCCTCGACGCGCGATAAATTTTCTGCTTGTGCAAATAGCCGCCTAAATAAGGCTTAGTCGTTCTAAGCTGGCAATTACGATACGGGCCAAGCGCTCTGAATCATATACAGCCTACACCTTACGATTTATATCCCAACACGGCGCAAACGTAAACTTAAACAATTATAACAGCAATGCAGCATAACATAAATGTCCTTAATCGGTATGTGAGATGCTTTATGTTTCTCAGCGCCTCCAATAAAGCACCTGTCTTATTAAATCAGTGTAGGCTAGTCTTAAATGATAATAAGCTCTGTAAGTATTAGTTAACATACAGAAAGCAGCGTTGATCTTTGCTCGTACTGACAACTGTGAATATAGAAATACAGCAAGTTAAGTTTTATTACAGGCATACAAACTGAAGTAATAATTTCGTGTCGGTGGTTAGAATTACTGTTTGTAAACTCAAAACTGATAGATAATTACTGTATACGTCTTTCGTGAAACTTCATATCAAGAAATTCAGTCTCTCGATTTAAAGCTGACAATTATTGGCATTCCCAAGTCATGTAATTATCAAAAATCGGAAAATTAAGATGAATAACATTTTCTCATCATCCGTTTAGGAAAGATATAAACTGAAAACTCCTTATTTACAGGCTTTGTGTTAACCTCAAGACTACAGATCTGAGACTATGACGCTAATGATGGTGACTTGGGACGCTAGGTATGGCGTTCTCGCAGCGTCATTCGACAAGAAACGAACTTAGTATCACACTCTCATTCCACCTCAAAAATAAGTCGTATGACTTATTGTACTTTACAGAAATTCGTCACTGTGACAAGGAACCATAGTTCTGAAATTTTAGGGTGGATGACAAAATCTATATTTTCATGTCTTGATTTCCTGTAACATCACTCATACTAAGTTACAAACCTGTAGGATCACATGCATCTGTGTCATATGTGGATGAGCATCTTGACTAATCATTAACAGCCAGTTCAATAATTTACTGATGTGGCCTCTTAAAAGTCATGAATTCAGGTAGAACTTGAACAGTCTTCTCCACGTCGCACGATCTTGGGCGATCTCTGCCAGTTAATTCCTACAAACCTGGTATGTCCTTGTCTCATCAGTCTGGCGATCTGTGGTGATATGTATGGCGCCACTCTAACGCTGTTTTTGTCCATCTATGGTCTTCTCCCCGCAATATGGCCGGCCCATTGCCATTGTCACTTCAAGGATGGTGTCTTCTCTAAGATGTCTGTGACCTTCGCAACTGACCTAATGTCGGTTAGTCTTTTGTCGTTACGCCTAGCATTGACCTTTCCATAGCTCTTTAGGCAATCCTTAGTTTACCTTTTGTAAATTCATTTAGAGTCCAGGTCTCGCAGCCGGATGTCAGTACAGAAAGAATGCACTGGTCACAAACTATTTTCTTTAGATTTGTGGGCGTATTAGATTTGAGGATGATAGAATGCCTCCCAAATGCTTACCATACCAGCTTAATGTGACGGAAAATTTAGGGTCTTACCTCGCCTCTCATGTTCACGAGCTGACCAAGATAAATGTACTAACCGACATTTTCTAAATATCTATTATCCAGTTGTACATTCGCCTCTGTGGCTCATTTGTTAGACAAAATAAGAGATAAAGGAAAATAGTAGTTTACTTAAAATTAGAGAATCATATTTCGCCATGGCCGATACATTTAGGGCCATTGGCTAATGTTTACTTTCCGTCACCAACAGATTTGCTCTAAGTCCATTCCTTGACCGAACAACTAAAACATGGATAAATATTCTCATAGGTTACACAACAATAAAAAAATCTCCCTTTCGTTACTTTACTTAGTGTGTAACTAGGTAAAAGTTGTATCATTACATTTAACAATAAAGGTCTACGTTCGCATTAATCCTAACAAAGCTGGGCTAATATTGCTGGGACTACCTTTCAATCATTTCTCACCCTGACCGACGTCTGAAACGCTTAACGCATTGGTACATTCTCAAACGTTTAGCTACAAAACATGCTTCCTTATTTTTCTGTCATGTGGATTCCACACACTACTCTGATCCTAGCCTAATGGATCCATTCTGTTCTATTTCGGAACTTGGGGCCTATTTATTTAGCTGTTATTACAGTTTTTCAATAACTATGTAACTGTAGTGAACTGCATCAGTTAACATCTTCTGCTATTAACTTACCATTCCGGTTTGATTTTATTATGTGTCTAATTCTTCACGTTTTCTCACAATCTCCAGAAGCAGAAGCTCTCACTATCAAGATCATTCACGAATATTGAAAAGACTAATGCACCATAAACACAACCCTGCGGAAGTCCCGATGTGACTTTGATCATTGATATCGTTTCTCTGTTGCGCAACGGTTTAACGACGCAATTACATGTTCGATACGTCGGTCCGTGCCGTTATGAGAAGGCGAGCAACTGTCTACAGAAGTCGTCAGAAAGGGCCCCGCAGGCTATTACTGCAGGATCAGTGGAGCCCCCGAGACAATGGCGGTGGTGGTAGGGGCGCACCAATCGATGATGGCGGTGTCAACCCCCCTCCACTCCACCAATCAAGCACACAGGGACAGGCTGTTGACCCTGCTTCGCGCCACTGCCTCCGTCAAAACAAACAACAACAGAGTATTATTTCTGCGTCTTCATCAAGCCGCTATTACTCTTGCTATCTCATGATTTATTCATACATCAATTCATCGCCGTACTACTGTAGTTACTTATTTCAACCAACCTGTCTTACTGTCCTATACAATCTTTCCCTTCACGATTTTTTTTTTTTATCATAACACTTGTTACTTGCCATGTTACAGTGAAAACATTCCTAATGGGTAAATTTACTCTTTTTAGCACGTTTAATTTTTTTTCTGCTTCATTTAATCACTTAACGATATGAAAGTAGTGTATTTTTTTATAGTTCCTGTAATCTGAATGCGAAAAAAATTCTCAAAAATATTTTTTCAACAGTTCTTAAGAAGAATTAGATAGGCCTAGTCCAAAAATATTTACTGAATAATAAATTAAAATAATACGTGAACATTAGTGAAGTGAACTACACTTAACGGTTCCTTGAAGTTTATTACTCGGTACACAATCCAACAGGTAAAACATAAACAAATGTGGGTACAGTTATCAGAAGACCGTCGAGAATTTCAGCCTGGTCCTGATCCGGGGTAGAGTGACGGCTTCTACTTCTCGCGAACTTCCGGTGGTCTTCTGTAGTTGACGATGGTTCAGCGGTCAGGCTGGAACTGGCGGTGGAGCGGCCGGCTACGCTTATATAGGCGGCCTGGCGCAGGAATTCCGTTGTGTGGTAGTACGGCGACCTCTGTAAGAAATAGTCCCACTTAGCTTCTAGATGATTCTATTTGTTTTCCTGGTTTGTTTTGATGCCTCTGCGCCTGTTTGGAGTCGTATATGTATCCCGGCGTGCAGGCGCGTTGTGTGTGAGGTCTGCCTGGCAGGGGCCTTTACTGGCAGACTGAACATACCTCCCTCCCGGGGGGGGGGGGGAAGCGATGTCTGCGACGTCTGCGAGGTCGTCTGCCGCGGCGCCCTGGAGCAGACTATGAAGGCTACCTCCAGGGGAGTACGGAGCTGTTCCCCTGGTGATGCGTGCCGACCTGCGTCGTGGTGCAGGTTGTGGTGGAGGTACTCGTGGAGCTAACGGCATCGGTTCGTCGGCGTCGATGGCCGGGGGCTGTACGGGGGGCGCTGAATATGGTCCCCGCAGGTGGTCGAGAGGCTGCGGCTGAAGGGTGTCGGAGCGACCGACAGGTTGTGGCGTCGTTGGTGGCGCTGTAACTGTCCCTGAGCAACGGTTAGACGGCAGGAGTGGTGGAGGTGGATGGCCGTGCCGTGGTGGAAGAGGACGGTGCCGTGGGGTAGCGGGGACGTAGTTGGTTTCGATGGCGTCGCACTATCCGGCCATCCAGGCTGACGTCGAACAGTTGGCGGCCCCGGGGCCGCTGGATGACCCCCGGAAGCCAACCGGCCCGGGAGCCACACCCGCGGGCCCAGACTAGGGAGCCCGGGGTGAAACGGAATGGGCCCGAAGGTACCTGTACTTTGGGCGGGGGTAAGAGGAGATGGAGGAGAGTGCGAGGTTGGCGGCCATGCAGCAATTCCGCCGGGCTTTTGGCCCCCACTGGAGTGGATCGATAGGAACTGAGGAAGAGTGTCAATGCCTCTTCGAGTTTGTGACTTGTGGTGTATTTGGTCATTTGGGTTTTGAATGTTCTGACTAGCCGTTCCGCCTCCCCGTTAGATTGGGGGTGGAAGGGCGGGGTGAGGAGGTGTTGGATATTGTTGGCGGTACAGAAGGATAGGAATTCCCGACTTCGAAATTGCGGTCCGTTATCTGTGACGATAGCGTATGGTAATCCTTCGATGGAAAAGATCTTCGTGAGGGCTGAAATGGTGACCTCTGTGGTGATTGTGGAGCAACGGACGACATATGGGAAGTGGGAAAAGGCATCCGTCACTAGGAGCCACTGGTGGCCTAGGAATGGGCCAGCGAAGTCGAGGTGAATGCGTTCCCAGGGTCCGGACGGTGCCGGCCAGGAAAGGAACTTTTGAGGGGGGCGGGGCAGTTGTTGGACACAGATGGTACAGCGCCGCACCATCTCCGTGACATCCGTGGTAAGGCCGATCCAGAATACATGGCGTCTGGCAAGGGATTTGGTGCGGGCAATTCCCCAGTGTCCTTGGTGGAGAGTTTGGAGGATTGTCGGTTGTAGGGATCTCGGAACGACGACCCTCGGGGTGGAATTTGGTTCTGTGCGGAGGAGCACTCCCTCTACTACTGAGAGCTGGTGGCGGATGGAGTAGTAGAACTTGAGGTCTTGATGATGGCGTGGAGGGGAACGTGTTTGCCACCCGTGTTGGATGTGGTGTCGGATGACACGGAGGAGGGGGTCCTCCCCTGTGGCTGCCGCGACTTTTGAGGCCGTGACTGGAAATGTCTTCAGTGCTTCTTGTATGTCATCGTCGATCTGGAACACCAGAAGTTCCGACTTGTCGAAGGCAAGGTCTGGTCCCTGCGGTAGTCTGGATAAGGCGTCTGCATTGGCATGCCTGGAGGTGGTACGGAAATGCATGGTATATCTGAACTGGGACAGGAATAGTGCCCAACGCTGGATGCGGTGGGATGTTTTGGTAGGCAGACGTGTGGACGGATCAAATAGTGATAGGAGTGGCTTGTGGTCGGTAATGAGATGAAAAGAAATCCCATATAAAAAGGAATAGAATTTGGAGCAGGCAAAAACAATAGCTAGCGCCTCTTTCTCGATTTGAGAATATTTCAGCTGAGCAGCCGATAGGGCTTTGGAGATGTAAGCTACGGTAATTTATGAGACAGAACTGCCCCCACACCGTAATCGGATGCATCTGTGGCAAGTATCAAGGGGAGGTTTGGAGTGTATGGCATGAGGCATGCTGCGGACTTGAGCTGCTGTTTAAGGGTGTGGAATGCGGTCTCGCAAGCTGGGGTCCAACGGAACGGGACATTCTTGCGACAGAGGTGGTACAGGGGTGCTGCCACTTGTGCAGCTGAGGGTATAAATTTTCTGTAGTATGAAATCTTGCCTAAAAAAGATTTCAACTGATGTAGATCCTGAGGCCGAGGTAAGTTGGAAATAGCGTCCACATAGGAAAATGCTGGGGAAATGCCTTCCTGAGCGATGATGTGACCCAGGTAGGAAATGGATTGTTGAAAAAATTGACACTTGGAAAGGTTGCATTTCAATCCTGCTGCACGGAGGCGGAGGAAGAGTAGGCGGAGGTTGGTCATGTGTTCGGCAGCGGAGGGTCCCGTGACGACTATGTCGTCGAGATAGTTGATGCATCCCGGAATATCCTGGAGAACTTGTTCGAGATACCGTTGAAAAATCGCTGGAGCACTGGCCAAGCCGAACATGAGCCGGTTGAGTTGGAAGAGGCCAGAGGGAGTGTTGATGACTGTGTATTGTCGGGACTGGATATCCAAAGGGATTT
>JARYHS010009186.1:115433883-115739201 GCA_031002005.1 Vandiemenella viatica | reverse complement strand
TCAGCGGAGCTTAGTGGAGTCAGACACTTTATTTTCGTTCTGTTACGACAAGATACACAGAGCTCTCTATTTCGGCATTTATCTAAGGCAGGGGTGGCCAACCCGCAGTCCGCGGGCCGCATGCGGCTAGCCTAGAAAATTTTTGTGGCCCGCGAGATTAAACCCACTTTTACAAAAAATATTTATTTTATAAAAAGTACATTATTTGTGCATCCATATTTTCAAAATTTATTTCATTATTATTTATATATTTTTTTATTTATCATTTTTAGTGTTATATATTTCTTTAAAATGTGCGTTTAGTATCATTATTATTATATTACCTATGTTTACATCTAAGAATAATACTAAACACAATGCTAATAATAACTCATTGTGTTTTAATTCTTCACTCTAAAAAATTGTCTATAGTGGGCCTAAATCTAGTTTGGGGATATATAATTTTATTTGCGGCCCGCGGAGTTATGACGCATTTACAAAGTGGCTCGCAAGATCATTTGAGTTGGCCACCCCTGATCTAAGGTGTTCCTTTGCAAGTGAAAATTTAAAAAAAAAACTTATTTGAATACAAGGAAAAATAATTTTGTATTATGAAATATGATGACCTTGTTAGTCGTCGTTTAGTGTTTATTTTATAGTTGTATCATCTCTACAAGGCGTCAGTTATCGGTAAAATCCTCACACGAGAAGACATGCCTTTGATCTTTTAAATTCGTCTCTGTGTAAGAAGAGTAGTGACGTCTTCGCATGTGGAACTCTTCAGGCACGTCCTTTGAGATAGTCTTATATTTTCTTCAGCGAAGCAACCTGTGAACAAAGAATATGTACCGCATCGTTTACAACGAACTTAAAAGACGTTGTAACACCCTGCTCTAGCGCTGAGAACAAACGTATGCAAATACGATTTACATATATTCTTGCAACTTCCTTTGACGCAAAATGTTGGTACATCGTGAGAACTACTTTTTGAAATACCCTGTATCATAAATATCCCTGAGTGAGAAGGTTCTCTAAAGTGGAGATCGAAATGTCCCCGACTAAGATTTTCAGAGGGTCTTCGACTTGTCCTACACCTATGCCAAAGTGCTGTTTGTTTGTGCGGTAAAACGCATTTTATCCTCTATTAATCTATAAATTCCATTTAGCAGGTACGATTATCAAGTTAAACGGACAGGATAGAGGTGGGATATGCAAGCAGTTGAAAACATTATCAGTACGCCTGAAATGCACTTCAGTTTCTGTTGGCCAGCAGTATGATATACGAGTACATTTACGTTTATCTTAAGGGAAATCGTTAGGTAACACCCATAAAAATTAAGCTACTGAACAGCTCTCGTAGATCTACGGATTTTTATAAATAGTTAGGATCTTCAGATTTTGTTAAAATATCTACGGATTTTTGCTATTTTTTTTACTATTTGTTGATTTTTCCTTATATTGGTGTGTTAAACTTTGAGCGTATAGTGTTAACACTTTACATAATTGTCGATAATTGTTAATCGTTTTCTTGCAACCGCGCGCGTGAACCAACGATTGAAATAAAGCTCATATTTCGTTTGATTATAGATTTTAAAAGACCGTAATACAGAACTATCGGTTTATGCACTTTGACACGCTCGTTGGCACGACTTACAAAGCAGTGACTTCCGAGAAGGATTAACCAGTATCCGAGAGTCAAAGTGTTCGCGGTATTTAACATTTCCTGTTACTGAAGATATACTAAATTTAATATCATCAAAGAAAATAAATAATGTAAAATCCCCCCCCCCCCCAAAAAAGAGTAGGTACAGCAGCAGCAGCGACGAAAGTGACGATGTATAAAACATGTTCAGTGATATTTCTTACTTTCAATGTAGAATATTATTTTGTATTTCGAATTTTAAAGACCTGGAAATAAAAAGTATTCTTAATTTTGACTATCTTTTCAATAATTATTGTTTTAGTCTTTTAGTTAGCGAGTCTCCGGATTTTTGTACCCAAGCTACGGAAGTTTTAGCGCCCATCTGCGGATATTCAAAGTCAAGAGGTTGGCAGCACTGGTAGTGAACTAAGGTTCTGCATATGCATGTTATGGTCTGTTAATCAAATTCGTGTAACTTTGAGAGGGAATAAAACAAAAGAACTGTTGTTTATGTACTCTTGCAAGTTATTGAGTTCTTATACAAGCTTTGTAATAGTTACCTGAGATTATAATTATTGATAAAACTGGTAATCTCAGTTCGAATCCTGTTTGGCGATGATGTTTTGGAAGATAGTTGCATGGTGGGTCAGCTATCACAATCGCAGGTCGATACAGTTTGACCTGGAATGCTTGCTTCACATAACATTCCACCAGGTTCACAAGATTCAAAGGGACACGGTTTTGTTAATTAGACATACGGTTCGATTTTCCTTTCAGTGTAATACCCTCAAAAACATGGAAATTACAGACCTAGCTTTGTTAAACCACCGGATTTATACATTTCAAAAGGAATTTAAGTATATTTTTAAGCATAAAAGCTTCTCGATTTTCCATTCATTCAATGTGATTTACTCTTGAATAATGAAAATCAAAAGCCTAGATTTACTTTATTTTACTTTACTTAATTATGTACTCTTTCTTTTGATCAATATATGAAAAGGCAACTTAATAAGTATGCTATAACAGATTTGGATATTCACTCACAATGAATAGTATGAAATATATCGTTGTTAACAGTCTTCATATCATGTTATTACAGAAGGTTTTTTTAAAATTAAACCATGTTAAAAATGTCGACATAGATAGCATTTAAACTTAAATTCAATGTCTGTGTAAACCGTATTCACTGCAGAGATATTTAAATTCGGCGCAACCCTCTCGCTTGATTGCGTAGAGCCATTAACCGTATTAATACTAATTTCATTTGTGTCTAACTGCTTTTCGGGGCCGTATCTGGTAGGCTTGCAGCCGTGAATAGCAATTCCATTATTAGAATGACGGCTACCTCGTTATGTTGAGCTGTTAAAATGTTTATTTACTTGTATATCTGCACTAGGTATTTTATGGCAGGTCTATAGCGTAAAATCCTGCACTTGTAACTGGGCGTCGGGATACAAACACCACAGTCATCATTGAGTAAGTAGGGGAAAATTGACATAGCACAATAATTTAATGAGTTGGATTGCTTGATACTTAGGTGCTAAATGATGATTTTTCTTCTTCTTTCCGGCAAGACCTACTAGGACTACGAGCCTATTAAATATGCACGTGGTCCTAGGATGAAGAATTGAAATTTTCAATTCTTCATCCTTTGTTGTTGTTATTTCTTCCGTTCAATCCAATATTCCTTCATCATTTCATTATGTTTCTTCCATCTCTCGTCAGACCATTTCGGAGCAGATTTTCCTCTGCAGTCTTGGAATCCTTCCACATTTCTAAAGATTTTTCTTTCCATCATTTCCTCATGTCTTAACTCATTTTTTTTTTTCGTATCTTTCTTAACCTCTTGACTCCAGCTGATTGTTGATTCCCCCCCCCCCTCCAAAGGTAATTAAATATCTTTTTTGTTTACCTGTTATTATTAATTCTGTAGATATGTCCAAAAATACAGCAGTCTCTCTTTTCTTACTGATTTTGTTATATTTTCGATGTTCTGGTATACTGTATTTTCTTATTACTTCTTAATTTCGATGGTTCTGTTGTTTTAACTGGACCCTAGTTATTTCTCATGATTGTTCTTCCTAGTAATTCCTATTTATCCAATCTATAGTTAAGCACTAGGCACTCACTAACATATAGACATTAGTTATTTTATTATTGTGTAACGTATAGAAATTACGTAATTATTATTTATACCAGACTTTTGGCACATAATTGACGATAGGTCTTGATTATCACAGGGATTTATAACTATCGTAAATGACTTCTAGATGAATTTTATCGCAATGTAATAGAAGTACAAAACTTACTGTTGCCCGCGACTTTGTACGCGTTGACTTATATAAACTTTTTTGTTAGAATTGTGTATAGAAAGCTGCAAGTTACTTGAAAGGTGTCTCAAAAAGCATGGAGTCGGCATAACGTGACAGGGAGCCATCACCAGACCATTCTACCATTGAAGCAGTCTCACGAAGAGAACCAATTTGCAATATGTTTACAGATAACAACAAACTAGGAGTGGGAATAACTATTGGAGACTCCTACTGCAGTTCCTTCGACAGATCTGTGTAGTACATAATAAGTTGTGTCTGTACATGAAATTTATGAACAGATCATACACAAACTGATTGCGAGATGAACAAAGCTTGAGCAACCAATGTAAAATTACAGAGATTTACACACGTTATCCGTCTGTCTGTCACCTTTCAGTTAGGTTTTAAAATTTCATGACAAAATGTGGTATTTATTCCGAAAAAAGTATCCTGTGTCCTTCCTCAAGATTGGTTTAGCCGTTTACTCGTGAAAACGTAACAAACGGACAGACAGAGTTACTTTCGCATTTATAATATTAGTGTAAATAAAACGTAAACTTCGGTTATGAGTTCTCCAAATCTCTTGACATCAGTTCGATTAATAATAACTGGTTGGTTGAGTACAGTATCCAGTGACTTACTGTAGCGATACTCATTACGATCGGCGATTCGGTGCATGGGATAACTAAGGGCTGTCAGCGGACGGCGTCAGCGTAGACCTGGGAATAGCTGATGGAGCAGCGCCAAGGCGTGATTATCAGCAAACCGGAATCTTGTGGCCACAGAACTATGCAGCTTTGGTCCAGACTTGCAAGGCCACGTCTGCTGACCCTCGGCGAGGTGTTTACTTTGTGGGCATCGAGCCCCGTCTGAACAGGCTGCTTCCAACGTTCACCTGACACAAGAGGGCATGTCTTAATTCTGACGTCAAATCAGTCTGCTTCTTTCCATCTTACAACAAATCTTCACAACTATTAGCAAATTTGAATCGCTGAGTCCATTATTGTAGCTTCAAAACGTGCTTCGCACAACAGTTTGTGATGCTGTACAGCGAAACTTGTGGATGGAAGTGACACCGCAGTTTATTGCAGACGTTACTGCCCAGTCCAGATGACTGGCAAGCAGAACGGATTTCACCTTGCGAACAATGAAATATCCTCTGAACTTCCTGACGTCTCCCGGTAAAACTTCCGTCTCCACTTGTCCTCTACGTTTGGACACAGGATCCCAGGTGAGAATACCAAAAATAGCTAACAGCCTTTTGTAAATTTAGAATGTACCCGACCGTTACCTCTGGCACAGCTTACTGTGTAATGTGAAGTAGCCAGAAGTCTTCCGTGGTTCAGATTCCACGTTAAACTGTAGGTCCCCTATGTCTGATTGGATTACCGGGTTAGATTAAGGCGGCTACGATAGGGACGGAATGCGCAGCCAGTAAAACCCCTGTCACCAGGTCACTAAAGTCTTTACTATAGTTAAACAATGATTTCCTTTTATGTAACTTTTTTCTGACTCTACCATCTACAGCTTCGACATCGAAGTCATAAAAGCTAGGTGAGAATTTAGAAAGGGGGAGGGGGAGGGAGAAGGGTAAGGACATGGAATTGGGAGAAATTCTACCATAGCCTTTTGAAGGAGACATTCGCCTGGAGTGATTTTGGAAAGTGGAAAGCCGAATTCCCAGGCCTAGCGTTAACTACTATCATGCCTAGAAAAGTACATTCATGTTTTTTTCCTTTTCTTTAACTTTGATTTACGACTAATTGAGGTCATTATCAAGCCAAGAGAATTATAAACAAAATAACAAAGGAAATTTGCCATTGCCTTTTGAGCATATGCCTGGAGAGTTTTTGGGGAAACCGTGGAAAAGCTAAATCGGGTTGGCCGAAGCTAGTATCTAACCTGCGTTCAACCGATTTCCAGGTGCGAAAGGTACCGCTCGAACCCTGGCTCTCCAGAGAAAGTGACCTTATAGTGCCTTGACCGCCGGATAATGTCATAAAATCTTTTCCTCTTCATCAGGTGCTAATGCTTTTAGAGACGTGGACATGATGTTAGCTCTGTGTTTCCGGGTATAACCTGTTCACTCCGAACTGGTGGCTCAAGATCATGTTCCGCTAACCCCGCTCCTCATCTCACTACCCCTCCCGTTCCTACCTCTCCGAGCCGACCGCTGTGACCTGGTGTACGCCTGGAGCTGTTCGCATGTAGGGGCAAGGACACGGAGTGGGGTTAGGAGATACTGCCCTCGAATCGCTTCCTTACGGGAGCATCCAGAAACTATGTGGCTCAGTCTAGGGGTGGGGGGAGGGGTTGGCTGTAAGCTACGCTGCGTTGCGTGGGCTACGTGGAAAGGGGGAGGGGGAAAGGGGATCAGAGCCACGCCACGTAGCT
The DNA here is from genome assembly GCA_031002005.1 of Vandiemenella viatica. Taxonomy (NCBI): domain Eukaryota; kingdom Metazoa; phylum Arthropoda; class Insecta; order Orthoptera; family Morabidae; genus Vandiemenella; species Vandiemenella viatica. The sequence continues at coordinate 115,732,874 of JARYHS010009186.1, read as the reverse complement.
TTCCATTCATATTATTTTTCACATTTAAAATGAGGTACCGAACACAACAGCATGTGAATATTTATTTCCGTCATTTAATTATCTCCGTATGTAATTTACGATAGTCTGACAAGAGAAAACAGTACAAAATATCTTCTGGAATAGGGAATAAAGCTACGTGTTTTGGGGGGGGGGGGGGGAAATGGGCAAAGGCCACGCCGGGCTACTTGGGCTGGAGGGGGGTTCACGGGAGGGCCAAAATTATTATTATTGTATTATTTTTTTTTTTTACTTACAGCTTTACGCCTTGTCGACGGCTAAGGTCATTAGAGGCGGGATGGGACTGGGGACAACGAACGGGAAGGAGTTCGGCCATGGCCTTTTTTAAGGAAGCATCCCGCCATTCGCCTGGAATGATTTGGGGAAACCATGAAAAACCCAAATCTGGATGCTCGGGCGGGGATTCGAACCGCCGTCCTCCCGAATGTGAGGCACAGCGTTAACCGTTCACCCACCACGCTCGGTGAGGCCAAAATGGAGCTATGTGGTTTATGGACGTTCCCTAACTGAATGGGCTGTAGTAACTCTTCGAAGCGTCTGCAGATTACAAATATAAAAGGTATATATGTCAAACCTGTTTCGGCTGTTACGCCTAGGACTACAAGTTACGAAATATTTCGTTTGAACATCTATAAACACAATATTTATAACCGATACTCAACCGTTTTGACTTTCTTACTGGTATGTTCTGTAAATATTGATGTAAGAACGAAGGCTTTCACGGCGTATCGATGATATGAAGTCTTCACGGGTTCTCCGCCGTATGGTGTTGGCAGAAAAACAACGAGTTTTCGGCAGACCTGAAGATGGCGGCAGAGCTAGCCGCTGAAAGCTCCTTGTTGTTTTTCTTCAACACCATACGGCGGAGAACCCGTGAAGTCTTCATATCATTGTAAATATTGTTTAGCATATTCTCCCAGCAGTGTTAATTCGTCTCACATATGAAATTTATGACTAGGATTTCATCTTTGGATTGCTGCTCCAAGTTTTCAAGAGCCATAGAGGGAAAACCGCGCAGCCTTTTAAAGTTCCTCGCTGCAGGGAAACGGAACTCTGTGCATTTAATTCTTTGCTGCAGAACAGAAGCCAGCCGGTGTAGTAGATATTAAAGGACGTTTATTTTATTCATAACCCTCCGGGTATTCTGCATGGCTGCTATCTCCCTCAGCTCTGCTCCCCGTGTTTGTTTTTGTCAATGGACCTTATTTCTCCTTTCCATGTTTAAAACAGTTACTGAATTGAAAGGCATCTCGTTTCTTATCATTTACCACTACCATTTCAACAGCATCTCTAACTTGCAGCCTTGTGACATTACTGTACTGTACATTTGAGAATTTCATCGACTTTTTTTTTTTTCCTCTTCCACCAGAAGTAAAACTTTAATGCAGTTTAATATTTATCCGGAAGTTAAAATGTATTTGGCCAACAACTATTCCCAGAACTTAGTCTGAATTTAATCGTTGAATCGCAGGTTGTGTTTGCACTATTCAGTCAGTACTCTTCATTTAGATATCCAATTAAAAACACTTTATTCGAAGAATTATGCTAATTAATTAATTTGCAGATCGTCTCTTTTTTGTCTCAATTAATTTGTGGTGTTACAAAGCGTCCTTTCGAAACAAGAGATGCGTAATTAGATGTTGTCAACATTACTGGACGCGCGCTCATAGCTTCTGTTCATACGACCTACTTTGTGCAGAGTTCAAAACCATACAGCCAAATTTCCAAGACAATTCAAAAATAATGTTCTTTAATAAGTGCGATTTTGCGTTTGAGGCGTTATACACTACATTGTATGTAAAGTTTTATTGAGAAATTCTCTATAATCAGTGTTGATCTTTGTTATAACTATCAGTGTTGATCGTTGATATTACTGAATTAAATCCTAAATATTGCCTAGTCATTTATTGAGACTGAGCATACAAGAGTCTAACGCCTACAGGTACTATTTTCTGCATTATAAAACCAACAAGCAGTCATTTTCGATCTAATCCGTAATTATCCTCTTTGTTTACCTATACCATATCATATTTTCTATATTTGTAAATATTATTTTTTAGGTAATTTATTGTCTATTCTGTATAACAACTACGGAATACTAAGCTATTATATTTATGATATTTTACAGTTATCGAGTTTAGTTTGGTACCCATCACCTTCACTATATATTACTTTTAAAATATTTAAGAACGCTATTTAGAACCTAAATATCTACATAAATTAGTCCACTGGCTTTTCATATTTCCCCTTTCCTAGATCAACTATTTATTGGAATCGTGTTGTTCCTGATGCCAATGTAATTTTCGGAATCATTTAGTAATTTCCACTAATAATTTAAATTTTCGCTGTGGCAAAGATTTACGCTATAGCCATATTGACTGGTTTCTGCACCTCAACTCATCTACCTTTACCGTTATAGAAGAGTCAGATCCGGACAGAATTTATTTATTTACGCACTCATTAACCTGGTCAGAAGGCTCAGGTTGTTTCGGCAGCATGATGGTGTTCAGCGTCTCAAACAGGCGTAACTGGTTCGAACCTCGGTAATGAAAGAATTTTTAACCGTCGGGACTTGGTCGTAGTGTGCGATTTCTAAACATTAGGATGTGTGCCAAAGTCCTGGGTTAAACCTGCTACCTCCGCGCTGTGTAAGGAGCGAGGACACACGTGTCTTTGGGAAGAGTAGGCTTAATGGGCCGGCACCGGTTTTAAATTTCTTCCGTCTTTCATCTCTCACCACAACATAAAAAAACACTTCTCCTTAACACACACATCATCACCGTCAGCTAAACTTAAAATGACACGAACATTTTCACACTGTGGAAGGGGAAAATCTTAACTGGAACCCATTTTAGTTTCATAAATTGAACCTTGTGACCTTTTTTTTTATTTGATGCTTTCTCTAGAATTTTACGGTCTGCAACACGTCGTCCTGTATTTTGTTTTAGTTTAACTTCCGTTTAACTGTTACGTTCACACATTCGTTGCAGTTTCTGTTGCCAGATTTTGACTATCCCTAATGGGTGGGTGTACCGTACTAAGATCTTACATGAAAATTCTAAAAGTTTGGCATTCAACCAGAACCTACCAAAGGAGATATACTTAGCCTGGTTGCCAGTTACTTTTTCCTTACATACCTTAACCAGGTAATCCTACTCTAACAGCCACTAAATTGTTTAAAATCTGTTATTTCTTGCGAGAAATGCAAAAAAAAAAAAACTGTTATTATTTTATGTGAATCGTACGTGGTGTAAGTGTGTTCCACAGGAACTTACAATTTTCGGATTAACTATATACTTTTGGAATGAATTTTTAATTTGCTGGTACTCGTTTAAAAAAAAAAAATGATAAGTTTGTAACTGCGCTAAAATGTAATCTAGTCAGGGAAATTATTTGAAGCAAAAACCTGAGCAAATTAACTTTTTACAGCGACGTTATCAATGTTACGATTATGTTCAATGTTAATATTATAAATTGATTGAATTGTGTAATATAAATCTGTTTAATTAATGTCACGCAAGTTTGTTTGTGTTGTTTTCAGAAGGAGTATTATAGATACATCAAGGGAATCTTGTACATCAAGTCAAACTTATTTAATGGTACGATGAGTTTCGACCCCAGAACTATGTATAAATCTAACTGTTGTTTTCTGTGTTAGCTTGATCGCGGTAGTAAAGTGAAGAAATACAACAATTTCATTGATACGAAGACGTCGTAGTGAAATTACTGAAAATAAATACACTGCAGTACAGTATAAAGAAATTACAAAACAGTAGTCCAATAAAGGAGTGGCTCCATTAAGTACTGTAGTGGTTCTCCGAATTTTCCTCTTTCTCTGAGCGTTTGCGTGACGAAGGCCGTAGTTATAATACCCACGGAAGCCCCTGTTTCATTTCACTCCAAGCACTCCGAGGTTTAAGAGGAGACAACTGCTTGTTTTACTATTACGTATACCTTTTTCCATATTGACACTGTTTATTTCTGGTGGGTGAACGGTAACTTTGGGCCTGGAATTTGAGAGGACTTGGATTCCGGCCATCTTGGATCGCTTTTCCACGTTCCCGAAATCACTACAGGCGAATCTAGGGATGGTTCCTTCATAAAATTCCGAATCTTATTACTTGACGATACTACACACGTGGCTCTAACGATCAATCTATCGTTCAGCCTTATAAAATACAACATTTAATCTATGTGCGTGGCGAAGGATGAATCGCACAAGAAATAACTCATAGTTAAATATTGCTCTCGAAACAGTGAAACTAGAAAAACGTCGCGGTTCTGCTGCAGGCAGCAAGCATCATTCAATCCGTGTGATATAGGAAAGTTTAGATCAGTCTCATACGAAAGATCACCAGGTTAAACTTCTGTATGCGATACATCAAAACATCAATTCTCTTGTATAAAATCTTCTAAGGCTCCGGAAGATGGAGCCGGAGGCAGGCTTCGAAAAGTCGCCCTACATTGACGCGCTACCTCGGTGGAAAGCCTTAGAAGATTTTATACAACTGACACACCGAGAAAGCTTACATTCGTTCATCAATTCTCTTTTTTAGTGTTTTATGCCCTGTCACCTTCGAGATCTTTATAGAGGCGGGAGACTGGGGGCGTGGAACGGAAGGAATTCGTCCATGACCTTTTGAAGGAATCATCTCAGTATTCTACTGGAGTCATTTTGGGGAAACTATGGAAACTGAATCTGGATGGGCGGACCGGGAATCGAACTCGCGTTATCTCGAATGGCAGGTCAGCTCACCCAGCAGGCTAGGTGTCAGTCTCACTGTAGTAGTTTTCGGCTGTACGAATTCGTTATTATTAGCGGGAGAAAAACATAACAGGAAGTCAGATATAAACCTGATCCATATTATTATGTCACAAAATATGCTGCACACCTAAAAATAAAAAATAAGTATCACTTGGGGAGTTGGAACCATTACTTTCATACATTTTTTGTCGTATTCTTAAGGTAGTTTGCTATTGTTCGTGAAATTCAGCTTGTTAGTGGGAGAATTTTGCATAGTTATAATAATTAATTCATCATGAACTCTCACTAGGCATTACCCCTGTGGCATGCAGGCTTCACGTTTACTCCAGACGTTTCTTCCCATATCCTTTTGGTAGTATGGTTAAGCCGGGAAACAATGGAGTCATTTGCTCGATACTGTTCCTCTGTAACTTCTTGAGCAAAGAGCGGAGGCAGATAAATGGTTGGAGTCTTGTTGAAGTTTCACGCAGGAAGCGGGCAACTCAATTTCCTGCCTCATGTTTACCGTAATGATCCGGTCGGGATAGCTTCGTTGTTATTCACCTCTGGCGGTCTTAGCTTCAGCAGAGAACTGAAATAAAAAATTTCTTTGCATGTAGTAATGTCGACTAAACCTTCACTATACCACTGACCGTATGACTTCTAAACCAGATCCTTAGTAAGGGAGCGTGCATAAACTGCGTGGCTTGGTCGAGGGGAGGGGAGCGGAGGGGAGGGGTTGGCAGGAAAGCTACGTTGGGCTACGTGGGGGGGGGGGGTTGACAGAGCCAGGCCACGTAGCTTTTCATTCATATTATTTGTAAGAGTTAAAATGAGGTACAGAACACACAATAGCATGTAAATATTTATTTCCATCATTTAATTATCTCCGTATGTAATTTACAATAGTCTGAAAAGTGAAAACAGTACAAAATGTATTCTGGAATCAATAGGAAATACGTGTGGGTGAGGGGGGAATCACAGGAGGTCAAAATGGAACTACGGGAACTACGAGTTTGCCGAAAGGTATGTCTTTTTGTCGATTAAACTTGCTTTTGGTGTACCTGGCCTTCGATATCACGACAGCGTAACTGTTATGAAAATACTGTCACTTGCCATTCCAGTTTCTTTTAATCATATCTAACATAATACAAGAACATGCAGCTTGATTTTTTTTATTTTTTTTTCACAAGAGATGTCCAGTTCTGTTGTAAATATGTCCTAGGGGATATCACGTTTCAGTTATCGTCTGTCTGTAGTGCTACGTGTTTAGCTTTATTCCTACCGCGTATTCCAGCTTGGTAGAACGGAGAGTGCATAGTGAGCCTCAAGAGACCATGACTGACTGCCACTCGTATCTCCAGACGTCTGGAGACAAGTGGCGTCCACTTAGAGGGTGCAGTGGCTCCACATGCTCCAGCGCTGTACGTCTGGAAATACTGTAGCTCTCATCTCACTGTGAGTAATGTGCCATGACCTCAGACATTTCTTTCCATTAGTCGTTTAAATTAGCGATGTTAGTACAACTTCTTGCCATGCTGATTTAAAGCAAGTTTTGTGCTCCCACCGAGGTAATAAAGACGATGGATAGCGTGCGTGGTGTATACAAAAATAACATCAGAAAGTAGTCGTTGAAATACATATAACGAAACATCGATTTAAATAATAATAATAGCAATAATTTTGTCCCTGAGCAAGAGGACGTTGATGGACGAATAGTCAGAGAATGCAGAATGTTTAAGACTTGCTGGACGGAGTAATGTTATCTGGGATTGATTGTTCAGCAAACTGAAAAATTTAACTATAAAAATTTGTTTAGAAACGCCCTAATAGTTAAGTACTGCAACGATGTTTTTCAAAAAGAGGTTGGTAAACCAGAAAAAAATTGATTTGTTGTTGAGTCGTCGGGGAACATAAGAAATGAATAAATCTACAGGAATAGAGAACATGATGAACGAAAACAGTAAGCCTGAAAAAATATGCTTTTACTTCTTGTAAATGATTTATGTTGCTTTTAATGACGTACGAATATTATAGCGATAAAAGGGTCTTTAGCGTCCAACTAATCAATTTGTTGTGACAAAGAAATATCAGATTATATGTTAAACCTCTGGTTTAGTCAATATCTAAAACTTGTTTGCAAAAATACATGGTATAGGGTCAAACTTATATAACCAACTCCAACGTTCTCTGTGCAATTTTAGAAATATTCTAGCTCTCTATCCTATTTCCTCCGCAACCCCACCGGAGCAGGAGATGGATTTTCGGATATAAATACCAATTAACAAATGTAAATAGTAAGTAACTATTAGCTATAAAAATATGCAGCAAAAATAAATTAAACAGTTGCATTGGCGTTATCTTTCAGCTGGTAATTAATTAATAATTTACGGCAGTTTCTAATATTGATCAGGAGTTGGGCTGGAACTCTGATTACAGTGTCGTAACAATAGGGTGGCAGGACTGGCAAAATGTCATGGACCCACAGCCGGAGGGGTCCTATAGCTGGATGGTGTTCCGGTTTGCCCCCCCCCTAGATCCGGCACTGTGGGAGGGCCCTTCCGATTAATTTGCCACGGGCCTCAACGGTATAGTTACGCCTCTACCTCAACATCTATTTCTGCAACAGTTCAAACCATATGAAAGAGGGCAACATCAGCGGAACGGTTTTCGTTTACATGCTGATCCAGAAAAGTATTCGTCCATGCACCACTAATAGCTACGTTTATGCATATTACACCAGTATGTGGAGAAAAGGGGAAATTTCGCAAGAATATTAGGCTGTTATAAATCAGTAAGCATGCTGCGTCTGTCTATCTCTTTGTCCAGGCCGAGTCAATTTGGATGGAGTTTTCACAATTTAAAAGCTATGGTCTAATTTAAAATATGCGGAGTATCCTGTGAATGGAGAACGGAGCAAGAAATGTTCATTCGTTCGTATCGAGAACAGATAAGCGCCAAAGATGAAACTGTATCTCACATGAACACTCCATTATGAGATACCCCCCAAAGATCAGAGTACAATACATAAAAACTCTAAAATATTTGGACGCTTTTTAATATTGTTTATTTAATATTTAACTTTGGTTATTTATTCCTTCAGTCTTTTGAAATAATTTACGTTAGAATACACAGACAACTTTAATTAAATCGCTACATTATAAATCAGTGTTTTTCAACCTTTCTGAAAACGCGATGCCCGTTACAAGTATTAAAAAAAAAAAAAAAAAAAAAAAAAATTGGCGACCCCACAGGTCCATAATAAAATTTTGGTGACGCTCCAGATATATAATAAAACTGTCACTGATTTAAAAAACGAAAGATTTTTTTTTTTCTACTGAGAATATACTTACTGATCGAGAACTCAAGTACTATAACTCAGTGATATATTGTTTGCGGCGTTGTCCGAGCACGCCAGCAAGTACGGATACTGGATATTACATCCTTTTTTTTATGGATACGCCAGTTCAGATAGTTGATTTGACGATGAAGACGAAAGAATTTAGCTACTGACGGCATATTTAAAAGGGAATTTAATTCGCAAACTATTAACATCTGCTGAATGAATAAAAAAGAAGAATATTCAGAGCTGGTAAGGGAAGCTTTAATTAGTGCCATTCGCCATTTCATACCTATGTGAACTAACGTTCTCTTCAATGGTGAACATAAAAGGAAAAAAAATAGGCTCCAGTTATAAAATGATTTGGTTATTTGCATCTCAAAAATACAACCACGATTCAACAATTTATTAAAACATAAGCAGACACAACCATCTCAATGAAAATGTTTTATTTTAATTGTAGTATAAGAACTACAATCCTTGCTTTTCACGTTTACCTGGCTTGCGACGTGACCCCGCGAGCAAGACTTGGCGACCCCATACGGGTTGCGACCCACAGGTTGATAAACACTGTTATAGATTAATACTGCAATAAGCGTAACGAAATTGTGGAATTTAATTTATTACTCACACCAAAGAGGAGAAAACAAGCGAGAAAATGCTAGTAGATTACAAATCCGTCAAAAACTGGTATTCTTGACTCATAATTTTAATTTACGGAACCCGCCGGGTGAAAGATGCTCCACCAGCTGCACAGTTTTACGTTTTAAATACGTTCATGTCGAATTCCGTGACCGATTTTTTTTTGTTTATTGTTTTAATTTTGTAATTTCACATTTAATGGGCTCTCCGTTGACAAGTCATAGACACCACCGCCTAAAAATAAAAGAAGTAAAAGTAATAATGTTTTCCGATAGCAGAGCAGCTGATACACAGTGTAGTTGGATAAGCTGGTAGGAGTGGTTTGCGACAAGTAGCAGTGTGGTCCAAGACACCGACACAAATTTGGATTTATGTGAGCCACACTGCGCACCAGTCAGTTGATCAGCGTGGCGAAATGACACATTCTTTGCCGGCTTGTTTGTAGATCGGACAATGGGGTTAGTGCACGCATCAGACCGACGTTTGCCACTGTGCGAGTAGAAGTGACGCCCTCCCCTGTGCAGCTGCCACTATTGCTGTCCATGGCACCCGGTGTTTCCTCGTAGCCGAGTTTGCACAGCCGTTGGGCGTGGCCAACTGGACCACTGGTCGTACAAAAGCCGTGCATACATATTGGAGCGGCTTCATTAGGGGTCCAGCCGGCACGGTGGGCGGTGCGCACACTTGCTGGTCCGTGACGTCACGGATGGGCAGTATAGCCCCAGCAGATTGCAGCGTGCTTCTTATTCGAATATGGAGCAAAACAACTACAAGACAGAGAAGAAGAAATAGTGATAACCGGGGATAAATATGGTGAAGAGAATTTTGTCTGAAAATAAACACAAGGAAAACTGAATTAATTATGGTCATTTGCAGTGGCAACAGTAAAAATCATAAATCTAAACTGAAAAATTTGCTATAAAAAAAAAGAATATATTTGTTAATCTAGAAGTAAAATTACGAAAAACACACAGAAGACAATCAAATTAAAAGAAAACTTCAGTTAATTATTGCATGCATCTAATGTATCTTTTTATTGAAAATAAATTGTAAACGTTTCTGCGGCTAGAAAAGGGGCAATATTCTAATTGAGGAGCTGAAGAAGGATGTTAAAATTAAGAACAAAAGGACTTAGAAATAGGTGAAGAAAACAGGAATATTACAACAACAAAAAAAAAAAGGCATTATAATGGAGGTGAAAACTGTTAAATATGAGACTAAGTTAACGAGGCCATATAGTTAAATAACTACGCGTAAATAATGAAACCAGCCAAACATTGAAAGGAATGCTACTTGCTAGTAGCCAGTAGAAAGACTCAACATGTTAAGCTCTAAACATATGCGAATATTTCACTCAGGTATTTGCCCAACATACGAAAAAATTATTATATCCATCTAATGTACGAATATGTAAAAAGAGTATATTATTTGCTCTGCAAATGTGTGATATTAACTAAAAAAAAAGATTAAAATTACCTACAGTTAATAAAAAAACTCAGATTATTATCTTAGGGCTAATATTCCAATGAAAAAGGTACCAATATTATCAGTAAAATAACTGAGGTAATGCTTTAAGAATACTTTCATAATTCTGTATACTGATTTTCAGTATAATGTACTGCATACGTGATTTAGTAACTATTTGTTTTTGTAAGCAAAATGTTGAAAGCGTACTTGTCATCCAAGTAAGTTTGTCGTATTTTAGGGTATAAAAATGATGAACAGCTTCATGTATCGTACCATAATATTAGATTTATCTGTCAGTTTTCTGCGAAACTAGTGCTCTATGACTATGTATTGTTCTCGACTTGGTAATACCTGCTTCAGGTACCGGTGTTGAATAAACTTTCATCGCCTGCCCTGGTAACACAGAGCACATAAGCTGGCTTCACTTTGCAAGGGTCATCAATGGGTGGTTTTAATTATTTATTCTGTTCATCTTCTGCTGTACTTCCGAGACAGAGAATAACAGAAACACATTGAACTCAATGGGTGACCAAAATCCAATTTTGTTGAAAAAAAAAAATCCTCAGTCAGCAGTATGTGGGCAGCGGGATAGCGCAAGTGTTACTGCACAATTTTCCAAAGTCCTGAATTATCCGAAACGTCTCAGCAGTGAGTTATAGTCAGGATTAACAACAGTGTTGATGGTAGTTCATGTGTAGGTCATTATAGGCGGTAAAGGACTGGGGACAAGGAACGGGAATGAATTCGACCATGACTATTTGAAGGAACCATCCCGGCTTTCGTCTGGAGTGATTTCGGGAAAACGTTAAAAATTGAAATCTTGATGGCTGGATGAGGATTCCTTCCGAATGCGAGGCCAGAACGAAACCTCTCCTCCACCGCACTCGGTGTCTCTCGTCTACAGTATAAACAACACACGACACGAATCGCACATCATCACAGTAATAATTCGAGTATACAAAAACGATTACCAACGATCGACATGCAATAGGGAAGGTGAGGGGAAAGCTGCTAAGTATTCAGAGTGGTTGCCGTCGAGAGCTTGATTTCTCCATGCCGCCGCCTGCGACTGGATGATCATCTACGGTGACTCAGTCATTTGTGTGGGTTAAAATAAATGCAAATTAAACTTTGCTTTAAGTCTATATACTGAAAACAAATTTGAATTAGATTGGTTGATATTATTTCTTTCATTTATTTTCATTAATGCTTAGCATCTCTATACACTACAATGGGAGAAACATTACTGATCATGGTGGGTTAAACGCTCTGGACTCGCATTCGGGAGGGCGTCGGTTCGAATCCCCGTCCTGCCATCCAGATTCAGGTTTACCATGGTTTCCCGAAATCATTCCATGTGAATTCTGGAATGGTTCCTTCAAAAGCCGCCCTTCTGTTTTCAACTCTAATGATATCGACGTCGACGAGGCGCGAAGCCATAATCGAAAAAGAAAAAAGAAAAATGGAAGAAACATTCATTCACATAATTGTAAGCTTTCAAAAATTTGAAATCTTAACTTTTTATGGTAATAGGAATTGTTTTGACTTTTAAGAAACGATAAGGGATCAACATGAAATTTCAGAGTAAAGTACACTTAAAAATTGTTTTATATTCAATACCGGAGGGAAATATTTGCTTCAAAGGAGTCATCAAAAGAAGATTAGGATCATCAAGTAGTCTACTCAGCAGGAAATATATTTTGATATCAAACGCTGATCTAATACTCGTAACGATCTTCATTAAAGTCTGTGTGTACAGTACAACATTTTATGGAAGCTCTGGAGAGAGAGTAAATAAAACAAACCGAAGCTATCGAAATTCGATGCTATTGAACCTACATTAAGAAGCCAAAGCCTCAAATATTTTAATCGTAGTTGTTTTTTTAAATTTATTTACCGAAAATAAAGCAACCAAGATACTTCTATAGATTAATTACTTTAATGTTTTCTTACTTCGCCGAAAAGTCCTATCAACTTCATTCTGTGTTCGTTATTGAGACTGATCTGGTGGTGAGTTACGTACTGTAGTACTAAAAACGTTTATGTCACCGGTGTTCGCACATTATCTCGCCCTGTTAACCCACTGGCAGATGTGATTATCTCTGAATGACCCGCGCCACCCCTAAAATCGCACCTCAATCCGCGTGACTGGCCGTGCGCCTGGCAGCCTCTCAACCCGCAGTACGTGCCTGTCCGGACAACGCGCCACCGCGCTCAATTAAACATGGCGGACACGGTCCACCGTCGACAGCTCTGCCCCGACCAATTAAATTTTCGTCTGATATCGACTGCCCGCCGTCCCGCACTTTGACCTTTCCAGTACTCGCGCAGCCATCACTCTGACGAGGCTTGGCTTCCAACTGCTTAATTGCGCGTGCTACTAGTGCTCTGACAGGACAAGATCGTCTGTAAGAGATCGGTCAGAAAGTAGTCGGCGTTGCTACGCTATTCATTAAACGTATGTGTTTCCCAGTAACGCAGCGTCAAAGCCCTGTTCAGGTATCGTGTTTATGGATGAACGGTCTTTAAAAATTCACCGATAATAATAAGAGGTACTGTGAGGCATGTAAGAAGGGAAAACACTTGTGTTTGTTTGGTTGTCTGAATATGTTTCATTCTTTTTAGTATTATTTTCTTCGCGGAAATCAACCTCCTGTCCGCAAGTAAAGATACTAAAGCTAATCGTAAAAAGGTGTTTAGGGTCAAATATGGGAGAAATGGTATTATTCTGTTCTGTGAGTAGTGAATTTTTTATTAAGATTTTTTTAACAAATTTTATTGCTTTATTCATTATTCTGCGATCTATATGTCAAATGAATATTAGGTTTTTATGACCAGGTCTTTTTGTCTTCAGTTGATACGGCAGTTGAATGTATATTGCGACTGTAGGACCGAGGAGGGTGGTGTAACGGTTAGCATTCTAGCCTCGCATTCGGGAGGACGGCGGTTCGAATCCCCGTCCGGGCATCCAGATTTGGGTTTTCCATGGTTTCCCCAAATCACTCCAGGTGAATGCCGGAATGATTCCTTCTAAAAGGCCATGGTCGAATTCCTTCCCATTCCTTGCCCCCCCACCCTTTTCCGTCTCTAAAGACCTCACTGTTATGAGACGTTAAGCAGTTTAAAAAAAAAAGGGACTGTAGGGTATTTTTATAAAATTCTAATAATGTTCCTAAAATTTCAGATAAAACAAAAAGTTTTACTATAAAAAAATTAAAGCTCGACTTTTATGATAGTTTCCGTTTAGATGCTTCTTAAATTTTTCCATGCATCCACACGTATATTTCAGGATGATTCCGTAGCAGTTATACGATCTATTCGAGTCGTCAAAGCAGCAGTAGAGAAGGTGTTAGTCACCATTCAATGGTGAGGTAAATAGACACGTGGTCAAACGACTGATTGGAAAGCGTCGAAAGGCGTGGAGGCTGCGCTGAGTTTGTTCGTGAGCTGTGGGCGTCGTTTGCTCAATGCGGGGGGGGCTAATCGAGGATAATTGAAAGAGCTCGGCGTTTGAAGCGCACTAACACCTGGTCCGCCAGCACGGCTACTACTTCTCAGATAACATGCGGGCTCTCTATCTACAGGCCAACAGCACTGACTTTAGGCCATTCAACTAACGGAAAGGTTTCAGTTATTAGACAGGAATGTGTAAATGTAATCTTGCTCATCGACGTCAACATTATTAAGGCTGGAAGATAAGAAGAAAGGAGCTATAAGTAATTCCACTGTCGCCTTTTGAAGAGACCAGCCCTATATTTGCCTCGAAGAAATTTTAGTGAAGGGCCCAGTAGAAGAGAAGGAAACGAAATGAAACTTCACTGGTTGAGGGACTATGTGACAGTATTTCAGTGATATACAAGGGGTGATCAAATGAAAAGGTACGAAATGACGTAAAACCGTAACAGGTAAATATTTGCATATTCCGCCATGGGAGAACGTAGCGAGACACCTCGGGATGCGATTGGAGTCTCTGACTGGGATCGGAGCATGCGCGGGCGCCCGCATGCGCAGTAGAGAGCAGAGGCTCTTATCAAAAGCTGCGTCGAAATGATGCGGCAGTCCGTATGAGGACAGGATGGCGTACAGGTGGGGGATGTGTACTGTGAGACACTCCCACGCCTACGCAGATCCATCAAGAACAAAAGACCGGGGCTGCTCACGGAGGGTGTGGTTCTGCTCCATGATAACGCACGTCCACACGTCTCCAGAGTCACACACATGGAACTGGCCAAGTTCAAGTGGGAGACGTTGGACCATCCGCCCTACAGTCCGGACATGTCGCCCTGCGATTTCCATGTGTTTGGTCCACTGAAGAAACACCTGAAAGGGAAGCGCTTCAACTCGGACGATGTACTCAAGGACGCTGTGAAGGACTGGGTCTCGTCACGGCCACAGGAATTCTGGGAACAAGGAATCCTGCTGCTTGTTCATCAGTGGGATCGTTGTGCTCAGGCCTATTGTGTATATTTTGAATAAAGTCTACATTTGTACCAACCGTGTCGTTTCGTACCTTTTCATTTGTAAAATCGAGTCAAATTTAGAAACTTTACTTATCAGCATGACGTTGCACCTCTAGAATGGATGCACGCGTTAATTCCGTTGGGAAGGGTGTCATAAACCCGTTGTATCCTCTGTTGATTCAAGCTGGCCCACAACTGCTGTAATTGGTCCTTGATACTGACTCTTTGGATGGTATCGACGGCTGAATTGGTTCTATACATGTTTTATCGGGGATGATCTGGGGATCTTGCTGGACATGAGAATAACCAAACGTCACACACAAAATTCTTAGAGACTCTTGCCGTCTGTGGACGAGTATAGCCCTGTTGAAAAATTGGCACCAAGTTGCTGTTGCATCAGAGGTAAGCGCTTGTGAACAAAGGTCGTATCGTTGTGCCGTCGGAGTTTCCTCAGTCACTGCCAGCGGTGATCTGAAGTCCTACCTCACGGCTCCCCACACAATGACGCAGTAGTAACACCTCTGTGCCTTTCCAAAACATTTGAAGATTGAGATCTCTCCCTAAGTCTCGCCATACTCGCTGACGATGGTCATCCATGGAAGTGCAGAACCGCGATTGTGTTCAGCGATGAAGTGGAAGAAGCTTTTCATGACCAACCGAAGTACTCCGAGCGGTATTTGGATACTTAACCAATGTAAGTTCATCTCTGAAGTAACACCGTAACACCAGAAAGTATGCGACTTTGTGTTGAAAATGGTATTAAAACTACTTATTGGCGATTAAAGTGAAAGGAAATAATGTCAGAAATAAGAGGTTGACGGAAGAGCTGCGCTGGGTTTATTACTACTCAAAAGAACTGATGAATACACATTATACTAGATGGATAAGCTGTTGAAGATTCTGTCAGATAAAGAAATAACTCTGAATCAATCAAATACTGACCAGTGGAACCCTATCTAGCTTAAAATTCCTTTGCGAGCCGACGAAGGGTGCATTAATAAATAAAAACGAGCCATTGCCTAGCAATGCGTAGACTAAAATGTTAAGTTCTTCACGATTGTCAAAAAGACTCCCCTCTTTTCTTTGTGAGTTGAATGTGGTTTGTTTCATTGCCTGATTAATGTGTACTATGAAGTTTTAGGACCATCATGGTGGTGGATCGATTTATCAGGAAGATGTAGGAACTACTGACAATAAAGGTAACAATGCTTGCGAAAGTACTGTATACTGTTACTGGAAAACCTCCTATGTCAAGCGGTTTTTGTCCAGTATATTCGCGCTGGGAAAGATACTCTAATACTTCATTTTACCTAAAAAAAAAAAAAAAAATACCTTGAAACACACAAACTGAATCAGTGCTAACTCCCCTTATACAAGTTACGTAAGTTCGCAGCGAGGTATTCTGATTCTTCTTACTGACACTAAAACAGTTTAGAAATTTACTTACGCTCTCCTGGTTTTTACGTGTGAAATGAACTGATACAGGCTTTTATAGAATTTATATTTGTGAAGAGCAGTCTCATATTTATGTATATGGCCAAAAATCACGTTAAAATACGGATAACCATTTGAGGCGACCGAATAATTAGAAATACATTGAACACAGCGTGGAGGGAGAGCAGTAATTTTATGTCTTAGTATGCAGAGGGAATCGGGTTCGGAACCTGGCCTGCATTTTATATTTGTATTTTTTGTTTATCCTGAAGCCTGTTGAGACGAATGTCGGAATGGTTCCTTCATAACAGGTAAAGGCCGAATCCATTTCTTTTTCTTACCATTCTTGTATGTACCAAGTTCTATAGAGAGCGAAAGGAAATAGCTCTCTGCTTTCCAGTTTCAACGACCAAGTTGTCGATTAACTGTAAATCCCTAATTAGAAGGGATTCATCGTAATATCAAAATCAAATTTCGAACTATTCGGTGTACTTCACCTGCATGAACCTCTGAGATGTGAACGAGTTTAAGTAAGAGTGTCGGTTAGCCAGACTTTGTGATTGTGTCGCGCGGCGTGCACGACAGAAGGTTGTTCGGCGGAACATACATTTTTAACGCGCGGGCGTGGGCGACTCCTTTGTGAGTGTGCAGACAATAATTCCCATTGGTTGACGTCATAGGCGCGTGCGGTCTCCCCTCTGGTGTGGTCCGGAGCTGGCAGATGTCAGTTAACAAAGTGAACAGTCGCTCACAGGCCACCGAGATGGAAACAGCAATCCATTCGTCTGTCCAGATGAAACGCTTCATGTACGTCTATCGTGTCAGGTGTATCTCAGTTTATAAGTTGGAAAAGAATTATATGTTGTGGTTTTACCAGACAATATAGCACTAGCAAAAAGAGCCTTCATGAAAAAGATAAATCTTTTAGTTTCAAATATTGACCTAGGAATTAGAAAAAATCTATGTGTGGAGCACAGCACTTTACGATAGCGAAACATGGACTTTCGGAATACCGGAAAGAAGGAAAATTGAAGCATTTGAAATGTGGTGCTACAGAAGAATGCTGAAAATTAAGTGGACAGACAAAGTAAGAAATGAATGAGTTTTGTAAATGATGGGTGAGGAAAGGAGTTTGTGGAAGAAGCTTACAGAAAGAAGAGACAGGCTGGTAGGTCATATTTTGAGATATTCTGAATTGGTTAATTTGCTGGTGGAGGGAACAGTCGAAGGTAAGAACTGTAGAGGAAGACAGAGATTAAAATATATGAAGCAGATAATTGAGGACGTGGGTTGTAAGGGATATGTGGAGATGAAGTGGTCAACACAAGATAGGAAGGGAAGGAGAATTTTATCAAGCCACTCGAAAGACTGATAACAGCAAAAAAAAATTCTTGACTGGACTCGAAAAACACGATGCAGTAGTCAGATGTTGTACCACCTGAGGTACGTGATCCTCGATGGCTGCATTCAACTTAGTCTTATGAAATTTTAACGACGCTCTCTGTCATCGAGGAGGAGGGTGATGGTCTCTTTACTATCCTCTGTACCGACCTGGTTTACGTCAGCCTGACGGTCGCCCCTCGTGAGTAATTGCTTTTTAACTAAGTAATAAGTTCGCTCGCCCTCAAAGTGCGGCTCCGGCAAGGTTCAGGTGCAGCCATCAAAGGCCGTGCGAGCGCAGACGCGCTAGTCCACGCCTTTCCTTTGACTCAAAGACAGCTGGTGCTCCACAACAGCTGCGCGGGACCACCCACGCCGCCGGCTACCGAGGCGTCCTGCCCTGTTATTACTCTGCAATTCAAAGCATCCTTCTCGCGTTTACTGCACATGTGAGGGCGGAAGGGCATTGTACTTTTTATTGGGGGCTTAAGGTCATGCGCAATTCACAAACCGAGCGTGGTGGGTGAACGGTTAACGTTCTGGCTTCGCAATCGGGAGGAGGTGGGTTCGAATCCCCGTCCGGGCATCCAGATTTGGGTTTTACATGGTTTCCCCATATCACTCCAGACGAATGCCGGGATGCTTCCTTCAAAAGGGCCATGGCCGAATTCCTTCCCGTTCCTTGTCCTCAATCCTATCCCGCCTCTAATGACCTTAGCCGTCGACGAGGCGTAAAGCCATAAGAAAAAAAAGCAATTCACAAAACTGAATATTAGAAAGCTTACGAAACCACGCCTCTTCCCACTATGTGCATTCTAATTCCTTTAGCACAAAGGAAGAATCGGTATTTACATACATCGCTGCGCTGTGATACGTATGCATTTGTGACCGAGCGTGGTAACTTCTTGTCCTCGCATTCATAAGGTGGGTTCGAATCCTCGTCCGGCCATCCAGAATTGGTTTTTCCATGGTTTCCCTGAATCACTCCAGGCAAATGCCGGTATGGTTCCTTCAAACGGTCTTGGCGAATTCCTTCCCATTCCTTGCTCCCAATCCTGTCGTGCCTCTAATGACCTCGACGTAGACGAGGTGTAAACGGAGCGTACACAAACTACGTGGCTCGGTCCAGGGGGGAGGGGTTGTCTGGAAGGCTACGCTGGGCTACGTGGGGGGAGAGGGGGAGAGGTGGGGGATTCCGAGCCAGGCCACGTAGCTTTCCTATCATAACATTTTTCACAGTTATAATGAGGAACAGAACACACAACAGCATGTGAATATTTGTTTCTCCTCACTTAATTATCTCTGTATGTAATTTACTATAGTCTGACAAGAGAAAACAGTACAAAATGTCTTTTGGAATCAAAACGGAAACGTGCTACGTGTGGAGGGTGGGGGAGGGGTAGAGACAAAAGCTACGTGGGGGAGGGGATTCACAGGAGACCCAAATCGAACTACGTGGTTTATTTCACGCTCCCAAAGACATAAACAAAAAAGAATACGTTTGAAGAGGAAACATTTCATTATCTATGAAATGAAATTAAATAATAGCAGTAAATTCTATCGAAAAATAAGTCAGTTATTTGTTAAATTATTCAAAAAACTAGTCATTGTCTATAAAACTAGAAAGGATTTTAAGGACGATTGTCTAAAGCACGACTCTTCTGTGCACATTTGCCACATTATGTCATTAAACCCTTCTTATATTTACTTACCTCAGCCACCTTGACAGAGGCCGTTTAGAATATTATATATTACCTCCCTTTGTACATTCGTTGCACGTATTCAGAATTCTACCTTAAAATACATCTATGTATATAAAGATGTATGTATGTTTGTTTGTTTGTTTGTATGTTTGTTTGTTTGTTCTTCACACAAATCCACAGTTTTCATCCGATCGCGCTGAAACTTTGCACACTTATCCTTTGAAACAAGGAGAAAAATACTGTCTACATTTGGTCTACAAATTATCTGTATAAATAATACATGTTGTCTTATAATTTCGAAAAATTACTGAACGGCGATAGACAGACGCGTTGGATGTGGAGGTCTCTGTACACTTTTTCCGTGTAGCGGTCAGGTGGCTAAGTGGTTAAAGCGCTTGCTTATTGACGTTTGGTTTGCGGTCTCCGGTTCAAATCTCCGTGGGGGCTAAGATTTTTTTTTTTTTTTTTTTTTGATCGTGAGAGTCACGTCTGTCCCGTCGGTTATTCGGATTGAATGTTAATCTGAAGAAATCACAAAGTTAGGGGTGCAATGCGAGGAAAATCGTAGGTAGTCTTGCAATGCTGTAGGTGTACAGTTTTTTACGTTATATTGATCTCTCAGGGGTGATTCGCAGTCAGTGTGTGTGTGTGTGATCTGTAGTAATAATACTATAAATGCGGAAGTAAGTCTCTGTCTTTTGTTACGTTTTGACGACTAAATACCTATACCGATATTGACGGAGTTTGACAAGAAAATCTGTAGGGAGGGCACAGGACATTTGTTTTCGGTATGATTAACAGTTTTAGTCATGAAATTTTGAGAACTTATCGTATGGTGACAGAGAGAGGGATGTGTGTGTTAGTCTATCATGTTGCGTCGCTTGCTCGAGCTGTGCTTCTCGCGCATTACGTGTATAATTTGTTAATAAATTTCGTTTAGAGAAAAACGTATTATTTAGTATAGACGTCAATTTTCTCTATCCTATTACTTTGTGTCTGCTTAAATGTTTCTGGCACCAGTTCATTTTGCCTTCTTTTTCGACATGCCTTGCGGGCGTAGACTGGCCTAAGTTGTAGCTCTAGCAGAACACGAGCAGCTAAAGTTATTAGAACCCAAGAATCGGTTGCTCATGCTGAAGAAAGAAGAAAAGACCAAGGTGAAATAAACCTACCATTAATTAACACCTCCCCCCCCACATCCCCTCACCTTCGTTTGTTTTTCAGTTTTTAATTATATTGGAAATTGATTCCCTTCAAGAGACAGGTTCGATGGTAGAATAATATAGTGATGGCTTTCCTGTCATATTATGCCGACTCGGTGTTGTTTCTGACAAATCTTTCGTTACCAACAACTTTCTATATTCAATTCTGGCAAAGAAATTTTTAATCCACGCGTACGAAGTCGCAGGTATCAGCTATTTATCTAATATAGCATTTGACCGCTGCTTCACGCGCGCGTGCCTTGGCAGGTGTAGAAATTATTTACCGATTTTATTCTCTTATCAGACATTAATGTGGAAAGGCATGAACTGTTAATGTATTCTGAATAGTTTCGTTTGTTTCGGTTAATACGTTAGGTTCGGTTGCAGACGATGTTGTCGGTCTATTTCACTCTCATTTAGCCGATTTCGGCGACATCTTTTAGCTGCAGAAGTTGACCCCGACAGATTAGATCTCTTTCGAAAGGGCATATCATAAACTTTTATACTTACCCAACTCACAGCACTAAACTTTGCCTGCGATTATATAGCTAGGTATAAGCTTTGTTAAGGATGTATCTGTGGATATAATGAAAAATATTGTTTCCATGATACTTAACTAAAAAAAGTTTATTTTTAAATGTGGATACCGAGGATTGCAACATAACCGCGGTGCCATAAATTTATGTAAATATAGCAGTAATCTACGACTTAGTCCTCTTGGAAGTGTGCTGAAATATAAAAATTCGTTACCAATAATCAGAGCATCTCAGTTTTTCTGATTTATTTATTTTTTGTTGTTTGGATATTGGTTTTATTTTATGTTGTTACACCATCAATTATTCCTGCTTTAAAATAGAAATTTACGTGAATTGGAGCTACTCTTGATTTCAAATCGTCGTATCATTACTGTCATTATTTCAGTCAGATATAATTAATCCAAAAATGTCGAGATGTGATCATGGTACAGTTTATGTAGTAACGTGCATGTAACTGAAACAATTATTTCTGAGTGGCAACATTATGGCAAGTTGTGAATCGCTTGAAATGCAACCTGACAGCTGATATGATGCTTTGTTACAGGCCTAAGAGACGATGCCTGCAGCTTTATAATCTACGCGGTGTAGCATTAGGATATGAAACATTTTTAATTTAAGTTTCTTTCAATATAGCCGTATTTTCTATGTAATTATTTCAGTCGCATGTAAGTACCTGGCGAAACAACAGCCTGGACCAGATGACAATTGACTCGTTTTGTTTAGCATCAGGCATAACGGGTTTAGTTTTAAAATTTACGCGGTGTAGAATAGAATTTTAGGATGCATTCGTTACCAATAATCACAGCATCTCAATTTTTTCTGATTTTTTGTTGTTTGGATATTGGTTTTTATTTTATGTTGATACACCATCAATTATTCCTGCTTTAAATAGAAATTTACGTGAATTGGAGTTAATCTTGGTTTCAAATCGTCGTATCATTATTGTCATTATTTCAGTCAGATATAATTAATTCAAAAATGTCAAAATGGATCACGGTACAGTATATGTACTAATGTGCATGTAACTCAAGCAATTATTTCTGAGTGGCAAAATTATCGCAAGTTGTAAATCGATTGAAATGCAACCTGGACAGTGATGACAGCTGATATGCTTTGTTATAGGCCAAATTATAATTTACACGGTGTAGCATTAGGATATGAAATGTTTTTTATTTGAGTTTCTTTCAATATATCCGTATTTTCTATGTAATTATTTGAGTCGCATGTACCTGAATTTTCGGATGCCTAATTATATTTGCACGTTATAGCCACGAGACATATTAATCGAATAAAGTACTTCCAAATATGTGCAATTCCGCACAAGTCATTATGAAAGAAGTATGTTTTATTACTTGCTGATATTTATAATACCTGTTTTTCAGACATCGCTCTTCGAGAAAAAACTGAATTTCGTATTTAGTATTGGCTTATTGTGGCTGTATTGTACAGCGATCACGTAGCAATTTTGTTCCAGAGACAAACTGTATAACAGTCTACCAGAGACAATACATGTCTTCAATATTAGTAATATAACTTTTTCGTAATTCAACAGACCTGTTACGATTCAAGTAAATGCTGATTATACTTGATTCACGTATTCTTTTTATTTTAAAGTACTGCGGTCCAGAAAAATGAATCGCAGAAGTAAAAAAAAAAGGGAAATCCTAAATTTTGTCAGGTCTCTTTATGAAAGGAGTGACCGTCTGAATGTGAATAATTATCTGTGGTCTACAGTTTCACATTTCTGAAGTTTTTTACTGACTTGCTTCTTCCCATGGTACATATTAGTCGTTACCTACTTCTGCAGATGTTGATCAGCAACATTAGCTTTAAAAATTTGGAAACACCATGCAAATTGATGCGGTAGTTTTTGTGTTATTAGAGATCAAGCCTCACTACAAACGCAGCTTGCTTACAGATTTATAATAGTATAGATTTTTCATTACTTCGAACTTATAAGCGGTGGCCCAAGCGTGATGGGTAAAAGGTAACGCTTTGGCCTCGCATTCGGGAGGAAGAGGGTTCAAATCTACGTCTAGCCACCCAGATTTCGGTTTTCCTCGGTTTACCGAAATTATTCCAGCAAATTCCGGGATGGTTCCTTCAAAAGGCCATGGTTGAAATCCTTTTTCCCTGTCCTTTTCAGCCTCTAATGACCTCGACTATGCGTAAAGCATTTAAAAAAAAAACTGCGAGAAGTGGCTTCTTTCTCTACCTCATACGCAGTATGCTGAAATTTTACCAATTTCGTCTCACCATGTTGAATTGATGTCAGGTGCAACTACGAATCACTTATTAAATCGCCTTAGGTAACGTCATCATCAGGTTATAGTAAAAAAAAAAAAAAACTGTTGCTTTTTTTGCTATTGTAGCGTACCGGATTATATGTTAGTGGCCATTGGATTTTATGTCTTGGTCCCTCTCCCAAGCTTTCAGGACACATTGCTGACGACTGGCAGAAATCTTATCCTTAAAAGCGATTACGCTTTATCTTTTTTTTCCAAAATTGTCTCTCTTTTTATGCTTACTTCTCCGTAAAGTTGTTGGAAGAAATGATTCATTTCAAGTAGTATTTAAATTTTTTCACATTAGTGAGGAACTTGCTCCCGAAATTTCACATGAAAGTAATCACAATTCCTCAGTTCAGTCAGCTGTACTCAATTCGATACGCTCACATACGAACCATAGCAAAATGCGTAATTATCCTGCAAACTTTTTCACTACTTCCATTCTCGATGAAGGGACATTGTTGTAATATATTGTGCAACTGTAGTTTCGTTGTTATGCTGTCTCCATCCAGAGAGCATGAAAAATACTTTAAAAGATAACAGGGACAGAATAGATTTTTTTAGCTTTGTTTTTTATCCGAACCCATCTGTTTCTTCGGTGACACCTCTGTATTTCGGTTCAGCGAAGAACATGTCTGCTAATGTTGGCTCATAAATACTTATCGAAGACTTTAAGCATAAGTATATTGGCATATCATTTGATTATAAACTCAACTGGACAGGACACGTTGGGCGGGTGGTAGGGAAAGGTTTCAAAATACTTCATTTATTGGAGAGGGTAATGGGATGTACCAGAGAAGTTAGGGAATTGGCTTACTAAATCTTTGTCAGATTGTGGTGTAGAATGGAACCCACATTTTGGGTATCGGCTAGATTTGTTACGTGTAAATTACCACAGAACACAATTAGTAACTGATATGATGAAGGAGCTGGATGGGATTAATTGAAAGACAGGGGAGAATGAGCTGTGATGAAGCTTGGAAAAATATTAGTGGGTGAATGTAAATAATAGTGCATCGAAGGAAAAATATAACCATAACCACAAACTGGTACTGGATTTCAGGTAAAAGAGAGTGGAAAAATTAAATGAGTCAGAAACTGGAATAAATTACCAAGGGAAATGATGTATAATTTACAAGAAACACAGAAAGAATTTAAAATTAAATTTCATAAAGAGTAAAAGTAGATGGGTGGGCGAATGTACACTCAAAGGATTAAAGATAATTAAAAAATAATATGAAGAAAAGAATAAAACGGCGACCAGGCAAATTTCCACGGGAGGATGCACTTCATTGCAATTAAAATAAATTAAATTTCAATCAACGTAACACAGAAATAATTTGAAAACAATTATTAATTTGAATTTTATTGATCACTGCTGCGCTTATATGTTGAAATAGACTGTAGTGATATTTTTTATTGACATCAAAAATCTGAAAATTTCTGGTTCCGCCAGTGGCGTCGTTTCTTACAAGCCGTTGTTTAGAACATATTAGGGGCACCACTCGAATAAAACCAGCCATGACTGAAACAGAACAGGAACCAGTGATCCTCGGAACATGTAACAAATGCCATGTCAAAATGTCACCGTACATTCCTAAGCCGTCCAGGGAAGTGGAGCTTGATTGTGTTCCGAAATATACTTACGTATAGGGTATTCAACCATAGTTTAACCATGTAGTTCCCATGCATACGTTACTGCTAGTCACAGAGCTGAGCCTCCAGACACAACACATCATGCGAAAGACAGACAAGTTTTTTGATTTATCCCACATCTTTTTTAATAAAAAATTTGCGGCCCAAATTCTTTTACCATGTTGAGCAAAATAAAGATGAAAGCTTTTTGCACCGTCGAGTTTCGACCACACAAGAAGTCCTGACCATTTCAGTTTTAGCGCGTACATTCGTAGCTGTAATACTAGGACTAAATATAACATCTACCACTATTAGAAGTCGTTGTCAATTTTACATAAAGGGACAAAATTCTCTTGATCTTCTTTATTAAGTGTTCTACACAGAAAATAAAATGTTACCAACAAAAATCTGACAGCTTTAAATCCATATTTAAAGCGTTTTTGTTTCAGAACCCATTTCACTCTGTGATCGAATTTTCTATTTCAAATTCGGTAACTGAAATGAACTGAGAAAGTAACTATGCTTTCGGATAAAGAAGGGAAAGATGAAAAGTTGGTGACATCCACTGGTATGTTGAACAATAATTTTTTGTGGAATTGTGTACAAAGTTTCTTAATAAATATTTGAAAATTACATTTAAATATACCTTTGTTATGGGGATTAGAGGCGGGAAAGGATTGGCGATAAGCAACTGGAAGGAATTAATCCAATTGCCTTTCCCGGCATTCGCCTGAAGTGATTTTGGGAAATCGTGGAAAACAGAAATCTGGATAGCCAGACGGGGATTCGAACCCACGTCCTCCCGAATGATAGGCCAGAGCGTTACCGCTCATTCACCACGCTCGATCAAATATACTAAAGTAACGTGAGATATCGTGTATTTGTAGTTAACACAGTAATATATATATATATATATATATATATATATATATATATATGGGATACTAGTTACCCCCGATTTCGTACGCGTGGACTTAACATTTTATTGCTGGAATTGGATATAGAAAGCTGTAAGTTACATAAAGGTGTCCCAAAAAGCACAGAGTCGGTATGACATGGCTACGAATCCGTCACCATACCATTCTACCACTAAACCTGTCTCATGAAAAGAACCAATTTGCAGCGTGTTTAAAAATAGTAACAAACAAAAGGAGGTGGAGGGGTGGTTAAGTGTCGTAGACTATCTACCACGGTTCCTACGGCAGATTTTTATTCTTGGTTTAAAATAATATCACTTACTGGGGACATATTATGTCAATATCATTTCTAACACAACGTTTTTGGTTCTTGCTGTCCTTTGTTAAGATCATACAGAAACTGATTGCGAGAGAAACAAAGTCTGAGCGACCGATATGACTTACACACACTATACGTCTGTCTGTCGCCATTCGCTTAATTCTCAAAATGTCATGACTAAATGTGTTATTTATCTAGAAAAAATTATCCTGTATCCTTCCTAATGGTACAAACTATAGCCTGTTTAGTTAGCAGAGGCGGCTTAAGGTCACTTTTCTCTATCCTCACTCCGCTGCTCTTACCCCTACATGCGAAAGGGAAATTTATCACTCGCCTACCAGGTCAAAGCATTAATCTCGTAGAGGTAGGAATGGAGGGGGTGGTGTGGTGAGGAGGGGGGTGAGCGGAAAATGACCTTGACCCGCCAGTTCAGAGTGAACAGAATATAGTGGTATTTCCTTATCAAATTTCATCAAGATCGGTTTAGCCGATTAGTCGTGATAACGTAACAAACAGACACAGTTACTTTCGCATTTATAATATTAATATAGATTAAGTACTAAGCGATAATCAGCAGTTAGTAATATAATTGGTTTGTAAATAATTATATACATTGCTCCACATCCCTGAGGCTGTTCTTTAGTTATCTTAAGCCACGGAGTGTGTTTCAAAAGGTTAATAACGAAGCTGATAGTAGTACTGCAGTCGAGGGCAGAAACTTGGGAACTAATTTGTTGGGAGCGCTTGGAAATTTCTGCCCGGCTGTTACAAAACGCTGCACGTGTTGCTTTGGCTTCAACTTGCTAATCGCAATAGGCTGGACCGCGACGTGGCTTTCACTCACCGCAACGAGGGACGACGATTGAACGTAAATCTCCGCGGGAGGTGCCTAACGGCTCCCAGAGCGAAGATTTGATTTCGCCGACTGCAAATTGCCGGAAGCGTCCATCGGATGCGCGTTTATTGTTTTGTGCGTGGGCCGCAGTGCGCTTGCTCGCCCCGGGGCCGCTTGTAAATCGGCTCCGCTGAGAGAAAAGTTGTGATTTACACGCAGCTCGGTGCGCACTCTTTTTTGTGTGTGAAAAATGTCCTCAGTTTTCCAGCTGCGGACGTGGGAATTGTTCGTCTGGATAATATATCATCCGTCCCCGAAATACTGTTGCCGGGCTAGTATTGTGTAAGTATTCTAAGCTGTTTTCGTGCACGGTTTATACGCGACAAATTTGTCGTTGAAAGAGACTTTTAACATTTTTATAGGGCGACTGAGAAAGTAATAGCCACGATATTGTCACTGGTTCCAATGGGCTTTTCGAATACTATGTAGACATCATCTTCGAGATTAAGAACTTTGAACAGACATTATCTGTTGATTAGTTCGGCTTTAGTAATATACAGGCCGTAAATTTGTAAATTATTAATTTGTACAGGAACCTTACTTGGGCGTAATGGTTTCCTTACGTATGATGCGTTGCTGTAAATTCCTAAATGTGAAAAAATTATTTAAGTTTTTGCGGCTACATTACTCGGCATAGAATTCTACTAGCTCGAGGAATATCATTTTTGGTAAAGTTCTTACTTCATTGGTCCATCCTGTCCTTGTTTGCTGATTTTGAAGGCGTTGGTATAAGGAGAAATAATGAATACCTAATAGGCTTACAGAATAAGCAGAACAATACCGAAAAAACAAGCTCTATCCAAATTTTAAATTTTTAAAAAAAAATCTGTCTATGGCCTTACGCCTCGTCTACATGGGGGCAAGGAACGGGGGATGGTTTTATGTCATAGCCTGTTGGAGGAACAATGCCGGCATTCGCCTGTATTGATTTCGGGAAACCATGGAAATCCCAAATCTGGATGGCCGGACGAGGGTTCGAACTTGCGTTCTCCCGAATGCGACGTCAGAGCGTTACAGCTCACCAACAACGCTCGGTAAAACCGCTTCCTAATGTATGTAACTGAACTGAAAAGCATTTGAAACACGGTATTATATTTTACTACCGAGTAAGGCGTTTGAGGGAAGACAAAGTTTTTTTCGGTATTGACTTTACGTCTTATCAACGTCAGAGTTATTAGAACCGGAAGAGGAATAGGGAAAAGGAACAGGAAAGAATTCAGCCTATTGAAGGAACCGTTCCGGCATTCACGTAGAGTGATTTCAAGGAACCATGGAAAACCGAAATCTGGATTCCCGGAAGGGCATTCGAACCCGCGTCCTCTGGAATACTGGCTCGGTCTCAACAGTTAGAAAATATAAAGCAGATAATTACGGTCGTGTGTTGTAGTAGTTATGTTGGTAAGAATGGGTTATGTCAGGATGGGAAGAAAGGGAGAATGACAAACCAATCACTGATTAAATAAATGGTGACACCAAATAGGAATAAATAAAAAGTATCTTCTCGAAAAATAAAAAGAGGTTCGAGTTTGTGTAACGTTGCTATCATTACTATTATCATGATCATCATTTTAATTTAATGAAATCAGAGCAGTCATTTAATGTAGGCCTACAGTATTGAACCGTGACTCATCTGTGTTGTTAGCGAGTTCGGCGTACCAAGCGGGTAGTTATCGAACTGTGAGTATCCGTTTCAAGTCGTGTCGTGGGCAGCAGAGAGGTAAACGACACCGTAGCTAGGGCGAACTACCGTGCCTTATCGTTCCTACGACTTCCTGAAACAGTATCGCCTGACTCCACCTACCGGCTCGAGGATCGCTGAGAGCCATGCTGATAGTCCGTACAAGACCTATTCTAAAAGTAACTACACCTTTACTTGTCATTTATGCGAAACAGGCGCTTTCTATCTAAGCTTATCGTTCGACTGATGGTACTTCCGTAGCTGGAAGCACTTCTGAAAGGTATCTTTCGAAATGACTTCCAATGCGTCCGTCGCATGCTGTCTTCTATGGAGCCATTCCAGTGACCTTTAAGCTTTATAGGACAACGCTAAGTGTCTATTTACACTGGTGTGCAAAACTAAAGTACGAGATAGATAAAGTAATATAACATATTAAATACTCAATAGAAATAAATGAAAGTGCGGGGGCATGTAGCCAGACTTCTCCCACACGAGCACAAAAAGCTGGACGTCACGTAGCGTTAGGTCAGCGCAATTATAGCGCCAAATGTGTCTGTTTGAAGCAACGGCAGAGCTTCCAATTCTACGGATTTATCCGTAGATCTACGGATTTTTATAAAAAGTTAGGATTTTCGGATTTTGTTAAAATATCTACGGATTTTTGCTAATTTTTACTATTTGTTGATTTTTCCTTATATTGGTATTTTGTTGAAGTTTGAGTGTACAGTGTTAATACGTTACAGATTTGTCAATAATTGTGAATCGTTTCCTTGCAACCGCTCGTGTGTACCGACGATTGAAATAACGCTTATATTTTGTTTGATTATAGATCATTCCGTAATACAGAACTATCTGCGCACTATTTATGCACGGTGACACTCTCGTTGGCACGGCTTACAAAGCAGTGCCTTCCCAAAAAGCTTAACCAATATCCCAGAATCAAAGGGATCGCAGTTTTTAACGTTCCTGCTACAGAAGATATGCTAAATTTAATCTCAACAAAGAAAATGTATGGTCCCAAAACAATGGGGGGGGGGGGGACGGTAGACACAGCAGCAGCAGTGATGAAAGTGACGATGTATAAAATTTGTTCAGAAGATATTTCAATGCAGAATATTATTTTGTATTTCGAATTTTAAAGACCTGGAAATAAAAAGTATTCTTAATTTTGACTCTCTCTTCAATAATTATTGTTTCAGTCTTTCAGTTAGCGAGTCTCCGGAGTTTTATACCCACTTACGGAAATTTTAGCGGCCATCTACGGATATTCTAAGCCAAGTCACTGGCAGCACTGAGCAACGGGACAAGACATTGTGGGTTAATCAGCCAGCTGTTACGGTACATTGCGGTGGTGTTCTTCGTTACAGCATGTCCCGGAGACAACATTTGGATGACTTCAAAAGGGGAAGAATGATGGGGAAACTGGAAGAAGGACGAAGTGTGATAGGTATAGGCTGGTATTGCTCACAGCATTGTTTCACTTCCGTGGAAAGCATTCCGAACCGTAGGATTGAAAGAAACGCAGTCTCCCGCTCCACGGTGCATGGTGTTGGTCTGTTTGTATTTCGTTGACATCGTCACCTCTGCGATACCGTTTGCGATGGTGCCAAGAACATCAGGACTGGACCGATGAAGAGTGGGATTGTGTGCTTTTCTCAGATGACAGTAGATTTAATCCGAGTAGTGATCCTGGACATATCCACATCTGACGAGAGCTTGGAACACGCAACACACCCAGGAAAATTGCCGAACATAATCGTTTTGGTGGTCCAAGTGTGATGGTGTGGCGAGCATAATGTCGCATAGGCATAACGACCTCCAAATCATTCAATGCGCGCACTCACCAAGCAACGTTATTGAGATACTGTTCTCCCTCGGCATGTGCGTCTTATCAGGGATGCACTCAGCCCTGACTCCATTTTTGTGCATAACAATGCCTGGTCGCATCAAACAGCGCAGATGGAGGAGGTCTTGGAATGAGAGGATATTCGGCGAATGTATTCCCCTGCACTTTACCCCGATTTAAATCCCATGAAGGACTTGTGGGAAGCATTGGGAAGATGTATTGCAGCACGTCCACATGCATCAACGACCGTCCAGCAGTTGTCAACCACGCCAGAATGGAATGCCCTACCGCATGAACTCCTTACCAACGTTGTGGCCAGCATGGGAGCACGTTGCAGTGCATGCATCTCTGTCCCTGGTAATCACACATTCTTTAAGGACCAGATTCCTCCTTTTAGTAACGTCCAGGGGATCATCATGTGTCGTCTTGACTTCAGTGTAATTTATTGTCTCTGTATAAAAGTGTCATTTCTGTTCGTCCACCGACCATTTCTTTCAGTTGCCTAGTGTACCTTTTTACAGCAGCTTCTTTCTATGTATAGTTCAAGTTTCATCGAGCTGTGTTACTTGGCAGTGACACAGCAAGCGAATGTTACTTTCGTCCTTAAACTTTGCTCTCCACTTTATTAGCGATTCTCGTGAACTAGCCTTACGCATTAATTTTCACGGAAACACTCGATCATGTATGATGTTCTCTTAGCTACAATGGAAGTGGAAGAAACATGCTTTACACGTCACCCATCGCATACCTACTGATGACTACAGAATCGAGGCATTTAGCAGCAATGTGATGAATCATTCCACTTCCTGCCTTTAATCTATCTCTCCAACAAAAGGACATTAGCGCCATATCTCTCCAACAAAAGGACATTAGCGCCAGAATTACACAGCAGATCGCTTGTGATCACAACAATACAAAATGGTTACAGCGAGAAGAATTTGCAAGAAAAAAGAACAGTTGAAAACTTCCATATACGATCAGCTTGAGTTTATTTTTGAAGGTTGGAAAATTATGCAACAAGAGTCCAAGTGTAGTAGTAAGAGCCTTTTGAACTAGAAATTGAAAAGAACGAGGAATGCTTAGATTTTCGATGCGATTAGGGAACGATTATTGATATATTTATATCTACGTAGTAGAGTCGTAATTCTCGGTTGTAATTGACTATGGACTATGGAGTGGAAGGCAACTGTTTCAGTGGTTAAATTCTATGAGGATCTCAGAGAATTATCAGCCTGTGAAAAAAAT
This sequence comes from Vandiemenella viatica, assembly GCA_031002005.1. Taxonomy (NCBI): domain Eukaryota; kingdom Metazoa; phylum Arthropoda; class Insecta; order Orthoptera; family Morabidae; genus Vandiemenella; species Vandiemenella viatica. The sequence continues at coordinate 115,701,104 of JARYHS010009186.1, read as the reverse complement.
TTCAGGCTCGTTCATGCCGAAAGAGTGCTTCATTTGTTTCTGCAAGAAACATTTAAATACTGATTTTTTGAGCGTGCGTCGTCATCTATAATCAGAGACACACTTCCGTAAACACCTATAAGTTAGAAACGAAGGTAATAACCATGACTTGAGCGCTGGTGATAGATAGACACCATCAGTACGCAGTAAGATTGAATGGGAAGTTATTACAAGGTTGACTAACATATCTTGCATTTAGTTTGATTTATCTTTTTACTGAGCACTCTCAGCGAACTGAATCTGCACAGCCAGGTGGAGTCGCTGATTCTACTTGAATTAGTCTGTTTTAGAAGTCAGCCTCCGGAGTTGGTGGCTGGAGCGTTGTCATGTCTGGACAGGGAGTGGTGGTAAGCCCGAGGCAAAAATAGCTCGTGTGGGGATTGGGGAGTGAGAAGGGGGAGGACAGAATGCGTTCGCCGTCAACTCTGATCACATGAAGCTGGAATTGGGGAGACGCTGCCGACTTTGTGTGACTCTCCAGAAAAAGAATGCTCGTATTAAAACAATATTGAAACTGGTGCGGGAGATCAATAAAATTGTCTTCATCGTTTTCTAATGTGAATCCTTTCGATCGACTTACTTTTCTTATGGCTTTATGCCTCGTCGACGTCGAGGTCATTAAAGGCGGAATAGGGCGGGGATGGGGGGGGGGGGCAAAGGAACAGTAAAGAATTCGGCCATGGCCTTTTGAAAGAAGCATCCCGAAATTCACCTGGAGTGATTTGGGGAAACCATGGAAACCCAAAATAAGGATGCCCGGACGGGGATTCGAACTGGCGTCTTCCCTAATACGAAGCCAGAGCATTAACCGCTCACCCATCGCGCTCGGTATTTTTGATGGAAGTTTTTAAGTCATGAGATGTGTTCTTCATGGAATAATTCAGCAAACAGGGCACCAGTAGCTATCAGTGCTACAAACTGAAAAATTCTTCGCAATGATCATTCCATAAAATATCTCTTGAGTATCAAAATTTTTTTAAAGTGCTACAGATACCTAAACACTTTAGCTTACTTTGGTAAACGAGACAGCATTCGTTCCGACATAGACAGGAACAGAATTAAAATAGCTTAACATTAAATGTCATTCCACCCTACACTTCATAGTAAAGTCAGGTGTAAAAAAAAAAAGGAGAAGAAGAATTTGAAAGATAAGTTCTAACTAACAGTGAAGCCTCACCATTCGTGACAAACCGCTGATTCTAGAATCTCCAACAATATTCGCTGTTTTACTTTTCTACAAACGGCCCTTTTCTCTGTGAACTGTCTGCTTGATGTTGAGGTACACCCGTGGCCAGCAAGATAACCAGATCTGTCCCCGATAGAACATACGTGAGACCACCTAGCGTCAGTATCCAGGATACCAAGAATTAGTTACAACAGTTGTCGGCCTGTTTACATCAGGAGAGGATACAGTGACTTTATGACCCTCTTTCCAACCGAATATGTGCGTGCATCCAGGTCAGAGGAGATTGTACATCATACCGATAAGTCGGGTCATACTGCTAAGTTCTTTGTAAAATAACTCTATTTTGTTATCACTGAAATAACATCACATACCCTATCAAGTCGTGAAGTTTCATTTCGTTCCTCCTCTCCTTCTGATCTAGGCAGCGTTAAGTATATAAATGTAGGTGTTTGCTTGTCAAAATGTGTATGTGCGATGAGCCACTAGGTTACATAGGATACTTTTCGGCTAACTGTTCTTTAAAACTGAGAATAATGTCTGTGGTATTTAGCGACTAAACTCAGGTTCTATTAGAAGAACAGTATTGTGCTGAAATGTGGCAAACAGAGAGATGATGGTTGATAACATGTAGTAAAATATTGCAAACTGTCAAATAAATATTAAATTCAATGTAAATTGAATGAACATTGCTGGAGTTATTGTGACGGCGAAAATTTATGACCAAAGTAAACAAATCCAAAATTTGACGTAAACCTGATGACTGTACTTGGAAGTCTGCTCTTTAGATGGTCTCCATTGAAACGTTCTTGCGTGTGGCGCTGCAGTGTAGGAGAGCAGATGAGTTACAACATAATACAGAATGTCAAATGCAGAAACTGTGTTTGTATTGTTCTGCGAAGAGAAATACGTCTGTAAGCTGCAACTCCCACACATGGTATACTCTGGCAATGTCACACGCACACACAGAGCTATACAATACAATGAAGGGAGGGGCAGGCTGAGTCTCTCCATCTACTCACAACAGTTTGTTCTGCAGATTTCATGGATGTTCACATCGCCCTCAGTTGAATGTTACACTGCTACTCGTGTTATGCATTTGGAACCCGCGATTGTTTAGTCGGTTGTGACCTTTTGGCATTAGAGAATTGTCAGAAACTTTAACATGAGAGAAGAGAAATAGTATGACTCTTACTAATATTTTTAGCATAAGTAACAATCTACATCTGCATCCATACTCTGCAATTGTTGGCAGAGGATGCTAAGCACCAATCTTAATTCTGCACATTCCAATCCCGAATAATACGAGGATAGAAAGAATACATAAAAGCATCAGTATTTCTCGAATCTTATGCCTCCGGTCATTGCTACCCAAATAGGTTGGAGGAAGAAGTATCTCACTGCACTCGTAGGTCATAGAATTTCGTATATTCTCCAATAAATTCAAACGCAGATGACGTCGTCTGTCTTCCAAACGATCCCAGCCCAATCTATGTATCAATTCTGTGACGCTTTCATAAGGGCTGTAGCAACCAGTCACGAATCGAGATGCTCTCCTCTGTACCCTCTCTACTAAGTCAAACAGGCCCCTGCGACACGGATCCCAAATTCCATAACAGTAATCCAGATGCGGACACATTTGTGTTTTATACGCTATTTCTTTTGTATGAGCATTACAATTCCTTAGAATACGACCTATGAATCGTAATTTAGAATTAGCTTTGCCTACGACAGAAGCTATTTGCAAGTCCCATTTCATGTTACTTTGTACTATTACCCCCAGATACTTCATGGAATCAACTGAATTGTTTACTTTGTACTCGTGAACAAACTGATTCTCTTCGAAGAATCTTCGAAATTTCATTTCTGCAGCGCTTAGCTTATTAAGATTGCATTTCAAAATTCCTGTAACTCGTATCAAGAGAGCTGGAAGTTGTTTGACAAATGGAAATTAGTTTACCTTGTCCTGGCTTGTTTGAACACTGCTAATATCGTTCGGTGTAAAAAGATGTTGGTAATACTTCCAACTCCATTTTGCCGGTGAGAGTTTACATATTGCTGGAACAAGCATAGACTAGACTGAAAGTACACAAGAAATTCATTATAAAAATAAGTTTTTGGCAGCCATACCCAGTTATCTTACTCTTCAAGTATTAAATTGAGACTTTTCTTCTAATGTTAGAAGTACGAATTACACATTATCTTTTCCTCCTGCCTATCGAACTGTAATGGTTGTAAACGATTTGCTCCATCCCATTCGTATTCCTTCTAGACCTCCTCTTTCTCTGTGATGACAACAGTGTCGTCTATAAACCGTAACTTTTCGATGTGCTGTCCGTTCACCCTTGTGATATAATACTCTTATGAGTTATATGTATTTTATTTTTATCAACTTTAGTTTGAATTATTATTTTATCACTTTCAAGGTTACTTTGAAATGAAAGATATTTTACACAGTATTGTGTCCCCATGGCCAAAATTGTAGAGCAATAATTCACCCTTTATTGACGTTGATAAACTCATACCATTTTATGTTGTGCAAACATATATCATGAATTTATATGTATCAAAATTATTTACTCCTGCCAGGCTAGCATATAGACATCATGAGAATGTAATTAAATCACGTTGGTCAAAACACTTTAAATAAAATCAAGCTAGCAAGAAGAATGGTTCGTAGGAATGACACAAATTTATATCTAGCAAGAAACATTGACCATTATATTAACCGACTGTACATCGAGCAATCCTTTCTCGCTTTTAATGACCTCGATGTCGACAAGGCGTACAGTCATTAATAATAATAATAAAAAAAACGAAATCCAAATTAGTCTTCTGAGAAAACACATTTATGTTATTGTGATAATGATTTTAGACGTGTATGAAATTATACTTGCTGTACTGTTCATATTTGAAGGGCACTGTCTTGTGGGAACATTAGAAGGGGTGCTCAGGTATTCGCAGCCATTTCAACATAACTGTCGCAGCTCTGTCACCGCTTCTGCTGTCTCCATGCGGGTTGTGGTGAACGGGTTGCCTAGAGACGCTGAGCAAACAGTCTTTTCTCGTCCCGGGCAGACAAAACAGCGGCATATGCGCCCAGCTGGGGCAAGGAATGGTAATAACTGCCGTCTGCCTCGCTGCTTCGCCTAAGATAAACAACCCAAACTCGCAATATAGTTCTCAGATTAATGTTTGTCACTTTAAAATTCCCCGCAAATCAAAGAACAGAAGTTTGAAAATTTGCCTGTATCACTTTTGGGATCAAAACGTGAAGAAAAATTGACAATAGTGAAGTTGAAAAAAACGATGGAAGATATAGTTTATAAAACGACTGTCAAATTAAGTATCAGATAACTTCATATGCTTTGTGTAACTCGCACGCATGAACGTACTGTTTACACGATAATATTGACACAGAAGAACGAAAAAATAAAAACCACACAAACTGAACATCACAGAGCTATAAGTCTTCTCAGCGTTCAATTTAAAATACTAATTTATTATTCACAAGCTTTTACCCATGACTTTGTTCTCTGCCAGTTATCATAATTAATTTACAGTATTTCCTCATGTGTCGTTATAATTGACTAACTCGTCGGCTTTGCGACACTATTACCATCTATCGGGTTTGAAAACTGAATACCCGCTATTTTTGGTAACAAATGACTGATGGTGTTAGTATGAAGTACCGCTTATTTATTTATTTTTCAATAAATAAACGTTTTAAATTTATAATTAAAATTCGTTAAGGCGCTCGCTTTCAAAAAGTTATCTGCTCCGGTCCTGGGATCGAATCTCAACAGGCGCAGGAATGTTTAAGAGTTGTATTTGATCAAATGAGCTATGACAGATTGCTCCGTGGTTCGGATTCCACGTTAAACTGTAGGTCCCGGAGTAAAGGAACCGACCGTCCTACCTCTGACATTATGGCTTAGTATGCCTTCTTCGGCAGGATCCAACCAACCTTCGGGTTGTGGAATAAGTTAGTTTTTACATTAAATTTTAATTTTCCGCTCCATCCTCAACTAAGATAACTTGATAATATGAATCTCAGATTTCAAGACCAGCCCTAAGATTACAAAATGGGGAAAAACGCAGTCGAAATCTGTTAAAATAGTTTCTAATTAATACCTATTTGTAGGTAAACTGGTTTAATAATCAGAACATTCTTTAATCCCGTGTTTTGATAGCAAATGATGCGCCGTAATGAGACATACACTAAATTTTAAGCCAATATATAAGATTCAAACTAAGAAAACCCCGTCAAAATTGCTTCTATTGTAAGTAAAGAAGTTTGAATTGCAGAACATATTTTACTTTCTTGATATGGCACGAAGTGATAAATCGTAATAAAACAGACCAAAGGTCTTTTAAACTGTAAAAACACAATCAAAATATATTGCGTGGATTTTGCGTGATGTCGGAACAAGCATAGAGACATAGCTCTCTTACAGATTGATAATAGCTAAGGTTTTTTTTTTTTTTTTTATTATTATTGAAACATGTTGTTTGCACAGTTTGTACAGTGTTTATACCTCAGCATAATCACTCGTATTTTCAGTTCACCGGCACTATATGACAGACTAAACATTCCTTGATATATATAACTGTAGCTAGGCTATAAGCAGACTACTATAACATTTGTGAATTTCGTGAATACTATATACTAACCTCGTAAACTATTTGAAAGATTTTTATTTACTATGTTAGTTACAATTTAGAAGCACACACATTTCTTGCAGTTAAGTCGTGGTTTGTCGCCATGTTGCGCGTTCGCTGGACCATAAATTTTGGATTTTTTTTTCCTTCTAAATATTTTCGGACAATTTTTTTAAATCAATAGTGTCGCTAACTCTCCACACTTGACATGGATTTTGTTTCAGTTTATGGAGTTGATTTTGATATAGATGGTTGGTCCATGTGTAACGCCGTCTGAATTTTGTTTAACTCCGATGGTTATTTTTTTTAGTCGAATTTTCGGGTTCAACATTTTTTTCTCAAGTCTCCGCATCCGACATGCATTCTTTCACGTGTTTCCAGGTAATTTAGTCACTTCGTTTCCAACTTCGAGACATTTTCTGAATCTGTCACCTGCAATTGCTTCAAAAATTTCAGTGGAGAATGCAATTTTGTATTATATTGTAGGTACAACGTTTATCTTCCAATCTTAATTGTTAGTATCAGCTGATCACTTTTGTAGAGTTAGCGGACGTCTGTCATTGAACATTTTGGCAAACACTAAATTCGTCAAGTTAGACCGAGCGTGGTGGTGTAATGGTTAGCGTTCTGGCCTCGCATTCGGAAGGACGCCGGTTCGAATCCCCGTCCGGGCATCCAGATTTGGGTTTTCCATGGTTTCCCAAATCACTCCAGGCAAATGCCGGTATGCTTCCTTCAAAAGGCCATGGCCGAATTCCTTCCCATTCATTGCCCTCCATCCTTTCCCGTCTCTAAAGACATCGCTGTTAAGAGACGTTAAGCACTTAAAAAAAAAAATCTTCAAGTTAGACCTTGATGTGCGATGATGTCAGCACCAACCGGGAGTAGTGGGAAGAACTTGGCAAGTTATTCTAGAAGCGAGCGCCCTTCCTCTACAAATTAACATTTTAATCATCGTATCAGATCAGATTGTTTACGAATTATAACAATTTTAAAGTACTCTGGCATTGTAGATATTGTTTTCGTTGCACCTCTCCATCAGACAAAGTAGATGTCCGTAGATCGGTACTTCATCTTCTTTGGGTGCATTAATCGTATACGTCTATAGGCCTTGGGAGGTGCTTACCCCTTCATGGGAACGTCCCTGGGACATGTTAAACTGGCGTGGACTCCCATTGCCTTTCACAGTGTGACAAAGTTCGTAAGTGTTATTCTAAATGTGTATGACTGTGATGATTTGTGCGTTCCCTACAGAGTGTTTGCATTGTAGATGATAGGTGAAAGAGGGTTAAGCGTGAAACCAGGCGCTGACCCGTTCAGGCCGACTCTTTCGAAAGATACCAGGGTGCCGCCAAGCTTAACATCCCCAGCCATCGGACGAATCACCATGATCAGTGTTGTGTGCCGTTACTCCATACGCACTGCGAAGAAGTATGTGATTTATCCCATGGCTTTGGTGCACAATCTGGTGATTAGAAATCGTGCACCACACCCTATCCTACCTTGCCAGCCGAGTCCTTATGGTGAAAATTTCTCAACAACCACGAATCGAACTCGCTACCCCCATGTCAGCGCCGGACATCATCACGGTGTCGCAGCCAACTGTGCTGGCAACGTTCATAATATTCACATCAAAAAACTATATGACTCACAAACTGATGGAAATACTTAGGATTGAATATAAAATACCTTCTTGAGAAATAAATCATAGCTGTAAGACTATTACCCCATATCTCCCATCATGTTAAACGACTCGCCAAGCAATTGGAATAAAGAAAGGTTTAAGTATTGTCAACTAATATAACTGATTCTCCTCAGTGGAATCATGATTCTTTGTCGTCAGTACATTTTTGCAATATAGTTCTCAATTGAAGTAGATGTTTTGGTTCTTATAACGAGACCTGTGGAGGTAATCCAGGGATTACAATAATAATGAATAATTCCGTGTGGTCGTAATGATCTGCGGACAGGGTTTCTGTTGGCCGCGCATTCGGCCGCTTTCGTAGCCACCTTGATCTAACCCAGTAATCCTACCGGGTACAGGGGACCTACAGTTTAACTTGGAATTCGAACCATGAAAGCGTTCTGGCGTTCTTCACATTACACAGCAAGCTGTGCCAGAGGTGAAGGGTTAAGACCCTTTGAAAATCGTCGCCGAGACAGGGATTCGAACCGGGAACCTTTCGATCCCCAGTGAGACACCTTAACCGCTAAGCCACCACACCGCTTTTTCACCGTGATTTATGTGACTAGTTACTGGATGTAACATGTTCCTGGCATAAATTCCTCTACGTTCTCTGCAGTATTGTGGGTACAGCTGTAGGTCCGGTCGGTTTGCTGATAGCATCTCTGGCTCGTGGTCGTAACTTCAACCACCCGTTTATAGCTCTCATCGCGGCCCCTCTGAATGAGACATGCCGGACAGTGATAGCCTGCTTAATAAGCTTGTCTCGCTTCCGCGGAACAGCCGCCTGCTACCGGTTTCTTGTTTCATAGTTCACGATGTCTGTAATGCGACTGCCTGTAGCGATAGGAGCACAGCTCATTCTGCAGTGGATTCTTCTGTGTCTTATTTAGTGCTGAGGAAGATTAGATCATCAATTAACTTTGGGAGCGTCCTTAAACTACGTGGATTAGTTGGGGGGAGGGGGGAGCTCCAAAACAAACCACGTAGCTTTTCATTCATATTATTTGTCACAGTTAAAAGAATGTAAATAACACACAACAGATACTTAGTTCAGTCATTTAATTATCTCCGTTTGTAATTTAGATGTCCTATATGTTAACAGTGCTGCCCATGCGTGTGACTTGAAGACGTAACATTGGATAGCATGCTATTGTCGCAGGTGCATGTGCGCCCGCGTGTGACCACACCACTTGTTTAATAATTCAAATTTTGTTCTGTCAAGTGAATTCCAGAGCAATTTTAATCATAGAGCTCGCTGAAGTGTGGTGTGAAGGGGCGCTGTACGAGGCTTATCGAAAATGTTTTTCCAACGACTTTTCATTACCCAGTGATTCTAGAAATCTTTCAAGCAGAAGAAAGAATCATTCTATGGTAATGTAGAAAGAAAGATGAAAGAACTGCAACAAAAAATGCAGCTCCTCTTAGTTTTTTTTACGAGGCACATATAGTTTGTTTTATTTTATTAATGAATGAACAATGATGAATGAGACAAGGAGAATGTTTTTAGTAACACCGCAAGAAGAGACGGACCATTTGCAGGAGTGGCTAGTGTCAACATTTCATTCACAATATTTATAATTTTAGAAAAGTACATAACGCAAATATCAGTTGTCTTCCTTATATACGCAATAATTTTAACGATAGCCTGTCAAGAGAAAACAGTATCAAATGTCTTCAGGAATGATTAGGGAGAAAAGCTACGTGCCACACGGAGGGAAGAGGGGTTTGAGACAAAAGCTACGTCAGGGGGGATTTCAAAAGAGGCCAAAATGGAGCAACGTAGTTTATGGACGCTCCCTTAGCAGGGTTTATTGGCTAACGTCCATTGTGGGATTCTCGCATGGTTGTGTGGGACATGAAATGCAAATATATAAACACTTTTTATTTGTATGCTTTTCAAACAGATATTTTCCTTCCAGTTGACTTTTTAAACATTGGTGGTGGCGTGTTGTTTACCCTTCATAATTTAATGGATGCTGAAGTAATCTGTGGTTTACGTAATCGGCACATTAGCCAGTCAAGAAATACAGAATTTCATGCAACAATAAATCCAGCAATTTGCCCTTGAGTTTCCAAATATACAGTATAGAACAGGGGTCCCCAAACTATTTACCCCGTCGACCCCTTGATACGATATTTGCCTTCTTATCGACCCCCACTAGTATTTAATAAAAACATTAAATCATTCTTGGAATTTCTGATGCTAAACAATATGGAGGCCTGCATAACAACTCAACGAAATAATTCATAAAATCCACCCAATAAAATTAACAGAAAAACGAGATACTTTCCACTATTATTATGATCTCAAAAAATAGTAACAAAACTATGGATAGATGCAATTAATTTGAAATAAAGACCAGCCAAAAAGAATAGAGGGTTGTTGAACTTTTTTAACTTGTCACATAACGATGGATCCATCTTCCTAAGTCATTCTTCATATGAGTCTCTGCAACTATCACCTTTTGACAACCCCCTTACCTCAGTGAGCAAAAGTACTTTGTTGAAAGTTTCATCATTTACTTCACATGACTTCGCAAACAGACGATAATTGAGAGGATGAGCTTTAATTTTACTTATTGACTTGATTTTTAATAGAACATTACTATTTTTTCCTGTACAGTTTAATTGATCCTCTTTAGTATTAATCGACCCCCTTTCGACCCCTCTGTGTTAATCGACCCCGGTAGATATCTTATCGACCCCAAGGGGTCGGTATCGACCACTTTGGGGACCTCTGGTATAGAATAACTGTCCAAGTGTCGCTAATAATGAAATGATCTCTAAATCAAATCAAACTTAAGTCTAAAGTATTGAAATATATGTATAATAAGATACAGATCCCTGAGTAGCTACTAAAATTCCAAGAATTATTTTATTTTGCCATATTGCAGCTTATCTATTTTATAGCTAAACATACTGCATAAACTTATCATATGGTATTACAGTTGGGCGACTTTTTTGGTTTGTTGGGGGCATCTATCAGGAAGCGTATTGTATTCTGTGGCTCTGTTCACCTGAGAGGTTTTTCATTACTGCATTCCAACGATTTGTTGCTCTTCGCAGACTCTGTCACTGCTGATGAATTATTTCCGATGGGTGGCGTGTAGAGTGTGATCTGTCCATCAAGCTGGAGGGCCTCTGCTTCTGGTATCGACGGCTCGTCCCTGTCACTCAAACCTGAGTAAACATTAATGGTCCGAAACTTTTAGGCAAGTACGAAACTTTAAAAATTTAATATCCAGGATAATATACACAACTATAAAATTATAGAATAAATCCAAGTTTCAGTTTACAATAAGCGCCATGAAGTGTAGCCTAATATTTAGCCACTAGAGTGCAGTCAAAATAACATGGCGTTCAGGGATGAACAGAAATCGTTCTGCTTTTTAGAATTCGTCAGATGTGAGTCAGTTGTGACAGTGCAAAGGAAATTTCGCGTGAAATATTAAATAGAACCATCTGCAGAGAGAACAATCCGTTCGTGGCACCCAAGTTTAAGGTAACACAAACAGGCCGGCCATGAACTTCAATTCTGAATTGATGTGTGTCCTGTCATCAAAGGTGCACATAATCGAACACCTGTAAGGCACATCACAAACTTTGAGAAATATTGTGTTAGATGTGACAATTTTCGTCGTAATAGCCACTGCACAGTAAATGTCCGAAATCCCGGAGAGAATTATAAATCACAATGTATTTCTCATAATACTCTTCACCGAGCAAGGTGGGTGAGCGGTAACGTTCTGGATCGCATTAGGGAGGACGTGGATTCAACTGCCCGTCCGGGCATCCAGATTTATCAAATATATATATATTTTTGATAGCTAGCTTAGTTTTCGAGATATTAAATGTCAAAAATTAACAAATTAGTTGTAGGTATAATTCCCTGTGCCTATGGCGACGTTTTTCGTCTGGTCCAGACCGTATTTCAATCTAATCACAAGTATTAATAAGAAAACATCCATCGTGCATGTCCAGCGTATACTTTTTTTGTGGCTTCGGCAAAAAAATTTTTTGGTACAGTACTCATCTCAACCTAACCACTTCAATTTTGAGACACTATATCTGGAGAGCTAAGAGAGATGTGGAAAATTTTTATTCTTTACTTTCCATTTATCTCATCGAGTGATACAAGAATCCGTTATAAAATTGCGGCGCAGCGGTTATCTTAGAAGCCCCTGCAACGAAAACTAATCGGGAAAGCTCTGTACACATCGATAACATTATTTTCAGGGTTCTATACTCCAAAAAAACGGCATCAGAAAATTCTTTGTGATTCCTAAATACATTTTTCATATTCAAAATATTCTTTCCATTGACATTAACCTGCTATTCTCTCTCCGAAAGGCCTCACTTTCGGGGGATGTGGTTTCAAACTCTGATCCAGAGATTTCGGTATCCTATTGTTTCCCGAACACTCTCCTGGCGAAAGCTGGATGTTTCCATTAAAAGGCCATGCCAGAATTCCTTCACTTTCCTTGCCACCATTCCTCTCGTGGTTATAAAGACTTCGAAAAGCCTTAAAGTTATGATCGAGAGTAGTGGGTGAGCGGTAACGTTCTGATCTCGCATTCGGGAGGACGCTAGTTCCAATACCCGTCCGCCCATCCAGATTTGGGGTTTTCATGGTTTCCCCGTATCACTCCAGGCGAATTCCGGGATGCTTCCTTCAAAAAGCTATAGCTGAATTCTTTCCAGTTCCTTGTACCCAGTCCTATCCCGCCTCTAATGACCTCGACGTCGACGAGGCAAAACGCCAAAAGTAAATAAAAAAGTTTTATTATATTTTTTGTAATTAATCTGTTTTTATGACTGTGTACTCCATCTAGTGGCAAAAGTTTCTTGTCACATATAGAAAATAAAATTAAAGCGTCCTTAGAACAATAATTGAAAATTTTAGATTTTTATATTTTCATTGAAAAAGTTATTTGTATTTGTATGACTAAATTCTCATATTAGCTATTATTGCTGTGTTAATATTGTGAATTCGTCCCAGAAACACGTTTTAATTTTGTTATTTTGAGTCAAAGATAAATATTACTATAGTTTAACCTTCGAATTTTCATACCAAATGATACAACGCTGTAGTTTTCATCAGTTCAAAAGAGATTTTAAGCTGATATAATTATATAAATAAATGATTCTATAGATTCAGTGGAGTGTAATTTTGCTTTTCATCTTGGATTACTTTTAGAATTCGGATATATAACCCACAAATTATTGAACCGACAATTTTCAGATTTGTAATCTTGGAACCAACTTGCTTCTTGTTGTTTTTTTTTTTTATTATTATTATTATTTTAACCACAACGCGTTATTCATGATTTTACATGCGAAACGAACCAAAAATAAAGTGTGGATACACTTTTCTGTGACATCTACATAATTAAAAATTATCTTCCTTGCAATATGCATATGTTATGTCATGATAATTACTTTAGTAAGTCTAATGTCTTAATGTGTCTTAATACCCTCCTTCAATACTTACGGAATTGTGTTCGTGAGATGGAAATGTAGAATGGTAACAGCGCTTACTAAAATTATTTCAGGAAACCGACTAAAAAGCATGAGTATCGGTTTGTAAACATAATTAGTCGTAATTCAGAATGGCGCTGATTTAACGCACTGAATCAAACTGTTGGTTTCCATAGAAACCATCCTTTAAGTTCTACCCATGAGGGAAGTTTAGGTCCTTTTATGGCGTCACCGTGCCCCGCAAAAGAACCGAGTAAGATGAGGCGACGAGATAATTCGTGCTGTATAGAGAACGTTCAGGCGTCGCTGCCTCCGCAGTAGATAACGCCTGAGATGGTGATGTATTTTTTTATCTTCTCTTTCCCTCCTTCCCTTTCTGGCGCCTCCTCCCTCATAATTTAGTTGTGTATCAAATTTCTTTGGCGCCGCCTAATGACTCTTTAACGAGTTGCGACGTGAATCCAAGGGAAGGAAGGGACAATTCGGCGCGTTGACGGGACCTGCAGGGTGATGGATGTGCGGTACCGTCCTTGAAGGCACCACCTGTCACCAACACTGCTGTGAGGTGTTGTGTTTGCCAGTACGTAAAAAGATCTGTATATTCCTCGTCCTAGCGTTAGTTGGCAGAAAATAATCCAAAACGTGGTATCTACTACATATTGCAATAGAATCAAGACGTGAATAACGTCATACAGGATTCGGTATACATAAAATTTTCTTGAGCTTTCCACCGGGACAGCAAGTCAGTAAGAGGCGACGTTTCGGAGCCTGCCTCTGACTCCATCTTCCGGCGAAAGATCACTGGAAGATGAAATGCCGCCTATTACTGACGCACTATCCCGGTGGATAGCTCGACAAAATTTTACGCAACTGACTCACCGAGAAAGCCTACATTCCTTCAGGATTCGGTATAGTTACGAAGCTGAAGTCCATAATCCATCGGCTTTTTTTAATTTCTTCTTTGTATTTTCGCATATCTGCCTCCGTATTATTAAACATTAAAATAATAACAGTAATTTTATGTCACCTACCGTTAGCTGCTGTACGGTTTAGTTAATCATTTTCAGAGACGAGAGTATACAGCGAAATTCCTGGATGACAGGAACAAAATAATGAAAAAGAAATTTCGGCTGAATATGCGCAAAAGCGAGACATGCGTCGACGATAAAGAAAAAGAAAATAAGTTACTGGATCCTGATAGTAAAAGATGTTTAAATGAGATTAGTTCAAATTTATTAAAAAAAATAATAATAACGAGTGTTTGTCTTTCTGGAAGAAAAGTTAGTATAAGAACGAAAAATGCAGGGTTTGAAATGTTGCTCTATAGAAGGATAAAAGTAATAGAAACCTATTTGCAAATGATGCTTTATATAAAAAAGGAGATTTTCTAAAAAAAAAAAAAAAAATGTGAAAGATCATTTTTTAAAATCTGCTTAACGTCTCTCTAACAACGAGGTCTTTAGAGACGGGAAAGGATGGGGGGCAAGGAATGGGAAGGAATTCGGCCATGGCCTTTTGAAGGAAGCATCCCGGCATTTTGCTAATATAACTGTTGTTGAATATTATTTATCTGACGGACGCGTTTCGCCTCTCGTCGAGGTATCTTCAGCGTACAATGTTTTTTTGTAATTGTGATATTTTAATATAATTTTTTTTTTACATATAACGAAATTTTTGTTATATATGGGAAGCATAAAAATTATTTATATTTACATAGCAGTTTTGAATTATCAAGCAGAACGTCTTGTTTACATAGGTGTAATAAGGTAGGAATCATATTATCACATACATTGTACATTTATGTTTTATGGTGTGGTTGTTGGTAGCTTGTTATCTCAACCAGCACGTTGTTTACACTATTGTACATATTTACACAGTTTTTACAAAATTTGGATCTTATGAACTCACTTTGAAGCACATTTTTGGTGCACGACATTGTCAAACTTCAGTTTTTGTGTGCGTGTTGCTCTTGTTCAACTGTTTTTCCGGTGGTGCTCTGCTGGAAGTGGCGTGAGCGGAGAATTTAAATTTCGTAATTGCAACGTATGTGTCTGACTTTTTTTGAAAAGTATAAATCCCAATTATTTCTTTTATATCACAGATATTCTCCAAAGTGGTCCGAAAATTATGTTAATCAATGCTTTTTAAACACGGGTGTTATTGTTTCACGTCATGGATAATTTATGATGTGCCGCGAGTAGATAAAGTTTGCGGACGACTGAAATATTATATACTGCTTGAGGCAGAGGTGTAATGGAGAGAGGGGAAGATGTAATGTAACCATTCAAGGAAGGTGATGAAAATGTTTTACAACGATACCTCAGCTAACTGTCATTTAAGGCTTAGGCTGCGCATTAAAATGGGACTCAGCATGACTTCCAGTTTATAAAGGGGACAGACACGGGTAGGTCACCGGCCTGTATCATGAAAGGTTCCGATCTTTCACCGACATCCAATTTCGAGATCTAATTTATTTCCCTGGAGCCGCGTCTGTTCGAGGCAATTACTGCAATTGATCCAGAAAGGGGGAATAAGGTCTGCATGGAGCGTCTCTCCCCAGCGGCTGATCCATTCGGAGGCACCTGCCAGAGTGGGAGGGCTGTGTAATATCCTGGCCAGAGCCTTCTATCTCCAGAGCTTATGTTCTGCCGCCGCGAGAGAGAAAGAAAAGCCCATCAATTTCCGTTTCGGGAGGAAGAAATCCGCCGGAATTCTGGGCACGTCACCATGTGTTCCGAATTGTATAGACGGCGGGTGTTTATTGAGCCTCTCAACTGGACCCGTATTGAGTCTGTTGAGTCAAGCGCCGTTATATGATACCAGTTATTTACTCGACCGTCCGGAAGTTCTGCAGACGCCATTTATAAGGAAGCTATTTCACCCTCCGTTTCTCTTCTTTTTGTTGCAGTAAACGAGCTGAAAGTACTGGTGAAAATGTTCCATCTTATAGCTAATACGTAGCCAATGTAATATCTTAATAAGACACAGGTTTTTATATATATATAGTATTGGAAAATGTTTATCTTGTATCTTTAAACGAGCAATTCCTGTATATACATATATTTGGGATCTCGGGAACGGCTTTAACGATTTGGATAAAATTTTATATTTAGATAACTTTTTTTAAAAAAAAAAAAAAAAAAAAAAAAATCGTAAATTGGTGTCTTCTCTGCAAAAACGCGGTTTTATAAAAAAAAAACAGCAATTTTTCTATTTGATATCTTGGAAACGGTACTAACACCATGTCGTAGACGTTTCAGGTAAGTTCTCATTGGCTACAGCAAGGAACTCTTACATCTTAAACGGAATATTTTTTATACACTAGCTAACCCGTTCGAATAGTATCGTGGTCGGTCACTGAATGGTAACATAATAATGTGATAATAAGTAAATGCAAGTATTTATTAATTAAAGGTGTTTAATTTTGAAGAGTAGTATTAAATATCACCTTTACTGTAAAAAAAATCATTATCATTAAATACTACACGTATTAATTGTAATATATTTAAAAAATATTTGTTTAAAAATATTAGCTCTGTCAGACATCCTTTTTTCTTCTTTACTTCTTTGAAAATAATACTAGCATTTATAATGTGATTATCGTTGACTTTTTGACCGTATGTGTCTTTAGCACAAATGAATCTACAAACTCGTGAAAAAGCCACGGACGGGTGCCCATACAAAAACATTATGATAAATACAATCCTGCCATTTGAAACGTTTACTCTTGTGCTTTATTAATATTCATAAAGAAGATTACTTGTATTGGGAATTGTTTTCATATCATTTGGAAAGGCACGGTTGATCAAAAGATGTGAGGTTAATGCGAAGTATGAACATAGTTTTATCGGAGTGAATAAATTTAGTAGTGATGATGTATTCCTCTAATTGAATTACCACTAATATTGCACCATTAATTAATCCCTGATTGGCATTAAGATTTCTATTTAACATAATAACAGCATTTTTCTTCAAAAGTAATTTGTGAGGTGGTAAACCAGACGATTTTGGAAATGGCTCTAGCGATTTGGGTAAAATTTCATATATAAATGCTTTTCAACTTTATAACACGATTTAAAAAAAAGAAGCTACTCTCGGAAACGGCTTTAAACTCATCTCGTAGGAGTTTCAGGTACCAGTAAACTTACTAATGTTATTTAAACTTCTCTTGGTTAGAGCAAGGAACTGTTCACTTCAAAATGCATAGGAATCCTTCAAGAAAAACGTTTAACTTTAATCACACTTTACTCAAAATAATGCATATTAAACAGTAAACGAAAGATGCCGAGCGTAGGTCGGTCACTCACGTACTAGTGTTATAAATAAGAAAGTTTGGATGAATGAATGTTTGGATTATTTGCCTCAATAATGCCTTAATTGCTCAACAGATTTAAATGAATTTTGGCAAGGTCTTAATAGTAATATATGACAGTTTTTATCGCACAAAAACGATTAATTCCTTTGGGAGTTGTCATTATCAATTCGCATTTCATTAACAACAAATAAGGATTGCAATCCCGCAGTGTTTTCAATCCCGCGGGATTTGCGCCAATCCCGCGGGATCCGTGCGGGATTGGTACAAACAGTTTTTTAACGCATATACTTAAAACGTCAATAAATTAAATAATAATTAAATTAATAAATAATTTTTAATGTTAAATGATAAACATTAACAGTTAACAATATTTGGATTGGCAAAATGACATTAAAACTTTTTAGCGTGTCTTAAAGTGTATTTCGAGGTTTCACATTTTTTTTAAAAATCTAAACCAATAAGAAATAATAAAAATGGAAAACATTGAGTCTTAGATCATAATATGCGCCTTACAATACATCAAATAAGTTTAAAAATATGGTTTGCTTAATGGCCAAGTTACCAGAGTTTTTTTTTTTTAAATATAAATAAACGTTCCATAACACCGAGAAAAGCATTTCATTTCACAAAGTGAAGTGAATATACTCTGTAAAGTGTAGACCTAGCTCAGAACAAGATCTCATCACTTTTTGTCACTGCACAAGCACGAGACTTTGCCCTTTTTTTTGCGTAATTCCTTATTATATCTCCTGATTTCTTGATTGATATTACATTTGATTCAATGTTATTAAAAGAAACTACTCACCAACACGTAAACTGTCAAGCGTTTCAGATTTACTTATGTGGCGTAACGACGTTTTTAGAGTGGAAATTATTATTTTTTTAGTAAGAAAGGAGACTTTCTCGGCGAATGATTGCAGTGAAGTCCTCATAGGTTGTATCTCCGCATTTCATTGTAAACACACGAAATTACACACATGAGGAAGACGGTGGAGGCAGCCGTCGAAGTATGGTGTTCCTACAACACAATTCGTCGATAAACCCGTGAAAATTTCATTGTAACTTTTTTTTACCTTTAGTCGAAATAATAACAAGGAGAAGAGGGATTAATCGAAAGCCTGAGCGGCACATGTAAGCAGGTGGCTTTCGTCAAAGAAACGCATTGAGGCAGCGGCCAAAACAACAATAAGTCAAAGGATATACAATTTCCTTTGATAGCTGTTAAATAAATAGGTACGCGATCGTTAAAATTACGATAACATTAGTTTCATATCAACGAATAATAAAATTTTCAGCCGAAAATTAGGAAATTGTCACAATTACTTTATCTGCAAATACAGAAAATGGGAATAATGAAACCGTGAATAAAAAGCTGTAACCGTGTAGTTCAGATAACGTGTGCGACACTTAAAAAATAATTATATAGTTAGAAAATCGTACTAAATACCCAACATAACTCAAATTACAGAAATGTGTACTCGAAAATGAATACGTAAAAGTGTATTTATTTATTTACGAATGACGAAGGTTGACAAAATCAAACGCTTGTTCACATGGCGACTGGAAGGGTACAGGCAAACAGTGCAAAATATCCGACAGAGACCGACTGGGGCAGCGAGTCACGCAGACTGACACGCGTTTCCGCCGGATTTTGCGGATTGCGGATCCGCTTAATTTTGTGCGGGATCCGCCAGACTGTCTAATGATGCGGGATCCCGCGGCATTGCGGGATCCCGCTTTGCTGGATTGCAATCCCTAACAACAAAGTCTCTCCTACTTAGTATATGTTGATACTGCCACGTTTACGCTTTGCTTCTTACATAATCGCATACACTGTATTTTAGAAATCGAAGGAAGAACGTAATGACATATTCAATGGTGTGTTCAGTTGAAAAGTGCGAAAATGGATGCACGTGATAAACATATAGTTCAGGAGTAAACCAATTCTTAAAGTTAAAATTTTTTAAAGCCTTATGTACTTAATTTCCGGTTATTTTCACGTTAACACTCAATACACTCAACAGATTGGGGAGTTGAAAATAAAAAATATGTTTACATTTTCTCAGCCTGTCTTAACGTTACTAAATAAAAATACCCGTAACACCATCTGTTAAATGGTAGTGCTAAAAATATGGATTAAGAAAGAAATCTACTAATTAAAGTAGACATTGATGTTGCTTTTAATTAAACTGTTAGTTTTATGGTTCGTTACAATACTGAAAGTTTACTCCTTTTTCAAATCATTTAGTATCTTTGCACATGTAGTAAATCAGCTCCAACCCAAAAAGTAAAGATATAGACATTCAATTCTTTTAACAGTTTGAGAATCCAAAAGAAACCTATAATGATATTATCAATGATCATAATGATGAAACAAGTAATTACTACTTTAACATGCAAATTTGTAATCAAAAGCGGAATTAATTGATCGAATCGACAAAACTAAATAAATATCCAAAGAGGAAATGAAGTCCTTAAAAAAAGTAATATGAAAACATGATGGGCAGACGTAGGTCCAATCTTTCAATGAAATTTAGTAAAGCTAGGAATATGAAATTAACTAAAGATAACAATGAAGAACCAATTAATTCTTACTTGAACATGTAAATTTCTATTTTAAAGCAGAATTTATTGATCTAATAAAAGTTAAATAATAGGGTGGTTATGTTTTTGTTGTTGGACGTAAATAATTTTTATTATCAAATGGAATATTTAATATTATTAGTAAATAAAACTGTTACAGTATAACACACTTCCAAGCGGAAAATTACATAACAACGACTGTGCTAATTGGCATAACGCTGTGTGGAATAAAATGGAATTTTCCAAACGGAAATCTATAGCGAGCGGGGCAAAAATAGAAACTGGGAACCTAGCGTATGAAGATTAATGAAAGCTTGACATTGTTTTAGGTGTAAGTGATAATTGCCACAACGCTGTGTGCTTTAAAATCGATTCTGCCAAAAGAAAAATTGGCAGGAAAGTAGGTAAAAATGAAAACTAGAACCCTAGTAAATGGAGGTTAAATGAAAGCTTTTATATTGTATTAGGTGTATTAAAGTTTTGGTAGCTACCCTTCGAGGCACCGTGTGTGGCAATGTAGAAATGGGGAAAAAGCATTTTATGTGTTAGAATTGACACGAATAGGGGCTGTTGAAAGAGGGCAACATATTTGTCTATCCTGTCACTACATCTGGCCGATGTGAAAGAAAGATTCTGAAACTGTGGAGCGTTTATTCGAGCAGATGCTTAAGAAAATAAATTATTTTTAAATATTCTTTGCCCTGATTCCGAAATAATTGGACCTCAAAACTGATCACTGTTTCATGAAAATTAATGACTGCCCAACTTATCTTAATATTCGCCTCATCTTTCATTCTGTTCTGTACAATGAATTTGGAGATACGCAAGAACAAAAAATAAAACTACAATACAATAATACTTACAATTCGAATGCCACAAACGAATGCGTAAGCAATGTAATGCCAACACCTGTTGTAAACATAAAGGGCTTCTGTTATCAGAATATATTACTGAATAGCAAAAGCTCACATTATTAAGCAAGCAATGCTTTTTAATTACTTCACTGCCATGAAACTTGTCGAAATCATCATGTTTACATAAATATGTAGTACGAGCATTATTAAGGAACGAAACTATTTAAAATCCCTTTAGTAATCTACAGTTGTTTAAAGCAGTGATCCGCAACCTTTTCCCACTCGCGGCACACCATAAGAGTATCCATAAATATCGCGGCACACCTTACCGGTCGGGCGGCAGTTTTATGTTTCTATTAAAGTAAATAATTTTACATACCTTCAATTGACACTTGTGCCTACTTAACTGCACACATGTGGCTGATCCATGGAGAAATTTCTTCCTCGACTAATTTAAATCTTTCCCTCTTGGATTTTTTTAATCTCAGTCAACTTCGAGAAGCCCAATTCACATAAATACGAGCAATCACACATTTTCTGCCATGTCGGACATAGCCGGATATTCATTCCTTATTGTTTGCCAAAATGTATCTAAAGGAATATCAAAGTTCTGTCAACTTTTAAATCTGCGAGTTCCTCTTGAATATTAATTGGAGTTGTTCCAAATTTGCAACGAATGGATCACGAACCCAGTTGAAATATTTAACACATTCTCCAAGGAACTTTTTGAATCTCTGCCGCAGGGCTTCTAAATGTTCTATAACTAAGTCCATCACCATTTTATTACCGTCATCAAGTGTCCATACAGTCTGGATCATCTCACACGACCCATTTTCAATCCAGTTTATTCTCAAATACTTTAATCTTATCCATACTAATGAGAATATTTTCGTTCCCACCTCGCATTTTGATGTTCAGCTCATTCAAGTGTACGAAAATGTAGGAAAGATATGCCAACTTACCCATTCACGATTTGCGAATCAATCCGCGTACTTATGTCTTTCAACAGTAAAAAATGCCTGGACCTCTTCTCTAAGTTCAAATAGTCGCGTTAACACCTTTCCTCGTGACAGCCAGCGTACTTCTGTATGTAGCAGGACTGTAGTGTGTTCTGAAACCCATTTCCTGACATAAAACGCAAAAAAGTCACGAATTTAGCGGCCGCGATTTTATGATGTTCAGGACTTTTACTACTTCGTCCAGCACATCTTTCAGAGAAGGTGGCAGAGACTTAGCAACAATGGTTTCCCGGTGAATGAGACAATGATCGCATCATACGTTGAGATTTACTTCGCGTACTTAGCTGGGCCTGTCATATCAGCCGCTCCGTCTGTACAAACACTAACGCAATCCTTCCATGTTAATTCATTAAGGATCAAATATTCATCAGTCAAACGAAATATTCCTTCACCGGAAGTTTGCTCTGGAAGTTCTTTGCAAAACTTACTTACAATTATATCTCCATCGAAGCCTGTAGAAGTTGTGCTAATATCTGTGGACTTGTCGATCTGAAGTGAGAACTCCTGACTGTTGTTGATTTTCTCCTTTGTATCGTCTTCAATATCACGAGACATATCGATAACTCGGCGATTGATTGTGTCAGCAGAAAGAGGAATTATTGAAATTTCACTAGCAGATTCTAAACTTAGAACTATTCTCACCATATCTTTACAAATAGGTTTCAACAGCGTTTCAATTATTGTATGTGATTTCTTTGTTTTTACGATAAGTTGGCTGCCTTATAACTAGCTTCCTGCACTTCTTCCGAAACACGTACTGTAGCGGCATGAACATTCTTTGTTTTTTTTACTTATTTTCCAACAACCGACGAAAATAATTGACATCTTTACTTGACAGAGAAGAATGTTTTCTTGACAAATGTCGTTTCTAATTTACTGGGAACCATAGCAGCGGTACTGAGTTTTTCACAACAAACGATACACTCGGGAATTGAAGACATTAATTCACCACACCAAACAAAACAAAAAAACATAGGATAAGGAATTATCATTCCGCTGCATCAACTTTTATTTCTTTCTTTCTGGCTCAACGTTTTCACTAGTTGCACTCATAGACGGAACACTCCGTTCAAGGAATTTGTCCATATTGAATAAATAAAATAGTCTTCTAATTGTAATAGAAAATATAAGGACGAATTACTAACACAGTTTTTGGACCACTTCAGAGCACAGCTATTATGGAACTGGAGTAATTGTAAGAAGCGGGATTTATACACTTCAATGAAGTCACATATACCGAGCTGATTCTTTTTACATTCATGTCGGTGGCAACGGTAAAAAATAAATAAATATTGTTGAAGTACCGACAACGTAATTAAATAATACAAGGCTTGGAAAGTCCTGCTAATCCAAGCAGTTTAGACTGAATGAAAAGCACATACACAGTACATGCGGTAAATACAATAGAATCTTAAAACGCAGCATTAGAGGCGAGGAATAAAAAAAAAACAATAAAAAATGAGTAAACAAACTAACAGCAACTGTGAGTCAATAAATAACATTTAATTTCTTAGAATACGATAATAAGTAACAATTCGCGGCACATGAAACTAAAATATAAATAATAAAAAACTTGATAATTAATTCATTATAACGGGTAAAATTTCGCGGCACACCTTTCACCTTCTCGCGGCACACCAGTGTGCCGCGGCACACCGGTTGCGGACCACTGGTTTAAAGGACACAGTCCTATCAGACACAATAGTTTTTTCCCGTTTTTTTTTAAATGCTCTTCTTTATGTATTATCTCTAATTTTATCGTAAAATTTGTCGACAGTTTGTATAAGTATTTATCAGTATAGCTCCTATACAAAAGAAAAGAAAGGTCGTACACATAAAATCAGTAATGTTATAACCGCTGTTACAATCGATCAAGTAAAACGGTTGCGAAGCCAAACTTAATGGATACTTTATATATATATATATATATATATATATATATACTTATTGCCTTACGCCTCGTCGACGGCTAAGGTCATTAGAGGTGGGATGGGACTGAGGACAAGGAACGGGAAGGATTTCGGCCATGGCCTTTTGAAGGAAGCATCCCGGCATTCGCCTGGAGTGATTTGGGGAAACCGTGGAAAACCCAAATCTGGATGCCCGGATGAGGATTCGAACCCGCTTATGAAAGTTCGTATATTGCACGCTGTTGTTCAGCATCTGAAAAAATATGCAAACGAGTATATTAGTTATGTAAATAAGAAGATAGTTGTATAAAACTACATACCCAATTACAAATTTACAAGCGTTTAAATTAACATGAGAATCTTTTTCTTTTAAATGCTGCTGACTTTCATCATCCCTATGTAACTTCTACGTTGTCGAACGTGTACAAACATATCTTCCTGTTTGTGATCCAGCTTATTTCCGTATCGTGTATTGCAGTGTGCCTGACCTGGTATGCTGTTTTTAATTTGAACACGGTATCCGTAAATGTGGTCGTTTGATGTCCTTCCTATCAATCAAAATCGGAGGCCTGGAAATTTTTTTATGTATGATGCATTGTATCTGCCAGATCACCGTATATGCTGGAACTCCAACATTAAAATTTATTCACCTGCTCTCTAGTCACATTCGTCAGTGTCGAGAGGAGAAAATTACACCAACAGAGCCAACGTTCTCGGTTTCAAATCTCACTATCTAATTTCTGGTGAGAGGATTCGCTGACAGTTATTTCCAAAATATTACCTTGTAGAGAGATTAAAAAAAACCAAGAATCTTTTTTGTAGTTGTCAGATTTGAATATTTGGCTCTCATGTCGTCAACCAGTTCTTCACAGAAGCAGTGCTACGTCATTAATTTAAGAATTGTATGGTGCCTGTTTCTTTCCTATTCATGTAACGGTTTGTTTTGAATTTAGACTTTTTATCCACAGACATGTATTTGTACTTTTTAACTTTTGATGGCCAAGTTGTTGAAAATTTCTTTTCTCACTAGTACTAAAACTACCTAACCACGTGTAGAACAGAAACTGCAGCTTAGGAACCATGGCCACAATAAATGGTACAAGAGCCCTTAACATTAGTAATGTTTATGAACAAAGTTATTGGTTGGAGAATAATGAGATAGTTGTTAATTCGTTGTTACCATTTCCATAGCTGACTCATAGCTCTATTGCATCTTTGCCTTTTGTTATAAGTGTCTGTTAATGTCAGTGGTTTAACTCACTGTAAGTTATGTAAATAAATTTATGAACGGGAAACTTTTCATTGTTGATTGCATTAGGGGGAAAGTATTTTCCTGCAGGGAGAAAACTTTTTAATTAAGACGTTTAGAAAGGTTCCCATTGGTATAAATTTCGAAGTTTGGTATTAATGACAGAGCGTAGCTGAATTGCATGCCACCTTCATCGTCGTCGAAATATTAGGGGACTTATGTGCTGTTTCTAAACTTCATAAAGCATCTGAAGAACCTACGAATTTCTTCTACTACCCTGTTCGTAAAATTTTTGGCCTCTATCATAACTGGGTATACCGATAATAAATCCGAAATTTTTTATTTTTATCTAGATATTGACGGTCGCCAAATTTATGTGAAATTCCACGTTTCGTATTTTGTTAGCGTTTTCGTCTATGACTGAGCTGCGGAACTGTTACAAATCGTAAAGTTACGAGGTAATGGTCTAAGAAGGGAAAAATAAATCTTCGGTAGTCATGGTTCGAAGGGGCAGCGTGAAAGAGATAAACACATTTTTTACCAGTCTTTCGTGCTAAGTCCATATTTGAACAGAAACTTCGTAGAAGAGAGACACGTTTACCCAGTGCTTACTTAAGCACACATTAGGATCTGCAATGTTCAGTTTCAAAGGTGTGTTGAAGTAAAATTACAAATTTTGAAATGAGTTTGGCCGAGAAATGTCAAGGGCACTAAAGAAAGAAAAAAGGAAATAAGAGGTAGGCTGGATGCAAGAATATGGTTTCCAGGAATGAAAACGGAATGTGCGAACACAAAAAATGGATTAAGCTGATGAGCCTCGGCGTGTGTTTTTCGAATGTTACAGTGGATAGGGTGAGAAAATAGCGTTTAATTTACCTTAGTCATCAAAAACTTTGAGCTTCTGCTGTTACATTTATTTTTTATTTTTCCTACTTTGTTATTTCCGACCCTGTAATTATTAGTTCACTGATCAACGAAAAGTATTTTTCCAGAAGATATACTCGCCAACTTTAAGCTGTATGCTTAACATCAGAAACGTCATTCATTTGTCTTCTTTTTCTTCTTCTTGTTATAATTATTATCAACCCCGCACACTGACAATTGGTACGGTATGTTCGAGGTTCATCCAAAGTCAACGATCACGGAGTGTCAGCATAAAGAGCCCTGTGTGTTTTCATTTAATCCATTACTATTCATTTTAATTGCGATGGAGTTAACACTCCGGTGGCAATTCCTCTAGTCATATAATTACCCCTTTTTTAAATTATCTTTTATAATTGGAACGTTAAATTCCTCCCCCATTTAGTTTCCGGATTTACACGTTTTGATTTTAAATTCCTTAAGCGTTTTTGGTAATTTGTTCATCACTTCACTTGGTAATTTGTTCTAATCCCTGACATCCTTACCAACAGAAGAAAAATTTTCCCACTCCCTTATGCATGAAATAGAGTGCCAGCTTTTGGTCATGGTCATCTTTCCCCTTCCATGAACTATTCCTAATTCCTTTAATTCCTTGGGGGCGTCCATAAATCACATAGCTCCATTGTGGGATCCTGTGAACCCCCCTCCCCCACCCACCCCGTAGCCCGACGTGGCTTTTGCCTCTACCCCCCCCCCCCCCTTTCCCCCACGTAGCACATAGCTTTTTTCCCTTTTGATTCCAGAAAACATTTTGTACTGTTTTCTCTTGTTAAACTATTGTAATTAAATGAAGGAAAGAAAATAAATATCCACATGCTATTGTGTGTTCTGTACCTCATTTTAATTATGAAAAATGATATGAATGGAAAGCTACGTGGCCTGACTTGGAAACCCCTCCCCCCCCCCAGTAGTGCAGCGCAGCCTTCCAGTCAACCACTCCCCCCCCTCCCCTCCCTAGATCGAGCCACGTAGTTTATGGATGCTCCCATTGACCAATATCCCTCCAAGTACCATCACCAACATATGCCTTGTGAATTCCCAGTTCTCTCTTCACCCTTCTCCTTTCCTCCAATGACTCCAAATCAAACCCCTTTAACATATCAGTTACTGACTGGGACCTGCGACAGTTAACACAAACAAATCTAGCTGCTCTTCTTTGCTAATCCTGCGACTCCTGACTGCAAGAACAAATTATTTTGGTTTGACGTTTCTTTTTTGTGGAAGTCGTAGTTGGAATCACATTTCTCATTAATGTGTCTTTTTTCATAAATGTTTGGGGTAACTAACTCAAGTAATTCATCAAATTTTGCTTCGTTTAGCTGTAGAATATTTCTGTGAATCCTGCGAAGCTGTTCTCTCAAAACTAACTCACAATACCCATATGCATTTTATTTATTTATTTTTTCGTTAGTACTTTGCATTTTATTTAACAAATATTTACTCAACTCTGCACTAGCTGAACGAATGAGTCGTTTCGGAACTGTACGCGGATGTTTGTACGACATAGTAGACGTCGTAAACAAACACGAGGTTTGTTTAATACCCACCCGTACAAACTAGTAGCTCTGTGTGACTAGTTAATGGCGGCCGTGGAGGAAGAGTGCTGTCGACAAGTAACAGCGACAAAAATCGCACCGTGTGACACAGGCTTATTTACTCTGAGCAAGTTTGCAGGCTACACGCTGGCAACTGAAGCACCGAGCGAGTGGGGCTGCCACAGCTAGGAAAGAGATTGCAAGTTACACATGGCATGCAAACTCGCCAACTCAGGGAAATCCCTCCTCCTTGCTTTGCTTTGTACTGTGTGGAAATGAAGCGGAACTAAAATTAAAATAATTAAGGAAACTTGTAGACAGTAAACTGGCAAAATTAAAGAACAGGGCCGGAGTGGAAGAGGTCACACTTGCTATTTATTTTAGTGGCACTCCGAATTGTCTCATTTTTGTGCCTTCTGTCTTGATCATTACTTCAATTACCTTCAATAAAACTTGACCCAGTTTAATCTCAAAATATTTCAGTCGGCTTCATGATCTTCATACCTGAATTCTTTCAATAAAGTGCTCTGGACACACTATATTTTTCTCTTCTTTCTATCCAGTCTGCACACCGTTTTTCCTAATTTCTTCTTCCTCCTTTCCAAATCCTTTCGAAGTTAAAGGTCCACAACTAACTCCACCACCAACTAATTCTGTCGTCATTTCGTGTACTGAACAATTTAAACCACGCAGCGATTTTACCAGCTAGGTATATTACACACGGCAACTCCTAGCTACATATTAGAAACGTCAGCGAGGAGGGAGTAAAGAAACCTTCCCCTCAAACACAGAAAACACTGCCTAACTGTTTAATTATTTTGTTAACTAAATACAAGAAAAGCTATAAAATATTTTCAAATTCGACTGAAGTTGCTGTCCATTGTATGTGTCGAATTTTAGGTTTATTTATGCCTGTAGAAAGTTTACAGCATTTTCAGAGGTTTATAACAATCTTTTGTCTCCAGTTGGGCTAAATTACGATGTTGTGGGAAAGTCACTCATCTGAACCCTCATAAAGGCAACAGACACCTTTTTTACAGTTTTTAATATGAGTTGCTGACGAAAATGGTTCGTCAAATTAAGAAGAGACTCGGTCAAGTCAACGCTGTAGAATGTAATGAGGGTACTAATGTACCTCATACCCCAACTTTGCATATCTGTATGACGGAAAGATTTATTTGCGTTGTTACAAACGGTAGGCTTCACTGCAAGACCACACAACCAAAAGATGACGATTTTGCAGGCAAGGATATACTTTTGCCGGAACTCGCTGCTATATTTAAATATTGGCCTAGCTTTGACATTCATTATTATTCTGTTCATAGATATATTCATCTAACGGGTTGGACTCGTCGAACCGTAATTTTCCTTATTGATAGAAAACGATCATTAAATAACCAAAATTTCGGTAAGCTGTCACTAAGTCGAAATCTTCGAAATATTCCTATCTGTCTGAAATTTGGTACACGCGGTCCTTTGGAGTAACGGTTTGACCAAAAATGTTGGAGGAAGACACAAAGTAGGTAGGAGTCTATATAGAAATAAAACAAAATTGCTCGAAATGTGGGTAGATGCATGCATGTTATTATTTAAGAAATGCACGTTATTATATTTTCATTTTACTCCTCTGTGTACCAAATTTCAGAACTATAAATTCTTGTAGGTTCCGGCTAATTAACATTTAGCCAAAATTTTGATACGATTATACCGAAAGATATTTAAGGACTTTTATTCTCGCATACTAGCCCATAAAGCATCCTCCGGTGTTGAAAGACTTATTAATTTCCTCGTAAAGAATTACTTAAATGTTTCAGAACTATTTTCATCTGCAGTCTCAACAATTCTAGATTAACGTCTTCTGGTGGGTAGTTATACATCTGTAGTACGAAGATAGATTTGACGGCGTTGTTCTGGTGTTTAAATCGCGCATTTAACAGTCAGACGTTGGGGGAGATATTAATTAAAATTTTCAGATTTCAAGTCATGTTCAGTGTGATGGAACGCTGGGGAGCAGATAAGTTAGCAAAACCTTGCAGCCTGTGATGGTGGAGAGAACAAGCGTCAAATCGTGCTTACACTGACTGACCATGTTCGTGTAGTAGTGTAATAGAATAGTTTGATTGGTTGCCAGTTCTATGAATACGTACCTGTGAAAGAAGTAACAGGGTATTAAAAATAATATCTATCGTGATAAGTCATTATGATTGTATAACTTGATTTGTACTCCTTTTACAGACCAGATAAAATGCGAATTGATTTATACTAATAGGTACAATGTTGAATTGTTAGGAAAAAATACTTGAGTTATACTGTTAATACATATATTCAGATGATACACATGAATTTATAGTAAAAAGAAATTGATGGCAAGAAATTGTGAAACTTGTGACTTATACTCCTTGTACTTATCACGCTAGATATTAGAATCAATGTTTAAAAACGCATAGTTTCGCATCGATTCGACTAGTAAGTTAGATTCATACGCACTTGTTCTGAGATTACCATTCACTTTAAACACATCTTCGAAATAAGAGTTCCGGCATTTAGCCTGCTGTCATTTCCTTAAATTTCTTGTATTGATCATAAAGTGTATGGTTATAATTATTTCAGATCGAACTCCCAACATTATGTTCATACCATTTAGTACTATCACCACAAATGATAGCATGTTATATTTCTTCATTAATTCTTTTTGCGATCCTTTTTTTTTTAACCTTCTTATGTCACGTAAAACTGAAGATCAGTCTTGGTGGGCTTACACACTTCGACGACTCCTGCCTTTAACAGATAACTCTCTTTCGTGGCTGCATCATTACTACAGATACTTAATTCTCACATATCGTGTAGTACCTATCTCAGTTAAAAAGTAGTAAAAACTTGCAGTTTATAGCAGAAATTGGAATATTGAAGATACATTAATGAACATACCTTACACATACAGTTGCCAACTTATTTACCAAAAAATAGTGTACGCTTGTATTTGGAAGAGGAAAATAAAAAGTATATGAAAGAAAAAAAAAAGTATTTTTCAATTTGGGTATTTATTGCCTTAAATACATACGCTTCGTGCTTATGGAACTAGCTACTAATTTTTTGTGATTATTGGTACCACATTCGAAGTCAAGTTTATAAATAAATGAAAAACTTCATTTTTTAAGAGCGTTATTTTATTCGTAATAGACTATTTCCGCTTACTTTATAGACAGGCTAAAGATGGACCAAAAATAAAGTAGCATATTTAATTATTAAGTATCGTGGACAATCGTATGTATGCAGTGTTTCTTATGGTTCAATAATTATTTTAGAATTTTAAGAGCTCATTATTTCAGTTCAGGTTTTTTCCTGATATTTTTAGCAATTATTGGAGGTCCAAATTCTTTTCGCAGTTCACGACGATGGATTACTGTCATAAGGTAAACGGTATAATTGTTGGGCCTCTTAAACATTCCACAGTCCGAGTGCTGTCAGTGTCAATTTAAATTAGAGAAGCATTCTGATTCAATAAGCGCCTGAAGACTTCTATTATGAATTACTACTGGCCGATATTATCGACGGACATATTTTGCCTGCATTTCACTTCTAGAGGTTTCAGTCTTTAAACTATTGTAAGTGGCTTGCCCAGGTTGGAGTAGTAAAGCAATATTAAATGAAAATATTAAATTTCGACTTTCATTTAACTATCACACTCATCTATTTTTTTTTTTTTTTTTTTTTTTTTTTTTGTAACAGTTTAACGTCCCTTTTTAACAACGTGGTCTTTAGAGACGGGAAAGGATGGGGGCAAGGAATGGGAAGGAATTCGGCCATGGCCTTTTGAAGGAAGCATCCCGGCATTCACCTGGAGTGATTTTGGGGAAACCATGGAAAACCCAAATCTGGATGCCCGGACGGGGATTCGAACCGTCGTCCTCCCGAATGCGAGGCCAGAACGCTATCCGTTACACCACCACGCTCGGTCTATTTTTTTTTTTTTTTTTTTTTTTTTTTTTTTTGTGGCTCTACGCCTCATTATCGTCGGTGTGATCGGAGGCGAAAAAGGGGCTAGAGGCAAGGAAAGGGAAGGAAATGGGCCGTGGTCTTTAGAAGGAACCATCCAGCGATTCGCCTGGAGTGATTTGGAGACACCATGAAAATCCTAAATCTGGATGACGGGACGGGGATACAAACCCGCATCCTCTCGAATCCGAGGCCAGAGCGTTATCGCTCGCCCACTGCGCTCGATAACAGGTGTTCAAATACTTGCTGACAGATGAGTAACATTGTTGTAACAGGAAGAAAGGTCTCCTTATCCAAATCCAATACGTTATATCGCGTGTATATCGATCAGAAGATATTTCTCGCGGCGTAGAGCTCCTGTTTTGTGGAGTTATTCCGCTTCGGCTCCGCTGGATTTCTTGCCCGCGGCCCATCTCGCCTACAGATCCTCCCGGCGCCTGTAAACACTCCAGGAGAGCTTTGCTCGGCGCCGAAAGGGAATGTGTAAAGAGCAGCACTCATAAGCAGATCAAACGCAGGCGAAGCTTAGTCCCTCCGGGCTCCTTGTTTACAGGTAACCAACCGCACAAGCGGCACAAAGCTGCCCCGCTAACCGCGTTCTGCCGCTCTGCCGGACATTCCTCCTTACTACCAACTCTTTGCTTCGGCTTTACTCGATCCCCAACAAAGCATGTTCTCCTCATTCTAGTTGTTGGCCCGGTGTTAAATTTAATGCTACAGTGTTGAGCAAGATGTCTTGCGAGGTAATTTCCGAGTCGCAGCAGCTTAGTGGCTACAATGTTAGGCTGGTCGCGCACTTTACATTCTCTGTCGTTGTGATCAGGGCCGGATTAAGACAGCGCGGGGCCCGTAGAAAAAGTGTAGAAGAGGCACTTGATTTTTGCCGTCCGGGGGAAAATTGTAGAGCAAAAAAAAAGGTCGCCCATCTAGCCTAGGTGCGGGGGTACTGGTTGCGATCCAAAAATCGCAATCGCAAAAACCGTTGCAATGTGCATACTTGCGACTAATTAGCTACTTAAACAGTGCCTTTTTTGTGGAGGCATGTTGCTGTTTTTAGAAGAGTAAACAATGTAAATAACAACACTTGGAACATCCACCTACCAGTGAAAGAGTATTTAATGGCCACCTTCAAAAACTTCAGCGCAGTGCAAAAAATTACGCTAATTACTCTTACACTGTTGCCGAATTAACATTAGAAGTTATGACGAATTATGCAAACGATTGGACCTAGTATTACTTATAAAAATACCAAATGAAAATAGTTTGTACCACATGTGGAATGTTTAGTCTGTAACACCGGGAAAAGAAAATAACACTTATATTTATAATTATAAATGTACAGTTTCATTGATTTAAAAGTTATTCAGATATAATGCAATGGAATTATTGATTTTTTTTTATTTGAAGAACCAAAAATTACACTGCGTTATGGAGATACTTGTTACGTAATTACGTGAAACCATAATTTCGAAGTTTCAAACTCAATGCTGGTCCGTTTACATGGTTACTCCAATTAAATTTACAAAAATTGCCTTACAAACTAGATATTCGTTGGAGAGAGGGAATTTGTAACATTATCACTACCCCTCAATCAAGTATATTGTTAATTTACTATTATTATTTAATTATGCTGCAATTATTAATCATAAGTATCTACTAAACAATTTCGTGAGGTCACCCACCCACCTCGATAGCTATTGGCTGCCTTCGCTCACAAAACAGCGACCAGAGATACCATTAGAAGGAATTCGTGGTTATGTCTACAGTTTAATAACTAAGCAACTGCTACCAAATTAATTGGCATAATACATTCATTAAGTTTGCTTTTCATAGTTAAAATTTTTAAAATAAATTTTGCTGAAAAAACGTGGATCTGCTTTTCATTAAAGCAACTTATAAAACTTTAAAAAAAAATTTAATTACTCATAGTCTCTGCTGTAAACACGATTGCCAATTGTCATTTCGGCTTGGGATAAATTTCAGTTTAACTATAACTTTCACTAATGTTGTTGTTTGACCAAAATTTATGCATTACGGTTTATTTGCTTTTTAGGCATTTTACTGACCACTTTCATTATTGGTCTTTATTCATGTTCGTTGTATGTGAGTTATTAGGTTATTTTAAATGGACATCAGATCAAATGTGTCACCGAATTGACTATTCTGGCAACTTATTTCTGCGGAGTTGCTCAACTTGTTCATAATATGGAATGTGTATTAAGTTCTCTGGCCGTCACAGATACTATGACCAATGTTTACATTATGAGTGTTTGCCCAGCTCAATAATAAACAACGTCATGCTTTCGAAGCAAACAAACATACCTGTATTAATGCTTCTGAGCTCATCAAGCTCAAGAGATTTTATTCATCCTAAAGGTGAGACACAGGTCAAGTTCG
The DNA here is from genome assembly GCA_031002005.1 of Vandiemenella viatica. Taxonomy (NCBI): domain Eukaryota; kingdom Metazoa; phylum Arthropoda; class Insecta; order Orthoptera; family Morabidae; genus Vandiemenella; species Vandiemenella viatica. Next base: position 115,667,276 of record JARYHS010009186.1, on the reverse strand, counting down.
TATTTGGTCAGATAAGATCAACCTGCTATAATCTTTTATCGTAAAAACTGGAACTATTCTAGACCCGTGACGATACCCAAAAACAGTCTCGAGCTTACACTAGTCCTAAATAATTGTATTAATGTTTGAATTAGATTTGTAATATTGTTGGGTTTTCACAGACTGTAGTTTGTTTAGTAACCGGATAACCATAGTACTGTTATATTTAAGTAACATTCTTTGATGCTGACCTGCTTGTGGCATGGCAGGGTGCGGGACAGCGTGTGTTGCGACGCTTGGAGAAGGTTGTATAGCGCGACTTAATGCTCTTTGTACGCAAACTAAAATAGAATTTGAAATGTACTTGAAATTTTTTTGAATGTAACATAAGTGTTTTGAAAGTTGTTTCACGGAATGGTATTAATTAATTTCGGTAGTATTTCAACCAAAACAGCGAATTTTTCATTTACAGACGTTGTCATAATATCTTTCAATTTATTTGGCGGTTATATGCCCGAAAATCGTGAACTATCTGAACATGTATTGAGAGAGGGGAATTGGGCCGTTCTCGTATATATAACACGCCGTCATCCACTAACAGAGTGGTTAGCTCACAATTGGCTGACCATTTCCAGGATAATTGATAGCTTACATTAGGTGACCAATGACAGAATAGCTCACAAACTTCAAATCATATAGCATCAAGTTCTGTGACTAGGATAATTTCAGAAAAATGCTGTCATTTAGACATGCAATGATACTATCTCTAAAGTACATTAAATTATGTGGAGCTAAGAAATAAAGGACTGAGAATGATGTTTGAAAACACATTTTCTTCAAATTGTAGGATCCGTAATGTTGAACTACAGTCTCCACCATTACTACATGTTCATTACAACTGTGCCCGAAAAGTCTATACACCACTGTCATAAATCCACTAACTGCTATGTCATATTCCGATGCAGGACAGTTGTTAGTGAAATTTCGGAAATGCGTCGACTGCCCACAGATATGGGACATTAGAATACTTTTTAAGCGATCTTATCTACCACGTCATGGTCTTCACTCTTTCTCCAGTAACTTCCGGACGTTCTGGGATCCATGCTATCGTTGGTCACATCTCAACGCAAACTTGCCAATTCTACTGAGAATCTTCGATAAAGCGAGCATTCTCTTGTCAGAAATCATTCGACTGATGTGGTGCAAGTTCCCACTGTTTCTTGTCAGTCACCTCATAACCTTTACAAATTAAGATCTCAAATTAGCCACCTTGCATTGTACAATAATCGTTTTCTTCTACAGTTCTACCCTTCTACTGCCTGTGCGCTGGCATATTACACCATTCTTTCTTATCCACAAAGGGGTGTCCATTAATTACGTGAGGTGAAATAGGAGGGCGAGTCCGGCGAAATCTCGCCAAATCTCACCAAAGGGGGAGGGTGGGTCGACGGAAAAATCATATGAGGTTTTGAAATTCTTGAAGTACAGTGGAGCTAAAACAAAAAAGGCCTAGAATTGAGGCGGAAACCGACTTTAGGGAGGGAGGGGGTGTATAACCGACCTTGAAAGCATGAGACCTAAAAAAAAAAGGTCTCAAGAAACTACGAGATCGATTAATGGGGGGGGGGGGAGGGGGGTGTTCCCGTCAAAATCTCACGTCATCTTAGAGCCGGGGGGGGGGGGGGGGGGTCTGGCCAGATCTCACTAAATCTCACCAGAAAGATGGGAGGAGGCCGGAATTCCAGAAAAACATCTTGTTTTGTAGATCATTTAATTCCCAACGTCTTTCTATATCTAGCTTCTGTTGTTTTTTGATCTTTCCAAAGTCCAAGCTTCATTTCCATGTGCATAGCTACAAAAAATTCTTTATAAGGTCTAATTCGAAGTTAACGTATGATTCTAAAAGCGAATTGCACTGCCGCTTGATTGATTTTAATATCTTTCAATCTGCCTGACGACCGTCAGCCATGACCAAACGTCCGTGTAATGGCTTTTCTGTTCCTCTGCGGGCGTTTTCAAATTAAAACTGTCTGTAGGCGCGAGTGAAGTGATTACAATAAATTTACTTTCCCAGAAAACCATGTAAATTATTCTTAACGACTGAGGCGATAGCGTCAAATACGTAAACTGCCGTGCGCACATTTTCTTCCTTCCAATTGTTTCGTATACCGGCCTCGGTAGAGTAGTGGCTAGAGTACTGGCGCCGCGTGCCGAAAGTCGCCGGTTCGAGTCCGACCGTAGGCATGGGTGTTAAGTGTTGTCTGTATACATGTGGCGTTTATATATACTAGAAAAACAATACATACAATGGAGAAACTAGAACACTGGATGAATTGAAATCACAATTGAGCTGACTGTGTGATCTAAGAGAAGCCAAATGCCATTAAAAAAATGTTTTGTATTGTAATGGATTGGGAAGGGTTCTTTATTGATTTAGACTATTATTTGGTGTAGAAACTGTAGAATATTGGAGATTAACTAGAAAGCCTTACATTTCTTTTTCTTTTTTTACGCCTCGTCGATGGCTATGGTCATTAGAGGCGGGATGGGACTGGGGAAAAGAACGGGAAGGAATTCGGCCATTGCCTTTTTGAAGGAAGTATCCCGGCATTCGACTGGAATGATTTGGGGAAACCATGGAAAACCCAAATCTGGATGCCCGGACGGGGATTCGAACCCGCGTCCTCCTGCATGCGAGGCCAGAACGTTAACCGTTCACCCACCACGCTCGGTCTTTAATTGATACATACTCTTAACGTGTTAGATAGTACGAACTATATATACCGAGCGGGGCGGTGTAACGGTTAGCGTTCTCGCCTCGCATTCGGGAGGACGGCGGTTCGAATCCCCGTCCGGGCATCCAGATTTGGGTATTCCATGGTTTCCCCAAATCACTCCAGGCAAATGCCGGGATGCTTCCTTCAAAAGGCCATGGCCGAATTCCTTCCCATTCCTTGCCCCCATCCTTGCCCCCCATCCTTTCCCGCCTCTAAAGACCTCGATGTTAAAAAGAGACGTAAAGCAGTTACAAAAAAAAAAAAAAAAAGAACTATATATATTAAACTTGATCAGTGTGTCAGTCACAGTGATAAAAAGGCTCGAAATACACAACGCCCTGTCCAAAGAATTTTTCTTCTCTGTTCCTGACATTATGCGAATGGCACTCACGACAATAAAATATGGGAAAGTATCCAACTGTGTAAACGACAGCAAAAATATATTTTTACCACAGAATAGAACAGGTCATGTGACTGTGGTACATTGGAGCATGTTTGGGAATCTTACCATATCATTACTTGTTGCTTTCATTCACCATACTTACTCTCTTTTTCTGATCCATTGTTGTTGACATTTAAATGTGACTGTGGTACATTGGAGCATGTTTGGGGATCTTACCATATCATTACTTGTTGCTTTCATTCACCATACTTACCCTCTTCTTTCTGATCCTTTGTTGTTGACATTATTTTCTTAACGTTGATGACGGCAAAACTACAGGTCTGTGAATCTTCTCCACAGGTATCAGCAATACCTCTGGAGGAGCAGAGAGTCCCCTTGTTCCCAGCTCGTGTTACGAGACGCCGGCTCACATAATGAATTAAGGGCGGTATTCCGAGCGCGACCAGTCACGAAGCGAGCTTGATTGCTGGCGGGAGTCCTGCTCGTGAAGGATGCGACTAGTCTCGTCTCGAGAGAAATTAGGGTCGTGACCCTCCGCTATGTCTGTAATCACGTACCACTCCCGGCACGTGAGCTTGCCAGATTCATCTTAACAGTACACCACGTCTTGCCTTACGACCAAAGCTCTCAAGAGGGTTTTTACTCTTATTTCATCATACCAGAAGGCCCTTAGAGCTTCGTGACTAGTAGATGGCGGAAAGAAAGGCAGCTACCGTAAAGCTAACGATAGAAAAACCAAATTCTGAATGAGCGAACTAGTTCTTCATAAAAACTAGGGCCGAAAGCACACTTGTCATTGTTTTTTAGGATCTACTGAGTAGATAAGTATTTTTTTTATATAAAAGAAAGGAAAAGAAGATGACAACAATTTTTTTTTTCTTTCTAGAGTAGTTTAAGAAAAATAAGGTAGCAATTACCGCTGGTGACTGAAATATGCTATCGTACGGAGCAGAGATTAGCCATTTAGTAAAAAAAAAAAATCGTTAAGCCTTTTTAATTATGTGGCGGACAGTACGAGATTTGTTAACAGGTGCGCAGCCAGAGATTAGCGCCATAAATGAATCATTCCAATATTCGTTAGCATTGAGTGACTGTTGATGTTTTGCATCTTCATTGGCTTTGTTTAATGTTACTTGACTGTTAAAAGTAACGATTCAAGGGATGATGAACAGTAGGAGGATAGAAAAAGCTTCGAGATGCTAAGAGGAAGATACATGGAGCTAAAAGGATTAGCAGAAGTCATAGAGGAGCGGACAAAAGAGGATCATACCAGAACAACGTACCAGAACAACAATTCTTAATCCACTACCTGACCTGTGCGATATGGAGATGATTATGTTTTGTGCCGTATAAGGAGGCATGGAAAACATTTTAATGTAGTTAAAGTTCATATTGTACGCGCCCTTATTGTAGAACTAACAAAGCGGAACTTGTGCAATGTGTCCTAAATATTCCATATATAGTCAACTAATCTTCAAAAATATGATAACGAAGTGGACTCTGTGTGGTTGGCGTTACTTTAGGCAGCTGAAACAAGGAAACTTAATCCTGCCCAACTTTCGCTCGTGGTAGCAAGTCCATTCGATTCCTCAGAGGCAAGCACAACGTCGATCGCTAGTAGTAATCACTTAATACACGCCAGTCGAGGATTCCAGCTGCTAAAACATGTTCGGGGTCCCAACGTCAATCGCCACAAGGGAAGGACGTGAAGGAAATCGGCCATGGCCTTTTTGATGGAAGCATCCCGGCATTCGCCACGAGTGTTTTGGGGAAACCATGGAAAACCCAAATCTGAATGCCCGGACGGGGATTCGAACCCGCGTTCTACCGAATACGAGGCCAGAACGTTAACCGTTCACCCGCCACGCTCGGTCCAAGAAACCAGAACATACACATTTGTTGGTTGCCCACACAGTGCTGCCCGCCTCTTGTCTTTGAATATCCGTAGATTGGGTACAAAAATCCGGAGGCTCGCAACTAATAAACTTATTAAACAATAATTATTGAAAAGAGACTCAAAATTAAGAATACAGAATTTTTATTTCCAGGTCTTAAAATTCGAAATACAAAATAATATTCTGCATTGAAAGTAAGAAATGTCTCTGATAATGTTTTATACATCGTCACTTTCATCGCTGCTGCTGCTTTACCTACTCTTTTTATTGGGGGGGGGGGATTATGCATCATTATCTACTTTCTATGTTGACATTAAATTTATCATATCTTCGGTAACAGGAAATGTTCCAATTTATACTGCGAACACTTTGACTCTCGGATATTGGTTTATCCTTTTCGGAATATGAGCTTTATGTTAATCGTTGGTTCAAACGAGCGGTTGCAAAGAAACGATTAACAATTATTGACAATTCTGTAATGCATTAACACTGTACGCTCAAAGTTTAACAGAACACCAATATAAGGAAAAATATTAAAAAAATAGTAAAAATAGCAAAATTCTTAGATCTTCGGATAAATCCGTAGAAATGGCAGCACTGTACCCATATTCTGCACGGGTAGAAAAACATATTTAGCATGTAGAGAAAATGTCTCGTATTATGAAGGTGATATGACGGTTACATTGCGAAGCGTATTGCGCGCTGGTATTCTGTCTGCCAGCGAAGCCCATCACAGCGTGCGGTTAGGCGCTTTGTCAATAACAGCAGGGCACAGCGCAATTACGGGCGTTGTTGTCAGCCCGGCCCACCAAAGAAAACACTCAAATCAATTGTTTTGTCATGACCGTCCCGCTGAAAACCGACCTCATTAAAAACAAAATAAATCGCCCTGATTGATAATTAGCTTTCAGTGGTCTTCCGTGGCAGTTGGGTTGACAGCGGCGCTGATTTCTTTGCCCGGCTTGTCAGTTAATGCACTGCATTGCCACACTGTTAGCTGACACACTTATCGGGCGCGTGCGTGTGTGCGTTGATTGGATGAGGTTTTGCTATTAGCGCTCGCATTGCAATCAAGAACAAGCAAAACACGACTGTCGATGTTCGACCGTGCACGCTAGAATGAATGATCTGTGATGCTTTCCAGATGAGATTAACGCTATAAGTGACAAAGTAATAGATGATTAGAGCATCATCCGAACGTTATAGCACGGAATAGTGGAGAATTAGTGAGCTAGCAGTTATAAATTATTGGAAGCTTGTGCTGTAATTATTATTGTTTTTTGCCAATTTTCAGTGAGGTTCATGTCTATAATAGGTTTTTTTGTCATTAGGAACATGTTTTTTGAATCCCTACTGATTTGATGCAAAATCCTCCATCTCTTCCATTCTTTTTCTATCTTCCATCAATTTCTTTATCGCAACCGACCTCTTAAGTTATCTGCTTCATATATTCCATGGTCTACCTCTACAGTTCTTACCTTTGACTGTTCACTTACAGGTTAACCAATTCTGTATGTCTTAAAAAGGTGATCCACCATCTTGTCTCTTCTTTCTGAAAGACTCTTCCACCACCTTATCTCCTCAGCGGTGCGAACAAACATAACGGAAAGGGGGGCGTCCATTAATTCGTAAGGTGAAATAGGGGGGAGGGTCCGGCAAAATCTCACCAAGGGAGAGGGGGGGGGGGGTTTCAACGGACATCTCACGTGAGGTCTATAAATTCTGGTAGGGCCGTAGAGCTAAAAAAAAAAAAAGTTTACAAATAACGCGACAGTCGACTTTAGAGGGGGGGTATTTGGTCCAAAAAAGGTCTCAAAAAGTTACGAGGGTCGATTTGTAGGGGGGGGGGTCTCCGTCAAATCTTAAGTCATTTTAGAGGGGGGGGTGTCCGGAATTCCGAAAAAACACCTCACGTAATTAAAGGACGCTCCCTAACTGTCCGGCCGTGTTGAGGCATGTGACCTTGGAGCGGGTAGACCTCAGTGAAGGAACAAAGCGTTAGAGTGACGCGGTGAGGGAGAGCACAGTGGAATGCGAACTGTGCGGTAAGTGCGTGGCCAGCCTGCAGAAAGTTCTTGTGTTCCATTTCGCCATCCGAGTGAACGTGGGTTTTCGACAGCCAGCAGAAATTGTTAACTCCGCCGATATGATCACCGCAAATCGTTATCGTATCGATCAACCTAGTGTCGCCCTAGAGAAACCTCATCGCCCTGCTGAGCTTAATGAACGGACATACAGAAACCCTGAGAACTGATATAAACTGAACCCATTGCCGGATCTCAATGTGTCTGTTTAATTACGCTATACTATTGTATATATTTGACAAAGAATAATTTTGTAATAAACGCATATTAATGTCAAACTAAGGTACAATGTTGTTGTCAATATGTAAAGGAACATCCCGATTGCTCATATCATTAAATCATTAATAATAATTTTATTGATAATTTATGCAAACAAAAAGTAATTTAATTCTTAAGTAGAGGTGTACACCTCAAAAGATACCTGTACGGGGAGCATTTAGGAACTGGCTGGGGATGCGATAGCGTACGTTCTGAGGCCAGCTTAACAGACTGCGACGGTTGTTTCCAGGACGGTGATAAATAGTTGTGCCGGTCACATTAGGGTCGACGTGGGTAATTTATATGGGACCCCTGGGACGGGATGGCACAGTTATCGCTACACCTCTCGCAGCTGTAAAGTCGAGACCGAGCGATTACGGTGCAAGCTTATCGATCACACGTCCAACGATATTGCACCGAATGCAGTATTCTAAGGAACTTTCAGTAAGAATTCGACATGATTCCCTGTAAATCCATCTGTATAAATCGACAGTTAATTACGATAGGTTATTAAAAAAACGAAGCAAAACTTGCATAATATTTTCATTACTGTTTGAAGTTTTTATATTACATTTCTTTTCCACATCTGTTTTCCATATCCTGAATATAAATCTTTAGCGGACTGTATCGAATTTGTAAGATTTTTAACTGTTCGAAAGCATATTGTCCAGCTTAAAATCTGTTCTTAACGTGAACAGATATCCAACAAACATTCTTAAAACAATCGCAACCAGAGATTGCACGCAACATCAAGTTCAACAATCCAATTATTCTAAAAATTCGTAACAACATAACGTAAATTATTTTTATACCACCATTAGTTGTTTTCGGCATTAATAAAAGTTTGCCGACTTCAATAAACTGTGATTTTTTTTTCTTTACTTCAGCGAATTGTGAAGAAGAGTTTACGAAATTATGAAATGTGAAAAATTTAATGCTGTAATTTAGCTATTTATTTATTTTTGTAGACATTAATCGTGGTATGTAGAGAACTTTCAGGTCTTGTGTCTCTCGTTTAGCAATAAATCACACTAATGATACAGTTAAAAGGTTAGTAAATAAACCCCAGAATCTTCAGTTTTTTGATCTTACACTGTTGACAACCTAAATTACTCGTAGGAACTGAAACAAGAGCTTGACCATTATTGTAAGCAATTGTCATTAATTAATCTTTTTTTACACTCACAGTTATAAGATGATAGTGCTAACTTACATAAACGGATACTAACTGCTGTCTTCGACGCAGCGGCAGTTATTAACCGCCCCGCCGTTTTGATGCTAGTTTGTGAAAAACAGCTGGGGTAGGCTGCAGGGCAGAATTAACGAGCTGCTGGGGGGGGGGGGGGGGAAGCGGAGTAAGACGGTCAAGAGGTCCTGAGCAGGGTCAAGGGCCCAGCAGCCATCTTCTGCCCTAATTAGGCGGCCACTTCCTGCCTCACTGTAGCAACCGGCTTAACTGCTGCTATGATTCACCCACTCCAAGCTCTTGAATATGAATATCTGTAAAAAGTAGTAGTAGTATGAGCAGAGTATTTGCTCTGTTTAAAGTGCAGGGACGAAGTGCGAGAGTGGTTGGAGGTGTTAATGCTCGGACATGGCATTCGGGGGACGCAGCTTCAAATCCCCATCCAGCCATCCGGATTTCGGTTTCCACGGTTTTCCGATATGACTCGAAGCGAATATCCGGATGGTTCCTTTTGAATGCCATGACAGAATTCCTTCCCATTGCTTGCTTTATAGTTCTTTCTCGTGTCTCGATATCGAAGAGGCGTAAAGCCATAAAAATGGATGCGTTGAATGAGAAAACTGAGAAACACATAATGAAAATGTAAAATGTGAGAAATGTAGAAATCAGTGAGGACAGTAGAAGGAAACAAGAACTAGAAATAGCGAACAGCCTCACCTGTTTAGGAGGTAGGGGAATGTATTCCATCAGAGTACAAGGAAAAAAAGTAAACCCCGAAGTTTCAATTTGCCGCGCATTACCTTGTAATTCCATCGTATAAAGAGGGCCAGCAGTTTTTCGTGAAATCCGAACCGCTAAGGATCCTAGCATGCTCCACATTAAAAAAGAAAATCTCTGTTTAAGGTACCTCGATTCGAACCGGCTTTTTGATTTCCAGTTCGGTGCTTTAACCAACTGAGCAATCGGACAGAAATTTAATATGGAAGAAAGAAGTCTCAACTGTGTCTAAGGAAATTATGTGCTTTGTCCCCGCATCGACATATGCAGCGGAAGCAAGCCAGCGAGATCAAGTTCTTGAAAGGCATGATACGAAAGACGAGGGGAGATATAATGAGAAATGAGTCTGTAAAAAGCAGATTTGAGTTTAACGGTTGAGCGATAAAGTTGAGAAGAATAAATTAATATAGTTTTGTCATGTAAAGAAGGTGGAGGAGGACAGATAATTGAATTTAGGCCTGAAAGAAAAAGGGCAAAAAGCACACCCAGAGCAAGATGGGTGGATTTACTGGAAAACTAGAAAAGAGGGACTTAGTTTGAAGCTGAATTATAGAGGAAGAGTGGTTGAAAGGTATAGAAGAAGCTCCTAGTCGGCTGCAGCTGGACAAAGAATGCTGATGATTACTAATTTTTATGTTATCACATAAGATAGTAATCCATGAAGCAGAGTTTTATTTTATTTTTTTACTGTCATTATCCTCCCTACTGGATTCATGTAGTCCTCCATCCATAGAGTTAATGTTTTCATCAGAATAGTCGCAGCAACCTAAGTCATCTATTATATACATCACGTATTGTTATGTCTTCGTATCCAGTTTTTCACTTCAGTCCCCTCCGCAGCTAATGAACCAATTCCGCTGATTCTTCACCGTCATTGTTCATATAGAATTGAAAACTAAGTCTGGTGTGTTATTCGCTTAACTTTTGGGCCTGACATTCGCTGTGACGTGGACTCGAATCTCCGTACAGCTCTCCATATATATATACTTTTTTTTAGTGTTTCCAAAATCACCGCCGGCGAATACCGAGATGGTTCCCATTCCTTACGTTCAATTTTCTTCTGACCTTAATTACCTAAACGTCGATGAGCGATAAATTCTCTGACAAATAATAAAAGAAAGTTTCCCTATATTCTGACAGCAGAATGATGCACCATGCTGACAATGACAACCGTAAGAAATATACATCTGATGCTCTGTTGTTTCCTTCGTTACGATGTTAAACCAATTTATAGTGCAACACCTGTACAGGAATTGCAGATAGATGTGCGTGATTAGTCGTACACTCTGCTGCTGCTACCAAGATTTGTGCCTCTACGACAATTTTTTTTTTGTCTCCGAACTAAAGATGCATATTTTTGAAGATGTTCAGAGGTTCTGTGAGCTCCAGTCTTCAGGCCATACGACAAAAAGATGCAGAAATCGTCCTAGTGTTTACTACATTGTATTATTAACTGAATTAGCCCATGAAGAATGCAGCTTATACAAAATACGTGCTCCGCTCAAGTATTTTGTTACAACTTCAATTTGTGTTAACAGTTTCTTTACACAGTTGTCGTACTGTGTAGTTTTGATTATGGTAGCAGTACAGCATTTTATGTCATGTTGACTTAATAAAGATGGTGTATGCCTACGGAAAACATTGACTGCCACCATCTGTGCACTTGTCGAATGAGCTTCGTTTTTTACTTTTTGACTTGGAAATCCAAAAAGGGCGAAATTTTAAGCTGTTTACTTACATTAAATGCAATATTCAGTCAATAACAGTAACTTTGTTCGAAAATTTAAAGCATGTGGCAAGAAATGGTTAAATTTAAATCTGCCTTGTAAGCCTATAAACGAAATTCAATTCTATCATTGTTGGAAAGATGTTTTGTGTGTGGTTCTGTTGTTGTGTTCGTTGCCTCAGGTTTTTTTTTTTTTTTACCTGAGCCAACCACTGCTAACAAAAACGGTTTTGGTCCACAGTGTGACTCACCGTTCTTACCTAATCTCTGTATTCGCCTGATTTAGCGGTAGGTAAGTTATTTTCCTTACGCATTTCAAAAATAGCTGCCAATGTTAATGAATATCGGCGTCGTAAAAGAATATTTCTGGTAGTGAGCATTTTAGAATCGTTCTTGGAATGGGTTCTTCTCGGATTAAGGGCCGGAAATTTGAAGAGAACTGTTGATAAGTCACAATAAATTGTGGGATAGGGCAAACTTCTCTTTGTTAAGTTTCCTTACAGATCTCGTAGACCTATAATTTTGGGGAACTTCAATTCTTATCCTCTTATATAAATACTAATTTGGAGACTGCGTACGTCGTCTATAGCTATTGGATAGAGAACGGTCACGTGCCAGCTTTCACTCGCCAATCAACAGCCGCAATATTACATTCGTTCCTGTATGTTGCTTTTTGTATATTTACGACAACTAGATGCAGAAATTCATCTCAGGAGAAGGATATTCAAGGTTTACGCTATTTTATCTGTATCAGTTATAAGTACTAGGTTAAACCATAACCTAAGAATTTTTTTTCGGCAGACGATAAGAAACAATGAAGTTTATTAAAAACTCAGAGAGACGTACGTAATCGCGCAATGTATCAGTCAAATAAATAACAGTTATCCGTTTTCGAAAATACAGTCTTCGTAATTTAAAGTAAAACGCATTAATGTAAATAAAATCCTAGCCAGACACTCTAACCAGAGTAAGGGAACTAGGTTAAAACATAACCCAAGAATTTTTTTTGGCAGAAGATAAATAAGTTTATTAAAAAGTCAGAGAAAGTTAACACGAAATGTGCGAATCGCGAAATGTATCACTCAAATAAATGACAGTTATCCGTTTCTGATATTATACTTTCCGTCATTTAAAGTAAAATGTATCTATTTAAATAAATTGGGATTACTGGAGATCGCGATTCCGTGGTGAATCGCAAGATTCCTCTAGAAATACGTTCCAAAGTACATTTAACTGTGTTGTGTTGGTCCAGGTTGTATTACAACCTAATTTTTGCTTGAAAATAATGGTTTAGGCTGTATTACAACGGAATTATTGCTTGAAAATAATATGTCTTGCGATTGACTACAGCAGTATTATGACGTCATTACTGAATGTTATTTTGGTGGAATCGCGATCTCCAGTAGTCCCGATCGTTATTAGTTTTTCAAGCTTTTCCAGAATAAATTCCTACTACCACCATAGGTGATGCCCGTCGTTATTCATATGAGGGTAATAGAAGCTATAATTTTAGAATGCAATATTAGTGGAGGTTGTGGTTAAGTTGACCAGAATCGCAACTGACATATTTTGCTACAGCATAATTCACTCTGAAATCAGTCTTACAAACCATTTAAACTGCTTTATAAGCACCATGTTACTAAAGGAATTAATTAATGCGGGTGGAAGTAGTTCCATATTTAACGTGCTGAACCAGGAATAATACTGATATTACATGGATAGAAAAAGTTTTGGGATTCCATTTTTTTCTTCTTCTAATTTTAGTGGTTCTGTCCCTCCGTCGTCATTAATTCAGTGGAAGTTACTACTGTATAATTGTATTGCCATGTGAACTACAAATGAAATATATAGAACATTACAAAATCAAGCCCATTAGCATTATGTAATAACAATTCCGTATAATTATCCAAAAGCAAAATAAAAAAAAAGTCATAAGATTGCGTTCAAACCGTCATTTTTGACGGGCTCGAAGCTAGTTGTGAATATTCTGATATATTCTGAGGAATTAATGTTTTCAATCTGTTGTAGCATTGGTTCGCGAGTGTTGTTAGATGGCTGTCGGAGGAGTGACCGACTGAGCGTGTCGGATCTCATGCGATACCGCAGACCGCAGCCCGCTCAGCTTCCCACAGCAGCCGTATCGTGAGAACACTGTGCCAAATCTGGACGCTCCATTCATTCTTAACACACGCTCAGCATCGATACCAGATTATTCGCTACATTATTATATTCTTTCCTGTCAGCCTCACAGCTGGTATGATGCATCTCTTCCTGCCCAGACCTAATCTCCGCGTCTCGGCATACACATTATAAACTACATCCCAATTATCTGCTTCACACATTTTAATCTTTGTCTTTCTGTACAGTTCTTTCCTCCTGCTGTTTCCTTGCAAACTCGACTGTTTACAATTATTTGAGCTTGCTGGCTGGCTATTCGAAGGAAAGTTATTCACATGAATTCTCTTAGTTAAAGCTATTGGACGATGTTCTTCCAAGAACAAAATCTGAATATGCGAATTGTTTTTGAAGACCATGCTTAGCTGTTAAAAGTAGCATTTATCGCTGATGATTTTGTCCACTTAAATATTTTAAACAAGAAGATAAGAAAACATTCAAATGGCCGAGGATAAAATCAAAGTATTCCTCGCAAAACTTCGTTTGTGGTCAGTGTCTTTACAAAAAAAAATGGCGTATGCGTCTTTCACTGGCGTTCAGAAGATTCTCATAGAAAATGCAGCGGTTCAGTGGTAGATAGTAAGTTCTAATATTTTTTACATAATTTATGGGTTGCATAATTTGGGAGAGAAACGACTTTCCAGAATTGGATTTTGTAGCAGACAATGGTTACAGACGGCTACTAAATCCTCTTACGGATATGTCAATTCAACTGGCTGATCTGACCATGAAGATCAAAGAATATTTTATAGATTTACCTGCTGATGGTATGCTTAAAATGAAAATTAATTCGCAGGCGATTGACATCTTTTGGATGAAGAGGAAAGAAGAGTATCCATAGCTGGCAAGGGAAGCTCTAAAATTATTAGTCCCTACCTATGTGAACTAAATCCCTCTTAGTGGTAAGCATAATAACTAAAAAGAGAAATAGACTCCAATTAGACAATGATTTGAAGAATAGAACTGCTATTCGACAGTTTATCAAAAAACAAACAGGCACAGCCTTCTAGGTGAAAATGTATTTTTATTGTAGTGTGAGTCCTAAATCCCATGCTTTACACTTTTAGCTGGCTTCCGACTATGACCCTTCCCCGAGCAAAACTAATGCCGCATGTTTTAAAATGTTACGGAACGCCTGCCCTTTCTGGTAAATCATATCATAGCCTTCTTTCCTCACTATGCTTTACAGAATGTTCCGTACGTTTTCTGTCAACTTCAGTATATTTCTATAGGCCCGCATTTTGAAATCTTTCTTTTTTTCCTCCTCGTGTTCTTGAAACTCGGCTTCAAGCTATGTAAAATCCCATTGTCTGTTTATGTTGTTTCAAGAAATAATTTTTCATATCTGTTGCAGACAGTTCTAAGTAAAATGCGAAAATGCATACTTCACATATACAAAGCAGAGATGGATGACATGTTATGTGTTGGTATAAATTTCCGATTTGATCGGGATTTGAATCGGGAATCATCAGTTTTTAAAGCGAACTATCAAATAAGAACTATGCATTCCATGTTTTAGTAAACTAGATACTAAAACTTCTGCATATATGCCTCCATTCCGATACTTTGAAACACAGTCGCAAAGATTTCCCTCGAATCTTTTTTAGATTTGACAGGTCATACACCATAGATTTTATGCGTTCCATTTCAGTAAAAATTACGATATGCATAATGTCCAAGTCACCAGCTTCTTTTATTTAAAATTATATCAATTATCCATATCACCGCAAGAAACCATTCTGTTTCAGAAAGAGAAGTGAATACACACTGTGGTGTGTTGTTTTGGAACAGAACATGAGATTTTGTCACTGCACAAAACTTGGCTTTTTTTTTTTTTTCTTTCTGAAAAGCATAAATGGGCTGCAACGTGTTGGCCTAGTGTTCCGGAGGGTTCAGCTACTATTATCAGTTCGCCAATCCATATTTCGTTTTACTCCGAAAGTTTCCAGTTGAGATGATCATTTGTATATGCCAAATATGATTGCTTTTCAGTCCTTTGTTGACATATCTCCCACGTTGCTGACTATCCGAAAAGCCCAAACGAAAATACTCTTAAAATTAATCTTCTGGGTTTTAGTTACGTTGACATGTCTCTGGCATTCTGAATACAAAACACACGATTCACAGTTACTGGATCTATGCTGAATCCAATTCTGATTCAGTCATTATGCTCAGGGGCGTAGCTACTATGGGGCTAGGCGGTGCAGTGCACCGGGGCCCTCATGCTCAGGGGGCCCCAAAGCATACCTCAAGGGGCCCCTAAGCGCACCTCTAGAGGCCCTTAAGCGCAGTTTAGAGGGCCCACGAGCCTTCACGGCAAGCTGGCGACCTTTTCCTTTTTTTTTTTAGCTCTACCGTCGTCGAAGGGGCCCTCACTGTGCTCTACTCAGGGGGGGAGCCCCTAAAGAACAATTCAAGGGCCCCCATCCTGAGTTCAGGGGGCCCCTACCAGCACACAAAGCAAAAAAAAAAGGTCGCCCGTCTGGCCTGAGGGCCCAAAATAAATTTTTTGCACCGGGGCCCTTGTTGACCTAGCTACGCCACTGATTATGCTGTGTAAGTGATAGAAGTAGTGTAAAGCGTTGGATTAGCTAGTCAGACTTCTGTTGCTGCTCACTCCAAGAATCCAGAAACTCTTTCATAAGAACTTTTGAAGAGAAATGGAAAGAAACATTGCGTTTATTCTTGCTCTAAGTTGGGCTTTTCTTTTAAGGACTTCGCAGTACCGGCAACAGTCGGTGGCGTGAAGGAAACTTTGAACCACCTCTTTCGCATAAGAAGCTTTTCAGAGACTACGGCATTGTTTCGCATTTACTGCTTCATCAAAAATTAATGCGTTTTACGTTGAATTTTCATTTTTACTTACAAAGTAGATGATGTCAATATACTGTTAACTGTATCTAAAATTGATATCTGTATATATTCCCACGTTAGTGCAAAGTAGTATTGAAAAAAATTCATTTGTAGAATCATTTTAATGTAGAAAATTTACTGATAAAGAGGTGTAAAGAAAAATAGATTAATCCAATTGAAATATGGTGATGTGGAAGGATTTTGAAAATTAAATGGCCTTGTTGAATGTGAATGAAAAACATTCAGGAAATGAAGGAATAGTTTCATGGAATAATTACAGTAAAAAAAAAAAACTTAAGGGGAATATCACATTTTGTGCCATACTAGCTTGGTTAATTTGATAACAGAGGGTAGAGATGAAAGAAAGAACTGCACAGGTAAGTGATTGTTAGAGCACATAATTAGGGAAGTAGTATGTAGTGCGCATATGGGGATATTAATAATACATTTAAAGAGATAAGGTTACCGGAATGGAGAGAAAAGTGATAAAAACTTTCAAGTTTAAAGTTTTCAAAAATATGAACTGAGTAGTATAAAGAAAATGTTTTCATTGTTACCGTAGGTGCAGTTTCCGTAACCAACATATAATCTGTATTATGTAATTGTGACTCTTGTTTGTTTATTTGCTGATTATTTTAATTGTTCAATAGAGCGAACTTAAAAACGATGCCACTTGGACCGGGTGGGTAATCTGTAACATTCGGACCTGATATCCTTTCTATTCTGAATTCAGTTTTCAAATATCTAAAAAAAAATATATAAAAAAACCACTTCAAGCCAATGTCTGGACAGTTACTTCAAAAAGGCCATAGCCGTTTCCTTCCGTTCCTTGTCCATACTGTTCTTCGGGCTCTAACGACCTCGAAATTGACGAGCCGTAAAAAAATGGGGAGAAATGCTGGTTTGCTGAGCCACGAAACCGTTTGTGAGAGTATGCCTGAGGCAAAAGCTAACCATGAGACTGTAATCATTTTAAAAATACAACGTTTACATTAATATTTATCTCCGTCGTCACACCCTATCAAATGCGACGTCTCTCTGTTTTTGTTAGTACGCCTATAAATCGAGAACCACTGATCCCATTGACATGCTTTTTTTTTTGTAATTTGTAAATTTATTATACAGCCTGGTTTTAGTGTATTTATTACGCTAGATAAAGTAGACATTTGTGAAAAGTCGATTAAAACAGATTTTTACCCCGCAGCTTTGTATTAACCACTGATCCGATTTACATGCATTTTGTTTTAATATTCAAATTTATTATCCGGTTAGGTTTTACTAAGCTAGATAAAAACGGGCTTGGTGTGTGAACGTTAACGCTCTGGTCTCGTGTTTGAGAGGAGACGGGTTCGAATCTCCGTTTGGCCATCCACATTTGCGTTTTCCGTGGTTTCCCCAAATCACTTCCGAATGCGGGGACGGTTCCTTTAAAAAGCCTCCAGTCCTTTACCGTCCAAGATGGAAGCCATAAGCAAATAATAATAAATAAATAATGCTAAATAAAGCAGATATTTAGGAGGGTTTATGTGAGCAGCCTTTTGCGCAACGTTGTTCCGATAGTAGACTTATAATTCAAGGTTAGCTATACATGTTGAAATGAAATAAAGTAAAATCTGGTCGTGTTATAAGCCTACTGACAAAAAGTCGCGACGTAAAAACCTAATAATTCTTCACGAATATCTACTGTATCTAACGTAATAAATTATACATTAAAATCTGAACTAACAATAAATCTACGAATCTGAGGTTGCTCTAGAGTTCTTGGAGTGTTAAATCGAACGTAACGAAGCATATGATTAAAATGACCCTTGTGGATCATTCAACATGAATTCTAAATGTAAATGTATAAAGAAATTATAGTATGTTTAAATTACTATTTTGTTTTGAATGTATAATTCTGAGATTCATTAAAGATTCAGTCCATCCGCAAATCATTTAAGGGATCTGTTCACATTATAGTAGTCCATGTCTAGGAACATTTCCTTTGTGGGGAGACTAATCTGAATTACTGTATTCTACCAATCAAAAGCTACAAGGGGTCCATTTAAATTTAACATAGACCCCTACACAGAATTTCCGGTATCAATGTTGATTTTATAATTGAACTGTCGTGCTTCCGTCATTTAAAGTCATATACCAGAGAACACAACCGAATATATTTGCCTGTCGTGTCGTCTAGAGCAGTGTGCCGCGACAACATGAAAGGTTTGCCGCGAAATTTTATCCATTATAAGGAATTAATTATGGAGTATTTTTATCAATTATATTTAGTTTCATGTAGCGCAAATTGTTACGTATTCATATTCTAAGAAATGAAATGTTATCTATTTACTCACAATTGCTGTTAATTTTGTTTATTCATTTTTCCTTGCCTCTACTGCTGCGGTTTGAGGTTCTATTTAACGCATGTTCTGTGTATGCGCTTTTCCCTCAGTCTAATCTGCTGGGATTAGCACTTAGCTGAACTTTCCAAGCCTTACTTTATTACGTTGTTGGTGTCGGTACTTCTCCTCCTTTGTTCCTGCACTGTTACACCGACGCATTGTTAAACATCACTGTAAAAACAATCGGCACCATATATATAACTTCTTTGAAGTGTATAAATCCCGCTTTTTACAATTTCTTCAGTTCCATCATAGCTGTGCTGTGAAGTGGTCCGAAAACTTAGTAGTTAGTTTTGATATTTTCTGTTACAATTAGCAGACTATTTTATTTCTTCTAAGATGGACATATTCCTTGAACGGACTGTTCCGTCTATGTCTGCAACTGGTGAAAGATCTGACCCAGAAAGAAAGAAACAGAAGTTCATGCAGGGGGAATATGGTGATAATTACTTACCCTATGGTTTTTTTGTGTGTGACTGTATCGCTTGTGATGAAAACTCAGTAACGCTGCTATGACTTCCAGTAAAATGAAATGACATTTGTCAACAAAACATTCACCTCTGTCAAGCAAAGATGTCAATTATTTTCGTCAGTTGGAGGAAAATAAGAAAAAAAAAACAAGGAACTTTCATGACCGCTACAGTACGTGTTTCGGAAAAAAGTACAACAAGCTAGTTATAAGGAACCCAAACTTATCGTAAAGGCCAAGAAACTACATACAATAGGTTAAACGCTTTTAAAGCCTGTCTGTAAAGAGATGGTGTGAATAGTTCTGGGTTTAGAATCTGCTAACGAAATTTCAAAAAATCATTTTTCTAGTGACACAATCAGTCGCGGAGTAAGTGTTTGTACAGACGGAGCGGAGCGGCTGCTATGACAGGCCCAGTGAAAGTATTTGCAGCTAAAGAAGTCAGATCTAAAGTATCGAGATAGAAGAATACTCTATAAACTATATAAGAATCAAGTGGCTATAATAAAAGTAGAGAATCACGAGAGACATGCATCAGTTAAAAAGGGTGTGAGACAAGGTTGTAGTCTATCCCCGTTAATATTCAACTTGTATATAGAAGAAGCAATGAAGAAAGTCAAAGAAAAATTTCCATGTGGCATAAGTTTTCAGGGAGAAAAAATCAGTATGCTACGATTTGCTGATGACATTGTCTTGTTAGCAGAGAGGGCTGAGGATATTGAGAAGTTACTGAATGGCATGAACAAAATACTAAAGGAAGATTTTGGACTGAATATAAATCAAAGCAAGACAAAAGTGATGAAATGTAGCAGAAATGATACCAATACTAGTAGGTTAAATATAAAAATAGGATCGGATGCAATAGGAGAAGTAAGCGAATTCTGTTACTTGGGAAGTAAAATTACATCCGATGGCCGAAGCAGGAATGATGTCAAAAACATAATAGCACTAGCAAAAAGAGCCTTCATGAAAAAGAGAAACCTTTTAGCTTCAAATATTGATCTAGGAATTAGAAAGAACTTTATAAAACTCTTTGTGTGGACCACAGCTCTTTATGGTAGCGAAACGTGGACTTTAGGAATACCGGAAAGAAAGAAAATTGAAGCATTTGAAATGTGGTGCTACAGAAGAATGCTGAAAATTAAGTGGACAGACAAAGTAAGAAATGAACGAGTTTTGGAAATGATGGGTGAGAAAAGAAGTTTATGGAAGAAGCTTACGGAAAGAAGAGACAGGCTGGTAGGTCATATTTTGAGACATGCTGGATTGGTTAACTTGTTAATGGAGGGAACAGTCGAAGGTAAGAACTGTAGAGGAAGACAGATATTAGAATATATGAAACAGATAATTGAGGACGTGGGCTGTAAGGAGTATGTAGAAATGAAGAGGTTAGCACAGGATAGGAAAGGACATTTTGGGAAACGCCGTCTTACGATATGGTGTAAATTTATATACCAATACAACGTAGATATTGCAAGGAATGATCTGTTGCCGAGGTCGGTTACTTATCAGATAATTCTCGTCAGGAGTATGCGGAAATGGTTCCGGGAATCGTGGTTCCGCGAAGCTACTGTAACGAAGGTGCGTGCGTAGGCATTCCATTCGACTTAGCAGTTATTTTTGTACTCGCAGGAGTCCTCTGAGCGATCGTCTAAATTAAACATTCCTGGAATTGGTGCTATCGATAATAAGGCTTTTTTGAAAGTCTAAAACAAATCTTTTACCAACCAAGTATTTATAGCTTTCAATTTACATTAGAAAGGCCCGCAGCAGTTGGCAGAATGTAATTACTACTTTGCTCCATGGAGGAATTACGCAATTCAAATTAGGCACCCCCGAATATCATCCTTAATCCTCAAACAAATATTGACATAAATTAAAACACATTTCGACGCGTGCGTATTTAGTCCCCTATAAAGTAATAAACGATAATGGGCTGTTTAATTACTCTAGCAGATCCACGAATTTGTAGCTGTGGATTGTTGTCAAAAGTCTTGCTCGGAGAGAAATTAGTTGATTTACGAGATACATCTCTGATTAATGGCATGTTGGCAACAAGCCGTCATAGCGGAAACTAGATTACAAAACTTTCTGTCACATTGCTTTTAGGAGAGGACCTAAAAGAAGATAAGGCTGTTCCAGAGTTTCTGAATACGTCCATTGTGATATACTCAAAGTGTGCGGGTTTTATTTTTTTGAATTCCAATTGTTTACTCTTATCAGATGCTAAAATTAATTATCTGATTCGTAGTGTAGAACCCGTGATTGTCGATATACGATCGGCTCTGGTGTTTAATTAAATTTCGTTCATCAGTGACGGTACTGCAAATTCTTGATTTATTTGCTTGCTGCTTTTGTTTAGCATCGTTCTTTCCAATAGCAGTCAAAAAATAGTCAAAATGAATAATACATCACGAAGCTACCAAATATCTGCAGTTTCATCCCGCGAGCTTATTTGTGTTTAAACGTGCAGGCAAGTTCAACTGAGCAAAAACAACTTCATTTAACAGTATGTGGATGTCCATCTACTTCAGTATACACCGAAGCACGTGTTTGCGCAAAATTTCTGTTTCGAGGTTTTGATAGATATTTACCTAGAATTGACCTTTCATGGTGTTGTGTTCTGGTTTTTCGTGTACACAAAGGATGTGGCATAAATGGCTACTTATCGTTATTCACATGTATTTACGTAGTTTCTAACCATTCATCCATGAATTATTCATTGGAGGCTATTAAATTTAATTATTTGGCAGAAAAGTCTAATTCTAGTTGCTTATAAATTTTTAAATCAGGTATTTTTTTTAACATTAAAAAAATTTTCATTAACAAAACTCCAGTTATTAAGTGATCGGTATTTTAGATGAAACTGTTCCAACTTTTCTCGTTGATTCAAAACCAGTTTTCTTATGATACAGGGACTATGTACCAGCCTAGCATAACGTCTTCTTCGTCCTATTGTTAGAGGTTATTTATCGAATATTATCCAATCCATTTCTTATATATTTAAGAATAAGGAGTCCTGTGTAGGTGGGTGCACTTTTAACTTCATCTATTTATGTATTTTGTTTTCTAGTGGTTCACACACGGTATTCATTCAGTAGCTCACTAAATCCTTAAGTTTTTATTTTGATTAATGTTACCTCAACATGCATATTTTCTAATATTAGTTGCTTGTTTATTTGCATTTTGCTGCTTTTCACAAAAGTATTTAGTACTGATTTTCGGCGTAGTATGTATCAAGTATATTGAAATATACTCACTTGATACAACAGTTCTTAATCTACATAGAAATACGCATATTATGCCTACAGAAATTTACAATAGAAGGCCTTCATAGCTGTGACCTTATCCTGAAAGCCTTTATCAGGAAAAATGTCAGTGAGGCAGCCGCAATGCTCCTTATACCATCTCGAAATCTTTTCAACCGTTTTTCTAATCGGGACCATGCGGCGGAGTAGGTAGGCTAGATCAAGCGAGCGGTTACATCATATACTCCAAAATGGAAATGTGAAGGACAGGTACTAAAGTCCTGAAAGACTGAATGGCAAAACGAGTCTATACATTGTTTCCATACCTGCGGGGTGGTGCGGCGTCCTAGTATTAATTTGCTGACGTTACGGCCGGGGAAACTGTTGATTCCAGTCTCGAAAGCCTTTGAGTGCAATACGAATGTACAGGGTGTCCAGAAAAGGACTCCCTGATTTCAAAATTAAATATCTCGAAAACAAAGATCGATAGAGGAATGCAGTAAACGGTATGTTTATTGTGACAGCTGTAAGAAGTGTATACAGCAGTGTGAAATAATAGTTACAAAAGCTGCTAACAGATGGCGCTGTACGCTGTACAGCTCATATCAGCATACATAAGTGAAATAATCGTATGAAAACAATCGTTACAAACAATCACATCACAATGTTTTCAAAATGTTCACCATTGGCACTACCCTGAGCTTCGGATCACTATTTAGGCATTACGTATGGCGATTACAGCGCCATCTGTTAGCAGCTTTTGTAACTATTATTTCACACTGCTGTATACACTTCTTACAGCTGTCACAATAAACATACCGTTTACTGCATTCCTCTATCGATCTTTGTTTACGAGATATTTAATTTTGAAATCAAGGAGTCCTTTTCTGGACACCCTGTAGTTCATATCTCAGTTTTTATCTGAGTACAGTTTCTAATAAAATAAACTAATGCCGACGTAATAGCACTGCGTGACCCGTGGATACCATTTGTTTCAGTGGAACACAAACCATCGAGCAGTCTTATTTGTCAGAAGTGTACCTAAACGTGAAACAAAGTATTATTAATGCAAATTGGGCAAATTAATTAGAAGAAACGCGAAATTACTAAGTACTGGACAAACAGATTTGCGAGGAAAAATTGTATATTTTTCTGTCCTGGATCTCTGGCAGTTTAATATAATTATTCATCACTTTATATCCCGAGCTTACCTCCCATGTCAAAATAACCCATTACTGCTTTCCTTCCACCGTAACCTTAACTAACAAATCCCTTAGACCTTGAAATGTGATTCATCATCCTGCCTCTTCTTTAGAATATCTCCCACAAATATTTTTCTTCACCCGTAATTTTTAAAGATATTAACCTAGTGATTCTTCTCATTTCCATATAAAATATCCTTTTATAATGTCACATTTCAAAAATTCAACTTTCCTTCTTTCGGCTATTACTGATGTGCAGGTTCCATCTCCGTAAAGTTCTATTCTCCATACACATAGTTCTAAAAAGTTCCTTCTGTATCAGTTGTCATTGTTTGAAACTAAAACACTACTTCTGAAGAAAGATTTTTTTGTTGTTGTTTTTGCTTATGGCTTTACGCCTTGCCGACGTTAAGGTTATTAGAGGCGGGAAATGATGGGGGCATGGAGCAGAAAGGAAGTATTGCGGCATTCGATTGGAGTAATTTGGGGAAACCATGGAAAACCCAAATCTGGATGCCGGGACGGGGATCCGAATGCGAGGTCAGAGCGTTACCGCTCACCCACCACGCTCGATAAGAAAGTTCCTTTACGTTATAACGTTCTTGCTTTATCTAAATCAAGTGACTAGAAATAGAGCACTGATTTTAAAAACGGAATGTGTGTAGAGATTGGAACCACAATATTGACTTTTAAAATTAACGACTACGTTTTTCACTTATTTTTTATGATTTTACGGCTCGTCGACGTGGAGGTCGTTAGAGCTAGGAGAGGATTGGAGACAAGGAAGTGGGAGCAAATAGGCGATGGATTCTATGAGGGGGCTATTCCGGCATTGGTGTAGTGTGTGTCGGAATAGTACGGAAACCAGAAACCTGGATGGTCTGATCGGGGATCGAACTCGCATCCCAAGGCAAACGTTAATCACTCACACACCAGCCTCAGTCACAATGACTACATTTTTTTTTTGTAATGCCGAAGTTCCCGGATGAATGCTTGAGTAATTTGAAAAACGTGGGACGTTGTATTCAAGATTACGAGTGGTAGTTTGTTATTTTTTGTTATATTTTGATTATTTAAAATTTAGATTTAAACGCCCCCTAATTATGTAGACATCATTACCTGTCCTGGCATCATGATTTACTGAAATGTATTTTCTTTTTCTGTTGCAGGTATGTGTCAGAGTACGACCTTGTGTGAAGTGGGAGACTTTAGCGTGAGTAACTAGTTATTGTTTTTACCCGATGCACTTAACATCTCTGGAGCTGTTGATTAGTTTACCGACCGTCACGAATAAGCACTGGTACACGCTCTGTCCGTGCTTCGGCGTTGACATGATCGAGTTAATTGCTGTGTAGATCGAAAACGAATGCAATTTCCTAGAGAGCATCAAATCGATAGTTCAAACTCGGTTTCGACCCCTCCCACGAATCGTGTGGGTGGCTGTGAAATTATGGTTTAAACCAAACTAAATTATCTCCACTCAGCTGTAAAACGCGGCGTCACAACCTGCGTGATGGACGTAGAGTGCTTAATTGCTAAAATGCAGCACTTTCATGAAAGAAGAGAAGTTGTTCCCGAAAATTTCGCGAACGATGAACAGTGAGACTGGCGGTTTGTAGTCGGATGAAAGAAGAAACGGCTCATTTGTAGCAATTGTTTATTTTTCAACTGAAATAGGTTCGTCGCAAAACACTTACAACGTCTTACCAAACAATTAGAAATGATGAAATGTTTCCTAACAGAAACAAAAATATCCGATAAACTCCTTAATCTAGAAAAAACAGTTTATCGATATCTCCTCGATCTTTGGTGCTTCTATCTAGCGGTAATGCGATCATTCCTTATTGACGCCAGCGAAGCTTAGCAGTTTGACTCTGAATTATCGCATACCTGTGACTTTTATTGTTCATAATTTTGCCATTATCGGCTTCAGTGGCGTAGCTACTATGGGGCTAGGCGGTGCAGTGCACCGAGGCCCCTAGGCTCTCAGGGGGCCCCCAAGCATACCTCTGGGGCCCCCTGAGAGCGTATATCTGGGCCCCCCAAGCGCAGTTTAGCTCTACAGTCGTCTAACGGGGCCCCTGAGACACAGGAAGCCCCTCACTAAGGACCCTCTCACTGCTCAGGGGGCCCCTAAACACAACGCAAGGGCCCCATCCTCAGCTCAGGGGGCCCTAACCAGCAACACAAAGCAAAAAAAGGTCGCCCATCTGGCTTGAGGGCCCAAAATAAATTTTTTGCACCGGGGCCCTTGTTGACCTAGCTACGCCACTGATCGGCTTGAATTTTGAAAAATTCCTTTTTTAAGTAATGATGTTTCCAAAGCTGAGAACTTAATCTTTAAAATGATACCCCATTTATCGATTTTGGCTAATTATACAGAAAGAAATATGGCTAGTCCAAAAAAAGAAAAAACAGCTGTTGGAAGTCATATATGTATATCATTGTTGTCGGATTACGAATATTTATTTTCTATAAGAGACTTCTTAAGGATGATTAGTTGATTACATAATACTCCCACTTTAAGTCTTCATTGTTAATCGCTTTCATATCCATTTCCTGAAAGCAACCTTTATCTCGAAGGAAAGGGAGATCTTTTGATGTCGCTCCGCTGTCTGTTCATCACAGGTTTCTAGTTCACTCCGAACTGGCGGCTCAAGGTTATGATTCCCTTGTCCCACTCTTCACCTCACCCTCTCCTCTTATTGCCTGTCCCTCGGAAGAGACTGCTGTAGCTATCCAAGTTGGCGATTGACAAATTTCCCTCTGCACGCAGGGGCAATTGCAGCGGAGTGGGAATAGAGCAGACTGCCCTTGAGCCGCCTCTGTTAATTGAGCGGGCAATAAGCGAATAAATACCATACTCTAATTTTTCATGCAGTATATGTTTCGTTAAACTAAATTCGTAAATTGTATTTATAATTTTGTAAACTTGTAGGCCAATGGAGGTTCCATAGAAGTAAAGGAGAACAAAAAAAAATTTTTTTTTCGTTCCCCAGATGTTGTAGCAGTTGTTTAGAGTTCGTGAAGATCAAGGTATTTTTCTTTTCATTATTTTTCACTGCAAAATAAAGACATGAAATGACGTCGAAGTTTTTATTTTTTTGTTAGTTTTCTATACATTAATAATATTTTATTTAAATTGTTTGTAATTCGAAGAGCATTGAAGAGTAATGATTTGGATGTGTGCTACCTATAGTAAACTTGAATGGACTTGAACGTTTGTGCTTGTGATGTGAGCGGTAGTGTGACACCGTGTTGGAGAAAACCCAAAAATATTTAAGCACCAATTTTAGAAATAAATTCTCGGGCTTACAGCCGCGTAAAAAACACACACTTGTGGGACGTTTCTAAGGTGTCTATCTCAGCCCTCATTTTCAACCACAGATGTCACTGAATGACTGTTTGTTTACGCTCTGCCGCGGAAATGGTGGAAGACAAAAGCCAACCCAGCGCGATGACGTCATCCACTCTTCTGCTCATTACCGAGACGAAGCTGTGATAGCCGGGTTCCAAGCCGCACTGAGTTGATAACCAGTATCCCGGGTAACTAAAGAATCATTTGTTCTGATTTTTACAGCTCCTGTTATAATGCTGATCTAATCATCTCAGACCCGGCCTAAAACTGTAGTTTTTTTTTTTTTTTTTTTTTTTTTTTTTAATTAAATATATGTCCTTGGACACTGTATTCGGCCACAGCTGATTTCTCTTCTTGCCCCAGACTAACGTTTCTTGCTTGTTCGGCACATCGCTGCACAATACACCACTGCGTTTGTCCGATATAAGCATGGCCACAATCACAGGGTACATAATGCTCACCAGGGCTTCGTATACCTAGGTCATCTGCAATGCTGCCTACAAAGTTTTTAATTTTTTCGAGTGTTCTGAAAATTATCTTGACTCCGAGTTGAGTCAACAGTCTACCTATTTTAGAACTTAAGTTACCCAAAAACGGCAGAAAGGCATGGCCCTTGGTATCAATACGATCTTTCTGTAGATATTCCTTCTTGTTAAACGTGCTAGTAATATGCCTATGATTATTACCATTATTTAAGAAACGCCTTCAAAACGTCTCACAGGTGTGACTTTTTTACGCAGCTGGAAGCCCGAGAAGAGTTTATTTATTTACAACGCCGTGAAAAAACTTCGATCTTACACCAGTTTTTATGTTAAGTAAACGAAGTCCTAATTTTTGGAGAGTCTAGTCACCCTTGGGCAGTTTGGTAGTATCTCTGGTGTTTGTCACTGTGGGCAAGGCCTCTTTCATGCAAGGAAGATGCGACATAATCCTTTCACTGCCGGCAAGTGGCTTTTTAGGGGATTCTGGATTTACGGGATAACTTAAGTGTCGCTATCTGTTTGTGAAAAATGCAAGCAGTCATTTTAAATCATAAGTGTTAGTCTGTTTGTGTAATCGTTAATTTTTGCGTCGGAATTGTCTTAACTGATATGATGTACCGTTCGCTGGTTTGCAGCAGAGTGGTGTTATAACAGGGTGGCCACAGACCTGGAAAACCTGGAAAATATGGAATTATCAGGGAATTTAAAGCCACCTTGAAATATCATGGAAATATCAGGGAATTCAAGTAATTTGAAAAAATTATCAGGGAATTTTAATTGCAACAACCCAAAATTTGATAATTTTTTGATAATTTATTTTAATATTGAACTTTTGCATTAAATAATTCAGCTTATATATTTTTGACATAAAATAGCCAACAAATACCGCATTTACACTAGCAATATGCATCTCGTCTCACACCTCATCGAGGTATGAGACGAGATGTTAGTGCGCGAGCACTAACATGAACTCTCTCTTTAACTCAGCATTTGAAATTATTTTTTAATAAAAGATGGATGACATCTAAATCATGTAAACTCAGAAGTTATATTTTTTACTGAATAAATCAGCAATCGTAGAGGAGTAAGTATATAAAGATGTTTTTATGTTTCACTAAACAGTTTTACCATTTCAAGCAAAGTTTGAAACAGATGTTCCAAAAAAATTGAATTTGTGGAGAGTCTTTGAAGTCCTGTAGAATGTCACAAGCTGGTTTTGAACTTCTTCTGAGAAAAATTGAAACTTTAATGTCAAAACAATAGCCTAGATTCAATATACCAATGCCAGCAAAAATGTGAATAGCAATAATTATACGGCTTTATAACTTTTTTGTATTAATGATATAAGCAGGAACAACATAATATGTAAGATCTTAAATAGATAGAATTTATAAAGTTTTGCATCATTCAGAGCTCTTTCAAACGCTGAATCTATGTCACAGTATAAACATCGTGCTCGTGCTTTTGACTTGCTCCAAATAAACCGCTGCCAAGGCGAGCGGCACAGGCAAGCAACCACACAAAGGGAACCAACACGATTGCATGGTTTATACAAATTCGTGTTCATGCTATCTTGCGTAGACTCACGGAATCTTAGGTGAAAGTGTTAACTCGGCAACAGAAGAAATTGAAAATGGAACAAAAAAAGCTACAATAACTGAACGAGAAGATTTGAAAAGAAAAGTGTTAGCAAATGAAAAAAGGCATAAAAAATCTAAGCTGTTGACTGAGTCAAGTTACTGATGAACAATTTAAAAATCTTCAATTATTTTATCCACCAAATATTGAAAGATTACTAATTTGTTTTAGTTCATATTAGTCATTTGACCTGTCTTCTTTTTGTGCTACTCATTTTTTTAATTATGCTTCATAAAATTACAAAATTAGTTATAAAATTTTCAAATAAACATTCTTAAACATGTTTCTTTTTCTAATTTTTTTAGTTTTATACCAGATTTAATTATTTAGAATCAAAATCTAATTAAAACTTTAAATATCTTAACCATGCAAATAAAGTTTCTAAATCAGGGAAAAATATGGCAAATTTCTCTGGAGAACCTGGAAATATCAGGGAATTTTTAAATCATTACCTTGTGGCCACCCTGTATAAAATCACAACGTATGAATGATATGCTCTATGTTTTTAATAAGGCTTGTGCGCTTTTCGTAAGTGTCAAAAATACAAACCAGATCAAGATGATTGCGCCCTTCGTTGAAACGTTGTGTTTTGGTAACACTATCCCAGGAACACTACATCCCATCAACACGACGGCAAAACCTACGTTAACTCATCTCAGATGATTACGGAAAGTCGTATAAAAATTTTAAATCTTGACGGCGGGTACTCCTACTTGGCCCCGTTGAACCTGTCCGTGTCTAGCAAGCTCTTGGACACTAAAACCGGAATTGCAGTCTCACCATTTGAATGTAATTACCATGACGCGGTGTTTTTATTCCATCGTAATTCAACAAAAGGGGCTAGCTAGTTCTTTAACAGCACATCCGGCCCCGCGGGTGTTTGATTTACAGATTCACGGCTCGTTAGGATACATTCTTGTTCATCAGGTGGAAATTTGCATTCCGATCTTGGGTACCGCCCCAACATTTCATTAGCAATCACAGCCTGAATTAATTATCCGTTGGTTCTGCGGTTGATTATCCTAAGGTCTGCAGTTGCGGAGGAGCGCTATTGAGTTTTAAAGTGTCTTTCATTGTTAGTAAAGAATTTAGTTTGTCCAGATTTAGATTTTTTAATCACTTTGCGATAAAGATTCTTAGGAATTGTTTTATTTCTTTTCCAATTCAGTCACTGTCATAATTTTTATGTCGAACATTGCTGCTAAGTGGCAATTACTATATAGTAGCGAATCAGTAATTGATTTCTTTATTGCAACTGTCTGTCAAATATGGACGAGACTTTTTTTGTGAATAGTATTCACTGGATTAATATATATAAGAGCAAATACAGGATTGTAAGAAGTTTTTATCAAAACAGAAAATTATTTTTCTGCAAATCCCCCACTGAATTGTCCTCACATTTTATCCAAGCACTGGTTACTTTTTAATTCTTGCTTCTTAAAAATTGATTGGATGTATTTGGATGGGCACTAACCCTTGTACCTATTCTTTGTTAGAAGGTTTTTTTATCCTGTTCAACAGGAATTCTAGCGATTTGGTATAAACGTACGATGCCCATGCGGGAAGCAAGCTTTTCTATGAAACGTGTGTTCGAATCCCCTGTCCGGTCAGGAATTTACAAAGTAATCCAGCAATACGACTAGCATTTTATTTTACGAACTGTAACAGCTATCTCGCAGTACAGTGAGAACTCAACATAATAACGAATGTAATATTATAGTGAAAATGTATTCACGAAACTTAAACTATTTTGTGGGATTCAACACCTGTTTGGGAGTTGGAAATCGAATTAAACTCCGCAGATGCAATGTACGGATTCAATTCGGTGACACGAAGCGTACATAATGTACGTTAATTATTGGTACACATATGTAATGTAACAGGTAACTGCATCGTAATTAGTAGGGTTATGCAACATGACAGAACGGATAACGTGTGGTCGGACGGGCTTGCAGACGGTATGTGGGAGGTTTACTTGAACCTGCGTACGAAAAACATGCAACCAAATGAAAATTGTGCCAGAACCCTTCTTCCGGGTTGAAAAAAAAAAAAGAACGATGTGAGAGACCATCTTTACCTACTGCTAATAACCAATGGCTCCGATGAAATCAACAGAACTATCAAAATTAAGAAGTAATAAGGAAATATACCAGAATGTTTAAAATATAACAGAATCAGTAAGATTTGCTGTTTTTAGGACACAGCTTTAGGGTGGATGATTACAGATTACCAAAAACCTCTGGGGGAAAAAAATTAACAACAAGCTGGCTTCAAGAGGCGAAGAAAGAAATAATACCAGCGGAACCTATGGGAAGAGAGATCTTCTGAAAGAAGGTACTAAATATTAAAGGACTTCTAGAAAGAGGAGGAAAGAAATCCGGTCTTAAGAGGGAAGGAAGAAACGCACTGAAATGATGAAGGAATATTGGATTGAACGAAAGAAGAAACAACAACAAAGGTTGAAGAAATCGAAATTGGGCCCTGGTCCTAGTAGACCTGATTGGAAAGAAGAAGAAATGAGACTATTTCGTTACCAGGGATAGTCTGAAAAACTCTCGGTTACGACCATAGATGGCGACACCTACTTCATAAAAACATCGCCAGCTACTCTCTAGTTTGAGATTTGTTGATACCAGTCACGTACTGTAGCTACACGAAGTAAATACTGGCGACGGTTTATTATTTTGTTTTACTTATATCTCGTTTTAGTAAGACTTCCTACACAAGCGAATATCATAAACACAATTGTAACAGTTTGAAGAAATTAAAATGCTTCGGTTCATACACCTATATCTAGGATTGGTGCATTTTTGGAAAAGCGTTAGGTATTGCAGCTAACAAGACTTCTTATAAATGCATCTTACAACTTGATGGTGTCTGATCACCTCACAATATATCTTAACAGGCGACAACAGGGACATAAAAACTACTCACAGATATGCATCATAGCTTAAGTCAGGGTCTCTCCAACTACAGCCAAAGGTATACTTAATTTTAAATTGATGAAATATGTCGATTTTTATTGGTAGTGTCAGGTGTTTATTTGTTAGAAAATATGAAAATGTACTTTATCCACTTAAATATAATACTTTTACTTATGTTTCCAGCGTCAGACCAGTACATAGGAATTTCATTTGTCCCTTTTTGTCCGTCTCTGATTTTATTTGGATACCCACTCTTTAAATCTAATGACTATTAACAAAATCATACCACACGAACTTTAAAATCAACTCCTTTGCCTTTATAAGAATCTCAACATTAAATAAAACATCTTCCACTTATCTTATATCTTCTATTTTCCACATAACAACCAATTATCAATTACAAAATCATATTTCATTAGCTTTATCTTTACTCTAATTTTCTGCCCTCAGGCTAATATTTTGCAGTTACTAATCCCGCCAGGATTCTTAGCGGCTTCTCCATTGAGACTTTCTCTTTCACTTCTTCTCTCTATACATTTTCTCTTCAAACGCAACTCGTCCTCTTCCAACAAAACCCTTTCTTCAACTCCTTTTTTCAACTGCTCTCTATACGCCAAAGATCTCGTATATGTATTCTGTGACCTTGGAACTTACAAATTCAATGTTAGTATTTACAATTACATCTACTAAATATAAAAAAACTTTACTAATGCTAAAATCACAAAAGGTGAGGTTGTGTACATCAGAGTAGCCATTATTTAAATATTTTATTAGGAAATATGTACCCTAGTTGTTTTTAATTCAGCCAACATATCTGTTTAAATATTTTTATGTTCCCTAATATTGTTAAAAAGATTGTGGGATCGTGATTTAAATCAGCCTGTCCCAACTTTTTTCAATGCTGAACAGCTTAGAGACTAGCTACGAATTCCTCAATAATAGTAATAATAATAATAAGAAGAAATTGGCTATTCTAGAACTGTCATTTGACAGCTCGACTTGCATCTCACACATTGTGACCATAGTTCGCGTGTTCTCACGCTTTGATTTATGATTTCGTACTTATTAACCACAGCTTGGAAATCATTGATGTAAATGAAACCGCGTTATTGTGGGCCGTTATCGCTAAGTTTTTTCTTATTGATGGAATTTAGAATAAAGCAATGTCAACTGTCGTGGACATCAATGTTGATTTCTAAACTTGTACATCGGTGTGAATCATTGAATAATTTGCGTCACCATGACACGAAAAACCTTACAAAGTCACGTATCGTCCAACATCACAGTATCGACTAGTTTACCGAATCGCAAAAAAAGAACAATTAGACATTTCTGTAGATATTTCATTCGTTCATATTTTGTAAACATTAAACTCTAACATGTATTTACGTAGTATCTCATCCCCTATCATGAAAATATCCATGTTGTTTAAATGTAAAAATGATACAGCGAATTTGAGTATTATAAAAAATAATAACGATACAATTAATATGACTTTGTTCTTATGTTTGAATTTAATTTAGTATATTTTTTATTTGATCAATTTTACAGGCTCTATTATTATATATACCCACTTCTTTTATTTGTGTAGTCGTTGTATTTCATTTCTTACAATTTACTTTTTTTCCCCTGCGCTATCTTGACCCCTTATTCTATTACTGTTTTCTGTTAAAGAAACTGTTACTTAAAAAAATCGCAACATGTTATTTTTAACACATTTTGCATCTGCCAGGGACAGCAACTATAAGGTTCAAAAGTGATGTAATTGGAAATATCAATGTAACCTAAAAAACATCTATCGTTAACCATCACCCTACGACTCTACTATAATCTTCCTAAAAAGATACGGAGCGTGGTGGGTGAGTGGTTACTTCTGGCCTCACATTCCAGAGGACGTGGGTTCGAATCCCCGTCCGGTCATCCAGTTTTGGGTTTTCCTTGGTTTCCCCAAGTCACTCCAGGCGAATGTCGAGATATTTCCGTCAAAAAGGCAATGGCCGAATTCCTTCCCGTTCCTTGACCAGTCCTCTCTCGACGAGGCGTAATGTCATAAAAAATTCTAAGAAGATCCAGTTATGTGAAGTGCTTTCCTAATATTATGTTCTAAAACAGCGGTTTCTGTAATAATCGTAAAATGTATGAATGCTTTGATTCGTTACTGTATTTACACATTGCAGGGGATAACAGATAACATGAATTAATATAAGGGAACATGGGCCCGTTTCCGAACCTGTAGATGAATGAAATTTTTCAAAAAAAGTCTCGTTGCGTTGTTTTAATAACTCGCCTGTGTGATTAAGGTACGCGGATTGAATACTGTCAGCTTGATCGGAAGCGATCATGACGCGGACAGACAAAAATTGGTTACTGTGCTCTTTGAAAAGCCATCTGTGTGGAACACATTGCCTGTCGATCCTGTACTGAACACAGTCACCCGAAGAATTATTCGATTAGGTAAATAACAGCAGTGAGTAATTGCTAAAACAACTGTGCACAAATGGCGGAAACATTATACCGCCGTGTTGAGCTTGCAGATACCAATGATTTTAAGCTGCGTTTAATATTGATATTGGAGAAATAATGACTACATTTTAGTTCATTGTTTAGTAACCGTAGCAATAACGTTTAGTATGGTAGACATATTCAACATTAGTAGTCAAAGGTTGGAAGTTTGAGTTAAAACGTCCATCGTTTTCCACTTTAACGTATTGCTCAGTGGATGTACGAGAACGTTACGTTACGTTACGTTATTAACATTATACCACAATGAATTACTTATTTCTGATCTTTTTGCATTGATCTGTATCCTTCAATTTATTTAAAATTTTATGACCAACCGACATGGAATTTTTTTTTTTTTTTTTTTTAATTTACGAGCTTTAACAAAGTAACATTTGCAGTCCACAATAACTACTTTATTTTAACGATGACTAACCACAAGATGGTAGCTTGCCTTCGTGGTTTGATCTTGGAGTTGCCTCCCATATTATTATTATTATTTTTTCTTTTTTTTTTTTTGTAACGGATATCACACGAGTGATACCCACTTTTCTTAGAATTTAATGAGGATTTCTGGAAATATACAAGCAGTTCGAACTGCAAAACTCCTTAGATATGATACAAATCTGTTGTTTTGTGTAAAATTTTATATTTTGTTTCGAAGTTTTCTTCCTAATTTTCTTCCCGATCCTACGTAGTGAATGTAGGTACTCTGATATTCTGTCATTAAAATCCAGTGTCAGAGAGACAAGATCAAGTAATTTAACAACAGGTAGTAATAACGGGAATTAACGCGGCTTCACTACTATTACTTTCGGTACATTCGGTACATTTCTGTGCGCAGTTTTCTATACCGTAATTCAAACAGCGTATATTAAAGAAGCGAAATTCTGACTTAGAAAATAGTGGAATGTTTCCGTCTTCTTGTTTTATCATGCTATTTTGATCTTTTTTCAATACAAATTTTTTGTTAGACTTTTATTTGGGGTATAATCTCATTCATTTATTACGTTTAGGATCTATCATTATTGTACCATTTTTTTGTTGTTGAAAGATTAGTTTACTGTTTACTTAATTTTGTTTCTTTTTTCATCTTTATTTCAGAATTATTTTTACAATTTGAAAATAGATCTGAAAATTTTTTGTAGTCTCGCGGTGGAAAATTGCAATCTGAAATAACTTTTCTAACCGGGCTATTAACTATGAGCATCCATTATTTAAATTTATAGAAGTTTTGTATGGATACCTAAGATGAAAGTAAAATAAAACAGGTTGCATTTGAATGTTTTATGCTTCGTGGATGGGCGCTGGCATTTTTTAATGCAGTGGTGTGAGCGGATGATCTTTTTTTGTTTTTAAGTAACATATAGCCATTTCGCACTGCAACTAAAATAAAATAAATAAACATGAATTTAAAAATTATATTAAGCAATCAAAGGAGGAAAGATACTGTATAGTGCTAGTTAAAATCTGGTTGAAGATATCCATTCACTCAAATTAATAAGCACAAAGAATGAGAGATAAACATATTGACATACAAATCAGATATAGTAATTTGAATATCAACGTATTGCTGCCCTAAGTTAGCTGTTCGGTAGGTGTAATGAACTAAACAAATAGATGCACATAGTTAATCACATTTGGAGATTAGTTCTATACCAGTTTCGCCACAGGCAAAAAACTTTCATAACAACCATCGGGGAAATATAAAAATCTGTATCCCTGTGCCTCCATAATAGGTGAATTTGACTTAAACGCTACATCTTATTACGCAACTACGTTTAAGTTGAAAATAATGGCTCATAATGTCCACCATTTTAATAAACCGGACTGAGAGACAATTATTTACTTGTTAAACTAAACAGAAACATAATTTTGTTTTTCTTTTGTTAAATTAAATTAAACTGAATTGCAATGGAGCGCACGCTCCGGTGGCAATTTCCCTAAACACCCATCTTCCCCCTTTTCTGCATCCACCTACATTTACACTTTACAAATTTTAACTTTAAATTCTTTCAACTTTTTGGCAAATTATTCATCATTTCTCTTGGTAACACCCTTCCTACACACTTGTGCCTGAAATCGAGTGCCAGCTTGTGGTCATGGTCATCTTTTCCCTTCCATGCATTACTTCCAATTCTTACACCAACGCCTTGTACACTCCCATGACCCTGTTCACCCTCCTTCTGTCTTCCAGTGAGTCCCATTCCAGCTCTTTTATCATATCTGTTACTGATTGCGTTCTGCGATAATTTCCAGAAATAAATCTAGCAGCCCTTATTTGCACCTTCTCAAACTCCTGTGTTTGATACTCAAAATGTATGTCCCATACTACACTATCATATTCAAGCAACGGTCTGACCAAAGTTTTGTAACCCAATTCCTTTACTTCTCTCGTACATCCCTTCGTCACCCTCTCCAAGAAATGCAGGATTTTGAAACCTTTTCCTACTACCTGTCCAATGTGATCTGCCCAGTTAAGCTTGTTATCAAATGTAATGCCAAGATATTTACATTTCAAGTCTTCAATAAGCAATTCTTTCCAAAAGTTGTTGCAGTGAAGTTAACACACTTTACTCCTGAAGTACAGAACTGTTGAAACAATTCACTGTCTGTATCTGATCGTTTCACTGGCGACTTAAGATACGTTGCAGATTGTTTTGAAGGACAGTGATACAGTTTCGAAGGCGGGAGGCATCATCCCCTCACAGAGGAAGATTACTTTATTGAGGAGACCTCGTCGATCAGCTCTTATCTGGCCTCCGCACATGTTTTTCCCTCCCGATTTTTTTCCTTTCGTTCTTCCACTCGATGGAACTGCTTTCCTCGTGACGCGCCCGATACACTGAGGGGGGGGGGACTAGTCAAAGAGAACAATAACTGTGCTCGGACAACACTTGAGTTGGCTGGCCTCCCGGAAATCAACATCAGGAAATGTTAAGAGGTATATCATATCATCTTATTTGTTGTCGTTTCCTTTTGTTGGTTAACAACAGGCATAATACTCGTCCCAGAAATCAAATTTCAACTGTTGTACGGATTTAACCTACTGTAAAACCTTTATTCTTTATTGTGACGGTTTTTGAAACGATGATAGCTTAACATGGGTACCCCGCCGCATTATGGTGGCTTTACGGCCTATTAGAACATTTGTGGTGCCATATTTTTCATCTGCACTTATCTGTTTTTTTATGTACTTCTGTCAGTTACTTATTTTGTTAGTTATTTATTTTTATCTTATTTTCGTTTGGAATGCAGCTTCTCGCAAGAAA
The DNA here is from genome assembly GCA_031002005.1 of Vandiemenella viatica. Lineage (NCBI taxonomy): Eukaryota > Metazoa > Arthropoda > Insecta > Orthoptera > Morabidae > Vandiemenella > Vandiemenella viatica. Next base: position 115,629,687 of record JARYHS010009186.1, on the reverse strand, counting down.
TATAAAGTGTCGAGACAGAAGAAAACATTAACCTGCAGCATGTACCATACTTCGTGAGATCTGCACAATTCTTTGCTGCAAGTTGGAGTTTTGTTTGTATTCCAGTTAGGTTACAAATTACTCTCTTTTTTTTCTGGCAGGGAGGAACTTAGTGTTGTAAATCTGCAAAATACTTATTTCGCGTTGCTTTTTTTCGGTAACGTGTAGTTGCGACGGAATAAATCCAAAATAATCCACGTTTCTCTAAGGTTACCCAGGACAGCCGTCAATTTTTTTTTTTTAATTATTATTCTAGCTTTATGCCTTGTCGACATTGAGGTCATCAGAGGCGGGAAAGGACTGCTGGCAAGGAACGGGAAGGCGTTCGGCTATGGCCTATGGAAGGAAACATCCTGGTACTCACCTGGAGTGATTTGGGGAAGCCATGGAAAACCCCAATCTGTATGGATGGACGGATATTCGAACCCGCATCCTCCCGAATGCGAGGCCAGAGCGTTATCCTCACCGAGCATGCTCAGACAGTTTGGAAACCCCTGAGATTTGACCCTGGGTTCTTTGTTCTTCCCGGTGACCATTACGACGTCGCTTAAACACCCTCACACAACCTTCTGTGAAAAGTTGCTTAAGACTCAATTCGCAGGAAATGAAAAGTCTCACGCTGTTAAACTCCCGAGAACGAGCATCGATTTTCTATCAGAGGCAATGTAGCGCGGAGACTTAAAGGGCCTTCCATTCAACGGAACAGATTTAACAACCGTCGTTTATCACCAGTTATTGGCAAATGATGCTCGAGGAGAAACAACTCTTTCAGATGTAACAGAAGATGCACGGGTGCGGTGAGGTATCATCTCATTTATCTCAAAATATTTGAAAAAAAAAAAAAAAAAGATTTCTTCGTTGGGTGTTCATAGCTCACCACTGTAGCTTTTCAGAGGTGATGCTACTTATAATATCTAAAACCTATAGTTTAGGACCTCAGTATGGGTTCTCCATTATTAACTCGTAATGTATCCTGTAAGGAGTTAATTTTTAATTAATTAGCTGAATAGTTCTTATAATATCAAGAGCGACGAAATATTGCTCCCCTTCTGATGATTATTAATTGTCGAACCTACCAAATAAAATTATTACAAAAAATAAAAATGATTATTGGTCGGATTCCACTTTAATTCAAACTAAATGGAAAAATATTACTTCTTAAATATTATTTAATAACTATATAGATATGCATAAATATTATTTACATTCATTGCCACCGAATCATTTAGCAGCTGTACTTGCTTCATTTGTGTACATCTTCATCGTCTGTCATCACAAATATCTTGATATACTGTAGTACAGTACATTCAGTATGTCATATAGCGTTCTCTGCAGCCACATGTTCCCAGTCCATGCTCCTCTCTCGCTAGCTTTTTCTTGGCGGCTCCACAACAGCCACCACTTCCTCAGTACACAGGCCAGCCAACCATACATTTGACAGTAGTACCAACTGCACAAAAGGTTACATACACACTTTCTCTTCCTGATTCTTAACATATTAATTAATACAGGTTAACTAATGCTAGACATATAAACAAATACGTAGCATTTCTATATGTAAAAGTATTCGCCTTACAACCTGTGTGGACCTTGTCATGTGACTTGTTTTCTAGAAGTTTCCAGGTGCGATCTGGATCAGCAACATGTCGACGTTGAAATTCCTTCTCTCAATTCATTCGGCTCATAATGAAGACCGAACAATTTAATGTGGAACCACCTGGAAAGCTTTAGAAATATTGACACTGGTCGCTGAAGCATAAAGAACATTTCATTCCTGAGAACTTAGAATATTTCTGATACTGCTAGATCTACCCGTGAGGATGTTCAAGGGGCTACATCAGAGGTTCCCAACGTACCCCCTGAGATTATGAGGGGGGGGGGGGGGACTAACCGCCGAGCCGCTCCCTGGTTACCATTAATATATCCGTCCGTAAGAGCTGCTTGAAGAAACTTCTTCACTGCATTCCCGTGATCCTATGTAACCGACAGAGGTGTTAGCGCTGTTAGCAATTTATTAGCTAAGAAAAGAAACATTGTCAATAGTCGACAGCGGCGGTTTAAGATTGCAGGTGGAAATAAAGACACAATGTATCGAAAAATTAGTGTAATTATACCCAGCTCAGTTCTCTCATTAATATTTTTTTCACTATACATATTTGTTAATCAAACTGTGAAAAGTATATCAATATTGTTAATATCTTTTAAAAAATAATTTTAAAGATATTTCTTTGTTTTTCTATATGCGATAATTTACACCTCACCCAAGAAGGAAGCCACTGATTCACTATTTCAAAACGTGGATTGCGAGCCAATATTGTTGGAGCATTACAATAATGGGAGTGTTTTTTTTCCTGAAAAGAGAGCGTTAAATTATTTTATTTTTGGAAAAAGGGATGGTGAGTATTTATTTTTTTCGTGAAGGGGGTGGTTGGCGAAAAATCTATGGGCTAAAGACTCGAGCGTATCAAACATTCTGATTGCGGTTGCAGTTATTTTCTTCCAGTTTCCGGCCCAAAAACGATACCTAACTTATAGGTGATAATACAAAAATTATATTTGCACACGACACGCACATTTCACTCAGTGATTGCACCCCCCCGCATATTGAAAAATTATCCTACCTTAATTTCTGTAAATCAAGTATCAAAAGTGTCATCCAGCGAGGAGATGTAAGGGGTCTTCGCATACAGTGTTAAACACGCATTCCTTTAATTCTCAATTCAGAGATCATAAAACACTGTCAGCCAAGGGAGCGTCCATAAACCACGTAGCTCCATTTTGGCCTCCAGTGAACCCCCCCCCCCCCCCCCAAAGTAGCACGTAGCTTTTTTCCCTTTTGATCCCAGAAGATATTTTGTACGTAATTTACATACGGAGATACTTAAATGAAGGAATAAATATTCACAGGCTGTTGTGTGTTCTGTATCTTATTTTAACTGTGAAAAATGGTATGAAAGGAAAGCTACGTGGCCTGGCTCGGAAACCCCTCTCCCTCCACGTAGCTCAGCGTAGCCTTCCAGCCAACCCCCTCCCCCCCTGCCGACCGAGCCACGTAGTTTGTGCACGCTCCCCTATGAGTGCGTGTACAAGTAGTGAACACTCCAGCTATCCATCCATTCTTCGCATATGACTGAGACTAATTTTGTGTAACACTATATTCCTCTCGTTCTATCACATTCACTAGCTCTCAACGTAATTCACGATGTTTTTGGATGTTCTTCAAATTGAAGATACAGCTAAAACGATCCCGCTTTGAGTCACCTAAAACCACCACATTGCAGCATTGCTTCATTACCAGTGATAACTTTTTAATGGCTTCTAGCAATGATGAGACCGCTGAAAGAAATAATTCTAGGTGTAAGAGAGTTAAGCATACTGTTTTAAGACTTCAAGTGAATAATTCATTGTCAGAGGGAGGATTAGCACTGAAAACCGGTAAATTACATGTAGTCAGCGACGAAATGATACTTTATCAAGTTATAAAGAGGCATTAGCGTTTCATAGATTGCTGGACTCACGGAGTGGCTGAAGAAATGCGACAAAGATGAATGTGAACTATCGTCTTTAATCAGAGACATAAACCACGTCCTGCTTGGCTGAAAATTGAAGAATATGGAATCGATCACTTCTTATATCTACACTAATGTTATAAATGCGAAAGTAACTCTGTCTGTCTGTTTTTTACGTTTTCACGAGTTAACGGCTAAAGCGACCTTGATGAAATTTGACAAGGAAATACTATGCATCATTTGGAAAGACATAGGGCACTTTGGGAATAAATAACATATCTTGTCATAAAATTTTGAAAACTAACCAAACGGTGACAGAGAGATGGGTAGCGTGTGTAAGACTCTGTGATGTTATATCGGTCACTAAAGCTTTGTTTTTCTCGCAGTAATTTTATGTATAATCTATTAATAAATTTCATGTACAGATATTGCAATAAAATTCTAAGTCCACGTGTATGAGGTCGTAGGTAATAACTAGTAGCCTCATAAAAGCAGGAGTTCCAATGCCCACATGCGCTGTTCAACTTCTAGCATCGGTTGACTAAGCTGTTTAGAAGATTTTGAACCACCGTACTGGGAATATTGTTGTATTTAGCTGCAAATAACTTCTTTCTAGGCTATGAACGTAAATATAAGTCGATGTTATTCTGTAAATTGCAAATGACTGTGTGAGTGTATGCGTCAATTTCAACATAAATAAATTTAAAAATGGTGTTCTCTGTATCTCAGCAACATTTTCCTATCGCCATAATATTCTGTATGCTGATATATTATAAAAATATTTAACTTACCTTCAAACGTTCAGAATCTTAAGACTTAGCTTCCCTTAGGATGTCAAATCTAAATCTTGTTTCACGCCATCTTAAAAGCAAGGGGAAGTGGCTGCAAGTTTCTTTTAACTCTAAGCTAATTAAATGTTACGATGAAAGAGCACACAGTGATTGGCTGACTAAAATATCGCTTTTGATATCGATATTCTGAAAGAAATGAGATTCCGCCTTTGGCATGAATCCCGCCTGCAGAACACTGGAGCCCTTTGAAGTTCTCAAGCGCCTTCTAAATGGTGAACCATTTCCTTTAATAAATCCAGGAGTCCACGCCAGTGAAAGTCACGGCTGTCTTATCTGAAACATCAATCGTAAATTCTGACCTCTGTTAACTGAGTCATTTCCCTGTCTTCACAAAAACTAAATTGCTTTTGAGGATAATCTAATACTGTTTGCACAATATAGTCTATAGCAATTTCCCGAGTAATTAACAAGGAGAAATTTAGTTCCCTGGAAGCGGACATGAAGTAGTAAAACGTTATTCTTTCGCTAATCACTAAGACCTGGTAATATATTCGGGTCGGTCATTCGGTAGCATAGCGGCTAGAGTACTGGCTTCGGGAGGGTCGCCGGTTAGTGTCCCGCCGGGAGTGTTTTGTGTGTACATTGTCGTGTCCGTCCTGTGGGGTCTATAATTACTACAAAAATAACATATACAATTGAAAAACTGCAGACACTGGATGAAATGAAATCACGCTTTCTGTATGACCTAAGAGAAGGCAAATGCCATATGTATGTAAATATTTTAAAGAAAAGTTCCAGAATTCAATGACCAGAATTCTGTATGACCTAAGAGTAGGCAAATGCCATGTGTATATAAATATTTTAAAGAAAAGTTCCAGAATTCAAGATAACATGTAGCCTTCTTAGTTCAGGCCAATATGGGGATATGTAAATGATGAAGTCTATTACCGATTTCCTCCCACGTCCTGACATAATATTCGACTAAAGTACTTTATGTAATTCTAATTCCAGCTTTTAATATCCGTTGGTTTCTTGGTTTCGTACTGCCGTTATTTTTGTTGTTTTTAGGCAAAAGCCTTTAAAAATTTGGAACTCTTCATAAATCCAATATACTTTTTTCTTTTAGCTTTACAGCTCGTAGAGAACTGCGAGAGGACCAGAGACGAGGAAGGGGAATGGATTCGACCATGCTTTTGAAGAAACTATTCCTATATTCGGCTGGAGTGATTTCAGGAAACAATACGAAACCAAAATAGGGACGAAGGGAAAATACGTTCATGAAGTTTTATCCTAAAGTAGCAGTGCCCTAGACATAGTCACGCGGTATTTGAGATTTGTACAGTTAATTCACAGATAAACTGTCGAAGAAATGTAGGCTAGGCAAGAAAATGAAAAAGAGCAGTCCTTTTATTTCTTCTTTCTTGGATCTCCTCCTCATGACCTTATACAAATGTCTTAATTAAGTTTGCGCGCGTATGGTTCTAATAAGCCTTCAAACCGCCATTATTATTATTATTATTTTTTTTAAAGCAGTACTTGAAGTGGTGCTGCTGCCTGGATTGTGTTGCTTTATTTGTGGTCATATAAACTGGTATATAAAATCCTTAATCGAATCGCAAAGTCGGCGTCCCGGCATCGCGTATACAGGCTGTCCAATAATGAAAGGGTAATTCCGCAACCTCAGATGGGTCACATCATTCCATACTATATGACAAAATTTCAATTCAGGAAAAGTCTCACCATTTTCGAGATATTGATTATTATAATATTTTTTCGAAATATGTGACTTTGTTCAGTTTATTCCATTCCATTTCAACAAATTAAGAATTTTCGAGCAATGGTTTCTTTTTTTTTTAATTTACTCAAAGATATTTGAGTCATCTAAAACTAAGCTTTTTTTTCTAAAAACGTTAAAAAATTATAAAAATATTAAATGGTAGAATTATTTATACTTCTTTTAAAATGATTGTTTTATGGTATTTCAAACTGCTAAAGAGACCATTGTTCTTTTTAAACATGTGCGTACTAAAAAATGATGTTAATGATTAAAAATGATTTTTTAAAGTTTTTTTAACGTTTTAAGAAAAAAAATAATTTGATGACTCATGCATCCTTATGTAAATTAAAAGAAACAGGGTTCAAAAAGTCTTAATTTGTAGAAATGGCATGGAATAAAGTGAACAAACTCGCATGTTTTGGAAAAAAAAAAAATCTCGAAAATGGTGAGACCTTTACTAAAATAAAATTTTGTCATATATTATGACATGATGTGACCTATTTGCAGTTGTGTATTCCCTGGACACCCTGTATGGACACCTTGTGCTATTCGTGGTAAACATTTTGACTGTGAGAAGGCTTGCGCCAGACAATATTAATGGTTGTACAAAAAAAAAAAAAAATAATATAATAATAAAAAATCCAAGATGTGTGGTCTTGCTGTCTGAATTACGGATGAAATATGGCTCTTATCGGGTAAAAATTATTGTACACGCTAACTGACTACGATACATAAGTGAAAACTGTGTGCCGTAACGCTGAAATTCATTCATTACTTTTTGCGTGAGGTGCAGATATTCTAAAATTTACGGTTTTGCCTTCTGTATAATCTAGATAAAAAATATCTTATATCTTAACTGATGACATAGGCTATCAAGATGAGAAGTGTCATTCAAACACGTTCATTAGTTTTTGCGATATGCGTGCGAAGATTTTTTTTTTTTAAACGGCTTTACCCTTCTAACATCAGGAACTTTGTCGGGATAGAAAACTGTCCTTTGAAGTTTCTTTAAAATCCTTGATGTGCGAACATAGAGACAGACAAAAAAAATCCAGATTTAACTTGTTTGGTATCTCTATTACTGAAATAAATTTCATGTAATGACACAATTTTTTTAACGATTTTATTATATATATATATATATATATATATATATATATATATAGTTATATTATGATGTCAGTGTGTATATTAGAGTGATGATTAATGCAGGTTGTTGATCAATGAGTATAGTGCTCAAACTGCGCGAACACTGTCGTAATACACTCCTCCCCGCTTTTGGAGGCACTCTAGCATATAGCATCAGATTTGTTTTTCGACGCGAGCTAAGCGATTGCCGATGAAGCTAACCAGCTCTGTGAATCGCTTCGCGGTGCTGGACACGGTTACAGATAACCGCTAATGGGCCACACAGACTACTGCACATTCCTTGTGTTCTTATCACGGAGCGCGACGTGCAGCTCGCTCCCGCTATCTCTTAATGAAACTTAACTTCTGGTCCGGACGTTCGCCCGGACTTCATACAAAGAAATCTTCCCTTGTGCCTGCTGCAGACAACACAATTGTTCCCTTTGTCACTGTCACGTTGACTCATTAGCTACGATTATTGTCTGTAGCTTACTATAATGAGTATTTCCGTTCTGCCAAAATGAGTTACGTAGCTTTTAATATTACAGCATTGTGACACAAATAAGTGTTCAAGAAAATGGGGACCTACAGTATCAATAATTAGGTATATTTTCGTTTTTGTTATTCCTATGAAAGAGGGAACAGAATAATATTGTTTTATTACTAATCCAGGAATTTTTATATTATTTCATATATATATATATATATATATATATATATATATATATATATATACATAATAAAGACTTTATGACCTGCCAGTGTGTTAAGGGTGCATCCATAAATTACGTGAGGTGTTATTCCGGATTTCAGGACCTCCCCCCCTCTGGTGAGACTTCGTGAGATCTGGTCCGACCCCCCCCCCCTTCTGGTAAGATCTGGTCCGTGACACACCCCCCTTTTTTTTAGCCCTACAGTCCGACAATTTTTCCAAAACCTCACGTGAGATTTCCGTAGACCCCCCCCTATTTCACCTCACGTAATTTATGGACGCCCCCTAAGGCGTCACCACAGTGGATCGGGAAGGTACAACGGGACCATGTTCGAGTCTTGGTCTCCGCATACAGAACGTCCTGACAGTGATTTTTAGATGGTTTCCCGTAATTATCTAGGTGAATGCTGGGACGATCCCCAATCTCCGCCTTACAAACTACACATTTCACAAACAAAAATACAATTAACGAACAGAACACAAAGTTACACGTTTCACAGACAGATTACAAACATTTCTCTGGTAGGCAAATTGCCTCGAGTCTCGCAAATCAGGCTCTAATCCGGTAGGACACAGTTGCTCCCCACTCTTAAGACCCATTCACACTAGCGGTCAGCTCAGCTCACGATCCAGGATAGCATTCACGCTAGCGGTCAGGTCAGATCAAGTCGTGGACGATTCCCATTTCATATGAGTTGTTCATAGCAAACGATGCCACTCTCTACGCTAACGTTAGTTAAAATCGCACTAATTTTGGATGAAGAGAATAGGATAAAAAAGACGACGGTTCAGTTTGAATCCAGGGTCTGAAAACGCAAACAGATAAATAGATTTAAAAAAATTATCTACTGGCTATGCCGTGCGAGACGAGTGGTGGGAAATGTTTTTGATATTTTAGCGTAAACATTTCGATTTTAATTTAGAAAACTTAACTCTTCATGACGTTTGTGTTGCTTTAATTTTAAGCCTAATTTTTCTACCAGTATTTCGAAAAGCTCTGTGAGATGCTTTAGCGTATTACCATCTTTGCATGTGTGTATCATATGAATATAGATAATCAAAGAGATATTTAAGAAGCCGTGCATATTCTTTTTTGTGTTTCGTATTTGAAGTTCTGATGGGCAAGTAGATATGGAAGTTCTTGGGCTCATCCATGATTCGATATGTTATGAAGTTAGGCAGTTAGAAAACTTGGTAGCCTATGCTGTAAAGTGACTCGTGTTTGGCAAAAATTGGTTGGCACATACATGGCTTGACTAAAACGGAACTGTCGCGATTGTGGTGGTGGGGTGGAAAATGTATTCTGTTGTTGGTACCTGCGAATATCCGAGACATCAGTAATCATGTTCTAAAGCAAAAAAACGTGTGCTATATCACCGGAACAAAAATCAAGTTATCATATTAAAATTTATTGCATCTATTATCATACTTTGCCCATCTCTTATTGTAACATCAACAGACATGTAGACCGCTACACTATTGCTTACTGAAAATTATGCAACATTGACAGCTTGTTTGCATGATCCAGCGCCGAAAGCCACCTGGGGCGCATTCCTGTTTCTCGTGGACGAGAAAAAATTACCTCATTGTCCGCTGTCCAAATAAACCGCAATGTTGTCGGGAAACATAAAACGTGACGACCCGCGAAAAAGCAGAAAATTATTTCTGCTGTCTGCGTTACAAACAAACGCATGCAACACGCACGAGCCAGGCTGCTTAAGCGCTCTTTTGGACTACCCAAAGAGTCCGTATGTCATATTTCTTATTTCCTTTTTCTTTCTCGCATATCTTTCGATTACCTTGACGTGTATGGTTAATATAACACATGCCTATGGCACGAAAGCTTTCAGATAGTTCAAAGTAAATATCCATGTCCATTCCTTTCGTAAGCTAGTTTCTTCTTGACATACCATTACATATTTTGCTCTCACATAACCGTCTCATGTATTCTAACCTACCTGTCGAACGTGGTAAGTGAGCGGTAACATTTTGACTTGGGCCTGGAATTCGGGAGGACGCGGGTTCAAATCCCCGTCCAGCCATCTAGATTTCGGAATTTCATGGTTTCCCGAAATCACTCCGGGTGAATGCCGGGATATTTCCTTCAAGAGGGCATGGTTGAATTCCTTCCAGTTCCGTGCCGTCTCCGTCCACATTCCCCAAGCATTTGATGAACTTGACGTCGACGAGGTGTAAAACACGAAAGGTAAAAAATTTAACTTTTCTGTTGCTATATAATTTTCCCTTTCACATAGTAAACTTCGTGGGTGGACGGTAATGTTCGAGCGTGATATCATTAGGATTCGCTTTCTACTCCCGCTGCGGCTATGAGTTTCCCGAAATAATTCGCGGAAAATGCTAGCGATCTTTCTTTCATATAGGTCATGACGATTTACTTCCCGTTCCTTGGCTAGAATTCCCTCTTTAATACTCTAAGGCCGTAATTTAAATCATCCTCGTGTTTCCTGTCAAACAAATTAACCGGCCTCTTATGCCGGAATAAAAACTGATTTCTGTTTCACGGAAGATGCAAATTGTAATGAGAATGGTCCGTAGAAATAAGTCAATCGAAAGAAGAAAGAAAGGGGAAAAAACTATAATCGGACCCTCAGACACAGATTAGAAGGTATTTATAGAATTTTGAGAAAAATGAGTAGTATCCTGTCCGTCACACAATACATTTGTGGCAACGGTACAGTTTGCTATGTATTAAAACCGATCCTTGGTTTGGACTAGTAATTATGATTCTGACTAAACCTGAGATGAAAATAAGTAGTACAGACTACTTTTTGCGATGTACAAACTACTGTTTTGTTTTTTCTTATGACTATTCGTCTCGTCGACGATAGGAGAGGATAGGTGAGGATTGGGGTTAAGGAATTGGAAGGAATTCGGCCTTGCCCTTTGTGAAGGGTCCACCGTGGCGTCCGCATGGAGTAATTTCGGGAAACCATGGAAAACGAAATCTCGATGTAATTATTTTAAAAAAATTACCAACAAAATTCCAGTAAATATTGTAGAATTCAATAGATCAAAATAAGTTGCAATAAATTGAAAACATTACTACAAAAATTTCTATTATTCCATTATCAAAGTATTTCATTAGTACCTTATTATTCTTCACGAGCGAATAGTTTACTCAATATTATGGTGTCTGACTGGAAATTAATGAGGCACCTGTTTGAATCCCGTTTTTGGCTTCAATTTTAAAAGCCCCTTAAACTGTCCTTTAGTTATGAAAAAGTTATGTTATAGAACGGCGTTTCTCAACCCTTTTTCAACCCAAGAACTAGTAAATTGACAAAAATGATGCTGCGGACCACTAACTAAAGAGGGCTTATTTTTTACCTATGTGTATCTTCAATATCTGTACCATTACAGCATAATAAATATAAAAGCATGTTTTGAATTCCTATGGAAACACAGTCATGAAAATGGAAGTGCACTATTAAATGTTAATTACATATCGACCAAACTCTTAATATTTAATAAACAAATGAATAATAATGGTATTGTAGGCTGGATGCTACACTATACTTCAGACTTACATGCAGAAATTAAAATAAAAGTAACGATACAACTTTTATTATGCGACTAGTTCTGAAAGACCTGAATTTTCTTCAAAAACTCAATCGCGTCAAGGCCGCTCAAGATATGCTAGAATGAGTCATTTCCGACCCCACATTCATAAAACGCATTGTAATTAGTGATGAGACATGGGTTTACGAGTTTGATATGCAAACCAGTCAACAAACTTCAGAATGGCGTCTTCCAACTGAGCCGAAACCGGAAAAAACCACGTCAAAGTCGATCAAAAGTCAAGGTGATGTTGACTTTTCTTTGATTATCGTGGTTTTGTGCTATCGGAATTCTTGCCAGGTAAAGCGGTAAATAAAGAATATTATCTGAGTGCTATGCGGCGTTTGAGAGAGCAAATTCGTCGAAAAAAGCCAGATTTGTGGAAAGAAAACTCCTGAATTTTGCACAACGATAACGTATCATCTCACAAGGTTATAATTGTGAACGAATCTCTGGCCAAAAACTCAACAAACACCATCGAACAACCACCTTATTCGCCTGATATGGCTCCAGACGATTTTTTTCTCTTTCCATAACTCAAATTACCGCATCTAGGCACCCATTTTCGGTCGATACAAGACATAAATGAGAATTCGCGGCGAGAACTGCAGTTGATTCCAGAGAAAGCGTTTTAAAATGTTTTTATGATTGGATTATTCGTTGGCATAAGTGTATTATTTCGAAAGGGACCTGCTTTGAAGGCGATACACTAAATTTGGATGAATAATAAATAATTTGTGTTTTATTGACCAATTCCCGGTACTTTTTTTGACAGAGCAGTATTACCAACTCTACCACGAAGTGCGCTCCATCACACCAACAACTAGGCCCTCAGAAAACTCTAACATAATCACTAAACGAATGGCGCTCTCTTCGATGTCGTGCAGAAACGTATTTACTGAGTAGGTTATTGTAGGAATAATGCTGTCCTATCCTCATATCCTGGAAATGACAGAGTTTTGCCTGCTCGTTGAAATATTCATGGCTTTCAAATAGTTGTAGTTGTAAGTTGTAACTTATACTCACTTATAGTCTTATATATTATCAGTACGGTATCTAAATTTTTAATATTTTGCCTGTGGACCACAGGTTGAGAAACAATGCACTAGAAAGCTTACATTGTTCGTATTCTGCATAAAACTGTTTTAGCCTTTACTAGGTAGTACGCCTCTATTTTGTTAGGCATTCTCGACAAGCGCAGATTGCGTTTACAATTAACACTTAGACCTCCTAGCTGTTCGGGTTTAGCCGTCCGATAATGCCACACGCATTTACCACAGTCCTGGTCACAGTGTAGTCCGGTGCATTGCCCCGCTCTGCCGTCAGAGTCGGTGGCATTGATCTTGACCGTCTTACCGCAACTAATGGACGGGAGTTTGTGCCGCCGTCTCTGCTTAATGTCCTACGTGCACGGCACACTGAACTCACGCAGCTCGTAGAATTCGTATTGTCTTCGTAATGGCCAAGGTTTCAAGCATGTTTGAGAAATTTCACTGCAATTCTCTCAGTTTTTAACACTACCTTTTTAACGGAGTTACCTGAGTACAGACATTTCTGCCGAATTCATGCATTACAGAATACTCATGAGTATAAGACGACGTATATTAATTAGGTCTGTAGTATTTGTTGACAGGGCCTAGTGCACTGCCGCCAAGTCGAGTCAACGGCGGCACTGCCTACCCTTCTCTCGAAGCGATTCGGGCCATTTTCGAACCTCAATTTCTTCGGTCTTATTCATGCTATATGTCTCAAATTTCTGTTATGCATAGATATCAGCAATCTTAGCAAACGTACTAAATTTTATTTTGTTCCTGTTCTTAGTTCGGATGTTATTCGGATGCAAACTTCAGCGATTTTGTCACTCACTCACTGACTGACTGATGATCATCAAAACTCTAAGGCACTTTCCGTAGCCGTAGAAATCTTAAATTTGGTACACAGATAACATTTTACCCACATATTATAAGAAAAGTCTGAAACTCGTAAATTTCCATATACCTACCCCTTACATACCCCTAACGTGAAATCGCTTTCCACACTAATTACTTTATATTCCTCAGATTTTCACTGTGGAGTGAGCTTAATATGTTTAACTAATGTGTTAAATTTTATTTATTTCCTTTTCTTACTTTGGAAGTTATTGAAATTCAAAATTTTATTTCGGCACAACACACCGACATCAAAATTCCATTGTACTTCCAGTAATCCTAGAAACAAGTAATTTGGCACACATATATGGTTTCATCCCTGAATCATAAGAAAAATCTGATATTGATGTTTTCTCCCGTATTAATTTAATTACAATCCCAAACATGAACAATTCTGGCACATATTTGCGGCTTAATTACTTTGCTCCGGATGAAGCCTATAAACCTGAGATTTCTATACTAATCAGAAGCAAGCAAGTTCAACCAATATCTAAAATTTTACTTTGTTCCTACTGTTAGTTTAGAAGTTACTTGTTATTTATTTGATGTGGTAGTAAAACCAGATTATTTGGCCATTATGCACGCCAAATTTATTACTGAAATTGAGGCCATAATATATACTTGTCAGATTCGAAAAAGAAATGAGGAAATCTTGGTTTTTAAGTATTTATAAGTTTGATAAAGCAACACATTTAAGGTATTTATCTAGCTTAACAAAAACATGGCCAAGTCATCAAATTATTTTATCCTAAATAAAATATTTGTGACACTGAGAGAAACCGCTCTGTTTCACATAAGTGAAGTGAATACACACTGTGTAGACTTGGCTCAGAAGAAGATCTGATAACTTTTTGTCACTACATGAACACGAGACTTGGCTATTTTTACAATAATTGTTTTTGTGGGATGCGTCTAACTGGAGACAGAATGGTCCCGTGTTCGAATTCCGCTCTCAGGCGAGATTTTCAAATGCCTTTTAACCCAACCTTCATCACTGGCACTGTTTTCTGTGTAATATGAAAATATGTAAATGTGTAATATGTGGTTTGGATTTCTATACAAGGTAGGATTACGACACCATTTTTACATTAACATTTATTTTTAAAAGAAATAAGGTTTATGGCTGGCAGGGGGGGATTGGTAGATAAAGAGTACTGCGCTTGTTTTGATTTTCTTTGCTTTAAAATAGTGGTTCTGCGCTTAGACTGAACCATACCGATACTTCCGTGATAGGAGAGCGTCCATACGTGGGGGAAAGGGGGGTTCAGAGCCAAGCCACGTAACTTTTTATTCGTATAATTTGCCACAGTTAAAATAAGTTACACAACACACAACACCATGTGAACATTTATTTCCGTCGTTTAATTATCTTCGTATGTAATTTACGACAGTCTGACAAGAGAAATTAGTACAAAATGTCTGCTGGAACCAATAAGGGAAAAACGTGCGTACCACACGGGTGGGGAGCGCTACGTAGGGTGGGGGGGGGGGGGGGGTAGGTTCAGAGGAGGCCAAAATATAGTTACGTAGTTTATGGACACTCCATAGTCGGTCCGTTGTGTCTTCGAGACATTTCCAGACGTTGTGTTTCGATAAAAGAAATGCTTTATCGGGATTTTCATTCCTGTGTCATACATTCAGCTGTTTATTCTCTTCTTAAGAAAATAAAATCACGTTTACCTGATCGGCGACAGCTTAGCTATCCAGCCCCTTGGGAGCTGTCTACTTGGTCCTTGCGTGGAGATGCCTGGCCTTTGACCTATCTGCGTCATGAAGAGACAGTATGAAAATAGCACACGGGATTTCTGGGCCCAGTGGGGCGAAATTGTGGTCTCTCTGGAAGCTGACCTTTTAATTTCGTTAGTCCAACAGCTGGAAAGCGTCCGCCATGTTGACTCAGTCTGCTCCGGCACCGTGAAGGCGTGTGTTGTTGACACGGGGGTAGCTGGCTCGAGTCGTGATGGTGGAAGAAAGTCTCTTCGTCACGACTTGGCTGGCAGGGCAGAAGAGGTGGTGAAGCACAATTCCTAATCACGCCAAAGCCCTGGATTAAATCTCAGTCCTCCCCGCAGTGCGTGTGGAACGAGAACGTAAGACACTGTTAACGGTAATTCTTCCGTCGTACGGAGATGTTAATCCTGTAGTCTCGATATCTTTCGGAAGAGAAGGCCTTAATTACTCGGTACCGGATTTCACCCTCTCCCATTTTCATCGCTCATTTCATACAGCATAAACTATACTAAACACTTACACTACAACAATCATCCACACCTAAAAAGCATATACGAACACAGACCGGGAAATGCAATTTGAAACCATACCAACTTCCCAAGAGAGTTTTCATAGAGGGTTACATCCTCCATGTAAACCACCTAAGCTTGGAATCGGGCATTGCATTATCATACAAATATAAATAACTGCAAAATCAAGTCTGCCCGGATGAAGATAGTCAGTAAAATGATGCAAGCAAGCAAGAAGAGTTAAAAGATTCTTCCTTGCGTGAGACAAAGGGCTGATGGTAGAATTTCAATACTGAGCTGTAAAAGTTTCAATTTTCTATTGGAGTAATATACCGTGCAACGTGTTTACGCCTACATTAAAACAAATCGGCACATATACAACTGTATTCATTTTGTTATCATATATGAATGAATCGAATGTATATAAGTAGATGAATGCACAAGTTGGCCTCAGTGTCCCTTTCAGAAACGTGTCGTGGTCATAGATTACAGTTACGCCGGTGCTACCTGTTGAGGAGGACTCAGCATGGCTACAGGAGAGGTAGGGTGGAACAAAAGGACCATGGTAAGGGACTGGGTTCCTTGCATTCAGGTCTTTGTTGAGAGCGCGGTCCTTTGTATTCTTGCGACTCTCTGCCAAGTTGAATTCATGATGAGGACTTGTGCCATTTAATTCTGGCAACCTTGTTAGGATGACGTGATGATGATTAATTTCATCTTCTGAAATTACCAGAATATACTTTACAACACACTTGGAACCATGCGAAACTACGAAAGTTAATAGCCTTTAAAAATAATTTACTCCTTCATACCCCTCAAATACTGTTCAAATGCCTTCACAAACTTATCACTCACAACAGTTCTTAATGTGTGGCTCACTGACGCCTTACCTGCAGAGCGTAAGGTGAGAATAAAGTAGAAGTAAAGTAGAAGTAATTTTTATTCAGTCGATAGTCATTTCCGAACTTCCTCTGAAACGTCAGGATGATCTCAGGACTAATAAATGAAAACAATTAGTTAGAGATAAACTATCTCCACTGACAGTTTAATGCACAATTTATTTTTTAGATTAGACTCACCGACTGGTATAATAATAAATTTCATTCAAAACATTCCACCACAGCAAAATTATGCGAGGTAATTATTTTTCTTCATTAATAATAATATCAAACGAATTTCTGTTACGATAAAAAAAACTTAAATCTTCTTCAATTATTCCCTAAAAATCTTCTTCCAATCACATGTTCGTTGCGTAACGATGATTGTCATGCATTTTCCATTTACAAAAATTCCTACTTACCTACTTTTTACACAATGATGACTTACTATGCGTCTTTCATTAATAAAAATTTCTAACCTTTACTGTGTATGTTGCACCATGATGAAATAATACACTTTCTTCTAAAATACTTAGACACCTATCAACTGCTCCTAACTTGGGTAGATTACATGATGGCTTTCTAGAAACTGCGGACTTGCGCGATTTACAGCTTCACGGAATCTGAATGTCGACGACTACGCAAATTGGTACATTAAATTCCCTAAACTGACTAATGAATGACCTGTTCTGGTCACATTTCAATAAACTTGACACATGACTTAGAAAAGCCTAACCTGGAGCGACTATGGTTAAGTCCTCACTTCCGAAGGAAAAACTGTGAAAGACCAATATTTACTCGCAGTCAACTTTTAAAAAATAACTAACTCAAGTGATTTACCCGACAGCCACACGCACTCTCTCTTCTTTGCGCTGATATAGGTGAAAACTTGCTCTACCAAGCGAGCGCACCCCAACGACGATAACTAATGAAAATACCTCGCTTTAACTCCGCGCTTCTGTCTATATACCTTCTCTCGAAATGTCTCGCTCCGGTGCAATTCCTTGACGCGTTTTCGAGGGGGAAAATCCTGAATAGAGCCCTTATTACACTCACTAAAGCCCTACAGGGTCACAGCCTTTCTAACTGGTCGCAGTCAGTCGATATTGCCCATTCATTTCAGTTTTGCTTTGCCAAAGAACAAAAATTAAAAATTATGTGCATCGACTGAAGTACATCAAATACATAGGCCACGTATGCATACTGTAAACCTTGTTTAAACTCTGCAACAGTTCGGTAGCGATAGTGGTTGGCAGTTCATGGTCTGCGGGCGACAGACTAGAGGCTATGTGAGGATGGTACGTTCATCGATCGAAGTGCCATCACGGCCCACACCTGTTTCATCCACTACTCGGCTGCTCACGCAACTCTTACCGCCCGTTTGTTTCGCACCTTGCAACCTCCACATTCGCAACCGCAATCTATAATTAGATCTCCCTTGCATACTGATAATGCAGCCATGCAAATTTACCTTCCGGCGGTTAAATAGAGACCAAGGGCTCTAGACATGATATCACAGGCGCGAACTGTAAACCCCACAGCCATCTTCATATCTTACTGTACACAGTTTTTAAATCCATTTGATACTTGTTCTTTGGGCCATAAAGTCAAAGTACGTTGAACATACAGGGTTATTAATAAAGAATGAGCAGATTTTGCATTTTTACTTCTCACAAACTATGAAAGATACATTTATGTGCCACACGTAACTGAATTGAGGAATGTTCAATTTTTGTAACCCCTGCCTGTTAGTTCCATTCACTGCCGCCAAAGGAGCTGTTGGCTATTTATGTGTAACATCTTTATTTGACGTTCGAGTCAATGGAGGAAAGAAATATATGTAGACGAAATACCGCTTATTCTGCGACGCCTGCTCTAAACTCTCTGCTGATACTGTGCATTCGTGGCGGCGGCGGCCATATTACGTATCCATACAATTGCTATGTTCACATTGTATTTGATGCTGTGATTATTTCATTTTCTAATGTGTCTAAGTTTTTTATAATGCCATCTTGTGCTGCATACGATTGCACAAATAGACCAGATAGGAAAGAACTTGGAATATCATTTCATAAGTAAGTTGCATTGTAATTATTGTTCTTGAAGTGTGCAGTAGGTATTGGCAAGTTTAGTGCCTGTCTATAAATATTTAGTCGACTTTGTTCTCAAATTTTTGTTGGTGTAGAAAATAAGCATACCTTGCTATTTTGTACATAATAGACTAGCATTACTTTTTAACGAGTGTTGAAAATGAGATTTAAAAGGGTGATTTTTACATCGCGATTCAATGAATTTAGTATTGCGTTTTGTTTCGTCACGTTGCAGTTTATACTGACAGTGTATGATGAAATTAAATGTGTTAAATTATGCTATGCAATCTAGGAATCTTGATGAAGCAAACCATGTTGTTACCCCAAATGCAGTCTTTTGAGACAGTATATCTCGAAAACTAAGCGAGATATCAACATTTTTTATTATTTATTTTCGATTTGTCTCGTCGTGTTACCTAAGAATCCATCATCAAATTTGACGTTTGCGAAATTTTTCTTCTGCATTTCAACTCAAGACACCGCACTTTTGAGACAGTATATCTCAAGAACTAGGCGAGATATCGAAAATTTTTATTCTTTATTTTTTATTTGTCTTGTCTTTTTAAATAAGAATCCATTATCAAATTTTAGTTTGACCAATTGTTTATTCTGAATTTCAACCGAAAACATCTCACATTTTCGACAGAATATCTCGAAAACTAAGCAGGATATCAAAAAAAAAAAAATTGTTCATCTTTTATTTGTCTCATTGAGTTACATAACAACCAATCATCATATTGCGGCGTTACGTTTATCCTAGAGTCCCCTTGAGGTTTTTGTACATATTCCCCGTGTCTGTATGGATAGGTAATATGGCGGCCACGCTTCCCCACTCCTCTCTGCCCGGCGTCACTTCAATGCGTGGTGAAGGTCCTTTGCGTCGTCTCCATATATTTATTTCCTCCATGGTTCGAGTACGACAAGTGCATTTCTCTTTCTATATGCACCCATCTTCGACGAATTTCTTATGCCAGTTGTAAATCTGTTTACAACAAGGTGTCACTTTATTGAACTTATGACGGAAGGCACGTTGCAAATCAACAATTGATTCACTTTTTGCATACTGTAGCCCTCAAAACGACTTTTCCTGTGGCGTCGTTATTTTCACGTAAACAGACAACAGCGAATGGAACTAATAGCAGGGGGCTACAAACCTTAAACCTTCCCGTAACCCTTGATAAATGTGTCACGTTATTTGTATCTTTTATAGTTGTAAGAAATAAAAATACAAAATCTGATCCCTCTTTTTGAATAACCCTGCAATGTTTCTTTTTGTTCATTATTTTGGTAATGATAAGTAAATTTTCATAAGCTGGTATGTGCTGCTCACAAAATACGAATTTCTTTGATGCGATGACTACCGATTTATCGTAGAGTGATCTAGTAGCTCAGTGTAGGTTTTTACAGTGGGTTCGGATTTCCTTTCTCCTGGTATTTTGGGAAACTCTCAACCTATTTTCCACCCTTGGCTTTGTGTATGTCAAGCATGCTGGATTCCTTTAGTCTTTCAGATTTCCTGTAAACCTGTTGGTCCTCTTTACGCAGTAATGTTACCGGGTTTTTATTGTTTGTCTGGTGCTTTTAGGCTCTTCGATGTCATTAAAGGTGGAAGAAAATTGAGGGTAAGGAAAGAGGAGGAATTCGGCTGTGGCCTTTTTGAAGGAATCAATCCAATATTGGGATAAAGTCACTGTGGGAAGTCAAGTAATATAGAAATCTATCACGAATGCCGAACGCCATCGTTCAACCATCATGTACTGTGGTTACGAAGTTAGGTTAAATTACCGCGGAAGAAGCGTAATTGCATAATTACTTCTAACTTTGCCAGTTAGGAGGCCAAAATATTTTGAGTTTCGTGGTGCCCTGGCCAAAAATTCTATGCTTATTGACCATTAACTAGATTTTCTTTAAATTTGTTGTTTCCATTTAAAGATCTCTTATAAAATTATCTAATATTATTATTTTCTAACATTAGAAGTTTGACTCTGACGGAGTGATTTCGAGTGATCGTACTGACCGAGTGAGATTTTCAATCCACTACAGCTAAATGTTGAATCCATAACAGAGGTGGCTTAGTTTGTATTTGATAAAATTAAATTGTAATACCAATTTTATAATAGCAATATCCAGAAATATTACTCCATTTAGAGGCGCTGTCTGGTAGTTCACTGGATAAGGCGCTTGCTTGCAAAATTCTTGAGCCAGGTGTGGTTAGGAATTTTGAAGAGCTCTCCTTGATCATGTGAGTTATACCAGGACGCTCCGTGGTTCATATTTCACGTTAAATTGTAAGTCCAGTCACAGCTGAGGCAGAATGCACGTCAAATCGGAACTGTTTCAGCTCGTCTTAAGACCACTCGAAATAACTTCACGCCATTAGAGGACTGCATTTGTCTCGAGATGATTACATTCACGCCGTCACTGTGGAAAATGAGTGTACAAATTCTAACCTTTCATTAATAATTATTCTTTAATAATTACGCCAGTACAACTGTTTTTGATCATATTTATTTGACGGACGCGTTTCGCCTCTCGTCGAGGCTGATGATGCCTCGACGAGAGCGTCCGTCAAATAAATATTATCAAAAACAGTTGTACTGGCGTAATTATTAAAGAATAATTATTAATTTAACAAACAACTGTCGAAGAGATGGCCTACAATAATCACATATCTAACCTTTCAAATTAATTGGCTTACAGTGAAGTTGGCTCTCATAGAACCGCTCAGGACTATTTCACCAAGAGGTTGCGGAGAAACTGATGGTTGTAAAGTATGATATATTAATGTAACTATTTATCCAAAGGGCGTTTGCGTAGCTTATTCGGTAGAGCGAGTAACTATGAATTGGTCATTGAAGCTGTGGATTTTTATCGCAAGCTAACTGTACGGAGCTGTTCTCCTAAGCGAAACTATTCGTGACAAAACGGATTGGCCAAGCCGCCGATCACAGTATCTCCATTCTGCTGACGAGGTAAAAGGTCGTAACAGTACATCTGAAAATTACACATTACATGTCTTTAGTAGCAACCTATAGAAGACCGCCTGACCGCCTTCCTACAGCTGCAGTTGAGGAAATTATGCTCTATATACGACGTTACCTTCTTATTGGTCGTTTAAACGAGCCTAAGATTGAGAATCTTCCACTTTGGGAAGAAGTGTACGCCTAACACTTATTTTCATTGATAATATTGCTTGCTGTTGCATTTATTCGAACCACAAAGGAATTCGTTTGGACTTGGTTTTAAATTAGCCTTGAATGAATGAAAATTTAATTTAATGACATTCTCTCCAAGTTACTGTTCGAGGGCGTTACATTAACACCTTGTGGATCGGTCACAAGTAACAATGTTTCTGAGCTATAATTCAGGAGAATGATAGTACGTCTGTAGTATGGCCGGAAAGCTAGTACGAAGTAGGGAAATTATATGAAAATAAAACATTTATTGTGAAAACTGTCATTTTTCTGATCAGTTTGCGCGGTAATGTTTAGCAGAACATGATAGCGGGAAGCAGAGGGCTGAATTAATTTTTTGTTTCTCATTTTGTTAGGCTAAGTGTTATGGTGTAGTGTGCTTTGACCGTTACGTACTGACTGAACAAATGCCTACTGGTTTTAACTTACTTTTTACAAGCTTCATTTCGTCAGTGAAGAGCACGGATTCCTAATAAACTATCGCGAGGGAGCTTTCTTCATTTCCTAGTCCGAAAAAGTTTATGGTGTGACTGATCACTTGTCAAGCACTAAGCAACAATGGGGGATTACGTTCAGCGTTTAGGCTGACCCTACGTAATGGAAGTTCTCTAGAAGATTCACATTCATCCACTGCTTCTCCACTCTTTACAAGCCCACACGTGCCGGGTACCGGTTTGTTTATTTCTCTCTAGACCGAAATAGGCACTTCCACTGAGCACGCCGCTTCCGGAGCGGTTGGTCCGCTTCTCTGAGGAAGTTACTTTCTGAAGGGAGGGCGGATACCACAAACTCCCGCACCTGTCCCTCCTCTTTAGAGCCATTTCCGTCTCGTTTACTTTAAAGTGTACAAGAGATCAGAACCCTTAGGGAAGATGGAGAGGGACTAGCAGCATTTAGAGATAAGAAACACAGGTCTAATCCCGTTTCTGTTTATGCCTTTTGCTGTGATAACATATTATTCTATGTAACTGTTAAGTTAAAAGTTTTAATTCACACAATCCATGTTATGTTATCACCGAGCGTGGCGGTGTAATGGTTAGCGTTCTCGCCTCGCATTCGGGAGGACGGCGGTTCGAATCCCCGTCCGGGCATCCAGATTTGGGTTTTCCATGGTTTCCCAAATCACTCCAGGCAAATGCCGGGATGCTTCCTTCAAAACGCCATGGCCGAATTCCTTCCCATTCCTTGCCCCCCCCCCATCCTTTCCCGTCTCTAAAGACCTCGCTGTTGAGAGACGTAAAGCAGTTTAAAAAAATGTTATGTTATCACATTTTTCATAGTTGTCACGTAATGGAAACGTAACATTTAACATTACATTTTCAAAATACCTTGCCTTTTTGACTCAGATGATTGCGACACTGTGATACGGTCAGGCTCCTGACAAAGGGTTATCTGGTTCGCATCCTGATGCTGGAAGAAATTTTCATCTTCGGGAGAGGTGCACAATTCCTAATCACCAGATTGTGTGTTAACTTCCTGGCCTAAATCTAAAACCTCTCACAAGTTCGTATGGAGAGATCGCATGCGATACTTTTGATGTTGTGTCGTATCAATGGTTTCAGAAATTAAGGAGGCTGATACTGAATGGGTTTTCGCGAAAAAATCCAAACATTTGCAGAGTCAGTGGATTGCTAGCTTCAATTTGATACTACGGAAGTTCATTTATGCAAAGTTTTTCATTTAGACCTCCATAAATCCCCTATAATTATTTTCACAGCCACAATGTTTTTCTATGTATATACCATTGATTTACGTCGAGGTCTTTAGAAGCGGGAAAGGATGGTGGTCAAGACACGGGAAGGAATTCGGCCACGGCCTTTTGTAAGAAGCAAGCCGGCATTCGCCTGGAGTGATTTGGGCAAACCATTGAAAACCCAAATCTGGATGCCCAGACGGGGATTCGAACCCACGTCCTCTCGAATGCGAGGCCAGCGCGTTAACCACTCACCCACTCACTCGGTTTTCCTTGGTTCCCGAAATCATTCCATGTGAATACTAGGATTGTTCCTTCAAAAGTTGTTTGACTGGTTTCTTCCCTACTCCGTGCCCCTAGTTCTTTCCCGGTTCTAATTACGAGTACATTGAAGTGGACGAGACGTAATGTATTAAGGGGACGTCCATTAATTACATGAAGTGGTTTATCTTAACTTTGGACCCTCCTCATCTTAGTGAGATTTTGTAAGATGTGATGGGTCCTTCCCCATCACATGAGACTTCCTTTATAATTTTAATTTTTAAATAATTAAATTTATTTAATTTGTTCTTATATTTGTCTTCTTGCCACTAAATACCTAAACGTCAATACAGATTTCTTCTATATTTTACATTTTGTATGTGATATAAAGGAGAAAAATGATATAAAAGGTTGAAGTAAGTTTTCTTGACTTCACTCCCCCCCCCCTCCTCCCTCCGACATTTAATAGAGATTTGGTGAGATTTTACCGAAACCCCTCCCCCCTCCTTCCAATTATTAGCTCCCCTAATCAGAAAGTATTAAAGTTACCCTGCTATCATCTCATTTATGGCTTGACATTTGGATGCTTATGCCGAGCGTGGTGGCTCAGCGGTTAAAGCTCTGGCCTCGCTTCGGGAGGACGACGGTTCGAATCCCATTCCGGGCATCCAGATTTGGCTTTTCCATGATCTTCCCAGATCACTCCAGGCGAATACCAGGATGCTTCCTTCAAAAGGCCATGGCCGAATTCCTTCCCATTCCTTGTCCCAAATCCTATCCTACCTCTAATGACGTCGACGAGGAGTAAAGCCATAAAAAATGAACACTTATGCTGGCGTTCCTCCTTGGAGATTATGGTAGCTACGACGTTATTTGTATCTTCAACTGTTCGACGACACTGCTGAAGATTCGCAATTTGACCGTTTTATAATTAAGTGAAAATGCCGGTGACACGTTTTGAAAACTATAACTTTTTTAAATAAGAAAAGTAGTAAAATATTTCATCGTTTAATAAGGTGGAAGTGGTTTTATATATACAGACAAACTACTGCCCGCGAAAAATGTTAAGAAGGCTAGTTGGTATCTTTGAGTGGTGTGAACATATAGTAACAGAAGCATAAATAATCACCTTTCTCTGGATACATTAGTATAGTTATGTAATATCTGATTGGCCCAGCGAATTTGTTATTTATAACTGCTGCCAATTAGCTCGAGACAAAGAACATGAGCATTAAAACCGGACAAATCATGAGCCATTTATATGGATGATAAGTTGTGAAAAATATTAGTTCTTCTGATGACAACCATTTGGTTGAAACGTTTTGATTGTAATAAATCTACGAGGCACCACCCGGACGGTGAAGTAAACATAGACAGCTGGAGAGCCGGTCCCCTGCTCAGGCCTGTTTGCCCAAGTCCTCCCGGAGACCCACATCCATTATGGAGGTGCCTCTCGGAGTCCAAACAACCCTGTGTCCGTAATCGCAGCGTAATCGCGTGCTTTGTGTCGTACAGCGAGTGAGCCAGAGAGCGCTACGCTACTAGCTCTGATCCCGCAGCTTTGTCCACAAGCGCCGCAGTACAGCCAATCAACTGGCACCACCGTAGAACTATTAACTTCGACCTCATTGGATAGTGTGCGGTTTCCCTTGTCCATGACCTCGTCCACTTGGACCATCGAAAAGATTGCTCATTTTCCCTTCTACGTGTAATAAAAAATTATTATCACTTATTTACTAACATTTTGTACGAATAATGTAGTGATCAACATCGGGGAAAAAATCAGGAAAAAATGATATGAGAATAGTATATAAGTAATCTACATTCTTACTCAGGCCGTGAATTTTAATCATTAATTTATTGACATTGAAGTGAATTATTATTATTATTATTTTTAAAGTATGACCTTCGCCCTTTGCGTCCATTAACCAGCTCTGATTTGTTTCATTGTGCTATTGTATTGGGCATTGCTCTCGTAATTCAAGACACTATCATAACGCAATACAAGACTGAAGACGATCGAAACATTTAACGAAAAACCATTCATCCCCGAGGAAAGACTCGAACCGGTGACCTTGTAATACGAGGCTATCGTGCTAGCTGCTACACTGCCAAGGCCGGCTAATGAATTAATTCACTACTGACTTTTTTTTTTTTAGAAATTTCATTCCTCTTAGTTGAAGCCTGGAGGGCGGGCTGCTGAAGACTTTCGTGGACCCTTTTCAGCTACTTAACCTAAAGGCTCGTTCGCACTGGGCGAGTAATTTAGTCGAGTGGCGAGTGATTTAGTAACTAAACGTGTGTGAACAATGAAATTTAGTCGAGTAGTTTAGTCGAGTGGTTTAGTCGAGTCGATCCGTTTTGTTCTATTAAACCGGGCGAGTAGCTACCCCCCACCACGCGCCACTGCCCACTCGCTCAGCTGCTAAACAATTATGAACCAATAGTTTTAGTAGAGTTCGTTAGCTGCCGAAAAAATGTCGTTTCACTGGAACGAAGAAACAATTTTAAAATTTGTTTCTAAATATGTAAGACATGAATGTTTATAGAATATTAAGTCCCCAACTAGAAAAACAAATAAAGGAAGCAATCTGCACGCACAGATTTGGAAAATACAATAAACATACCTGGATTTGGTGAGAAGTAAATTGAAACTTAAAAACATCTGCTTAGTGCACAATTTTATTTAATTTAATTACAGTAGCATCTAGATTATACATTAAGATGTTATTCCTATTTGTATTAGAAGTACTACCTAAAGTGATAAAAAATCTTTTTAGTGTTATCTACTCGCAGAAGTTAAAAAAAAAAGTAGTCCAAAAATTTAGGCTCAGGCACTGAAACTCCTTCAGTAAAATGATTCAGTTTACTGGATGCATCTCTATGAAACATTAATTCAATTCCTTTAATGTTTCATAGATTCCTTCACACAGTGATTAATTGGGAAATACCCTATTTTCCGTGTAAAAATACAAGGTGTGAGTGTCCATAAACTACATCCGGTGACAATAAAGTAGAGAACTGCCTGTAATTACGTAGTTGCCGGCATTGCACTCCTTAAATAGGTATCGTCACGCTGGATTTCCGGCTGCATTTTCATTAACACAAATTTTGGACATTCTCAAACTATTCGTAGGGATCTTCTAATGTTAATTCCTTTCAGCTCCTAGTTCATTAACCCATTTTCGTACCCATTGCTTTTTTTATTTCTTTATCGCATAAACTTCTTCATCCATCTCTTATAAAAGAGCGCTGTATCAGCTCATTCATTTGATTGCGATGCAGCCTGCTGGCAAAATACCACGCTACTTGTGTATGTACTGTACTCGACCGCAGTGCGAACGATTTTTGGTCAGTGGCGAGTAATTTAGCTACTAAACTACTCGCCACTCGACTAAATTACTCGCCCAGTGCGAACGAGCCTTAAGGGGATGGAAGTCGGCCGTGGCTTTGTGAGGAACCATCCCGACATTCGCCTCGGGAAACCTGGATGCCCGGACGGGATTTAACCCGCGTCCTCCCAAATGCCAGGTAGGAGAGCGAATTTGCCCTCTCATCGGGCTCGATGACTCGTGTTTTACTCTGAACCTCGTTAAATTGATTCGTGGTAAGTCTAGCACCAGGAGACAATATTAAATACATGGATTCAATATGAAATCATTAAATTTGCAGACCGTTTTTATTTATCACATTCCCGAGATCAAATCAAAACATAAGCTATGCCTGACATATCCTAAGTTGTCACTATTTGCAGTGTAAATGAAATGCCTTTGTTGGATTTAGTTTACAAGGCTCCAATATTTACTGTTTGGCTTCTGTACCAGCGAGAACATTGTTTCTAATATAGATAAAAACTAACTTATATGTTAACCGGTGATATAAAATATCACCATGACTGTTAAAATTAGTTCATTAATTTTACGTGATGCGCAGAAACAGAAAGGCAGATAAGAATTCTCTGTCATCATTAGTGTACACTGCAATTGATTTTGTTGAAATAAATTTCAGGTTCAGACACAACTTTTCTACGATTTTATTATACAGAACAGATGATTGTTATGTACTACCTTACCTTTTTTTATTTTTTTACTTATGGCTTTACGCCTCATCGACGTCGAGGTCATTAGAGGTGGGTTGGGACTGGGGACAAGGAAAGGGAAGGAATTCGGCCATGGCCTTTTGAAGAAAGCATCCCGGCATTCGCCTGAAGTGACTACATTACCGTTTGGCCCAAGCTTTAGAGTACAATAGTTGATTGCTGTGGGCAAACCTGCAAAGTTAGTTTACAAAAAAAAAAGAAATAGTAAAGATAAAACACAACAGAAAAAAGTAAAAATAAAACACATTAGAAAAGAGTAAAGATAAACACAACAGAAAACTACGAATAAGAAATTTCACTCCCACACGAAAATATATATTTTTTTATTGCTACTAAACAAAAATACTTGCAGAGATTATTTTCACAAAACTTTACTTCAGACTTCAGTAGTTACTGCTCAAAAACATTTCTCTCTAACAAGAGAAATAAACTTTCGTTCCGCTTGAAACCAGTGCATTGCTAGCAGTCATTTAAACTCCATTGTTATTGGCAATAGTTTTCCTGAAAGTTCTCGCTTCCATTAAAAATCAAGCAAACTAATGCTTACCGGTCTCTGGTATGCTCTGTCAAACCATACAATATGTCTGCCATTCACTCCGTCTTATTTTTGCCCGCAACCACGACACATCAAAGATATTATTACAATCAGCCCTACTGCAGGTCTGCCAACCTTCGTACATACAATACTTTCACAAACAGAGAGATAATTTATAAGACATGATGTTTCTGATTGTATTAAAGAATCAAATGGATGGCAAATTGAAACTATGTCACCAGGTCATTAAAGCTACTGTAAACGCATGGAGAACCTACTACGTCAACAGACTTTCTTCTTTGTTCTGTCACAAGGGAAACAACGAAAATACAAATGAAAATACCCTGCGAGCAACTCTGGCTTTGTTTATTCGCGTTAATGTTACGTGTTCTCCGAGGCGAGTAGCCATTTCCCTCTGGTCCCTTAATGCAGAAGGCGCACTCCTACTTTTTCTACCTCCCACACCGCCGTCGTTCTCCATTTCTCGCCGTGCCCTCCGCCGCAGGAAACACTCGGGAAATGGGCTGCGATTCGGAACTTCCATCTCGCAGCCAGCTCTAAATGCGACTCCGTTTAGTGCTATTTTTCTCGTGTAGTCGCAGCCTTCTTGCATAACTCCGTGACCGCTGTAATAACCCCATTAAACGCCCGACCACGACAGCCAGCGCTTTGGATAGTCGCCATTTTCCTCTTGTTACCGATTCGATTTCAATTAAGTGTTTTTGCAATGTCAAACTACTAAGACCAACATTGGAAGCTGTCACAGGCGGGGAAGTATCATACAGCAATAAGTGGTTGCAATCTTAGCTTCTACCTTCTTTGTTTCGGATTTCAGAAATTTTTCTGTCATTTGGTGAGGTTTTCGTTTAGGTTATGTATTAATTCACTAAAATAATTATTTCATAATCGTGTTTGGGGAAGTAAAAACTAAAATATTGCGCATATCATTCTCAACATTTTCCATACTTCATTTGGTTTTGGAGGAGAGGACTGGTGGAATTACAGTCCAATATTTTTGAAGAAATCTATTATATATCGAACAACAGGAAGTTTTATCATTTTATGTATATATGTTGTCATTTTGTTCTTGTTGGCCTTTAACGATTGTTCATTTATTTTAGTCTCAAGTTGAAAATGTTTCTGTGACTCAGTATAAAAATGCCTTACCAAAGCAGGTGTTTCATTATCAGATTAGTAAACTTTTGGTTGAACGAGTCACCAGAAACTAAAGACTGCGTAATGTTTTAAGGCGACGTAAATTCCAGCAATAGATTGCGTTTGGGCTTATTGTAAACTGGGCCACACACTGGGTACTTCACAGTACTCTCGGTTACACCTTGTTCGGAGCGATCTGGTGGCCCAGTTGGTTTAGGCACGTTACTGGGGAACTGAAGGCCCCTCGATCGAATCCTGGCCTTAAAACTATCTTCCACTCTGGCAAAATTTTGCTTTGTTCGTGTGGAGTATGCTAGGACGTTCCATGGTTTGGATTCGAATTAAAACTGTAGGTTTCCTTCATCTGGTAGGATTACCGGGTTAGGTTATGGTTGCCACAAGAGGCGTATTCGCGGCAAATCGCAACACTGCGGCGCCCGAACAAATCTCTCGGTAATGCGCGTTATAAAGAATTGTTCAAACAATTAGAGTTGGTTAAAATGATTAATTGTTATTCGCTACACTCTGAAAAAGTAAAGAAATTATGGTAAGCAACATAATAGTGTGGATTATATACTATCTCAATGCAAGAGGAAGTTCTGAAAGACCTCAGCAAATTTGTTGTAAAGATGGGGCTGCTGTCGCAGTGATTTGCAAGATATGTAGCGACCGTCCCTATTGAAATTAATTGCAACTTTTTTATGATTACATATATCTATTGGTCCTTCGATTTCCTTTCAACAACTCAAAAGAAGGTTACAAAACGGAATAAACACCATACACATTGGTTACAAAACCTTATCGGTACTTCGTACTTCCTTAGCTATGAAAAATTAGCTATAAACAAACATTATAATAATATACTCTATCAGTGCATGCTTACATTCTCTATACCAGCCAGAGGCAGACCATGAACTTGGCTCAAAGTTTCGACGAAGAAGTTTGCACCGTGGATCTTGTCTCCCCGGAGTTCCTTTCTTCGGACAGCAATTTCCGGCTGCCGTCTTGCCTTTATCTCTTTAGTTGCAACGCAGTTAAGACCGCTTGCTGCTCTCTTACGGGGTCAATGCTGGTTCCAGCCACAAGATAGCAGCAACTTCTTTGGCAATAAAACGCTTTTAACACCCATTGAGAATACCCAAATTCAAATTTGCTAGTGTTTCCTAAAGCATTCAAGCAGAAACGTTGTATGGCTCTTTAGTATGAGCCATTCCCTATTTCATCCACATTATTTGCGAACAATGCATTAATGCCATCCTTGATAGCTTGCGTCGACAAACTTCATTCGATGATGATGATGATGAAGGAGAAATGCAGTCTTCATGATACTGAGCCCTAGAAGCCATTTGCCTAAATGCACGTTGTCTGTGACAGCTACCCGCGTACTTAGTAACTAAAACACTATGTATTGGACTAACATAATACTTCGTCTTAAATTGCGAATCTTCTTTATAAGATTTTTAGGTTTCCCAACCTGGTGAGCAATACTTATTTTTCCTTTTACATCTATACGTTTTTTAACAGCTCTCGCTCTCCTGGCTCTAGTGACCTGTTAAAAAAATAGTTTCTCAACGGAAAAAAAAGACAAGTACCTAACGATTTCTCCAGTGCACTGGAAATGAGGAATACTCTTTTAAAAATGACTGCATTTAGAAAATACTTGTTTCATGTCAGAGTTTGAATAAATACGAAATTACAATTTAAATTTGAAGTTGTTAGCTCATAAACTATTTCAAATTTAATTAAGTTTAAGTTCTGGTGAGGTAGCATCTAAACCAAGATTTTCATATAATTTATTTTTTGCCTTTTCGTACTTCATTATTAACCGCTGATGATGAGGTTGAATATCAGAAGATTGGTTATAAGGGGATAAACGGAAACGCTCCATTTATTATTAGTGATAGAGTAGGATATCTAGAAGAATATTCTGGCCCGGTCATCGACCGAAATCACTTCAGAAAAATGCTGGAATGGTTACTTCAAAACTTTGAAGCCGACTTCCTCCCCGTTCCTTGCTCCTGGATTGCGCGGAGACTGGGTATGAAATAAATATGTTTGTTTGGGTCAACTAGTTAAGCCTTCGTTTGGCTTGAATTTGCTTTTGAATATGTGTGCACAACTAGGATTGTCACCCAATGAAGGGCCGTATAGTTGAACGTGGAATCCGAACCATGGAACCATTCTGTAGTATTTCACATTACACAGCAAGCTGTGCCAGAGGTGAAGGTCGGGTTAAAGACTTATGAAAATCCCCGCCGAGATAGGGGTTCGAACCGGGGACTTTTCGATATCCAGTCAAACGCCTTAACCACTGAGCCACCAGGCCGCTAGAGACTGGGTATGTTATAATATTTTCTGCTGGCGCAGTGTCTTAAAGTTACTAAAAAATAGAAGTTCTGAAAGGCAATGAGATCACTCTCCTATTAAAATT
This sequence comes from Vandiemenella viatica, assembly GCA_031002005.1. Taxonomy (NCBI): domain Eukaryota; kingdom Metazoa; phylum Arthropoda; class Insecta; order Orthoptera; family Morabidae; genus Vandiemenella; species Vandiemenella viatica. The sequence continues at coordinate 115,597,648 of JARYHS010009186.1, read as the reverse complement.
AGCAAATAGCAATATTTTTACTACAAAGAATTGGGAAAGTACGACTTTTTTAGCCCAATACAGGAGAAAGAAGATTCATAAACAATATTGTAACTGTAAAAATAGAACAATTTCGTTACATTGTACACTATTAACTCGAGGGCATGGCTGTACTGTTGCGCCGGTAACTCACAGAAGTAACGTTGTGGTCGAGGTATTCGGAAGGAAACCACAAGTCTGTGCGGCCTTGCAGCTCCCCTCCGCTGCCGAGTCATTCCAAGATTTATTGCGCCCTCAGGCCTCCCCGACGGATAATTGTCTGCGCATAAGACGTGGGGTCTGGCAGGGCTGTGCCGCCCGAGGGTGGGCTGCGATCGATAGCTGCCGACAGACGAGAAGGGGCTCCCAAACTACTGTACTGGGATGGAGCTTAGCGTGATGATAGTTGATTAGCTTACGAGACATGCATCAATATTGAGACTATGCAAGTGATAACGTATCCAAGACTCTTCATTCTTACTTGACCAATCTGTAGCAGCTATCCAGGAGATGTTGCACCTCCGTAGTAAGTCCCCAAGGAAACTTTAATAATGGCACAATTTTCCCATGCCTACCTCATAATGTTATTACTGTACGAGGACATTATACGACTGTGTCGTTAGTGTTTTCGATCAGAGATCGAGCGTGGTTGATGAGTGGTAACGTCTGGTCTCGCATTCGGGAGGACGCGGGTTCGAATTTCCGTCCGACCATCCAAATTTCGGTTTTACACGGTTTCCCAAAGTCGCTACAGGCGATCTTTACCGCCTCTAATGACGTCGACGAGGCATAAGGCCATAACAAGAATTCGATTAGTGACGAAACAAGTGGCAGTTTGAAATTCGGTGCCGTTGTGTTCCGAAAAGCACCTATCGTCCATGTTTGCGACGGACGAATGCAGCAATGTAGTACGAATTCAGAGTCACCTTGTCTCCTATCCTATTGACCAAGTATCGGATAGTGCCAATTTCTTTTATCAGCTTGTATTCTTGTAGAAACGATAACGTCTGAAATACCAGGAACTGTTAATGAAACTTTAGCACCCATGGCCAAGAGGAAATCTTAATACAGGGCGTTCGCCGGAAAACGCTACCCTCCCAGTCTGTTGCCGTCGGCAACTTGCTCGGTCAGTCGGGCCAGCAGTTTCCGCCACACGGCACCGTGAATCACCGCACTGTTTAACACCTCCGCTGCCCCAACAGTGCAGTGCAGTGACCCTTACATTGTTAAGAACGGTTTCTTTGCATTGTAGATAGTTTGTGACTTCAGTCTCTTATTAATCAGTGTTGTGAATAAACGTTTCTTTGCGGTTTGGCTGGTTTGGGGATTCATACTCTTATTAATCTGTACCGTGTTTGAGTGTGAGTAAAATTATGGTACGTTACAGTTTGCAACAAAGAATATTTCTCTACGATACATATGTGAAGAAGTCGTTTAAAAAGTGTCGCAGTAAATTTCGTCGCGAATTTCCTGGCGCTTTACTGCCAGCTAAATCAACAATTCTGCGTCTGGTTAAAAAAGTAAGAGAAACGGGTTCATTTTTTAACAAAAAGAGACTGTCGGTCAACCGTATTCTCACAGAGGAGAAAATTGACGATATCGCTTTTCGACTAGAACAGTCACCCAAAAAATCATTAAGTCAGTTAGGGCAGCGTGTGTCTCGAAATATGTTCAGAAGATGTGAAATGTGCATTACACAAGAGGGTCAACACTTCCAGCATCTTTTATAAGGTAAGCTAATGAATTACGTCACATTTAAATGCTTAGCACACAAGTTTATGAAGTTTATGAAGCGTAATTATTATGAAATAGTCCGCGGCCGACGGTCGAACAATGCCGGAAACTGAGCGCTCGCTCGCCGGGAGCAGTTTCTTCCTTGTAGCGCTAACAGTGGGTTGCGTTTCCCGGCGAACGCCCTGTATTAACAAGCATTTTGACTGTCTTTTGTCAGCAATTTGTCTGAGGGATTCCACCACTTATGTAGTTGAATTGTTGGATTCCGGGAAGTAACTAAAATCTCAACAAACATAATGTTATATCTCAAACTTTTCCAATGAAATTGCTAAAATCGTCAGTTCCAAACCAACTACGAACAAAGAGCTTCTGTGTTTTCTTAACATTTGTTTGCTGAAGGTTCAGTGTTTGCTTGTAGATTATTTTTTGCTTTTGTAATAACCTGATCTCATATTTGCATTTCTGTGTTATAATAGTCACTTAAGCTCTGCTATGGTGTTGTTAAATAAACTAACATTAATATGCCTGCCAGTCATGATAGCTATTTTCATTTATCTTCTCAACAAGAATACAAAGCATTAAAATTTCGGTTTTAAATAGTAAAACCGTTTGCATTATGTCTGATCTATTGTGTTAACAGTAGCTCAATTGTCGTTGCTGTGCGTGAACACCTAGGTTGAGCAAACTATAATAAGTAAGGTCGATTGAAGAGCTACTAACAATTTGCATGAATTAAACAAAACTTCATACAAATTTGTGTTTAGTTAACATATACCATACAAGTCATACAAGTATTCAAGAATAAAGTATCTTTGTTAAATGCTCCAACACTGAATTAGAACAACAATATTCAGCTTATCTTGAGTACTGAAAATTCAGGGGAAGTAATCTAAAATAAGAAAAGAAAATTTAAAAGTTGTGACATGTGATGGTAGAAGCTATAATAAGGCAGCTAGGCTACTTAATTTAAGGTTGAATATCAACGTCCTTCATTTAGGAACTCTGAATTAATGAAGTTAAATGGAAAGTCGCACGATGGTTTTGGTTTACGTAATACAACATAATTAGCAGCGAATCTCTCACTGCCTTAAAGGAATGTGATTTTTTTAGAAATAAGAAATTATGAAAACGTTGGATATACAATGAGCAGTTTATGAAGAAATCTTACAGTTTACGCTAAGAGCTAAGCATGTACCAACCACTTCGGAAAATTTATCACTTGATGAAGAAAGAGAGAAATAAATGGAAATGAAAGAAATGATTAAGTACTTTTTTTACTTATGGCTTTATGCCTTGTCGAGGTCGTGAAAAGGCGGGATGGAATTGGGAACAAGGAACGGAAAGGAATTCTGCCATGTCCTTTTGAAAGAAGCATCCAGGCATTCCCCTGGAGTGATTTGGGGAAACCATGGAAAATCCAAATCTGTTTGTCAGGACAGGAATTTGAACCCGCGTCCTACTGAATGGCAGGCCAGAGTGCTACCGCTCACCTACCACGCTCCGTCTGCTATTCGAAGCAGAAAATCATGTTCAGCGTATCTAGAAAAGGATTATGGGGAAAGTATTCAAATATTAAATTAAAGAAAGGATACGAGACCGTTTACGCTCATTTTTAGTCTTTGTAATCTCTTGTGTAGCGAAAGGATTATCACCCCCACGGCCAAGTGCGGGTACTGGAAAGGCAGTTCGACGGTGGCGCAAATAATTACAGGATGGCTGGTCTCCCCTTTTGGCATTTAAATGCTACCACTCAGCCCTCCTGCAGAGGGTTACCGCCCTAGTGCACTCTCCTGACTGCAAATTAGCACCAAGTTGAATGGAAGCCGCAGAACCCAGCAAACACTCGCATCCGTAATGCCACGGCTAGTTCGAATCACCAGTTAGAATCACCAGTCACTGAATAGGAAGCCACATGATCTGTTGATCTAATTTACAGGAGATATCAGAATACAGGATTTTCGGTTGCAGCATTTGTTTACGTCTTAGCCTCGTATTCGGGAGGACGCGGGTTCGAATCCCCGTCCGGGCATCCAGATTTGGGTTTTCCATGTTTTCCCCAAATCACTCCAGGTGAATGCCGGGATGCTTCCTTCAAAAAGGCCATGGCCGAATTACTTCCCGTTCCCTTCCCCAATCTCATCCCGCCTCTAATGACGAGACGTAAAGCCCAAGCAAAAATCGTTTTAGTGACCAATATTGTGTATTATTTAAGCTAAACTGGTAGGTATGAAGAACCAGTAAAAACCAACCTATAAAGATGGTGTCTAATACATGACGATGATACAGACAGTGACTGTGAAACAGCATAAACTAAGAGTATGAAACACCTGCATGTCTGCCAAAATTATCCTGCCATCTGTACCTCCGATGACCTATGGATCCATAAGGAAGAGACATTTGGCATAACTCAATACTGGACTTAGAAACTAGTTCCGGACTCGAAAAAGTAAAGTAAGTAAGCGCTTTCATTTGCATAAACCAAGAAATTTTACTGAGATGATTCAGTTGTTTAGTCAGCATGCAAGGATTAATATCGAACTATAGTTTCTCACAAAAGTTTTATGCTGGTTTGTTCCTATTTCACTCATCTCTGGTGGAGATTTCGGAGAAACCGTGACGGCGTTTGCTAATAGCGGTCAGTGATAAAATGAATTTTCAACGCTTGCAACTTGGCCAGCAGAAGAGGAGAATTAGTGGTGCATCGTTCCTGATCAGCAGATTGTGTATCAGAGTCCTTGATTACGCAATTTATTTGGAGTGTTCACACACAACACTGTTGATAGTAATTCTTTCGTCGAATGGGAAAAAATTGTTGACCTTCACTGTGTCTTTCGGAAGATTAGGCTTGAATGAGCTGCCACCAATCTCTCACTTCTTACATTTTTCATCCAAGCCACAAACTATCTATTACGTTTAACACACGCCATCACAGTTAAGCCCTCATAACGCAACATTTAAGAGAACTGAATGATATTTTTACATCTGGTAGAGGTACTATTGTATGTGAGGACAATGAGGGTATACTTCTATCGACAAATCTTTAGTCTTGAGACATTTATTAGTTTTCCTTGTGTCATTCTGTTCTATAGTCTATCCTTTATTTAAACCGTAAATATGAAAGTGTCTAACAATTGGATTGGATGATTATGTAAAACTTTTCTTTTGTAGGATTTGAACCCGATTCTGTTGGTCCTCTGAGCGCATCATTGAGATTATGAGCACCCAAACATATTTTGCTTATAGGAGGTGCGTCGTAAACCGAACAGAATTTTTGAATAGTGTGCTGCTCCTTAACCTTGTTTCAGCAAAGCGTGCAGAAGGCACAGTGGTACAGAGGAATGCGAAAGCTTAATGATGTTTCCAACTTATTAACTACTTACGGGCGATTAATGACGATATTACTAAGCATTGTGGCTTTTTTTAGGGAAGGTTCAAACAGAACAGTAGTCACAGCGCATGGGTATACTAGACCATCCGTCAGTCTTTACGAGTTTAGCATTTAGTTCAGTATAGTCTCGAATTTTTGCATTACTATACGCGTGAATCGTCACTAAACATTAGTGCTCTTCACTTTGCTTCTTTTCTGATATTTAAGAAATATTTTATGCTTTCATAGATTTACTGTGAATTGGAAGTCTCATGAATTATAAACTCTCTCTCCCTCTCTCTTTATTTTTTGTTTTGCTACGTTCTCTGCCAGTGTATTTTTCGTTCAGCTGCAGATTTAAGGTGACTATATGTTTTATGTAGTTTCTTAAATTAGTACCACTTAAATAACTTGGTATTTTCTATCAGACTAATGTTCACTTCACGTATTATTTTAATTTATTATTGTGTAAATATTTTTGGAACTAGGCCTATATAATTCTTCTTAAGAAGTGTTGAAAAAATATTTCTGAGAATTTTTTTCGCATTCAGATTACAGGAACTATAAAAAAATACACTACTTTCATATCGTTAAGTGATTAAATGAAGTAGAAAAAAAATTAAACGTGCCGATAAAGAGTAAATTTACCCGTTAGGAATATTTTCACTGTAACATGGCAAGTAACAAGTGTTATAATAAAAAAAAAAAAACGTGAAGGGAAAGATTGTATAGGACAGTACGATGGGTTGGTTGAAATAAGTAATTACAGTAGTACGGCGATGAATTGATGTATGAATAAATCATGTGATAGCAAGAGTAATCGCGGCTTGATGAAGACGCAGAAATAATACTCTGTTGTTGTTTGTTTTGACGGAGGCGGTGGCGCGAAACAGGGTCAACAGCCTGTCCCTGTGTGCTTGATTGGTGGAGTGGAGGGGGGTTGACACCGCCATCATCGATTGGTGCGCCCCTACCACCACCGCCATTGTCTCGAGGGCTCCACTGATCCTGCAGTAATAGCCTGCGGGGCCCTTTCTGACGACTTCTGTAGACAGTTGCACGCCTTCTCATAACGGCACGGACCGACGTATCGAACATGTAATTGCGTCGTTAAACCGTTGCGCAACAGAGAAACGATATCAGTGTTCAAAGTCACATCGGGACTTCCGCAGAGTTGTGTTTATGGTGCATTAGTCTTTTCAATATTCGTGAATGATCTTGATAGTGAGAGCTTCTGCTTCTGGAGATTGTGAGAAAACGTGAAGAATTAGACACATAATAAAATCAAACGGGAATGGTAAGTTAATAGCAGAAGATGTTAACTGATGCAGTTCACTACAGTTACATAGTTATTGAAAAAAGCCTAAAGTCTGTAATAACAGCTAAATAAATAGGCCCCAAGTTCCGAAATAGAACAAAATGGATCCATTAGGCTAGGATCAGAGTAATGTGTGGAATCCACATAACAGAAAAATAAGGAAGCATGTTTTGTAGCTAAACGTTTGAGAATGTACCAATGCGTTAAGCGTTTCAGAAGTCGGTCAGGGTGAGAAATGATTGAAAGGTAGTCCCAGCAATATTAGCCCAGATATGTTTGGATTAATACCAACGTAGACGTTTATTATTAAATGTAATGATATAACACTTACCTAGTTACACACTAAGGAAAGGGAGTTTTTTTTATTGTTGTGTAGCCTATGGGAATATTTATCCATGTTTTAGTTGTTCGGTCAAGGAATGGACTTAGAGCTATACAAGTAAACTGTAGACGTGCAAATCTATTGGTGACGGAAGGTAAACATTAGCCAATGGCCCTAAATGTATCGTTCATGGCGAAATAAGATTCCCTAATTTTAAGTAAACTACTATTTTCCTTTATCTGTTACTAGCCCGTACCCGCGACTTCGTACGCGTGGATTAAGATTTTTTTTGCCAGAATTAAATATAGAAAGTTGCTAACGAAGGATTGGTCCCAAACAATATCGAGTAGGAATAATATGACAGGAAAGCTATCACTATATCATTGTACCGTCGAACCTGTCTCTTGAAGAGAATCAATTTCCAACATATTTCTGTCACCATTCTATAAGGTCTCAAAATTTCGTGACTACAACTGTTAATCATACCGGAAAAAATATCCTGTGCCCTTCATACAGATTTCCTTATAAAATTCCATCACAACGATATAGCCATTTAGTCGTCAAAACGTAACAAAAAGACAAAGACTTACTTCCGTATTTATAATAATATTACTGTGGTTCACACTCACACACTGACTGCGAACAACACCTGTGGGATCATTATAACGTAAAAAAGTGTACACCTACAACATTGCAAGACTACCTACGATTTTCCTCGCATTGCACCCCTAACTTTCTAATATCTACAGTTTAACATTCAATCCGAATAACCTACATCCCAGGCCTGACTCTTACGATGAAAAACAATTTTCAAAAATCTTAGCCTCCACGGAGATTTGAACCGGAGACCACGACATTCGTAAGCAAGCGCTTTAACCACTAAGCTGCCAGTCCACTATACGGAAACACGGTACGGAGGCGACCATATCCAACGTGTCTGTCTATCGCCGTATTTCGAAGTTATGAGACAACATGTGTTATTTATACAGATAATTTTTCAACCAAATGTAGACAGTATTTTTCTCCTTGTTTCAAAGGATAAGTGTGCAAAGTTTCATCGAGATCGGATGAAAACTGTGGATTTGTATGAAGAACAAACAAACAAACATACATTCATCTTTATATATAAAGATTTTGTCTAACAAATGACCCACAGAGGCGAATGTGCAACTGGATAATAATATTTACAAAATGTCAGTGAGTATATTTATCTTGGCCAGCTCGTGAACATGAGAGGCGACGTAATACACGAAATTTCCGTCACATTAAGCTGGGATGGCAAGCATTTGGGAGGCCTTCTATCATCCTCAAATCTAATACGCCCACAAATCTAAAGAAAATGGTTTATGACCAGTGCATTCTTCCTGTGCTGACAACCGGCTGCGAGTCCTGGACTCTAAAAGAATTTGCAAAAGGTTAACTAAGGATTGCCTAAAGAGCTATGGAAAGGTCAATGCTAGGAGTAACGACAAAAGACTAACCGACATTAGGTCAGTTGCAAAGGTATCTTAGGGAAGACACCATCCTTGAAGTGACAATGGCAATGGGCCGGCCATATTGCGGGGAGAAGACCATAGATGGACAAAAACAGCGTTAGAGTGGCGCCCTACAGATCACCACAGATCGCCAGACAGATGGGACAAGGACATACGCAGGTTTGTAGGAGTTAACTGGCAGAGATCGCCAAAGATCATGCGACCTGGAGAAGACTGTTCAAGTTCTACCTGAATTCATGACTCTAAGGGGCCACATCAGGAATGATTGAACTGGCTGTTAATGATTAGTCAAGACGCTCGTCCACATGTGACACAGATGCATAAGATCCTGCAGGTTTGTAACATAGTATGAGTGATGTTACAGGAAATCAAGACATGAAAATATAGATTTTGTCATTCACTCTAATGTTTCAGAACTATGGTTCCCTGTCACAGTTACAAATTTTGTAAAGTACAATAAGTCATACGACTTATTTTTGAGGTGGAATGAGGTGTGATACTAAGTTCCTTTCTTCTCAAATGATGCTGCGGGAACGCCATATCTAACGTATCAAATCACCGTCATTAGCGTCATAGTCTTCAGATCTGTAGTCTTGAGGTTAACACAAAGCCTGTAAATAAGGAGTTTTAGTTTACATCTTTCCTAACCGGATGATGAGAAAATGTTATTCATCTTAATTTTCAGATTTTTGATAACTTCATGACTTGGGAATGCCAATAATTGTCAGCTTTAAATCGAGAGACTGAATTTCTTGAGATGAAGTTTCACGAAAGACGTATACAGTAATTATCTATCAGTTTTGAGTTTACAAATAGTAATTCTAACCACCGACACGAAATTATTACTTCAGTTTGTATGCCTGTAATAAAACTTAACTTGCTGTATTTCTACATTCACAGATCAACGCTGCTTTCTGTATGTTAACTAATACTTACAGAGCTTATCATCATTTAAGACTAGCCTACACTGATTTAATAAGACAGGTGCTTTATTGGAGGCGCTGAGAAACATAAAGCATCTCACATACCGATTAAGGACATTTATGTTATGCTGCACTGCTGTTATAATTGTTTAAGTTTACGTTTGCGCCGTGTTGGGATATAAATCGTAAGGTGTAGGCTGTATATGATTCAGAGCGCTTGGCCCGTATCGTAATTGCCAGCTTAGAACGACTAAGCCTTATTTAGGCGGCTATTTGCACAAGCAGAAAATTTATCGCGCGTCGAGGAAACGCTTTCAGACACAGAATTCATAATTCATCAGAAATCTCCCCGCATAATAGGCACCGTGGAACAATGCCGGACTAGAATTAATGTTTCAAGGCTGGCCGGTGTTCGCAGTCCTTGGGTCTGGCCTTCTTGCATCTCTTATTGTTATTTCCACAGCTACGTTAAATTAACACTATATTTCCAACAACATAGTATTAGCGCCATAGTGTATGTTTACGAACATGGCAGGCGATAAAAAAATAGGAATTTAAGTAAATACAGACGACGTTAATATGTAACTTTTTTCATTTATGTAAGCACACAATATAATTATTGATTGCTCAAATGTTATGAAATTCGGTTATTGTTAACGATTGCCAGCCAAGAAATTCCTATTTGTTTTACTTCCCCTACCCCTGCATACTGCGAAGTATGCCGCACGCTTATCCCACGTGTGGGCTCGAAGTCTATGCACCAGGTGGTTGATGTTGTGTACATTGTTTCCCTTCATTGAAAATTCTTTTCCCTTGCACCAAAATGCTAACTTTCTTCTGATGACGGAATGAGAGGATAAATACAGTTGTATAGCTTATTAATTTATCTATAGGTATCAGAAAAATATTTAAGTGCAAAATCGTACCGTCTTAAATACTAAAACGAGAGGTAGAGGTTTGTACAGGTGGTTGTGAACCATATTGTGAGTTCGGTGGAGGTTAGCACCTTGTTTTCTTTCATGACGTCAGCAGTAGAATATAGATGTCTTGGTTACTCCAGATGAGATTTCCCTTCAATTTTTATCTAGAACTTGATTTAAAATAGGAAGAAAGTCCCTGACTGGGGTGGGGATAGGTTGGGGTGGAGCTTTATTAAACAATAAGAGAAATACACTACTTTACTGCTCTACGATTGTAAGTTTCATGGACCGCCGTCACGAAAATAAAACGATTAAATTATTACTTTTGATTTAATCCAAAATTGGTATTACAACTCAAAAGCAGGTATTCCGAGGCTTAAAAATAATTCTGAATTCTACATATAAAATTTAATGCAAATCCTAACAATGAAACTTATGTTGTGTTTCGGTTTACTCTTAATCATTTTGGCAGTGATTATGGACCCTCAGCATAACAATGATTTATTTCACTTAGCTTCCAATGCATGCAAATTCTTTACTGAATTCAAATTGTTTCAAATAATTTCTGGTAGTATTTAATACATATCGATTTTGTTGCAACTAATATTCATAGATGCTAAATTATTGTTAAACTAGTGTAAGCCCGTGACTGTTTTTTGCGTATCGTCACGGGTCTAGAATAGTTCCAGTTTTTACGATGAAAGATTATGACAAGTTGATCTGATCTGGCCAAATATAATCTTGACCTGTGTTTCACCCTTAAGATGAATAAAATCTCTTGAGCATGAAGAACTCAGAAGCATTAATAGAGGTAAGTATTAAACACGGACAGGAACGATCGCGCTATCGTGTAACTGTTTCAAAGGTCATACACTCGAACTTGCTTAAATACGAACTTGACTTGTATTTGACCCTTAAAGATCACTCTGCAAATTTTTAAAAAAAATCCTGTTTGCTTCGAAAGCATGACATTGTTTATTATTAAGACTGGGCTAACACTCATAATGAAAACATTGGTCATAGTATCTGTTACGGACAGAGAACTTAATACACATTCCATATTATGAAACAGTTGAGCAACTCCGCAGAAATAAGTTGCCAGAATAGTCGATTCGGTGACACATTTGGTCTTATGTCCACTTAAAATAACCTAATAACTCACATGCAGCGAACATGAATAAAGACCAATAACGAAAGTGGTCAGTAAAATGCCTAAAAAGCAAATAAACCGAAATGCATAAATTTTGGTCAAGCAACAACATTAGTGAAAGTAATTAAACTGAAATTTATCCTAAGCCTAAATGACAATTTGTATTCGCGGTTACAGCAGATACTATGAGTAATTTAATTTTTAAAAAGTTTTTTAGGTTGCATTAGTAACATGTTACTGAAAAGCAGATCCACGTTTTTTCATCCGTAAAATTTATAAAATTTTAACTATGAAACTCTATGAAAAACAAACGTAATGAATGTATTATGCCAATTAATTTCGTAGCAGTTGCTTACCGGTAGTTATTAAATTGTAAACATAACCACGAATTTCTTATAACGGTATCCCTGGTCGCTGTTTTGCGAGCGTAGGCTGGTCCATGACGTCATTATTTTCCAGCCAATAGCTATCGAGGTGAGCGAATGACCTTACGAAATTATATAGTAGATAGTTGGACTTGGAAGACATTGTCGATTTTTTAGATGTTTCTGTGTAATATTACATTACTATTAGCCAGTATATTCGCCCAGTTTCAATTTTGACTGACTTTGCTGGATGATGTGAAGTCAGACAACCGGAAAACCATTCATACTGCAGTAATTTCGCATCAATCCGTTGGCCTATTCTTCAGTGTATAATCATTCAATATTACCGCTCCTAACCGTATACCGGTACTAAAGTTTTTATTTCACTCTGGCATACCTTTGAAAACACGAATTTTTAAAAGTCCGGTGGCTTCTAATCTTATTAATTGCTACATTAGGATTTATTCGGAAATCAACAAGAATTCTTTTTTAAAATGATGCGTTATCAGGAGACCGGTATAAGCTGAAATCAATGGATCCCCTAATTGGATATCAGAAACAGGAACACAGCAACCGTTTAGTTAACTAGAGAGCCAATGGAACAACAAGTTTTTCTTACACAAACTATTATTTTCATTATTACTCCAGTACCTTTTGTGACTCAAGGTATCAAAGTGGTTGTATACGCAAATGTTTTTCCACTTTTGATCATGCGGTAGTGAAATATTTTCTGCGAAGTAAACACTTTGTAATCGAAGAAACGTTCAGGAGAATTGTTATCCCCTTTCGATCTGGTTTTCTCATCTGCTATTCTTTTTTATAGGATCACTGCTTGTATCGATATCACGGCTGTAGAGAGCTTCCCCGAAAAGGAATCTCACTTCTCCAGATTTTCACTGTTATTTCAAGGCCTGGCTGCGGGGGAGGAAAAATAACAGTCTCGGCGTTGATTCAAATTTCTTACGCAAACAGCTGCTTGGCTGTTTTCGTTCCTTCCTGCGGCGTTGTTTCCTGTTCCTTCTGCCCCAAATCGGTTCCCACTCGTTGGACTTGGTTTAAACTTCCATCTCTGGAAACCTTGATTGCTGAATTTTCGAGAAGTAATACTTTTCTGTATATATCGCCTTATTTTTGAAGAAAAAGCGTAGTATATTTTGTACATGAATTTAATAATAAGTCAGAGATATTGAATTTTTATTCTTGTTTAATTGTTGGTAGGTGTTCAGTTCTTTTCCTGGGGCATCTTGAACGGGTTATCTATTTAAGATTGTAAAAGTATTTATTTTTTTTATTTTAGTATATTATGCTATGAATTTCAATTTAAATCAATTTAAAAAAAGTTAATTTCATTGGCATGCTTACGGTTTTTTTGTTTTGTTAAAACTTGAATTTATTTAGGGTACAACCACATGCATTCCTCTACCAATTATGACATAAATATCATCAGAGTTTAAACAACTCCCAAGCATATTAAATGAACACTTAAAGGATTATGCAGCGCAGTACGCAAAGCAAGCTTCAGAAGATGTGATTTTGCCTCACGCAAGGTGGAAGTTGAAGTCCACTCTTCCCTTCTGGGAGACTGATGGCGAAGTTGTTGCGGAGATCGAATAGAATGAAATTCGAGTCAAAAATACCTTCGTCCGCTGGTCAGGAAGCACTGAGATTCATTTATTCGCCGACTGATATTAACGCTCAGTGCAGGCAGGAAAAATTACGCATGTCCACAAAACTCACTTGCACCTTCACCGTAGAACACACTTCCTTTACTATATTTGTTTCCCGAAGACACGTGTTGAATAGCTCCAGCATGTACATAGTTTAGATATACGACTTAAGTAAAACGTATAAATTGATAGCATTTAGCATACCTACTTTCAGTTTTGAATATATCAGCGTATATATATAAGCTCTTTTCCTGGTACTGTTTCTTCGTATTCCAGTATTCTTTAAATATGCTTTTTTATTGCCATACATTTTCTTCTGTAATGTCGCTAAAGTCTGGATGGTACTTATTAAAATATCTGTTATACGTGGAAAATATTGTACCTTATCTGAAATACAGTGAACAATCTTCATTAAAAATAATATATTCACTAATATTTTATCTATCATGGATCAGTGGAACTCCGTGACTGTTATATCAAAATTAATGATAAAGAAAACAGCAACCAGTCACAATTGTAAATGTGTTTATTACACCATTACCGGTTTCGGGCAAAGTTGCTCATCATCAGATGGTTTGCATTTACTTCACATCTGCAGATGCAAATTACAGCGCATTTGTGCATCCTATAATGTTGAAAATTATTTGCGATGAATAAGAGAAATTTAATTATTTTGTAATGAAGTTAATCTCAAATATTTTACTTACATTCAATGCTGCAGGAAGTATGCTCATATCGGTGTTGAGGCACAGTTTCAGAAGTAACATTTTATTAAACACGAGCACGCTGTAATTTTGCGTTTGCATTAACAGGTAAACATAAGCAAAGATAATCGTATACAAAGAGTTTGCATAACATCAAAGAGGAAATTAGGTTGAATGTTATTTTCTATGAAAAATTACAATGAGATAAAATGTATTTAAATGAAAAAGACTAATGGTTATTAGATATATAATGACGTTTATATTGAATAAGAAATATAGTATTACTTAGTTAATATTTTATATGGGCTGTATTGAAAATGGGTGTATTGTCATAAATTAATTTATGTTGGATTTAACAAATAATTCTAAGAAATTGTACAGGAAAGTTTTATTAGAGAGTTCTTTCTGTTCGTTTAATATGTGGTCTGGCATTTTCTTGTCATGGATATAGATTTCTAGTTCTTCAAGTAGATCCATTCTCTTCCCTTTATCAGCAATGTGTATTATTTCAAGGTTTTCTTCTATAGATGGAAGGGAATGTTTTTCTTTAATTATATGATCAGCAAAAGTGGACTCTTCAATATTACCTAGTCTGATGGCATCTAAATGTTCTTTAAATCGTAAAGAGAAGCTTCTGCCTGTTTGACCCACATAGGTTTGAGAGCATGTTGTGCATATTATCTTGTAAATCCCAGATTTATTGTAAGGAGAATTGTGTCCTTGTGTATTGTGAACGAGTTTGTACTGGAGCTTATTATCTGTGTTAAAGCTGATGGTTATGTTGGTCCGGAAATCCGGAAAAACACCTCACGTAATTTATGGATGTCCCCTTACCTCGCAGTCAACAGGACGTAAAGCGCAAGAAGAAAAAAATCAGTTTGCCTACGGTGAATGGTTATAGGTATTTCCAATAGTAATTGTTGGTAGCTGATGACTTCAGGACTGCTGTACCAACAGGCAGTGCGCTAAGCGCTACCAACATATTAGAACGAAATTCTCTAGTTTTTGCTCTTTATTCTGGTATGAGATTTGCTGATTCGTCTGAGTAAGTCTTTCATTGGTCCACCGTCATCAGTACCGAATTGATTGAAAATACAATATGAATCAATCGCGATAGTTAATTGTTAATGGACTGTAGCATAATGTGGATCAGCTTTTTCGAATTATAATTCAATCAGAATATGAAAAGAGTTTATCGTAGTCGGCCTGCTAAGGTATTAATTCACAAAAAACAGGCAATGTGTAAACCAATAAGATGAAGCAATATATGCGGAATACTCTATTGAAGCGTTGTCGATCTCACAAGAAGAATATCCGTTCTGGGTGAAGAAGTAGTGTGGGCTTTGGAGACGTACTTAATCATATTAATCGAAGAAAGTAAAGCTTAACAGTAACAAATATACAATTTTAAATTCCGTTATTGAATTGTAATGAATCTTTAAATGATGATTACAAAGAATATATTTTATGGTGCCCCGGTTCGAATTAAATAAAAAACAGAGGCAAAACATATCGATTACATTTCATTTTCCTGATCTCTCTTCCAAGAATCCCACTTCTCCTAAGCTGTCTTCTGAAACACGAGTATTTTAGGCGTTCTCAAATGAGGGAACGTTAGTTTACTTGCAGCAGTAATATTGTGACGACGGGTCTAGCAATATTCAAGTCAATAAACTAACGTACTCCACCAGAAGGCAGAGAGAGTGGCCGGAAACATTAACATGAATGGAAGGATCTGTAAAAAACACTATCGAAGGACGCGGCCGACCTGTTATTAAAACGCTACTTGATACGTAGCCGAAAGAATAACCACATAAATTATTCATACCATTCCGTTTTTTACGGCGTGCGTTCGTTTCATTTCCGATGAATTCATTCATGAACGCCGGCCGCAGCCGACCTCGTGAGGGCGTGTCCGCTTTCACTGCGCTCCGCCAACGCATTCCGTGTCGCCCAGTCAAACACGACGGCAAAGCAGTAATTAAAACTCTGACTCGGAACCTGTCATTTTTATGGAAGGCAGTTTTGAGCCATGAATGAATTCGCCCATAGGCTTTATCGCTTCATGAAATCGCGCAGTCTATGAATGTAGCAATAGTCGACTTCGCAGTGTCTAAATATATTTCCACACTTTCCAGTTCACAAAACTGTGGACAGCAGAGGGTATTTTGCAGTAAACTTTTTTGTTCTTGATGTACTGAAATCCGTAATGACAAGTAGAGTCATAACTACGTTAGGGTCTGTACCTGTCGCTTTGCCTACGAGTTTTGAAAAGCTGCCATGTTGGGCTCGTGTAGCTATTATCCCTACACGATAATAGCTTAGAAAAGGATAGCGATATATATGGCCCCTCGTTCGTTGGTAAGTAACCGGAGAAGGCAATTAGGAAGTTACTTCGGTATGTATCCCTCATGGTTTCCCAGATCACTCCAGGCAAATGCCAGGATGCTTCCTTCAAAAGGCCATGGCCGAATTCCTTCCTATTCCTTGACCCCCATCCTTTCCCTCGCTGTTAGAGAGACGTTAAGCAGATAAAAAAAATTATTCTTCAGATATCATGTGGAAAATACCTCCCAAAACAGTGGCGTAGCTAGGTCAACAAGGGCCCCGGTGCAAAACATTTATTTTGGGCCCTCAGGCCAGATGGACGACCTTTTTTTTGTTTTTTGTTGCTGGTAGGGGCCCCCTGAGCTGAGGATGGGGGCCCTTAAGTTGTGCTTAGGGGCCCCTGAGCAGTGGTTGGGGCCCCCCCTGAGCAGTGAGGGCCCTTAGTGTGGGGCTTCCTGTGTCCTGAGGGGCCTCCTTAGACGACTGTAGAGCTAAAAAATAAAGGTCGCCAGTTTGCCCATGAAGCCTCGTGGGCCCTCTCAACCGCGCTTGGGGGCCCCCTGAGCGTAGGGGCCCCGGTGCACTGCACCGCCTAGCCCCATAGTAGCTACGCCCCTGTCCCAAAATCAACACCAAAGTTGGGCTTATTGGATTAATATAAGTTGGAATGAGAAGAATAATCTGCAGCCGTGAAAGAATGTTGAAGCTCACATGTTAATCAACAAATTCAACCAAAAAAGTGTCTAGTGTAATCTATATATAAAGTAACACGTAGAGAGGGAAAAACGAAAGGGCGTTACTTATAATGACTCTTTTTAATTAACTCAAAATGTGAATCTGTTCCTTTAATACTTTTATATCTTATTTCAAGGCCCTTAGGTATAAAGAAAAAGCGTTCTAATTATCTTGTTTTCTTAGTCTTACGCCTCGTCGACGTCGAAATCATTAGAGGCGCGAGGGCTGGTGCCAAGGAACGGAAAGGATTTCGGCCATGGCCTTTTGAAGAAACCATCCCAGCATTCGTTTGGAGCGATTATGGAAATACATGGAAAACCTTATCTGGATGGTTTTAGGGGGAATCGACTCCTCCTCTTGCCGAATACCAGACACGAACTTTACCGCTCACGTCCCGCGCTAGGTACTCGTTTTAAAGGAATCATGATCATGCGGGAAATGGAATCGTTCACCCAGCGACTAAATGAATCTGAATGAGAGAATGAACATTTGAACATCGTGCGTCCCTTATTTCTGGGATTTTTATTTGAATTCGTTTCGTTAAAGAGGAAAATATGAAAGTACAAACATGTTACGCGTCCATTATTTTAATATAATTAATATTATTTACTATTAAGGGACCGTCTATGAACTACGTAGATCGGTCTAGGGAGCAGGGGTTCGGTGGATAGCTACGCAGGGCTACGTGGAGTGGAGGGGAGAGGAGTTTTCCGAGCCAAGCCACGTAGCTTTATCATTCATATTGTTTGTCATGGTTAAAATAAAATACAGAACACTACAGCATGTGGATATTTATTTTCGTCATTTAATTATCTCCGAATGTAGTTTACGATAGTCTGACAAGGGAAACAGTACAAAATGTCATCTGGAATCAATAGGTAAAATGGCTACGTGATACGCGGGAAGGAGAGTGGTGGTTAGAGGCTAAAGCCACGTTAGACTACGTGGGGGTGAGAAGGGGGAGGGGGGGGGGGTTCACAGGATGCCAAAATGGAGGTACATAGTTTATGGACCCTCACTGAGTGTTAATATTTTTAGCGAGGTAAGTGCGATTAATTTTGACAACATAAAAAGTTATTTTGTAGTCTTGCTTTTGTTTAATATTAAAATTTACAGAGCATAGTTTGTAAATAGAAAATTTGGATGGATAATTTGAGATTGTTATTGCTTTTTTATTGATCATTAGCTTAGTGAGAATTTATTAATTTCAAACATTTATGAAATACACTAGCTCGTACCCGCGACTTCGTACGCGTGGATTAAGAATTTTTTTGCCAGAATTAAATATAGAAAGTTGTTGATAATGAAGGATTGGTCCCAAACAATATCGAGTCGGAATAATGACAGGAAAGCTAACACTATATCATTGTACCGTCGAACCTGTCTCTTGAAGAGAATCAATTTCCAACATATTTCTGTCACCATTCGATAAGGTCTCAAAATTTAGTGACTACAACTGTTAATCATACTGGAAAAAATATCCTGTGCCCTTCATACAGATTTTCCTTATAAAATTGCATCACAACGATATAGCCATTTAGTCGTCAAAACGTAACAAAAAGACAGAGACTTACTTCCGTATTTATAATAATATTACTGTGGTTCACACTCACACCACTGACTGCGAACAACACCTGAGGGATCATTATAACGTAAAAACGTGTACACCTACAACATTGCAAGACTACCTACGATTTGCCTCGCATTGTTCTCCTAACTTTCTAATATCTACAGTTTAACATTCAATCCGAATAACCTACGGCCTAGACCTGACTCTTACGATGAAAAAAGAAATTTTAAAAATTTTAGCCTCCACGGAGATTTGAAACCGGAGACCACCACGTTCGTAAGCAAGCGCTTTAACCACTGAGCTGCCAGTCGACTACACGGAAACACTGTACTTTGACTTCCATATCCAACGTGTCTGTCTATCACCGTATTTCGAAGTTATGAGACAACATGTGTTATTTATACACATAATTTTTCAACCAAATGTAGACAGTATTTTTCTCCTTGTTTCAAAGGATAAGTGTGCAAAGTTTCATCGAGATCGGATGAAAACTGTGGATTTGTGTGAAGAACAAACAAACCAACCAACCAACCAACCAACCAACCAACAAACAACAAACAAACAAACAAACAAACAAACAAACAAACAAACAAACAAACAAACAAACATACTTCATCTTTATATATAAAGATGTAATCTAAAATGCGATATTCTAAATTCTATTTTATTTTACAGTACAAATTTTACCTTAACTTACTTTACTAAATGAACAGTTAACTTTAAACTTAACAAAATACGAATGAAGTCATCCCGTAATCCGTATGCGACGCTAATCGATGCGATGCTTCGTACTACTGCTCTCTCGATTGTGAGTATCGAAACGATACAGTAGTAACGAAGCCGTCCTGTGCGCGACGCAACTCAATAGTGTTTCATACTAGCGCTCGATTGTACCAAAAGTAACAAGTAACGATTTGATAATAATGAGTACTGATTGGTTTAGTAACGAACACATACGGGTACACACTTTTACAGCTCTGTCTGGCAGTAGTACATTCACCTGATTTCTGGGTGCCTGGAGTTCATTCTCCAAGAAGGCTTTATGCTGTGCTTACTGGCAGGTGTAGCACTATGTAAGTAGACTCGGCTTAGTTGGAACGACTGCTTTTCTACCTAGGAGTATCCACTAATGGTGAGAGCTTAACGGGGCAGGCTCCTGCATACTGATGGCAGATTTAGTTGCTGCCTGGTGTGCGGGGGTAATTCTGATATTAACCTGGCAAGATAGGTCAGGAAACAGCTGTTACACAAACAACAAACAACTCCTACCCCATCGCAGAATTAAGTGGCAACGGTGTAAAAAACGATGTTTCTTCCTTTTACTAATACAATGGTAAAACAGTATTCAGATCACGTCTGCTGAAAACATTTTTACAATTATACAGTTGTCATATTTTAGAAACCATAGGTGAAGAAAGCGCACAAATAAAGGCCTTACTAAAACAGAAACAGATTTTGAAAATTAAATCTGCTCACGACCAACAATGGAGAAATCGAATACAAAAGTTTGTGTTGATACTCAATGCTTGTTATTGCTAGCACGTTTACTGCCGAAAACACATACAACAGTTACAGGTTACTACAAATGTTTGTGTTCATTTGAAAATTTGTTAGCAGGCGTTAGTACGTTGGCATACTGGACATTTGGAGGAACGTCCGACATGAATTCAGAATTCTGCCATTGACGTATTGACCATCCCGTTTGCTCTTCTTCATTCGCAGATAGAGTGTGATGTTCATATTCCTTTTTTTTTCTTTTTCTTTCTGTGGAACAGTTAGCTGTTGTTCTGCATGGTGACAATGTCTTTGATGGAACAGCCTTCCATCTTCATTCATGTCTATCTTCGGCTATAGGAGATAGGGGTGGCCAAACCGCTGCCAGCGGGTCGCATGAAGCCCGCCTTGGATGTTTTTCCGGCCCGCGAGATTCATCACACTATTAAAAAATATTTTTTTTTCATAATGGCCAAAGTAGTGAAAACCAATGTATCAAAAATTACATTATTTGTGCATCCATATTTTCAAAATTTATTCAATTTATATATTTCTGTAAAATGTGCGTTTAGTATCATTATTATTATATTATCTATGTTTACATGTCAGAATAATAGTAAACACAATAATAATAAATCATTATGTTTCAATTTTTAACTCCAAAAAAATGTCTATAGTGGGCCTAAATCTAGTATGGGGATATATAATTTTATATGCGGCTCGCGGAGTTATGACACATTTCCGAAGTGGCCCGCAAGATCATTTGGATTGGCCACCCCTGCCGCTATACCTTTCCCCTCTGTATGTCTTCATCCAATGTGTACATCATCGGACATTTAGTACCTGAATATTCCTCTTGTGGCATTTACCGTCCCTTATACCTCTTCTTTTCTCACAGAGAGTGGTGGATGAGAATTAACGCTCGGGACTCGCAGGTTCGAAACCAGATTTCGGATTTCCATGTTTTTCTGAAATCACTTTATAACCTCAACAAGTCGACGAGGCATAGAACCAGAAAAAAAAAAATCTGAAATATTTAAGATTCTGCACTATTCAGTTCATCTCGCTAATTTTGATCTAGACTAGTAATATCCTTTCTTCGCCTACTCCTTCCTCACTGTCATCCGTTTGCAGTCGTTTCATATTCCATATCCACATATTTACAAGTACTCATGATGAATTATTCATTATTTGTGTTCGGTGTCGATGAGATGTTAAAATTTCAACGGGTTTTTCCGAAAATCTTCCATACAGCCGAAGAAACATGTTTGATAAACACTGGTGGATACGGAGCCATCATCATTCATCCTGTTGCACTGCCGTCCATGGCGACAGGCCGAGTCCGCTCGCCTCTGTCAGAGCGGGCCGTGTACCACGCACGTCCATCGTAAATTCATGACTGCACATCACATATGCAGCTCCACTAAGCGGTGTTGCCTGCAGCGCCTTCCATCAGCACGACGGTATAATTTATGAAGTTCTCGAAATAACTTGCGACCGACTTGGAGCAGCTGACGGGCTCGCCTCCGGTTGCAGGTATCCCTCTCCCCAGCGCCCGTTTATCATATCTGACAGCTGGCTAGGAAATAACTCCGCCCAGTGAGCTACCTGTCAACGGGGCCGATGAGCTACGACGGAAAAACGTGTTAAAAAGTGCAGCAGTGTTGTAGCTCGTACTCACAGGAGCCGCTCACCAGGGTATATCATCACCGTCTCTGGCGTAACAATGAGATCTAAATATCAAATTAGCTCTCTGTATAAGAAACAAACGCCAGAGTTAAACTGGGCCTGGTGGATGAGAGGTAACGCTCGGGCCTGGCATTCGGGTAGCCACCCGGATTCAAATCACCGTCTGGGCATTCAGTGCAGTGCTGGTTCTCCCTGCACAACATCCAACCTGAAGATGGCGGCAGAGTCAGCCGCCGAAAGCTCGTTGTCGCATTTCAACAACATACGGCGGAAAACCCGTGAAGACTACATTTCATTCAGATTTCTGTTTTCCAAGGGTTCCTGAAATCACTGCAGACGATAGCCGCCATTGTTCTTCGAAATGACAATTGCCAAATTACTTCCTGTCCCTTGTATCCACTACTATCCCGCTTCTGATAGCCTTGACTGCCCGCCTCGGTAGCGTTGGGGCTAGAGTGCTCCACGTGTCGATGGTCGCCGGTTCTAGTCCGGCCGAGGGCATAGGTGTTTAGTGTAATTGTCTACGTGTCGGGTCCGTCCTGTGGTGTCTAGAATTAATTTCAAATAATATACAATGGACTAACTGAAAACATTGAATGATATGAAACCACACGTGAGCTGCCTTTATGGCTTAAGAGAAGTCGAATGTCATAATAAAAATAAAATAACCTTGACTAGGCGTAAAGTCTCAAAAAAGGCGAAAGTTTCAAAGATGATACCGTGGATTATGTACAGTACTAAACAACCTCATTCCTTTTAAGCGTTATTTGTTAGACAAGTATGAGAGAATTACAAGTATGTAGAAACGCGGATTTGCACATTTTTACTAAATTTCATGCAAAAGAGAGAGTGAATCCGTTTAAGTTTAATAAAAATGTAATGATCAGAAACAATCCTTTGTAAATGAGTAAAGTTTTCAAAAATCGTTGAGAATGAACCGCACTGTAGACGCCATAAAAATCTCCAGGCGAACAAGTTTGTTTTCTTTAGTGAATAATGAAGTAACCGGAAGTATGGCGCCATTGCTGAAAGGATGTTGCCGACACTGAAAAATAACAGTGTATAAATTTTACATTACTTTTTGAATAAGTTATCTTATTATAAACCTGTGTTTGTTTGTTTCGGCATTACGCGAAAGTTACCACAGTTTGAAAGCTGACATCTGACATTTGTTTTATCACGCTATGTCACGTTATGTCGGAGCAGGAAGTTAAAGATTGCTCTGAACATCAAAGTTTTTTACATTTAATCTGCCCTTACTTAAAAACTACTAAACAGGATTTTACGAGGTTATCGCATTGTTAGGTCACCTGTCCCCGGAGCAGAAATTTAAAACTTCTTGTGAACATCAAAATCTTTGGCCCATAATCTGACATAATTTAATAACCATATTGTAGATTTTGACCGGAAGCCTAAGGACTGAGGTGTATGTCATCACTCATCACACTAACCGGTGGACGAAGTGGAAAATTAATACCTAATCAAAACAGTAACGAAGCTATGCAATGCTGTTTTAAAACCATCTGTCGGTTATTTCTGTAACTGTGGTGTATGTAGCCTCTAAATGCTATAGATGACCGAGCGTGGTGGGTGAGCGGTAGCGCTCTGGTCTCGTATTCGGGAAGACGCTGTTTCGAATCCCTGTCAGGGCATCTAGATTCGGGTACTCCATGGTTTCCCCAAATCACTTCAGGCGAATGAGTCCTTCAAAAGATCATGGTCGACTTCCTTCCCGTTCCTTGCCCTCGATCCTAATAACTTCGACGAGGCGTAAAGCCATAAAAAATGCTATAGATGGTGGTAGTGTAGCAAAGCCAGGAGTTTTATAATGGATTGTCATAGAGAATTTAATTTGTAGCTGAGCGTTGCAACGTTTTTGTAATTACATGCTTAAATGAGGGAACTATATGTAAGAATAACAATTAAAAAATCAATACATTTCTCAAGAAAAAGCGTCTCGTCAACATCGAGGAAAGATTTTTTTTTTTTTTGCCTTGATCATTATGTAATGTATTCGTTGCTTTCTTCAAACAATATTATGCTTAATTTGACTGAATCTTCAATAGTTTGTGATACGAGTTATTTTTATTACGTTACGGTTTTGCTGAGCCAGAATTTTATGAAAATAACAGGAGTCTGAATTGCATACATTTGAATAAACCTAAAATATGAATGAATTTCAAATTAGAATGTTATAGTTACCATTCCCATAATACTTAGTTTTGTTGATACACCAAACACATTTTGTTCATATGAACGAATCACGGGCAAATCTATACTTACAAAAAGCAAGTTTTGGTCATCTATGACGTCATCTATCACGCCATGACGTCACTATGTGACGTCATGCTTATTACCTTCGTAGCCGAACCAGACCAGAGATGTCGTTCTAGGTAATGCACATTATTAAATAAATAATATCACTTCTAAGTACCCGCGAATAAATTAACTGTCAGAACACTGAAAGAAAGGTAAATATTGCGTTTAAATCTACATGTCAACCATTAGATGCTTATATTTACGTAATATTCGTTTTATATATAGAAGTATTCCTTAAATTCTTTGTCCATAGATATGTAAGATAAACGCTTTAATTTTCGAGCATCAATGTTAGCGAAAGTTTTGATTAGATTGTTATTTAGCATGGGTCAGAATTACAACTGACATTTGTTGTTACAACAGATGGCATGAATAATTTAGGTGTTTTTTTTTTCAAAATAATTCTAAACTATTATTGATATTATTAATTCGTTTGAACGGAAACAGTTGCACACTGATCGCGATCTGTGCAGCCTAGAATACAATTAAAACAAATATTACGTGACATAATGTAAGTTCATAAGATTTATTTTTATTTCCTTTGCTTTCACTGGAAAATATATTGAGACTATTATTTCAGCAACATGTAACTGTATCAGCCATTCAAATGTTGTAATATCGATCTGAATCACGGATAACAAAAAAGAAAATGTAAGAACCCATGAAGATTTTTGAACAAAGTTATATCGCAATGCATTAGTGCCACTAAAATGCGATACAGTTCATGTATTAATATGCGTGACACTGAAGTATGGTTTTTCTGGCCACAAGTTTAGCGTAGTATGTGGTTAGGATGAAATACTACCCGGACCAGGATAGAAATGGAAATATTTTTTTACAGCTTAAGACACGAGTAAGTACATTGAATTTTATTTTACAACAATTCTATTTAGTTAAGTAATTGCTATGAAATGAATTACCAGAACACTGAAAAAAAAGAATGTATTTCGTTTAAATCAATATATTATCAGTTGCTTTTTTCACTGAATTCATTACTTGGTTTGAACGAAAGCAGTTTCAAATTGATCGCGATCTATGAGGTCTAAACCACAATTAAAACTAATATTACGTGGCATAACGTAGGTTGTTAATATTTATTATTAGCATCCTTCGTTTTCACTGGGGTCATGATTTCAGCCGCATGTAAGCTATGTCTGCCGTTAAAACATCGATCTTCATCACAGATAATAAGAAAGAAAGGTGTAAGAACCCGTGAAGATTTTGGATCAAGTTTATATCGCGATGCATAATGATATTGACATTTGATACAGGGAACGTGTTAATTCTCGTGTGATTGAAGCTTTGCTTTTCTAGTGGCAATATTAGCAGAGATTGTCGTTAGGCTGAAATACAACCGGTACCAAGTTGACAACTGAAACTTTTTGCTACAGAACAACGGACGAGAAATTACAATGAGCTTTATTTTATAACAATTCTATTTAGTTAAGCAATTGCAGAGAAATAAATCACCATAACACTCCGTTAATCCCGTCATTTTTGAGGGGCTTTGAGGCTAGTTATAGTATATTATAAAAAACTGGACCAATTCGAGTCGAGTCTCGAGCATTTAGAGTTGGGAATTATAATGACCTAATACGTATATCTCGCGTGTGGTAGGTTAGACAGCACAAATATCTGTGCCTGACACATTTTCAAGTTAGGTAGCGGACTCCTGTTCCATTGCTTAAACGCCGCGCCACATTGCGCGCACGCTGCTAATAATATCGTTCAGTAACAATTAAATTCATTATAGGTCCTTTAGAATTCAATGTACTCTCAGTTAAAAGTGATTTAAATAAAATTATACAGCATTAATACATGGCAAAGTAACAAAACAACTCAATTAGTACCTATATTGGACGTACCGTTAATTGTTTGTGGTATTTATATTTGAAAGTGGATATCGTCGATAATAGCGACAAGTTTCAAGTTCCTAGGTAACATCATTTTTGAGATAGACGAGGGAAAAAATCGTCGAAAATCAACTACTTTCACGTTCGTTTACAGCTATATATTTAAAGTTAAAAGCATTAAACCTATATTTTTCATACGCTGGGGTAGGCAAAAAATATTTCTTTCTGCGCCCTTAATTTCTATAAAAACCTCGAAGATTATCATTTTACAAAATTTTGAATGCGGTATTCGGTTTTGGGTCAGTAAAACGATTTTAAAATTTGATAGCTCTAGGGCCGAGAAACATTGGCAGTTAGCATTACTCAGAGCGGAATACGATCTGGATTCGCCAGGATGGATGAATAACTGAACGCTAACGTTAACTGCAAACGAGTGCTACTTGATTTAATCTATAAGCGCAGACCTGAGTTACTAACGTCATTTTATCAGCCAAAACAGAGAAGTACGTTCGGAGCGGAAGAAAGATACGCGAGATAATCATTTGACTTACATTGCGGCCGGTTTATTTAAGGTGTTAACCAAAGACTTGTTCTAAGAAAATCGTGTTTTTAGATTAGAAACATCTTTTTCTCCGTTCGTCTGATGTTCTAGAATTTGGCCCACTAATCGTAACGTTCAAGGGATGTGCTGTTTCCGTTTTACTCTTGCAAATTAATGGAGATGTTAAGTTTGGTTGGATGAAGGTGCTGCAGCCAGTGAGAGCTTTGCTTTCGCTCCATCTGCTCTGCCGGAACTCTTACTTCAAACAGAGATAATAACTTCTTTTTAATTTGGTTAGTGAAAAAAAAGAAAAAAAATACGAGATCTGTTACTCTCTCTGGTCTAAGGGGGCATCCTATAAATTACGTGAAGGTGTATTTCCGGACCCCTCCCCACTCTGGTGAGATCTGGTTCGTGAGACCTCCCCCCCCCTTAGAAATCACCCTCACTATTCTACGTAATATCTACCCTCTTAAAATCGACTTTCGCGTCATTGTAGACCTTTTTTTTTAAGCTCTACACTCCAACAAGAATTTCGAAACCTCACTTGAGATTTCCGTTGACCCCCCCCCTTGGTGAGATTTCGCCGGCCCCCCTATTTCACCTCACGTAATTAATGGACGCCCCCTAGCGTTAAAGCTTTTTCTACTGCTCGCAATCACCACTCCACAGCTGTGTTAAATACCAGCAGATTTTTTTCCTCCCCTCTTCTGTATTTATCATCTCAATCTCTCGCACCTTTTACTAATTGTATTTTTTCTTTCTTTCTTTTCATGCTGCATTCCGCAGGAGTAAAATGTAAGTATTCAATGAACAGCTTTTTTACTTTGTGTGATAAATGCAAAGAAGAGTCAGCTTATTAGATACACAAATAAAAAACCAAAGGGTAATTATGAATATAAGGTGGGGAAAGAATTGCTTGCTGAAGACTTGAAATGTAAATATCTTGGAATTACATTTGAAAACAAGCTTAACTGGGCAGGACACATTGGACAGGTGGTAGGAAAAGGTTTCAAAGTTCTGCACTTGTTGGAGAGAGTGATGAGGGGATGTACGAGACAAGTAAAGGAATTGGGTTACAAAACTTTGGTCAGACCATCGCTTGAATATGGTAGTGTAGTATGGGACCCTAATTTTACGTATCAAATACAGGAGTTGGAGAGGGTGCAAAAAAGAGTTGCTAGATTTGTTTCTGGAAATTATCGCAGAATGCAATCAGTGACGGATATGATATAGGAGCTGGAATGGGATTCATTGCAAGACAGGAGGAGGATGAGGAGGGTCATGGGAGTGTACAGGGCATATACTGGCGATGAGGCATGGAAAGATATTACAGTAGGTATGAAAAGTAGTGCATGGAAGGGAAAAGATGACCATGACCACAAGCTGGCACTCGATTTCAGGCACATGGGTGTGGGAAGATTCTCTTTTTTAGGTAAGGGTGTCACGGATTGGAATGAGTTACCAAGAGAAATGATGAATAATTTACCGAAAACTCTGAAAGAATTTAAAGATAAAATCTGTAGAGGGCAAATGTAGGTGGGTGCAGGATAAGGGAAAGATGGGTGTGTAGGGAAATTGCCACCGGAGCCTGTGCTCCATTGCAATTAAATTAAATGTTTAATAGATGAATTTGTGGAATCAAGATTCCGCCATCTCAAATCTCATTGTGGCCGTCAGCACTTATTTCTTAATTATTCTACTTTTAGTTTAGATTTTTCGCTCAGTTAAATGATTAGCTTTTCTTAGATGGTGGAATTTAGTGTTTCATTGATTCTGTATGAATTTATTTATTTTATTTCGAGTCAAAACCGTTGCTGTTACAATTGTTAGAAACACAAAGGACAGTATTAACAAGAACAGAACAGAACAGAAAGATAGAAAAAAAGGATAGCAGTCAGTTCATATTACAGATAACCAAAAGTCAGCAAATTGTACATCGTTGTCATTCATTATCGTTGGGGACCATCTCCAGTTTCCCGGGTTTGGTTTACGAGCCTTGGTTGTTATAGACGATTGTTCTCCACCTTTTCCTGTCCAGAAAGGTTTCTCTGTCTGTGATGCACTCCCAATTCCAGCCTCTTCTCTCTACGTCCTCCTTCAGTTGGTCTGTCCATCTTCTTGGTCTTCCCACTGGTCTTTTGCCCAGTATCCTTTCTTCCAAATAAGTTTTTGGCAGTCTTTTACTAGTCATTCTCTTCACATGCCCAAACCACCGACGTCTTCCATGGATTCCCTTAGCTCTAGGTTTGATCTAATTTCATAATTCTTTATGCGGTTCTTTCCGAGGCTCGTTTTAATTTTGAAAGCAACACTTTTTGTTCTCTATTCTGTTGGCTTGCTAGGCCTAACACAGAAGAAGATTTTCTGTCGGGGTTTACTCCCTTAGCCTTTGAAGATCCCTCTTCACCACAAGGCAGTGGTTTCCTTCTCATTTTCCCCTGAGAAGTTGGGGTTGCCTCCTCCGCCATCTACCCCATACCGAAGAAACTTCTTCTCTGCCGTAGATGCCGTTAAGGTCTTCACCCGTGTCCCTGGGCATGGGTGCTGCGTTATACCCCGCAGGACTGGGTCCCCGCCTGGATTTTGCCATTCTGCCATTTCTGACTACTGAGATGGAGAATGCCCATCGTTGTAACTGGCGTTAATTTATTTATTTATTTATCAATCTTGTTTCATGGCTCCCTGCTGAAGAAGGACCTCTGGGATGTGAAACATGTCATGGTTAATACACATACATACAATATGAGTCATAATCATAGTAAAAACAATTATACGTTCCAGAGACAAATAAAGAGAATAAAAATAAACATTAATTTTTACAACTGAATTTTGCAAAAGTCATATTGAATACAATTAATTAATTTGTTCAAATTCTTGAATGGAGTAAAAGGAGTTGCAAATAAGATACACTCTCAGTTTTTCTTTAAATATATCTTTGTTATCTGCAAACTGTTTTATACTTTTGGGAAGTTTATTAAACAGATGTATACCAGAATAATTAACTCCTCTTTGTGCTAATGACAGAGATGTTTGTGTTTTATGCAAGTTATTTCTGTTTCTTGTATTGAAATTGTGTACCTGTGAATTAGAAGTAAACAGGTTAAAATGATCTATGACAAAGCACATGAGAGAATATATATACTGAGAAGTCATTGTAAGAATATTAAGTTTTTTTAAAAAGTTGTCTGCAAGAAGTTCTTGGCTTTACCCTACACAACATCCTTATAGCTCTTTTCTCTGCTATGAAAACTTTTTTACTTTGTGAAGAGTTTCCCCAAAAAATTATGCTGTATGACATCACTGAATGAAGATATGAGGAGTACACTTGTTTCGTTAATTCTAGATCTGCTGTTAGAGAAAGTTAAGGAGGTCTTGTAGACTGCAAGTTGATGGAAGCTGCGAACAATTGTATAAATGTTGGATAATGCGTTCTGCCAAACGGTACATTTAGGATCCTAACAACATGTGTAGTAGCGTGCAAAAGATGGTGAAAGTCGCATTGGATTTCCAGAAAATTGTGTGAAAGCACACATTCCTTCAGGTTCTTCAGCGTTACATCATATTTTGATAGAGGAGACTTTGAATTCTACTATCTTCAGCGACCTGTTGACTAGTTTCTGACGCCTTGTTGTATTAGAAAATTTTGGAAGTGTTAAAAGAGTCGCTGAAGTGAAAAAATTAAGCGAAAATATTACACAATATTCAGAGAGTTAACATGCCCAAAGCTACTGAAGTGTCTCTAGATTAAGGATTCGCAACGTTTTTCGTACCACGGTCCCCCCGCTTCCTCCCCTCCCTTCCATCAAAAAAATTATTCCCACGACCCCCTTCCGTAAAATGAATATTTCCCACGCTCCCCACAAGTTTATTATTAATAAGGTAAATGCTTATTTTTCAGTACTAACAGTGGCATGTCAAAGGAAGCTCATTAAGTACGTGAGGTTTCCAACTCTTAACAAGTGGCGATGGAGCACTAATACTAAGGTATTGTCCGCACGGACGGTGAAGATACCTCCCACTGCGCGCCCTCGCCCCCCCCCCCCTCCCCCGCTCCCTCCCCAACATGTCGCCCCTAAGGTTGGGAACCACTACTGTAGTCATTTTTTTTTGGGTAGTGTTATTGCAAAATTTGCTATTGGAAATAATTTGAGGTTATTATTCTGTATTTATAATAATTAAAATCGACTAAAAATGTGCTTAATTCAGTTGGTAGAGCGACTGACAGAGGACTGGAATGTCGAGGTTAAATTCCCGTCAAACCAGAGAGCTTAATTCTAAGCTTGGTGTTCGGAATTCCCGCTCAGTCTGTTGTCCAGTGAGTATCTGCAAGATACTCCATGGAGATAAGGCAGTGGTATCGCCTCAGCCATTGTGGTGCCAATGTCGCAAAAGGGAATACGAATCTTCTGCCCCACCCCAGGACCTAGGACAGCGATTCTTAATATGTAGTGCGCAAAATGGTCCACACCAAGAATATTAAAAATTTAATTATGATGGAATCAAAGATATTATAAGCAAAAATAAATTAGAAAAATTTTCCAAATAAAATTGATACATTATTCTAACTGTTTAAGGCTATAAGAACGTAGAAACAATAAGCAAACTGTTCTCAAAGCCATGAATATTTCAACTACCGATAAAAAATCTGTTTTTTTTTCAGGATATAGCAGCATTGTTACTCCAATAATCTAATCACTAAATACGTTTCCAGTCAGCATCAAAGAAAGCGGATTTTCTTTTGAGGGTTTAAGTCAATGCCCGTTTTGTAGAAGCCTTGTTGTAGATTTAGGACTGAAAGGTTCGGTGAACGTGCCGGTAACTGATGATAGGGTTACTTTATAAAATGCAGACAGGTAAAAAAAAATTAGTCTCCTATTAAGTAAGTGGTCGGGAGAATAATCTTTTACATATTACTGGTCGTCCGTCTGAAACGTGGTCTAGGGTCTTTACGAGGGGCGTTTGAAAAGTCCGTGCAAAGCGCGTATCGAGGTCATGTTTAGTTAGTAGCATCTCTTGAATGAACGCACACCAAGTTTCAGCCATATTGGTCTATTTCTTTGTGTTTGGTATTCGTGTGAATCAAGGAAGTTGAGTGATTTTCAAGAAATGGACGAAAAAGAATTTCGTGTGGTGATTAAACATTACTTTATGAAAGGCAAAACGCCTCAGGAGACTAAAGAGAAGCTTGATAAATATTATGGTGACTGCACCTTCGATTAGAACAGTTTATAAGTGGTTTCAAAATTTTCGGACTGGCCATATGGGCACAAGTGACGCTGAACGTTCTGGACGGCCTGTGGAGGTTACAACTCCAGAAATCATTGATCAAATCAATGATATGGTGATGGATGTCAGAAAAGTTAAGGTGCGTGAGATTGCTAGTGCTGTGGGCGTCTCGACTGAACGGGTACATAATATTTTGCATAAACATTTGGACATGAGAAAGCTATCCGCATGATGGGTGCCGCGATTGCTGACGCTTGACCAAAAACGGAATCGTGTGAGTGTTGCAAGGATGGTTTGCAGCTGTTCCAGAAGAATGCGGAGGACTTAAAGCGTCGTTTCGTCACTGTGGATGAAACATGGATGCATTACTATACTCCTGAGACCAAACAACAATCTAAACAATGGGTTACCAAGGAAGAATCTGCACCAAAAAAGGCGAAGACCGTTCCTTCGGCCGGAAAGGTTATGGCGACTGTCTTTTGGGATTCGCAAGGGATAATCCTCATCGACTATCTGGAAAAGGGTAAAACTATTACAGGTGCATATTATTCATCGTTATTGAACCGTTTGAAAACCAAGCTGCAGGAAAAACGCCCGCGATTGGCCCACGAGAAAGTCCTTTTCCATCACGACAACGCACCAGCACACGACTCAGCCGTTGTGGTCGCAAAATTAATGGAAATAGGATTCCAACTCGTTTCACATCCCCCCTATTCTCCAGACTTGGCTCCCTCGGACTACTGTTTGTTCCCCAATTCTAAGAAATGGCTGGCGGGACAAAGATTTTATTCAAACGAGGAGGTGATTGCACACACTAATGGATATTTTGCAGACTTGGACAAATCCTATTATTTGGAAGGGATCAACAAACTAGAACATCGTTGGACGAAGTGTATAAGCCTAAAAGGAGACTATGTCGAAAAATAAAAAAAGGTTTACCCCAAACACGTAAGTAGTTTTTATTTTTTGCACGGACTTTTCAAAAGACCCTCTTATTAGGGGTTCAACAGAAGCGGCGATTAAACTGGAATTATTTCTGAAAATAATGGAAATCACTGTATCCAGAATGACAGTTACCATATATGTCGTCACCGCCCCTGTCTTCTCTCTGTCGATTCGCAGCGGATACCCGTTCTCAAACGATGCCATCTCTGTTTGGTGGTACTACTCGAGCCAACCACAGTAGAATGCAGTTCATAGCAGCCAAATCTGCGCTGAGAGAGCACTGCTTCTTCGATCTGGCGGGGTCAGATTTTGACCGTTTGGTTTACTTTATGAGCTCTGCGGCGGGGAATATTTGTCCGGCCAGGGAGGGATTTCAGCAGAGCGCTCCAGTTGTAAACACCGCTCCAGTCTAACATCTCAGACACGCAAACGCAAAGAGCATGTTCACGCAGACTCCACTATCGATACCAGAGCATACATACCATGATACATGCACGAGCAATGCCATACCGGACACGTGGAAGTAAGAGTTGCACTTAACTGGATACCACATT
Organism: Vandiemenella viatica; assembly: GCA_031002005.1. Lineage (NCBI taxonomy): Eukaryota > Metazoa > Arthropoda > Insecta > Orthoptera > Morabidae > Vandiemenella > Vandiemenella viatica. The sequence continues at coordinate 115,564,407 of JARYHS010009186.1, read as the reverse complement.
GCCTCCATCCCTTGTACGGTTTTAGGCTGTTTTCAGCAGTCGTTAGGCGAATAATAATCTGGTTCCCCCATTATACCAACACATCTCAATTTTGCACAGAATGATAATAATCGCAGTTACACACAAACTAACAGCTCGCAGGCAGATTTTAACATTCACCACCCACTCTTGCGGTAGATGGTTTTTAATAATCCCCATCCACACCAATATGCCGTAAAGAAAATTTAAAAAAAATCTGTTTATATAAGATAACAATTACTTATCCTTCAAAGATATTTTTCGTGTGCTTACATATATTACATATTTTATTATTATTACTCCGCGATTAATTAAAAGTGTGTGGTGGATGGTGCATCTGAAAGGGTAATAGTTTGAAAGGGATATATGGGATAAGGGGGCGTCCATTAATTACGTGAGGTGAAATAAGGGGGGGGGGTCCAGCGAAATCTCACCAAGGGGGAGGGGGGTCAACATAAATCTCAAGTGAGGTTTTGAATTCTTGAAGAAAGGTAGAGCTTAAAAAAAAGGGGGGGTCTACAAATGACGCCAAAGTCGACTTTAGGGGGGCGAAATGTTCTTAAAACCGACCTTAGGGAGGTTATATAACCACCCTGGGAAGCATGAGACCTAAAAAAAAGTGTCTCATAAAGTTACGAGTTCTGTTACTAAATCTGTAGTCAGTTTAGAGGAGGGGATCCGGAATTCCGGAAAAATACCTCGCGTCATTACTGGGTGCCCCCTAAGGCAGGAGGCGCCCATGGGCTGTTGTGGGGAACCATCCCAGCATTCGCCCGGAGTGATCTGGGAAAACCATGGGAAACCCAGATCAGAATAGCCGGAGCAGTTTATCGAGAACTACTCCTGTCGGATTTTAAGTTTACTCGCCCGGTAAACCCGATCTATACCAATGCATCATCGCTCGTGGAAAAAATGAGTACAGTTCCAGTCCTGATTTCTCTTATCTTATTTTCGCGGTCTTTCCTAGATATGAATGTTACTGGTAGCAATATTTGTTTGCTGTCATTCTGAAATAAGTCAGTCGTGAATTTTTCAATTAGCTTCGGTGTTCAAGGTCTTCCCAACCTAACTCCTTCAACATCGCACTTACGCTTTCCCTCCAACTATATGTCCCTGTCACGAATCGGGCGGACCTTATTTGGATCTTCTCTAATACCTCCATTAACCCCCTTTGATGGGGACCCCATACAGAACAACAATAGTCTAAGTGAGGACGTATTAGTGACTTGTATGCAATCGATTTATTTTCCGGAGTACACTGGTTTAAATCACTACCTAGAAATCGGAGCATACTATTTGCTTTCTCAATTATCTTCTCGATATGCTCATTCTATGACAAATTATTACGAATTGTTACCCCTAGATATTTAGCGGAATGTACCGATCTAAGGACAGTAGCATTAATTGTATATTCTAAGCTCAGTCATTTCTTCCATTGCGTGCAGCTGATTTTTGTTAGAAAACGTCTTTGAAGAAGTCTTTATGAGACAAACAGACTTTTGGTGGCTTATATAGATGAACTATGTAAGCACACACAAATAATTAGTCATAGCGGTGCCATGACACAACTTCTAACAGGTCTTCTCCCCCCCGCACCGTGTAACTTCATTCTCCTCTAAAAATGTTTCCTGTTTAATGAACTTTAAAGCTAGAATCAAATGACTGATAAAGTCAGTTACTATGTTAACGTATGTGCTTTCCACCAGTTGATTACACTCATTAGATTGTAACTAGTAACAGCGCCTGCAGCTAAATCGTAGGGATTTCAAGGAGACTGTTACCACAAGCAAATTACTTTTCCCCCGTTTATGGATTATACCAAGGGAAAGGGATGAAGTCCGTTTCTAATGAGGACGACGTCGATGAGGCGTATAGCTCTAGAAGGGAGGGTGGGGGGAGGGGGGGACCTGAATAGTGTAAATCTAATTTTGTTAAATTTATGTGTTCTTGTTTGTGATCGCGTCAGAAACACTTGAACAAACACTTAAGCTAAGATGATTAACGAACTAAAGGACGGATTTCGCGAATTGTAAGATGCTCATACAGTGGTACGAAAGTGACAGGTCGGTTAAAGTAAAAGACAAACGGAAGAAACAGCGGGAAAGTTTATTCGAAAAAAAAAGTTTAATGTATCAGGGTATTGGTCTGAATAGGTCGAAGTGAGATTAATTTCCTACCACCAGTAGGTGGAGAATCCGGTATTAACTTCCTCTGCTACTACCTTAAATGTTAATCGCAGAGTATACACGTATATACACCTTTTTATGTTGAACAAATTTACTGTATTAATATTCGTTACAATTATAGGCAATCAGTACTTTTTACTAACTTAAAATGTTAATTAAGTCGGAAATACAAATGGAACCAGAAAAAAAGAGATTTTGAATGTTAACAGCTTTTAATAATTGTGGATGTCAAAAACTTGAACATACTCAGCAATGAGAAAACTCTGCACTACTTTCGGATGACACCTATTCCGTGACAGAAACGGCATGAACTCTGGTTGGCATTGTTCACAGCACGTTATAAGAAACAGTAGCTAGTCACATCTTTCGTTCGTTTGACTGATAGAAGAGTAACTTTCAGGCATTCGGGACCAGGCATTTTCGCTCCATAATTCGATTGTTTCTGGAAATCAGTCCAATCGAATGCCGGAATCGTTCCGTAGCCATTGCCCTTTTTCCCCCTATTACCTTTCTCCTATCCTCCTCTCCCTTATGACTCTCAAAAGAAAAAAATTCATCTGCCGATGTTCTGTCAATTAAGAATGTGTTTCTGACAAATCAGATGTTTCATATTTTAATGAAAATCTGGTATTAAAGAAATGTAAAAGATCTTTAAATAGAATAAAGTCACCATAACTTCGAAGTTGGTAACGAAAATGAATGTGAATCTATTTAAAAAGACTTATCCTGTTCATAAAAACTTGCCGCGCACACGAATATGGTGAAATGTGTGTCGGGTGATAACAAACATAAAAATTTATCTTGAATCTCAAAAACGATTTTTTTAAAATTATTAATTAACTTTCTTTGTAATATTGCAATGGTGTTTTAACTAAAACTTCTGGTCTCGTGTTACAAACTTTAAATTAAATAAGAAGAAATAATTGAATTTTTGAACTCTGCGTATTAAACTTCGGCGAAATAAAATATCTTCTCGCAGAGAATGATGGCGTTATTTCGCTGGAAATGCCTTAATTCCGCCGCACCATGTCTGTTGGCTACTGCGTGTTAATGTGCTCGTTAAAACCAGTAATTTGGGCACACGCGAAATGAACGACCGTTGCTAATATTAGATGGTGGCAACTAACCGCGCTAACTGATTGCTTCTGGTTCAGGCCTGGCGTCAGTTATTCGTTTCAGAGTGCTGTTTAGATAACGAGATCTGCAGATATAGTAGGTAATACTAAACCTGCAGATCTCATTATCTTACAGCAATAACGTGTCAACTTACGAGACCACTGGCTATGATATTTGGAATTAACACTTAATATTTACGAAACTACATCATTGTTGCGGGACATGCTGTTAATGAATAAATCAAATCTAATGTTAATTGAGATATAATAATTTCCTGTGATCTCAGTAACTTCGTGACAATGTTTCAAACGGCGGTGTGATCTACTTTTGTAATGGCTGCCTGTAATAGCACTCGGTAAGAAGATGTAGTTTTATGAGGGTTCCGTACTACGCAAACGTTCCTAGCGCCCCTCGCAGTCTTTCCCAGAGGTGAAGGACAAATTCTCAACCGAGACTGAGGTTTGAACGGGGTCGTTTGAAGAGTCAAATTCCGAAAAATTCCTTCCTTTGACCAAAGCGGAAACCTTAATCTCTAAATGATATCTCATTCATCGATTTCTGTTAGATATGTAGCAAGATAATGGCTTGTGACAAAAAACACCTTTCAGAAATAATATATATGATCTGATGGTTGTGAGTGACCCACAGACACACGTAATACACAAACTATTACGAAACCAAAAGCTGCATAATTTTTTCACATCTTTATCGTCGACGGCAGATGTACTAGAACAAATTCAAAGACGTTTTCACGTCATAATGTCAAGCTTGCGTCCCCGAGCAATCTCATAATTTGACAACATGCCAAATCTGGACTTTCAGCTATGAACAAAAGCTTCGACTTCATCGGGGATCGAATCCCTGTTGTCCCGGTCGCAGTCAGATACCCTTTTGCCCTAGCTACCCGGTCCGACAAGTGATTTATCGTAACTCCTGTATTTTGTAATTAGATTGATGTTGTCACTTATCACAACATTCAGGGAGACATTAAGTGATTTTACCCTCCTCGCTCATTCCTCTGAAATAGGAGATGAACATCCCACAGAAGAGCGTTTATTAGCAGATATTTCTGTCTAACGAGCACAATTAGAACAGATCATTTGGTGTTAACTTTAACGCAGTTATCGTTCGAATTACCCAATTGCTATGCTACTCTAGAGCTTTCTCAGCTAAATAATCAGATATTGACTTTGTTACAGTCGCTGCTCGACTTAACTAATTACATGCTGATATTTGCTTTTTTTCTATTATGGTTTGGGAATGTCCACTGTAAATCTAAATTTCCTAATTCACTGCTGCTAATTCTCTGTGCACGTTTTTTGTCAGTAATGAATGTTAATCCTCTTTTTAACGTGTGTGAATTACTTATTTTCGATTGTTTTACAGATACTGACAACCAGCGAGTGATCATCCACGTGAAAGACGTGAACGACGAGCCTCCGTACTTCATCAACCGGCCGCTGCCGATGCAGGCGGTCGTTCAGTTGAATGCGCCGCCCAACACTCCTGTCTTCACTCTGCAGGCCCGTGATCCGGATACAGACCACAACATCCACTACTTCATCGTCAGGGACCGTAGTGAGTAGCCCAACTATCCCTGGTTCAACAAGTAGATCCTAGATGTGCTTCGTATGTTCTTTTGATGTCAGTTGCCTGTCGGATATTGAATATCAAATAATGCTTATAAAAAATCACAGTTTATTGAAAATTAGTAATTGTGACGTTAAACGAAATACAGGGTCATCTGATTCGGAAGTAAATACAGTTGTGCTATACCGTTTCTATGACAGTCCACGCAAACAATGAGATTTTCCGAGATCATGACGTCACATGACCGTGCGGAAAATTCAAATCGCAATACCTCTTGAAATCGTGGTGTCAAGATTTGGGGATTTGCGTGCATTGTCCGAGAAACATCGTGCACATCCCATTAATTACAGATTTTGATTACTACATTTTATGCATTATTTAAATAAACCAAACATAATTTCAGTGATTTTATATTACATTTCTACGTTCTCAATTCTCATAAGTCTGAGATAATAAATTCTGTTTCTTAAAGATCCACTTCTTTCTTCGGGATATGTACTTGAAGCTTCAAAGAGCTGCTAGTTAATACGGATTTGATTTTAGAATTCATTAAGTAAGAACTAAGAAGCGGTATCACCCAAGGGCGTATCCAGGATCAGAACTAGAGCGAGGCAGGATTTGAACTGGGGGGGGGGGGGGCAACTCATTTTGGTTTCGAGGAAGTGGGGTGGGGGACTGAAACATGACATTACAAAATCAAACTCAAACCTATTCAGGAAACTATTTTTATCATTGATTAATATAGTAACCCAACTACTTAATCTAAGGACCTACTATGTAGTTAATTAAGATCGTAAGTCAGTTAGTTTGTTATATAAACATTAATTGTCTCGGATTTTCAATTTCAATAATTTTGTTTGTCAATATCTCATGGTGTTCTTTCACGAAATTTCGATGCACACTCATCAGACATAATCCAGTCAATCTGTCTCTCCCAAAGTGCTCCTGAACTAGTTCTTCACTCGTCGAAGCGTACTGAAGGCAACTTAATTTTTCTTCTAGGGGGGGGGGAGGGGGGCAGCAGTCGCCCCTCGCTGGATACGCCCATGGTATCACCTGAAAAACTGCTCTGTCTAATCGAATAGTTTTAATTTACGAGGTTGGCTGTTACGCACCATTACAACGTAAATTTTGTTAACGATTGGTGTATTTGTAAGAAATACTAGAGGAATCACGTGGCTCATTACCAAAAGTGTTTTGTGGAATGAAATGAGCCATGAAGCGTAACCTTATTCAGTTCGTACCTATAGCTCTGGAGTGAGAATATTGACTTAAATCGTGGCTGGTTTGAACAATTAGAATAACGTGTGTGATGTGTGTATTTTACAGCCGGTGGAAGATTCGAGGTGGACGAACGATCAGGTGTTGTCCGGACTCGAGGTACGGACCCGTTCCAGCTGGACATGGAGTACGTGCTATACGTGAAGGCCGAAGACCAGAATGGAAGAGTTGACGAGCGACACTTCCAGTCAACACCCGAGGAGCGGCTGTCCATTGTAGGCGGAAAGCGGGCGCCTCAGTTCTACATGCCATCCTACGAGGCGGAGATACCAGAGAACCAAAAGAAGGATTCCGAGTAAGAATTATTGTTATGTGTTCAATGAACTAACATATGTACTAAATGAATCATATGTTCGTCTGTTAATGATAATTACTTTAGTAATTGGGCATTATTCTTTAAAATCACACTATTTAACTCCAAATGTGCCGAGATTAGCAGTATCATTGAAGTCAAGGATTTTTATTATTATTATTTTTAGTAGCTATATATAGTTCGTTCTCTAAAATCTGTAATAAACCTCTGGATTCCATTTTACTCATTACCAAATTTTAAACATGCGTAACTTGGGCACAGCCAGGGAGGCGCAGAATGGGGCACTTTACCCATCACTTTCTTATGTAATTTGACAAATAAATAAATAAATAAAAATAATAAAAAATAATGTAGTAAATGAAAATAAAAATTCCCGGTTCTAATACTTAATTTACTCTTTGAAACCGATGCCAAGTTGCACCTCATAATATTGTTCTGTTTAATAATGACTTGGTTCAATATAAACTCATTTTAAAATAATAATAATAATTAAAAAACTGTTGGTCCTTATCTCGATGTTATGACTTTGGTAAGGACGCTGCCTGTGCAATTAAAAATGAAATTCAAATACAGCTGGCTGGCAGATTATGCTCCTAGGCTGGAGTGTTCCAGAAATATGTGCATTTTACATTTCTTAATCGGTTGAAATAATTCACAGTTCAGATCTTTTCCTTTTACGAGGGTGAGCCAAATGAAAACCTTAAATATTATTTATTGTGCAGAAGTGGTACAAAGCTCTATCACTTTTCAACATAATCTCCCCCACGCTCAATGCAAGTCCTCCAGCACTTACAAAGTGCATAAATTCCTTTAGAAAAAAATTCTTTTGGTAGTCCGCGCAATCACTCATGCACACGGAACTTCTTTCTTCCCATTGCTTCTTTGAGTGGTCCAAACATATGGAAATCACTTGGGGCAAGGTCTGGTGAGTATGGTGGATGAGTAAGACACTCAAAATGCAGGTCTGTGATTGTTGCAACTATTGTATGGGCAGTGTGGGGCCTTGCATTGTCATGTTGCAAAAGGACACCTGATGACAACAATCCACGTCGCTTTGATTTGATTGCAGGCCGAAGATGATTTTTAGGAGATCCGTGTATGATGCACTGGTGACAGTGGTCCCTCTAGGCATGTAATGCTCCAAAATGACGCCTTTTTCGTCCCAAAAGACAGTCGGCATAACCTTCCCTGCTGATGGTTCTGTTCGAAACTTCTTTGGTTTTGGTGATGAGGAATGGCGCCATTTCTTGCTCGCTCTCTTTGTTTCTGGTTGGTGGAAGTGAACCCAGGTTTCGTCCCCAGTAACGATTCTTGCAAGGAAGCCATCACCTTCTCGTTCAAAGCACCGAAGAAGTTCTTCACAAGCATCAACACGTGTTCTCCCATTTCAGGAGTCAATGTGGTGTGCTGAACCATAACTAATCTTTAAACATGCTGCAATGTCATTCAGTGTCACTCGGCAGTTTTCCATCACTATGGCTTCAACTGCTGCAATGTTCTGTGGAGTCACAACTCGTTGTGCCTGACGTTGTGCTGGACGAGGAGCATCTTTCACTGAAGTCACACCATTTGCGAACTTCCTACTCCATTCGTAGACTTGCTGCTGTGACAAAGATGCATCACTGTACTGAACCTTAATTCTTCGATGAATTTCAATAGGTTTCACACCTTCACTACTCAAAAATCTAATAACAGAACGCTGTTCTTTCCTGGTGCAAGTCTCAAGTGGGGCAGCCATCTTTATACTGATACTGCGACGTTATTTGTGCATCTGCACTATGCTGCCACCTACAGGCCATTCTGCACGCTGCTTGTCGCACGCTTATCAACTTACAGGATAACGGTGCGAAATTTCGATTTTTTATTACAAATTTAAGGTTTTCATTTGACTCACCCTCGTATCTAACGAATCTACACTAGTTTGTTTGCATCCATTCTGTTTTCATATTAACCTTTTCACATCATCTTAGTTGCAAGTAATGGGCAGGATTTTGGGATATCTGTTAGCACATTGGCAGTTACCGTGATACAAATGGTTCGATAGGAACGGAGCTGACATATTCAATTTTTAAGGTGCTTATCTTGTTTGCATTTATCGACAAGCCACTGGAATCTAGGGAAGCATCTTTACGTAACCTAACACCTACATTACATTAATTATCGTTCTTCTCCCAGCCATTTAATTAATTTTAATTGCAATAATCAATAAGTATTTTATAAATGTTTTTAGTTATTTGTAAAATAAGTCTTTTCATCCAAGCTAGCACTGCAAGGCAGTTTTTCTTTGTTATTTTAATTTTTCTACTTACACACAGCAAAAATGAAGACGATTACTTGCTAAATTATTATAGTGATTCAGTTTTTACTGTCCATTCAATTTTACACCATTTTTAAAGACTATTTGCCAATGGGCAATAGCTGTATCAAGGGAGCCTGGGGTCCTCCTGCTGGGGGCCATGGCATTTTGCTCATTCTGCCATTCTATTGCTATGCCACTGTTTGCATACCTTCTTAAAAGGGGTAGATGTTCAAATGTGACCAGTGTGGTTTTTGGACATATTTATTTAGTTGAGCATTTGGGAATAGAAAGATGAAGTAGATAAACCTTCAAACAAACACAGTGTTTCATGAGAGAATGTGAGCTCTGAAAGTCTCTAAAAATATATTCTCCCTCTCCCCTCTAATTTTATGAAAAACCTCAAGTTGATGGCACTTACGATGGACAATGATTTGAATAGCATTGATTGTCAAATTGTTTTTTGGATTTTCATGTCATTATTTTACTAAAAGACAGCCTTGTGACTCACAGGAAGATTAATTAAAAATATAATCAATGTTGTTTTGGGATATTTTTATTTAGTTGTGTACTTAATAAGATTAGATTGCCCCAAAGTGTTATTAAATTACTTTGCCCCTCCTGTAATTTTTAAGGGGGTAGGTACACCTAACACATACAAATATTTGATAAAATTGAGATGTCATTTTCTCCAAATCTATTTAAATTTGATGGTTCAAATTTCATAGGTCCATAGAACTGTTATAGCTAGATATAAAAATTGATTTTTAAAATAAAAATTTTGCTTAACAATAGGATAATGTACCATCCAAATTGACAGTGAAAAATATATTGTTGTAAAGGGTTTTAAAGATAAAAGGCATAGTATTTGAAATTTTTCAGAAATGTTCTTTTAATATTGTAAACTAATATCAAGGCAACAAGTTGAACCTATAATATAACATATTTAACTCTATATTTTTTATTAATAAATTTTTTTTGTCAAGAAATTAAAGTTTTTGCTTTTTTTTTGCTTAAATATAAAGGTATATTTTTCATTTGGGAAAAGCTGCATAAACAATAATGGTTCAGACTGTAGTACTTAGTATGTGGAACATGTTCTGCAAATTTGAAAAAGATCTATGCATATGGAAAAAAGTTATCTTTAAAACCATTTGATAAATTGCTGTTTTGAGATATTTAAGGTTAAAGATTTGGATTACCTTCAAGTGCAGTAAGATTTAAATGGCTGTCAATCGTGCAGGGCATTGCTTAATCACACATAATTCCCACACTGTTAAAGATATTGAAATAATTTTTTCACTAAAATGAAGCCAAAACTATAAACTGTTTTTGTGAATAATAAAAAAAAAAAATTTTTTTGAAACCTGATAAGTGTACGTACCCCCTTAAATCACTTTTTTGAAAATTAAGATGATAATTTGTAACAATAATTGTTATGGGTTTTAGATTTTTAAGTTATTTTATTACCTACAAAGTTGATTTTGTACTGCTTACATAGATGAAAAAGTTGCTCAGGAGACTGAAAAGCATATGTTACAAAACAAATTTGTCCTCGGTGCAAACTGAAATTTGATCTTGGTTAAATTGTTATGTAAATATATCATCTTAATTAAATGTAAAATCTACAGAGCCATATCACATGCATTACTGACACAAACTTTCCTGATTTTTTATTGATTTTGTAAACACGGTGTTTCATTTTCTTTATTTTATGTAGCTCATTCCCAACTTTTGTTTTGGAACAATTCCTTCCAGAGTTGTCATGTTGTAAAATATGTTTCACTTTTAGGTTGCCTGTTTTCAATGGCTCTTTAATTTAATTTAATTGGAGGGAGTGCTTACTCCAGTGGCAATTTCTCTACATACCAATTTTACTAGCTACTTTTTCCTTCTACTAATTTTAACTTTAAATTCTTTTAGTGTTTTTGGTAAATTATTAATAATTTCTCCAATCCCTGACCTCCTTACCCATGAAAGAAAATCTTTCCACACCGTTATGCCTGAGGTCGAGTGCCAATTTGTGGCCAGGGTAATCTTTTCCCTTCCATACACCTCTCCTAATTCTTCCACCAATATTATTCCATGGATCATCTCCAGTATATACCCCCATGACTCTTTTCCCCCTCTCTTGTCTTCCAATGAGTCCCATTCCAGATCCTATATTATATTAGTGGCTGATTATGTTCTGGGGTAATTTCCAGAGACAAATCTAGCAGCCCTTCTTTGCACAACCTACAACTCCTTTATTTGATACCAAAAATTTGGGTCCCATAGTAAACTACCATATTCAAGCAAAGGTCTGACCAATGTTTTGTAACCCAGTTCCATTACTTCTCTAGTAAACCCCTCATCATCCTCTCCAACAAGCGAAGGAATTTGAAGCCTTTTCCTACTATCTGACCAATGTATCCTGCCAGTTGAATTTGTTATCAAATGTTATGCCAAGGTATTTATATTTAAAGTCTTCAACAACCAATTATTTCTCCACCTTATTACCAAAATCAAACAATTTTTTTTTCCATACATGGGCATATATACCTAAGAAGCTGACTCTTCTTTGCATTTATCTTCATCCCATGTTAACCTACCCCTCTAGATATCCTGTCCAGATCACCCTGCAGCTGTTCACAGTCATCTATCATTTTGATCCTCTATAAACAATATTCCACCAACACAATCATTTATATGCTATGATGAATAACAATGGTCCCAATACACTACCCTGTGGCACTCCCATTTTCACTTCCACTTCCTTTCCTATCCTATCTTTTTGCTTTCTACCTTTCAAGATTTCTTCTACCCAGTAAATCAATTTTTCATTCACTCCAATGGTTTTTACTTTATTTAGTACCATTTTATGGATCATTTTCATGGTTATTGATTTACCGTTTGGCATTAACATTTTTTTTTTTAACACAAGTGAAAGTGTTAAATACAGTAGTTGAGACCAAAAAAAGCTAGCTTGTCCAATTCTATAGCTAGCTTCTCTAGAAATTCTACCTACTGATGGTAAATAAAATCCCTTAACTGTCCCTCATATTTCCTTAAACAGTGTGATAATATGTTCCACTGTCTATGTAGTGGTTCCAAGAGTTGCAAGAGTTAAAGTCATCACTTAGGTATGTGACAGTACATTTGGCAAATCCACTTGTTATTAAGGTAACCTTTCCCCAGATTGCTTTTTTCATTCTAAAATTCAGATAAGGCACATTTGTGCCTGATTAAATAACATTCTTCTTTGATGTTGAAATAATCATTTTTGAGTTTCCATTTTGGGTTTTGTGATTTGACACTAATGGGAGGAGGATCTTCTAAGATTTCATGGATGGGATGGTCTGGTTGGTAATCAGTAGGGTTCAGATCTTTATGACCAAAAAAATAGAGAAAAATGCAGGCAAATGTGACCTTAAAAATGGGTAAATATGACCAAACATTTAAATTTATTATACACCAAAACATGATCAAGTATACATCATTTTTTTTATGTAGTAGTGTTGCTTTCACGTAGACAGCATCATTTGCTTCCGTGCAGTCACTGCATTATTGGGAAATTAAATTTTAAATCGCTTTGTTAAAGTCACTTTAATTTCAGATAATTTTCAGAATAGAACTCTTTCATCTGTACTAAATAATCCTCTGTAAATTCCCTTATATAACTTCGCACTTTCAGAAAATTTTAATTTCGGCATGATGGTAGGTCTACTCACTAATCCATTGCATATTTAACGATGACTGAGGATATTTTATAGAGATATTGATTGACCTGTACAGCATAAGTACAGGTCTGTGAACAATTATCTTAATTTCTTCTCATCCATATCTAGTGAATTCCCGGCACTATTAAAAAACTACCACATTTTTCCTCAAAATACGACCTTATGACCATAAATATTATCGAAATATGACCAAAACTATGAATATGCAAATTATATGCTATATAAAATACATTTAAATACAATCAGAAATGTCGACTCAGTGTTTAATTCAGCATTTCAGCTAAAAAATAAGGGAGGAAAGAAATATAACTTTTCCTAAATATACGAACCCTAGTAATCAGGGTAGAGCATAGAGGCTTCTTGCCATTTCAATTCTCGTGAAGGGGTATGGGTGTGGTTATTATTGTGGACATGATGATCCTCATACATTCATTCAGGGTGACATCTAATATTGTAATTACTCTAATATCCATAGTCTGGAAACTTTTCGTTTTACATGCTTCAGAAGTCCTTCCAATTTCATCATAAGTGTGATTTCTGTATCCTTGTTCACAATTAGAGGATTTGATAGATTTGAATTGACTTTCTCCAAAATGATTCCATTACTGTACTGATATGATAATTAGAAATTCTGCTTACATTCTGGATGTATCTGGGACAGAGTGGTCCTCAACATTCTACATGTAGCTTAATATCTTACTATGTATTAACGAAGGGATATCCTGCCTCCATAGATGAGCGTGAAATATCGCGTTCTTATATCTGTTGTGATTGTAGATAATTTTAAAACATATATGTTCTTTAAGTTGGGAGTAGTTAATAGTAGAACAAATCATTGACAAATGGTTTCAAGTTCATCTTTTGTACAGTGATTTATTCTTGTGAATATATGTTTGTGCATACATAAACTGATATTTTTTTCTGCATTTTCTAGGTTCTGGGTTTTAATTTTTTGTGATACTTATCTGCCTGAACTGTTCTTGTAATACAGTTCATATTCAAGTTAACTTTGTTGTTAAATTTTTTCAGCAATTTAAAGATTGTTAAAGTTTAGTATTCTGCCAGTTGAAATTTTTCATGTTGCAGCCATATGGATTCTCTTCTATAATCATTATTGTTTGGTGTTTCAGCATAATTTCAGTGAAGGCAAAATCTTTTGCGGATCGTGAGATTAGATACACACTGAAAGCTCAAGGGCAAGGTGCTGGTACATTCAACATTGGACCAACATCTGGAATTGTGAAACTTGCAAAGGAACTGGACTTTGAAGACCTGCGGCAGCCACATGTATATTCACTGATTGTAACTGCTACAGAAGATTCTGGTGGATTTTCTACTTCAGTTGAGGTTTGTTTCACAATATTTTATTACATATTTGGTGAATATCATGTAATGTAAATCCTTTATAAAAATACATCAAGAATCATTTGCACATTTTTGTACTAAGAGATGACTCTTCCTCATCCTGTCCTGTGCAAGGAAGCAGGAAATAATTTTATTCCTGTAGAATTAATAAATAACACAGTTTCATATTTAGACATTTTAAAATATTATTATAAGAGTAATTAAAATTTTTCTGTATAACAATGAACTGGGGTTTTCTGAGTATTATTCTACGGTACACAAAAAATATATCAATTTTGCCTTTACTTTTCCTTCCCCCCATAAAACAACATTATGTCTTAATAACAAACTCACTAATATTATGAAGTAACACATGCTCACTTATTTTCAGCTTACAATACGGGTAACGGATGTGAATGACAATGCACCAAAGTTTGAGCTTCCAGATTATCAAGCTCATAATGTTGATGAGGACATACCACTTGGGACATCAATATTGAAAGTTAAAGCTACTGATTCAGATTCTGGTTCCAATGCGGAAATAGAATATTTGGTATCTGATGATCATTTTAGTGTTGACTCCAGTGGTATTATAACAAACAATAAGCAGCTTGATGCTGATAATAACAATGCTTATTATGAGTTTGTTGTTACTGCAAAAGATAAAGGTAATATACTAGCTTTTTTTTCAATAATCGTTGGAATACAGCATTTTCTTGCCAGTCATTAATTATAATAAGTAATTATTGCTAGCTGTAGGCCTTGAAGATGTATTAGTGTCTCAATTATTTTATTGAAATAATGTTATTTTGTCACTGTTATGGACAGGAGAGCCATCTAAGACTGGAACTGCAACTGTAAGAATATATACAAAAAACAAAAATGATGAGGAGCCAAAATTTTCACAGCAGGTATATACACCGAATGTAGATGAGAATGCAGGACCAAATACCTTAGTCACAACTGTGGTGGCTTCTGATAAAGATGGAGACAATGTCAGATTTGGATTTGTTGGTGGAGGAACTTCTTCAGGGCAGTTCGTTATTGAAGAAATCACTGGTGTCATACGTTTGCATGGAAATGAGATATCCTTAGACAGAGATAAATATGAACTAAATGTAACAGCAATGGATGATGGTGCATGTTGTGTGAATGGTGACAGCACGATACATACAAGCACTGCTGTTGTGGTAGTGTTCATCACAGATGTTAATGACAACAAACCTGTATTCAAGGACTGTGGAACGTATGCACCTAAAGTTGAGGAAGGAGCCCCAAATGGAAGCCCAGTCATCAAGGTATGGTAGTTTTGAATTTATTCACAAATATGTTAAGAAATATAGATGATAATTTTGGGTTTTAGCTGTCAAAACATATTTTATTAATGTGAAACAGTTTATCAACTATTACATCCAAAAATTCTATGTAATGTTGTATACAATTTTTGATTACTGTCAAATGTTTTATTCTAATTTTGAACAAGGAACCCTTCTATTATTTACCTAGAGTATGACAAAAAATCCGTACAATATTCTAAATGTGTATACAGTAGCCATTTTTCTCTTCTTTAGACTCAAACCAGTGACAACCACATTACGTTAGACCTACTAATTTATCCAAATCTGTAAACCATTAAATCACAAATGACTAAAATCTTATCCTTTTTTGTTGTCATTTTCTTTATCATGAGTATACCTATATATATTGTCTGTATTAGATTGTCTAGTTCTCTCCCATCCAGTATTTAACTGGTACCGTATTAATTGTTACCATTCCAACAATTTTAAAATTTAATTTCATGACTGTTCACCATTAGGACCTATGACACCATTAGGAATAATTTTCTCCTTAGTTGATTTGAAAGGAAATTTAATTTTTATTATATTTTAATTATTTCTAGGTACATGCAACAGATGAAGACAAAGGTGTTAATGGCCAAGTGAAGTATTCTATTGTACAACAACCAAATCAGAAGGGCACTAAATTTACTGTTGATGAGGAAACTGGTGAAGTATCCACAAATAAGGTCAGTAAAATATATATATATATACACTCCTGGAAATTGAAATAAGAACACCGTGAATTCATTGTCCCAGGAATGGGAAACTTTATATACACATTCCTGGGGTCAGATACAACACATGATCACACAGACAGAACCATAGGCACATAGACACAGGCAACAGAGCATGCACAATGTCGGCACTAGTACCGTGTATATCCTCCTTTCGCAGCAATGCAGGCTGCAATTCTCCCATGGAGACGATCGTAGAGGTGCTGGATGTAGTCCTGTGGAACGGCATGCCAAGCCATTTCCACCTGGTGCCTCAGCTGGACCAGCGTTCGTGCTGGACGTGCAGACCGCGTGAGACGACGTTTCATCCAGTCCCAAACATGCTCAACGGTGGACAGATACGGAGATCTTGCTGGCCAGGGTAGTTGACTTACACCTTCTAGAGCACGTTGGGTGGCACGGGATACATGTGGACGTGCATTGTCCTGTTGGAACAGCATGTTCCCTTGCCGGTCTAGGAATGGTAGAACGATGGGTTCGATGACGGTTTGAATGTACCGTGCACTGTTCAGTGTCCCCTCGACGATCACCAGAGGTGTACGGACAGTGTAGGAGATCGCTCCCTACACCATGATGCCGGGTGTTGGCCCTGTGTGCCTCAGTCGTATGCAGTCCTGATTGTGGCGCTCACCTGCACGGCGCCAAACACGCATACGACCATCATTGGCACCAAGATAGAAGCGACTCTCATCACTGAAGATGACACGTCTCCATTCATCCCTCCATACACGCCTGTCGCGACACTACTGGAGGCGGGCTGCACGATGTTGGGGCGTGAGCGGAAGACGACCTTACGGTGCGCGGGACCGTAGCCCAGCTTCATGGAGACGGTTGCGAATGGTCCTCTCTGATACCCCAGGAGCAACAGTGTCCCTAATTTGCCGGGAAGTGGCGGTGCGGTCCCCTACGGCACTGCGTAGGATGCGACGGTCTTGGCGTGTGTCCGTGCGTCGCTGCTGTCCGGACCCAGGTCGACGGGCACGTGCACCTTCCGCCGACCACTGGCGACAACATCGATGTACTGTGGAGACCTCTCGCCCCACATGTTGAGCAATTTGGCGGTACGTCCACCCGGCCTCCCGCATGCCCACTATACGCCCTCACTCAAAGTCCGTCAACTGCACATACGGTTCCGTACACGCTGTCACGGCATGCTACCAGTGTTAAAGACTGAGATGGAGCTCCATATGCCACGGCAAACTGGCTGACACTGACTGCGGCGGTGCCCAACCGCTGGGCAGCTAGCGCCTTTCGACGGCCAACACTGCTGTTCCTGGTGTGTCCGCTGTGCCGTGCGTTTGATCATTGCTTGTACAGCCCTCTCGTAGTGTCCGGAGCAAGTATGGTGGGTCTTGCACACCGGCGTCAATGTGTTCTTATTTCAATTTCCAGGAGTGTATATATATATCCAATTAAACCTAACACTATCATTATTTTCATGTTTTAATACATATTATAAAATCTACACTGGTAAAACTGATTGGTGATAAAAGCTGTTACACAAATTATGTCACCTAAGAGAAGAGAGTCATAGGAAAAATAAAAAACATGAACATGGTGGGATTTTTCGATTGAATTTATAGTAATTTAGTAATATATTTCTGTGTAAAGTAACCCTTATTTGCATGATAAATTTTATAATTTAAAATGGTTAGACTGGGAGCATAAATTAATATAGCGTATCTCCAGAATTATTTTCCTAATTGAAATGCAATTTAATTTTAAAGGCAACCAGAAAAAATCGAATTAAAAGAAAAAGTTTTTTTTTTTTTTTTTTTTTTTTTTTTTTTTTTTTTTTTTTTTTTTTTTGTAGTAGAAATTAGTTTGAACCATCCCCTTGAAGGGAAACTTTGATTATCATTATACTCATCCTAGAAATGGAATTACAACTATTTTGTATGCACTGTGGGAATTTATTGACAAACTTCCCATTTCCCATAAATTAGATTTTTTGAAATTTAAGGAACATTTTCCCAAATAGTACTCAAAATAGGGAAATAAATTTTTTATATGTTACTCTTTGTTGTCCAAATTACATTTCAACACAGGATTTTTGTAATAAGCCCAGTAGTTAATATTAAATTTAATAAAATATAACATTTAAAAAATGATTATTAAAAAAAAAAAACTAGAAAAGATAACAAAATATCCCTCCATCCTAACTTTAAAACTGAATCATGTTGCATATAGTGGCAATAAAACAGCCGTCTACTGGCCGTGTTGAATGAAGGTCCTTCCTGCAGATAGTGGCAACACCTGTGGCGAAATTATTGTGTCACTGTGTGCCTTGACTTGCTGTTCCTTAAATTCCTCTTGCAGTGGAACATGGAAATATAATTTTTATTAATCTTCTGTGTGATGCAACAGCTCTGATGGGTTTCTGGTGTTCAGTGGAGATATTGAACTTAACTAATCCTGTGATCACATGGACAAACTAGGTTCTCCATTTGGCCCACATGCAAAAGAGAATAAACATTTGTTACTGCCCCCGGGAATCGAGTCGATGATTGGCTGAAAACACTTGCCCATTTTGTCGGTGTTCATTAGCATTTGTCAATATAAATGTGTTTTTCAAGGAATGTCTTTTTAAGCTTACACGCATGAAAAACCCACCGCTAATGTTCCCATACTGAATATCCTTTGTCATTGGCTACCTTCCCCTTCCACTCTTTGTTAGGTTTGTCTTACCTTGTTAGCAGCATCCTCCATTCTTAAAACAACACTTCGTTTCACATGACAGCTGGTAAAAATGTTTATGGCTGCCATTGTAATCTCAGCCATGTCTCAAGCATTTAGGTATACCTGGAAATCCATTCCCTTTTATCAACACTGTTACTTTGTCTCAGCCGCTCACCCCATTTTACAGTTTTTCAGACATACATGTTTCTGGTGGCAAAGGGAAGCATTAAGTAGGTAAGAATTCACACATTCTGCTATTCAAGATTAAGTGTTCGTTCATGGGAGCTGTACCTTTTTTTGTCCACAAAACAGTTATTATCAAGATTGTCTGCATGGTGTATCTACAAACTAACACACTGTAGAAGTATTAAGTGTCTTATATAACCATGGAAACGTAATTACAAACATTGATGTACAAGCATTATGGCCACTGTTGCTTCATAAAAATGGTTTGATATCAATGTAATTTGTTCACAATATGCTGTGCAGTTAGTTTATAAAGTGGCACACGTTTATTAATATCTGCATCACAAGAGAGGAGAGAGGACTGTTTGTGAGGGGAAGAAGGAGGAGCACATATGAGGAAAGGAGGAGCAGCATTTGGACGAAGCATTATAGTGCCTGGCAGGAACAAAGGCGGCCCAGTTTAGTGAGGCACTTCATTGTTCTGCCAGTAGCCAATCAGATTCAGTAACAATTTAGAGGCTGTCATGGTTATACATGTGTCGAATGCAATGTTTTTGTGAAATGGACTGTTGTTTCCTGTACCAAATAATGGAAGATGAGCAGCGTTAGTGTAAAGTTCTGCATAGGCAAAGCAGATAGCAAGTTTTTAAAGTATATAAATATTTTAAACGTGAAGCAGACGCTATAGTGCCAATTTATGATGTTGCCAAACTGAAGCGTGTGATATTAGCCTTAGAACTGTGCAGTGAATAGTTAAAGAAAGTAAATCTTCATTAGAGGCAAGTGGGAGCATGCTTTTGAAGTCATAGGTAAACATCTCACATGACAAAAGCGTGTGGCAGGTTAAAATGATTTTAATAAAAACCTTCCCAGGCACAAGATACATGACATGTAAGATGCAGGAAAAATTTCTACTGCAAAGACACTGGTTTTAAAAATGTGTGGATCTGTTGGGTTTCAGGAAAGTAAAATGCCCATGTTACATATTTTAAAGGCAAAATGTAACGATGGGAGGAAGTTTCTTATGGAACGTTCAGATATTGCTGCTGCAAGGGCCACGTTCCTGAGGACAATGCATGTGATTAGAGGACAATGCATGAGATTTGAGAACAAGAAGGAAATATGCAAATTTATTATTTGTGCGAGACTTGGGTAAACCAGAATCACACAAAAGTATCTGCTGGACATCAAATGATGGCTTAGGGGGCCTGAAAGTTCTTACTGGTAAAGATGCCCATTTAATAATTTGCCATACTGGGTTCACTTCTGGTTTCGTTCTTCAAAGTAAATGAATTTTTAGGCTAAAAAAATAACAGTAACAGTGACTATCATTGTGAAATGAATGGTGCAACATTTATTGAATGGTTAAAAGATCAGTTCCTACCATATCTAGTCTCACATTCAATAATTGTAATGGATAATGCAAGCTATCACTCAGTTGTAAGGGATAAAACGCACACGTACATTAAGAAGGATGATATCGTAGCATGGCTCTCCTGTAATTCAATGCACACTCTGCAACTCAGATTCATACAGAGCTATTGAAATTAGTTCAAATATACAGGCTGCACAAGAGAAACTATTAACTTGATGCTATCGCTTGAGAATACGGTCACAGGGTTGTGCATTGCCACCTTATCACTGTCAGTACAATCTTATAGAGCCTATATAGGCACAGGTTAAGAGATTCGTTGCAGAAAGAAACACTACTTTAAAAATCACCAATGCAGAAAAGTTAGTTCATGAGGCTATTGAAACTGTAACTGTAAAATCATAGGCAGACTGTATTTGGCACGTGAGGAGACTCCCAAGAGAAGACTTCAATATGGAGGGTGTAATAGACAATGCCGTGGAGCCATTAATCATTAGCCTCCAAGATTCTGGATCAGATACAGATATGAGTGATGGAGATCAAGACACAGAATAAATGTGAAGTATGATGGGACACTTTTGCTTGTTATAAATCATGATGATATATGAGGATATGAATGTTTATTTACCTCAATTTGAATGTGCTTTCACTTGTTCTTTTTCTTAACAAAATCTAATCAATAACATACATATGATATTTTTGAAGAACTTTGTGTTTGTTTATTGAAAGTTGTTCACTGTTTTAATAGTTGGAACATAATTGTTTGCTGCGGCTGGAACTTTCTGACATTCGTGTCTCTCTTAATAGTATTGCCACATAAAGGGCTGACATATTATTGTTATCATTATCATTATATAGCAGTAGTATTAGTTCTAGTAGCATAATTACTAGACTTTCTTCCTCTCTCTATGTAGCTCATGTCCCGCTGGAAAAGCAGCAATGTCGTATACCATATGTCCTTCCTATTTCTATCTCTCTCTGTGCCACCTGCCTTCATATGTGCCACCTACTATAATCTTGTGAAGATATTTATAACAGTATGACTGCTGGGAAAACAGCATTTTTTTTTTTGTAAGTTGCACACTTGTTTGTTTAAAACACTTTATTTTCTTCAAGGCATCATTGTAAATCATATTTTATTTCAATCATAGTCTTAATTGTCATTATTTCCTCCCCCTCACCCCTACAAATTACACACTGCATTTTATGATTTTATGAAGGTGTAGTGTCAACAGTTAATATTTTTTAGCCTGTTTACTCCAGTATTTATGTTTCCTTTTGATGTCACTTAGCATCACTTTGGCGTGTGCAAACTTCCTGACCAAATCACTGATTCCCTATCACATTAATTGGGTTTTAAACGAAAATATTGTGTATATGTTTGCGGTCGTCTGATAAGTTTTTCATCCATCACAGCCTGCAACTTTGGAGAGTGATGGGTTATTTTCCCTATCCTTTGTCATTAATATTATCACTATTTTATGGCTCACTCTGTCAAATGCCTTGGTAAGATGTAGTGCTAAACTGTTTGATCAGAAATATTTTGTATATAGCCCACAAACTGAAATTTAGATAAATATCCTTACCTAATCTCTTTAGTGGATGGTTCTATATTTGATACTTATTGGGTGCACCGTATTGTGCCAGCCGGGAAAAACTACTTGATATCAACTTGAGTGTTATTAATATTGAGCCCCACACATGGCAAGTCTAAGGGGTAAACAAATGATAAAAAATGGGCTGACAAGTAATAAATTTATTTCACAAACCAAATTATTTCTACTATGAACACAAGACACCTATACAGCCTTGCAGAGTGTAAGTTCATTAGGCTCATTTAAGCACTCTCGAGCTAATCAGGGTAGCAGCTTGTGGGAGTTTTACAAGTCTTTTACATGTTGCAAACTGTCACACTGTTCTGTGGCTTATTACCAAGACCGCACATTACTGTCAACACTGCTGAAGATGGGAAGCGTACCTTGGACCCACAGAGGATAGTGGTGGTCTCACATTGACACACAGTCGAGAAGTAAACCTTGCCTCCACTGCCAGCTCTTTGGGGCAGCATTCCATGAAAATTTCCACATGGTGAGTCCCTATTTTGCATAGGCTGGCTGTCCTCCTGTTGTTATTGACGGTGAAGAGTCCTCAGAAACCTGCGTTGCTTGTAACTTATCACAGTACATCCCAATGCTTTTATCATCGCAGATGGCTCGTTGCACTGCTCCCGTCCATATTGGCATCAGCCCAGCAGGTGGATTGACAAATGGCCAACAACGGTGGCAGTTTGCCGAAAAACCGCTTTCACTGGATTGTCCTCCATTACTCTAGCTTCGGAAACGCAACTCATTACAAGCTGTGTTGCCAATTTTAAAATCAGTTACAGATATTTGTAATGTGATTGCTTATTAGTCTTTTCACCAATTTACCTATCACCGTTGTCAAACTAATCAGCCTGTTTGACCCTTTTTACCACCTGTTCTTTATGGATTGGCAGTATTGCGGCATTTTTCCAATCCTCTGGTAGAGCAGCAGCAAGTTTCTAGACTCAATCGAAATAATATTTTGAGGTAAGATACAATGCTAAGTCCATTTTCTTAATACATCTTAGTAATATTTTCCACACTGGAACCTTTACCTGTTTTTTGTTTTCTTTGTTCCTTCATAATATCTTTGTTATAAATTCAAATCTTTAGTCTGCTTATGTGAAGAAGCTCCTCCTCCAATTTATATCCTGCCATCCATGTACAATAGTTCACAATAGTCTGACTAAACCAGTTACTTAATATCTCTGTCTTTTTCAAATCCTCACCCAACTCTATTGCCACCCATCCCACAAGCTGCTTCTCAACTCTTGGATGACTCAAAATTGTTCATCATGAACTTTTCCTCCAATTCTCTCTCCAGTCTCAACTTTTGGTTCTCTTCAAGAGCCTGTCTTTTTCAACCGCACCAGTGTTCAACTGTTCTGTTATTTTCTGGAACTTCCCAGTGTTCTGCTCTGCTCTTCCCTTGTGAGACTGCTTTGCCACTGTGGCTGAGAATAAGAACTGGTATATGATATTCAGTCCAGTCTTCAAAAGCAATCTGTATCTCAGTAGAAGCTACCTCCCTTTCCCCTAAAACATACGTTGTTTCTCATCCAGGAGTTTCTTACTTCAAGCCTATCTTTCCTCTGTTTTCCAATGGTTAACGTTCTGGCCTCGCATTCGGGAGGACACGGGTTCGAATCCCCATCTAGGCATCCAGATTTGGGTTTTCCATGGTTTCCCCAAATCATTCCAGGTGAATGCCGGGACGCTTCCTTCTAAAAGGCCATGGCCGAATTCCCAATTCCTTGTCCCCAGTCCCATCCCGCCTCTAATGACCTTAGCCGTTGACGAGGCATAAAGCCATAAGTAAAAAAAAAAAAATTAAAAAAACTGTTTTCCTTAACACCACTACCTGTTACATACTGGAGCAATTTTGCAGAAAATAAGTGTTTTTCTCAAGGATCAAGGTCTCCTACAAGGCCCTTTCATCACATCCCATTTTATCCCACTCTCCAGAGAGTCCCTGTATTCCTACCTTTTACTTTCCTCATAAAATCCACGTGACTGGTAATAATGGATGACCTGTAAACAAAGTCTGCAGTCTACACACAGAGTGGATTTCTACCTTGGTGGATTAAAATCAACAACATTTTGTACAGAAACATCTTTCATACATAACACAAAGATTGAATGAGAAACTTAAATTTTATTCAAGCCTGACTGCGCTGTACTGTACTTATATAAATAATCTTGCCACACTTAAAAATTAGCCAACAGAGAAAGATATGCAGAAAATTACTTAAGTCATCATTGTCATCTTCTTGACCAGTGTCCAGCCATGGATTGGGTATGCTTGGATCATATCTTTCTCTGTCCATTAACTACCTCTCTTCTGTCATTATCACCTAATTCATTCCTTTCCTTTTGGCACTCTTCTTGA
Source organism: Vandiemenella viatica (assembly GCA_031002005.1). Taxonomy (NCBI): domain Eukaryota; kingdom Metazoa; phylum Arthropoda; class Insecta; order Orthoptera; family Morabidae; genus Vandiemenella; species Vandiemenella viatica. The sequence continues at coordinate 115,540,261 of JARYHS010009186.1, read as the reverse complement.
CCCCTTTAAACTACCCGTTCCTTGGGCTTCCCCTAATTCTTCTTTAATTCCATTTCTAACGTTTTCTCTCTCCTCCCTTTTTTTATGTTCATTCTACTGTATTCTTGACTTTTCTATTCTATTTTGCAGAGTTCCTCACTTAGTACTTCTCTAATTCTGTCATTTCTGTCCATTCTTTTTACCCCTTCTTTACTTCTCTAAAATTTCATCTCCTCTGCCTTATTCTAATTTATCTCTCTTCCCCATCATCCATGTTTCTAATCCATATGTCAGAATTGGTTCAAAACATGACATAATTACTGCATATTTCTGAGGCACTTCCCTATTCCACATCAGACACTTGAAGAATGCGTATCCATATTTTCCTCTTCATTTAGTTCCATTCTGTTTCCCCCATCTTCTTCAGTGTTGCTGCAAAGGCACTGGAAACTTTCCACTTACAGTAAACAATTAAAAAATTGTCAGCAGAGAATTACGTTATGCTTGGTTGAGAAAATAGGAAAATGACTATATATTGTGTGATGTTGATCCTGGTAAATATAAATTCTGGTCTCTCCTTATTGGTCGTGCTTAACTTTCACTTTACCATTTTTCTCTCTTTTTCAGGTTTTTGACCGTGAAGGTGATGATGGAAAGTTTGTGTCCGTTACGGTGAAAGCAACTGACCAAGGTGAACCCTCATTAGAAGGAGTCTGCTCTTTTACGGTAGAGATTACTGATGTGAATGACAACCCACCACTATTTGACAGACAGGTAAAAATTCGTGCTTTTATTTTCAAACACATTCAAATTTTAATATCAAGTACCATATAGTGTATCATTAAATTACTTGTATTATAATCATATCATTTCTAGCCTTAAAAGTTTAAAAGTTAAATTGTCATAATTTATTTCATTAAATAAAAAATGCAGTTATTAAAGCTTTTAAGCAAAGGCAGGTCTCTTGTAGGTAAGAGGTTCAGGGATTTGAATAATTTACCAAGAGAAATGATGAAATAATTTACCAAAAATGTTTTAAAAAAATTGGGTAGTTAAAATTTGTAGTGTGCAAAAGAAAGTGGGTACAGAAAATTAGGGAAAGTGGGTACAGAAAATTAGGGAAAGTGGGTGTGTAGGGAAATTGCCAATGGAGCATTCACTAAACCACAATCAAATTAAATTAAAACTCATTACACACAAGAATTTTGATTTAACATTTGATGTGTTGTATTAGTGTTGACATGTTCCACAATCCAGAGGTATTTCCTCAGCAGGGATTTATGGAACAATAATAATAAATAGTATCTGTTCCTTTCTGTTATCATTATTTTAAATATTTTAATAGAACAGAAAATAATCCTACAAGCAATATGGATTGGAACAAGGACTAACTAAATGCAGGATGGTTACAGTGACAAAAAAAATGAATGACACAATGCGTAAGAGATTTCCATTTTGGAACTGTGGGATTTGGGAGCTCTAATCTTTTAAAATAAACTTCTACCAAAAATACTGATGGACATCTAGTTGCAAGTTATCAAGTTATTTATCTTTTCCAGTATAATAATGCTTTTTACATTTATTTTATGTGTAGTGGATGGGGAGAGAATAGTTATCACTTAGTTTGCCCAATAGCTCTTTTATTGTAGTTATTTGATGCTTCACAACATTGATTTATTTAATGCAAATTTTGTGTTGTCAATAGTTTCTACATTGTTCAGTTACCTTGTCTGTTAGGGTGAGAAGAACTATGAACTATAGAGGATTACTGTCATGCAACAAGCTGCACTCATTGGCACAGCATGTTAACCCTTGCTTTTTCAAATGTAATAAACAATTTATTGACTCTCTGCAAGAGAAAATTACTACTATGACTGACTGTCCAACTAGCCCCCTTTTTCCATCTGCACCTAACAGTGCTCAACTGTATCCTCCTAGTCTTCAGCAGCTGTCTGTTTCCATGGCCAGTGAGTTTATTGCAGGATGCTGCATTTGGATAGACATAAATATTTAAATAATAGAGCTGACAAAAATGACATTACCTATGCAAGGAGAAAAAATGGCCAAGTATGAATTATTGACTTCATAATTGCTTTGTTCCCTTGCAAAAAGGCTTATTAATATTGCATGAAAAGACAAGAGGTATTTTTCACTTGTTATTGATCCTAGGACTATTGTAAGAATTCTTTCATTGCTTGCCGTAAATTTTACAGAATATCTTTTGGTGATTTGCCAGTTGTGTAAATATGGAACTGGAATTTTTCATAAAAATTATACTAAGTACCTTATTCGAAATATTTTCCATTGCTAGATATACATTTTCCCCATCTCTGATAATTTATGAACGCCACACCAAAAAAAAAAAAAAAAAAAAAAAATGCTCTTTTGATGCAAACCAGTCATCAAGCCATTTTCATAAGAGGTGAAGCAGAGATCAGCGAATGCATGTCCCATCGGAAAGAACTAAGTCAAGTGAGTAAGCTGCATGCATCAGTATCTCCCAACTAAGCCCCTCAATCATTTACTTGACCGGTTTTACTGTATGTGATCGTGTGTTGTCATGAAGCAAAATCACTTTGTGTTACCTTTTCTGGTATTCTGGTAATTTTTCCCACAATGCTTGATTCAAATTCATCATTTGCTGTCAATAACGTTCAGTATTAACAGTTTCACAAGGTTTTAGTAGCTCGTAATAGATTAAACCATTTTGATCCCACCAAACACAGAGCATTGTCTTCTTTTTATAGTGGTTTGGCTTTGAAGTTGACGATTCACCTGTAGTTACCCATGATATTTTACACTTAGGGTTCTCGAAATATATCCATGTTTCATCACCTGTCACAATTCAATAGAGAAATGAATTTTTATACCTGGCGAGCAGCATATTACAAGTGGTTTTTTGTTTTTCTTGCTGTCTTTCATTCAGTTCATGTGAAACCCATTTTCTCATCTTCTGGATATTTCCCATCACTTTTAAACTTATGGAGACAGCTTCCCATGTTACATTTAACTGATCTGCAAGTTGTTGTTGTGTTTGAGCATCATCCTCATCCAACAATGCTTGCAACTCACTGTCTTCAAACTTCTTCAGAGGTCTTCCACGGTCTTTGTTTCTCATGTCAAATTCACCACTTTTGAATTTTTTAAACCACTCAAAACACTGTGATTTACTGAGATCACACTCACCATAAGCTATGACAAGCATTCGATGCAATTTTGCAGCAATTTTCTTTAAACGGAAACAGAAGTTCAGTAAATTGTAGCTTGTAGGCTCAAAACCTGACATATTCAACATTATTGAAAACTACACTGTCGTATGAAATGTGTATTGATGTGAGTTGCAAATCTCTGTCAGCTGTCAACAAAAGAAACAGGTGACAATGGTGCAATCTGCATTGATAGCTAGAGCCATCTATCGGCAAATTACAGTTTCGTATTTACACACCTGGTATGCTAGATACCGACCAACTTGCCCTCAAATTTTTTTTTATATTCCATTATGTCTGAAGTCAAGTGTAGGTTTATACCAAGTGTCCTATTTTCATTTACCTGTACTACTATTAATTCTCCTTCCACTATACATCCATGCCTCATCTCAAGAATGTGCCTAATACACCCTCAGCACTCTCTTCAACCATCTGCTATCTTTAAATGATTCCAATACAGGTTCTTTTGCATAGCAGTCACTGAATATGTTTTATGGTAATTTCTGCAAACAAATATAGCAGACCTCCTTTGCACCCCCTCCCTCTTCTGAAATCCAAAATATAGGTTCCGTATTACCTCACAATACTTGATCAGTGATCTGTCCAAGCTTTTGTATGCAAATTCCCTCAATTCCCTGGTACATTTCCTTATCAGCTCATTCAGTAAATGCAAGATTTTGAAATCCCATCTTACCACTTGCCCAATGTGCCCTGCCTAAATTTAGTTTGTTACGTATCAAGTATGTGTGGATACTTATGCCTTGCAACTTGAGCAACAATTCTCCCTCTACTGATGATTGTACAATATCTTTATTTTTTGTCTATGTACCCAATAAGTTGACTCTTTATGTCATTTATCTTTATTCCCTGTTGGCTTACCTAAATAGATATTCTGTCCATATAATCCTGTAGGAGTTCATCCCCTCTTGTTTTAGTCATATTATACAGACTTGTTACAAAAGAAAATGCATATAGTTTTTGAAACCCTAAAATAGTAGAATTGTGATAGAAATAAGAATTTTGATTTATTAAGTATCAGAAAGTGCAAAGCTTTTTTCCATTTATTACAAATGCTGGATATGTGCACTATTTGCCCCTCTGCATACATCTACACAGCAGTTTACTTCTTCCAACATACAATGCAGCATGTCAGTAGCAACAAGGTTTTGCTGTTAGGTGCTTTCATAGCACTTTCCAGACTGTGGGTTCTGGGATGGCCAGTTACCTGCTAGGTTCTGTGCTCAATTTCCTTGGGCTGCATTGGAAAGCTTCTCTGATCTGATCCATATTTACTTCTGACTGGGAATGATATCCATTGTTTTATAATTTACACATATACCTGGTTTCCATGAGCTGCACATACCATCTGTAAATGGAATTGCCCCAAATCTTGCCTGAAAGTGAAATTAATAAATATAGAATAAAACTTTGAGAGTTTTTCTACTCATCAGTTAAACAATCATAGCAGTATGTTTAATACTTCTTCTGTAATAAATTAACAAAACTCTGATACTCATTTGTAAAAAAAAAAAAAAAAATCCTATATAACATTATACAATATGCAAAATACATTACTAGTAAGTGTAAAACACTAACACAATCATTCATTGGAATAATGAACAGTAATGTACCAAGTACACTTAATTTATTTTAATTGTCTTGTAGCATACGGTCTGGTGGCAATTATCCTACACACCCATTTTTCTTATTTCCTATATTTAACTGCTTTTGATCTTCACAAATTTCAACTTTAAATTCTTTCAGCATTTTTGGTTAATTATTCATAGTTTCTCTTGATAACCTATTCCAATCCTTAACCCTTACTAAAGGAAATCTTTCCAAACCCTTGTGCCTGAAATCCAGTGCCCACTTTTGGTCATGGTCATCTTTTCGCATCCATGCAGTACTCCTTAATTCTTACATCAATATCTTTCCACGTCTCATCCCAAAATACATTTTACACGCTCCCACGACTCTCTTCACCCTCCTCCTGTCTTCCAATAAATTCAATTCCAGCTTCTTGATCATATGGGTTACTGATTGTGTTCTGCGGTAATTTCCAGGGGCAAATCTAGCAGCACTTCTTTACACCCTGCCCCCTCCAACTCCTGAATTTGTTACCCAACATAAGAGTCCCATGCTGCACCACCTTATTCAAGCAATGGTTTGACCAATATTTTGTAATTTGCTTGCTTCTCTGGTACATCCTCTCATCACACCTTCCAAGTGTAGGATTTTGTATCATTTTCCTACTATCCATCCAATGGATTCTGCCCAGCTGAATATGTTATCAAATATTATGCCATGGTATTTACATTTCAAGTCTTCAACAAGCAGTTCTTTCCCCACCTTATAATCACAAACAACCTTTAGTTTTTATCTGTATACATAATAAGCTGACCCTTCTTTGCATTCACCTTCATCCATTGTTGACCTACCCCAGCTATATATGCTGTCCACATCAACCTGCACTAACAAGTGACACTCCTGTTTTCCCTAACGCTTCCTCTAATACTACATTTATTACTATAACTTTTTTCTACATACCTCTTAAGAATTACTCCAAATGTCAAGTCACTTTTTGATTTGGCCAGTGGTTTTTACCTCACTTACCACCATTTATGATTTACTGTATCTAATGCCTTAGAGCAGTGTTTTTCAACCTTTCTGAATATGCGACCCTGTTTACAAGTAAAATTTTATTTTTGATCCCCCAGGTCTGTAATAAAACTTTGGTGACTTCCTTCCCCCTCTCCTCCCCAGGTTCATAAAAATAACTTTCAGAGATTTCAGAAACGGAGCATTTAATTTCCTTTCTATTGAGAATATACCTACTGATTGAGAACTCAAGTGCTATGCAAGGTAGTTGCACTGATGTATTCTTTGAGTGGTGGTGGCATGGGAGGCGATGTAGGAATTGTTTGTTTTCATTTATTGGAGTCAGTTGACTGAGTACACCAATGAGTATGGATGCTGAATATTTTTTTTTTGATACATCAGTCTAACTAGGTGATTTTACCATGAGAATGGAAGAATTTAGCTGCTGATGGCTTGCTTAAAATGTAATTTAATGTGTAAATGATTAACATCCTCTGGATGACGAAAAGAAAAGAGCTGGCAAGGGAAGCTTTAAAATTGTTAGTGCCATTTACCATTTCATACCCATGTGGACTAACATTTTCCCCTATATATATATATAAAAAGGATGAGAAATAGCCTCTAATTAGAAAATGATTTTGGTTCTTTGCATTTCAAAAATACAACCACACTTCTACAGTTTATTAAAACATAAACAGTGACACCCTCCTCAATGAAAATGTTGTATTTTCATTGTAGTTTAAGGCCTACAACCCTTGCTTTTTACATTTACCTGGCTAATGACACGACTCTCCTAGGGGTCATGACCCAAAGGTTGAAGAAAACACTGCTGGAATAAAAGGGCTATCTGAAGAAGATACGATTAAGATTTAACATTAATCCTTAACCAAGAAATTCATCTTTCATTTCTTGAAACTCAAATGGTTTGTGTACATACACTTTTGTTGCTGGAACATAAGTCAGTAAAATGAGTAAATGAATAAAAAACAAACTTATCTAATTAGTTTCCTTTGTAGTGGATAAAGGTGTTCTCTAAGATCTGAGAGATTCTTTGCATGATTAACAAATTTTCATAATATTGTTGGTAACACTTGTTTGTTTGTGGCAAGTGATCAACAAATTTTTATCAAGTTCCATAGAAAAGAACTACAAACATTTTGGACCACCTGTATTTATATTCTCTGAAGGAATTATTCTATTTTACTTCAGTGCATATGAATTTAATTGCCCTGAACTGTATATTTTATCACAAAGAATGATAGTAGGATGGCAGTATGACGGTTGTGAAAAGTAACAGAACATGGTACCTATCTATTTCATAATATGTGTCAAGACTACATCAATTTTCCATTATGGAATTCCTCAATTCTATAATTTAGAAAAATTATTGTTTGCAATGCATTTTATGACTAAAGGAACAAGGCACTTGGCATTTGATTGTAGTATTGAAATAACATGAATTGTTACATTTCTTTTCTTTTTACAGAAATACATAGAAAATGTGAAACAAGACGCAAGCATTGGAACAAATATTTTGAGGGTATCAGCTTCTGATGAAGATGCTGACAACAATGGTGCAATAGTGTACACTTTAAGTGCACCTTACAATCCTTCAGATCTTGAATATTTTGAGATTCAGCAGGAATCTGGTTGGATAGTTCTGAAGAAGCCTCTGGATGTAAGTAATTGCCTATATCTGGATGTTAGTTTTTCAACGGCTGTCATCTTTTATCTGTAAGTGAAAATAATTTGTGTTTTATAATGTATTTCAAAATGTGTGCATGTATTTGTCATTGAAGTTTGCTTTGCTAATCTTTTCTGAGATCTACAGACAAAATTTTCCCTGGGGCTTAATTTCCTTTAATATGATATGTTTCTTAATAATTTACTTGATGCATTTAAGCAGTATGTACCTTGTTACATTCATTAAACATTGACTCAAATTAAGCCCTGGGTCTTAGATAGATACTAAGAAGTGAAGAATTAATAGTCACAGCTGGAGATCACATTCTTCTTCTAATAAGGTGATAATACATTAATTAGCCTTTCAAAAGTTTATAAATTTGGTGTTAATTATAAAATATTTGAGCAGTCCTAGTCTGTTTCTCACTTTGTCTTATATCTTCAGCTTTTTGAATTAAATTCCTTAATTTCACCACACATTACTTTATGTTGCCATGAAGCATAAACTACACTGTAAATGACTGAATAAGTTTCATTTATACGGCACTCTTTATTGTGTATTGTATTCACTGTTATTTAAAATTAGTTCAAAATGTGAACGTATACGCACACTGTATATCCAAATGCACTTTTATGAATCCTTCGCTTCAGTGATTTTTTAAAAATATTGCAAGTAAAGCTTACTTGGATATACTTTGCAGTATATGATTCATTGCAAACAAAACAAAAAAAAACAAAAATATTTTTTTGTGACTGGGAATTGAAAACTTTTTAAATTTTGAAGTATTTTCTTGAGTTGAAAAAAAAAAAAATACAATTTTGGTAAATCAAGGAGGGTCCAAGAAGAATATTTTTTGTTATAGAACATTATTTTGTACTATAAGCTTGTGAATATACCTCACTAATTTTTTGAACTGCTTTTCAGAGAGGTGTAGTGATTTTTGACAGCTGATGCACCGATTTTGCTGAGATATTTTTTGTGCTGATGTCTTTTTTGCCTCCTTTTTCAGGAGTTGTGCTGTTTAGTGTACATTGTTTGTAATGTTTTGATCAATTGAGTGTATCAGAGCAGTTTTTCATTTTTGTTTTGATCCTCCACGAGAGGCTCTCTCTGATACTTCTCAGCTGATACCACATTTGTGACATTTTTCCTTCTGTGTATGGGGCAGCGTACCAATACAAGACGTCCACAGTTTTTTTTTGTTACAGTGGACATCATATCCATTTTTTCATCCTCCTTCATTCCCAGACTTTTTGAAATGCATTATTTTTTCGCATGTTAATTGCCTGCTTTGATGATATTGTTTATAATTTTTATATTCTTGTTTTATTTCGTTAATTGCACCATTTCTGTTCCTTGGAATCGAACTTCGACAAGGGATGTTTTCCAGTAAGTAGGTGATTGCTTTTTTGTAGATAAATAACTAAAAAAAAAAATGGAACATTTTAAGTTTCGTGATTATGTAGTGTTACGTAAGTAGAATAGTTGAAATATTGTTAAGCTGCATAATATTGTTAATTAATTAACTCAGATTGTGAGCATTCTCTAAAATATGTTAAAGATTTTAGGAACAAATTTTAATGTTCAAGTTAAAACTTTTAAGTTGGTTAATGATTGCCTCTAAGAAAAAATCTGATTATTCATTGAGAGCAAGCAGAAGTCAGTGTTCAGCTTTCTGATGTTTTTCGTAATCAGATGAGCTTTATCTGTGTGTATTTTGTTTTGTCCTTATTTTCAGTTAAGGTAGGGTTAAAAAGAATTATAACATTTATTTGTGTTTGATAATTTATTTTGTGATTGGTTTGTCCTTTTTTTGAATTAAACGTTGTGCTTATTATTTCCCCACTGACCTGACAGAACATCTTTTCATGCCACTGTAGCGAGAAAGATACCGTCTGCGTGTCCGTGCCTCAGACAGGGGCATCCCTCCCTCCTATGCAGATGTGGACGTTGAATTAGACGTCGTAGACAGGAACAATAAGCCTCCTCTGTGGGACGTGAGTGTATACGGCCCCATTCACATCAAAGAAAATGTCACAGTTGGTACAGTAGTGACATCGGTAAAGGCCAGGTTTGTATTTTACAGGTCACTTTAGTGTGTAAGCTTTTTCACCAGAGGAGATAATACATCTTCATAGCAACTGCGGGTTTTTTGGTTTGGGAATCACTATATTGCTTTTGTTTTTTGTAAGTGTGATTTTTTTTTATCTTAACGAATCGTGGGACTGGTTCAGTTGCTAAGAAGATTCCACAGCTGGAGTTTGGCCTGCTCGTGCGTGCCCCATACATCCTCACTCTACTTCTCCAACTAGATATTTTATAAGAACTAATATGACTAACGGCGTGATTTTTTCTTGTTTTTCCACTGAACATTTTTTAATATAGCGAGAGACGTACAAGTTGGAGGCCATGGCTCAAGATAAAGGATACCCTCCCTTGTCCCGAACCGTCGAAGTCCAAATAGATGTTGTGGATCGTGCAAACAATCCTCCAGTGTGGGACCACGTTGTGTACGGGCCCATCAACATTAAAGAAAACATGCCAGTTGGGGCAAAAGTTGTGTCTGTTAAAGCCAGGTCTGTCATTCGATTCAATGTTGGTTGCTCCGTGGGGCACGCCTAATCCTTGCACGGCACTGGGAGTTGTACTTTGCACGCTGACTCCCTACACTTAATGCACGTCCAGAGCTACTCTTGGTGTGTGTTTGTACATCCTAAATCCCTTATTACATTATTTTTCTTGTCATTTGGAATCCTTTCAGTCAAATGAAAATCTGTAGGTATGTGTTGTAGATATGGCATGTTTGCTTATAAGAGCTGTTATGTGTGATTTTAGTGCAGCAATAAAAATAGAGTTTAACAACGCTGCGTGCAAGAACCAAGTCGGGTTTGTTGTTGCTTAGTATTTTTGTTTATGATTATTTGAACATGATATGGCTGAAATACCTGGCTTGGTACCTGCAAGATATGGTATATACAGTGCTTTCATTTGACTGCATTGATTGCCATTTGTGCCAGAGGTGAGAGAATCTTCATACAATGGCTTTCATATAATCAACATTTTCATTCATGAAGAAAGAGGAGCAGGAAAAATTTGTTTCTGAGCTTACCACATTGGCAATATAAGGATAAGATTTTTATGAGGTATGAATTATTGATTGTGTTCTGATGGTGACATATTACGAAGTGCTGGCAATAATATTGTTCCAGCAATCACTGTCACCCTTTAAAAAAAGTTTATTGTAGAAATTCTTTATTTAATATGATAGTACACAGAAGAAGCTATGGGAATAATGTTACATTGCTTGATCGAGGTAAAGTTGAAGGTTATGGGGTTCCCGTTGCTCCTGCCTCTTCCTGCAACATTCACGAAGGAAGAGCTATGGATTCACATTACTTGATAATGATTTTAAATATAAAAAATTGATTCACAAGGAATGTTATTTTCCAAAATTTGGAAAAGTTTATAACTTACTAGTTATATTTTTTTATTGTAATTAATTCAAGTGAATTGCATTTCTTCCTTGTGGATATCATTGTTCATGATGTGTGTTACTTAAATGAACTGTGACACCAGTAAGTAATATTTTTAATTCTGCAATTTTAAAATTGTGTACTGAGCTTTTGGAATTTTTTGCTGCTGAAAATGGGATTGCTTTGACATGAAACTTGACTTTATTTTAATGTCAGTTGCGTATAATACTTTTAAGATACGTTTTATAGATATAAAAAGTTATCAAAGATCTCTTATATTTAGCCAGTCTGGTACACCAGAAATAATTTTTCTGCATATATTCACAACCACAAAATTTTCTCTTTACTGAATGTTGTCATTATATTTGTTCTCTTATGGTTGCACCAAATTTCACTTATTGCATTTATTATAGATAATAAATTTCTGTCAAGCACAATTAAAGGTTCACGTCTACTGCAGTTCTTTACATAGTAGCTCACTGGGTTAGTGAATCTTTCTCTCACTTTCTTTTGACAACATTCAGTGTTTAATTTTGTCATTCTTTCATTATATGTTTTATCATGTTCTTATAATAATTAATTTAAAAATAAACAAATTCATGAAAATCTGATGTCATTTTTATTTTTTTATTTTGCAATTTAAATGTTGAAAGTCTTTATTTGCTGCTGACATGACAGGAAAGAAGTGTACACTAACATGCATATTGTAATGAAGTAAGTTTATCGAAGAATAAAAAGAAAGACTTATAACAATTAGTAAGTCTGACAGCATGAACACTTAATGATACTAAAGCTTTAATGTATACATATTTAGTATTGATATCCAGTTCACCAATATTATTCAAGGAATTGCTTCATTTTTATTCACTTTGAAAGATCAGATTAAAGCATCTGATGTCATTTAAATTTAATTACAGCTTCCCCTTTTTTGAGAAGTAAATGTCATAACACTTTTTTTGCTGAATTTTTAGCATGTTTTTGATTAGTAGTTTTTGTAGCCAATTTTGGTAAAAATTGTGGATGCAAAGGTACAAGATACATTTCGTCAAGAAGTTTAAGTACAGACTGCATGTATGCACTAGTAAATGTGTGAACTGTAAAACAGAATTTCTAGCTCTATATATTATATGTGGCTTCTGATACAATAAAAACGTATAAAAGTAGATTCTGCTGTTGGAAAAAAAAGAAATTTTTTAATTGCATGAAAATAAAAGACTTTTTTGCATTTTTTGATTTTTGATTTTTGGAACTTTTAGCTGTGAATTTTGTACAAGAAATGCATCAGGTTACAAAAGAATCATTAATACCTTGTTTTTCAGAAAATGAGAAATAGTTGTCATATTTTATAAGAGACCTTTAGAACATGTTTCAAATACATGAGAACTGAAATGAAAATTTGGTCATAGAAATATGAATTTAAATTTTAATTAAAAAACCAATGAGATGAAAGTAGCTTGTTTTGGTTTTTGATGTTTGAAATCAGTTTGTATTTTCACAGCTCGGGCATAGAAGGAAATCCAACGGTTTTTTACCGTCTAATGCCTGGATCTACAGCTCAAACAAATAAATTCCATACATTTTATTTACAACAGAGACCTGATAATGGTTTTACGTGGGCTGATATAAAAGTGAATCACCCACTGGATTATGAAACAATTAAGGAATACAATCTTACAATAAGAGTTGAGGTAAGTACTTTGTTGTATGTGTTTTACTAGAGACAGAAATTGTATAATTTCCATTATTTCGAAATTTTCCTCTGTGCCCTTTTCCTTTACTTGCAGATTTCTATTACTTTTACGATTAAATTTTACAACCCAAATATTACAAAGATATTTGCTTCAAGAAGGAAATTATTTGTTTACATTGTTATTGATATTTACCACATTATAAAGTTTTTCACCTGTTGAAAAGTGGATGATTCTTTTAATTACTTGGTGCATACATCCCAAATAAGACCTTGGCAACTTTAACATACATAATATCTAAGAATTTTCCAATTGGAGATTTAAATCTAAAATGTCTGCTCATATGTTTAGCACATATCCTTTGCATAGCAATGCCATAGAGAAAAAAATCAGTATGATGACAATTTTTTATAATTTACTTCAACTTGTTGAAAGTTGCTTGTATCTAAGAACAAAATAATTTTCATTAAAAACAAAATTTTAATGAGTCGGATAGCAATGGATTAAGGTACTATTACTTATTCATTTTTCTATTACTGAAAATTTAATGATTATTTTAGCAGAAATTGTTGTAGAACAATTGCTGGATTAACATACAGAAAAAAGATGATTGGGTTGTTGTTGTAAGGAACAGCACACCAGTCCTCGTATATCAAGGAATCAATTTCTTCCAATAATATATATCAGCATTGACTTGTTGTCACAAAATTATTGACATATTATTGCTAATTGAGCTATTACACCTCACAAGAAATTGATGAAAATGTTATTTTTGGATACTCCAGCTCATATTTTTTTTTTAAATTGTTGCTGTGATAGTGATGTATAAAACCTGTAACATCATTCCTCCAATGTGTGCTATAATTTATATTTTGGTGCATATGTAGAGATGTTTTTTGCTTAAAATGTGAGGTCAATTGAAAGAAGTCTGAATTCCTTCCCTTATTATCCATATTGCACTATCATCCTCAGCTTTGAAAATTCTTTTTAATTTTAGAACAATGGAGCACAACAACTTGCATCAGAAGCTACAGTCTATATCATGTTGGAAGATGTGAATGATGAAATTCCACTGTTCACTGAAAGAGAGCAAGAGACTGTTCTTGAGGGTGAGCCTATTGGGACCAAAGTGACACAGGTCAATGCTATAGACAAGGATGGAACATTCCCCAACAACCAGGTGAGAGAACCATAAAACATCTATCACAACTATGTTGTTTCTTCCTTGCACAGGTGTATAGTAAATTAAAATGAATTTAACATTGACTTTTAACTTTATCCACTTGCAAAACTGTAGGATTTTTTTATTTTATATTGATCAGCATAAACTTCAGAAAATGCATATTATGCTGATATTTTAGAGACTGATTATGATGGAATCTTCTTTATTTCTATAAGATGTATTTTTGTCACAGACCACTATTTCCCTTCACACCTAACTGCAATTGATAAATGAGGTATCATTTTAAATATTAAGGTATCTGCTTTGATCATATCATATTTTAAGAACGTGATTTTTTTTTAAGTTCGACCTCAAAGGGAAAATTGACATTGATTCTAAAATACTTTTTTTTGCGGGGAGGGGGGGGGGGTTATTTATCTCTGTGAATACTTAACTGAAATCTTTAAATGAAGTATCATTTTAAAGACTGAGATCTCCGCTTTGGTGATATATTATATTAAGGCAGGAATTATTTGGAATTCGACCTTTGAAAGGCAAAAGTATCAATATTTCTGCAATGCATTTTTGTGTCATGAGTCATTTATATCCTTTGATATTTAACTGATACAGAAAAATGTAGTATCATTTAAAAGAGTAAGGTCTCTGCCATGGTCACATCTTATTTTAAGAAAAACTTTCGGAATTTGACCCTTAAAGGGCAAAAATATTATTATTTCAATAACAATATTTTTTTTTGTCACGAGCTATTTATCTTCCTTGATATTTAACTAAAATCAAGAAATGAGGTAATATTTTAGTGATTAAGGTCTCCACTTAAAGGGCAAAAGTATCAACCAATATTGAAAAGTTAGGTATCATTTAAAAGATAAAGTTCTCCGCTGTGGTCACATCATATTTTAAGAAAGGAATTTTTTAGAATTTGACCCTTAAAAGGTAAAAGTAATAACTGTGAATGTCACGCATATGAGAAAGTTCAGAGCCAAGCCACAAAATAGCAGTAGCACATATCGCATAGATATAAATAAACTACTTCACTGGCATCAAATTTTGTTACATACCTATTACACAATAAACAATTGAAACAAATGAGGCAGCTCTTCTTTCATCCTATTACAAACCCCCAACCTTACTACTCATTGTATTTGTGAAATTTTCACATGGGTCATCTAGTTGTGATTGAAGTAGAAGTGTTCACTCACTCATCACGACAATATGGGACTGCAATGGGTAATTTGCATTAACAAAGTTCGGGGGAGCTGACATTTTGGGTCCATGGAGTAATGTAAATGTGGTGATGATTATAGAAAATGTTCCTAACATGTTTTGGGAGAGTTTTTATTAAATGACGTATTGAATTTGGAGGATTTTTATTTGGGGATTTATACATGACTTTTACATTCAACATCTGGGCAGAAGCAATAGGAAAGTGAAGGAATGTTACAATGATATGATAGTAATTGAGGAAATAACTAGTTTTATTTAAAAAGAATTTTAATAATTATACTTTTAGACATTGGGGGATGTTTTTGCAAAGTGGAGATATCTCAGTTAGTGAAGCAGTTAAATAAAAAGAGTTTACTGCTGAAATAAACTAAAAATTCAGGGGAATTTTAAATTATATGGATTTTTCTCAAAGAAACAGTTAGTTATACTCTATCTAACTCCTAAAAGAAGGGGCAAACATTTGTTGTAGGTGGCAATCAAAGTGCTAGTTTAAGCTAATTAATCATACTGAAAACTTTTTAGGAAGATAAAATTTCCCTTAGTCGGATGATAAATGGCAATTTCATGTTAAGAAAATGTTGGAAAATAACTATTTTGAAATATAAAAAAGATACACAATTTTAATGTAAATTAGTAATGTTTTTATAATTTAGAGAGTCTCTGTCATTGGGAGGTATAACATGATCTGGATTATTAGATAAAGATTTTAGTGTTTAATTTGGGACCTTAGTAATGGATTAAAGCACCATGAAGGAATTTGAACTTTTGATTACTTTCATGGGGAAATAAATGTATGTTCAGGATATCTTTTTTAAATAACAAAGAATAATCAGGGCTACTTGGAATAAAAATTTGAGAAAGATTGGGAAATTTTAGGATTTTAGAAGTCTGGAGAAAATCAGAGTTCTGGTTGGCATATGGTAGGGTTACATTATGGAAATCATCATAGAAACATCATAAACCATCACACTTTCCACTGAGTCTATAGTCAAAGGTGGCAAGTTGTGAGGATAAGCTTTTCATACAGCAGCGCGTAGCAAGAGATGATTGGCCGATAGCATGTGTGTGTAGGATGCAGTAGGTGCGATAACAGCCGTCTTGGGTACAGGTTGATTTTCAGACTTTTAATAATGAGGAATTAACTGTGGAGATGATGTCAGTTATGTCAGAAGAGAAACAGTGAACTCTTATGGGGATAGAAAAGGAAACTATAAAATTAATGTGCAAAAAATGAGACATTAACTTTGAAGAAAACATGTAGTCAGTTTATCATTTGGAAAAGAAGTTCAGATACACCCAGCTTACAACTGTAGATATTGGAGAATCAGAAGTATTTTTCTTGGTGAAAATCTATACTTATATAACACAAATCTTGGTCATGTTGAAACTGTGTTACATGGTGACGTCAGACTATGATGTCTCCCTATGATGTTACACTTTTCGCCTTTGTTGTCCAACTTATGACCATGAGATGTTGTTCTAGGTTATGCACATTATTTAATAACATTTCTATTTATCTAAGCATCCCCAAATAAATTAACTATCAGAACACTGAAAGAAAAGTACGTATTCCGTTTAAATTAACATAATAATTATTTGTTGCTTAAATTTTTTAAAATATTCATTCATAATAAAAGTATACATTTTAAATACTTGGCTACAGATATGTAAGATAAGCTTTAATTCTCGATTAGCAATGTTAACGGCTGTTTTGATTAGATTGTTATTACAACTGGAACTTGACAATACAGCAAATGGCATGAGTAAATTAATTTATTTTTAAATAATTTAAATTGTTTTCATTCATGTCCTTTTACTAAAATCATTACTTTATTTGAAGAAAAGTGGTTTCACACTCATCGCGATCTATACAGCCTAGACTACAATTAAAACTAATACTGCGTGGAATGTAATAAATTGTTAAGATTTATTTTGACAGGTAATTTATCTTACTTTCACTGATGACATATTTCAACCGCCCTTCAAATGTTGTAATATTGTCTTAATCACGGATAACAAAACAGAAATATGTAAGAATGCGTGAAGATTTTTGATCAAGTTTATATCACGTTGCATTGTTGCCCCCAAAATGTGATACAGTACATGTATTAATACAATGTCAGATCAAGGATTTTGGTTTGGGGGGAGGGCGGGTATAACTCGGGCAAGGGTTTACGTCAGATTGCCGCCCTTATAAGAATAGTAGAGCTTTTTTTGATGTCCCCAAAGTTACGATATCATCGGAGGTGACCTAGGTGCTTTTGAGGAGGCGTTTTTCTGGTGGTAAATGTGCTGTACTATGTGGTTAGGCTGAAATGCGACCTGAACCAAGTTGACAACTGAAAATGTTTTGCTACAGCACAAGGGATGAGAAATAACATTGAGCTCTATTTCATAAACAATTCTATTTCGATAAGCAACTGGAAAGAAATTAATTGCCAGTACACTCCGGTAAACTCGTCATTTTTAACAGACTTGGAGTCTAGTAAGTAAATAAACTGCAGTGTATTCATAAAGAATCTTTTGTTATGTCATGATCCCCTCACTAGATAGTCAAAGACCAATAACCCCTCAGACATTCTGAGTGGCAACTCCAGCTTGATTCATCGTGACACTGCAGATATTTCTACCATAGATATTTATGGTGACAGAAAGTAATTATTAATTCATTTAACAATGAAGCATTATGCTGTAACAACATGACTATTTAATGTTATCATGAAGTAGAAAACAACCTTTTTTTTATTGCTACTTCTTGGTAAGGAAGGGAATGTTGGTGAAAAAACTTGTTTATTCAGCAAGAAACATTTTTTGTTATTGCTTGTGCATGTTTTCCAACCAGTTAAATAGCAGTTTGGCATCAAGCAGTGCTAAATATTTACCCTTCTCAGGTGTGCCATTAGGCGTGCTCTACGTCACATTCTTGGTGTCCTTATATGTTTTATTTTCTGTAATTTTTTGTGAACCTGAAGAAAATAATAAATAAATATGTTTTAATCATCTTTGACCATTTGTAACTAAGAGGTATTGTTTAATATAGAAATTATGTTGCTTCTGATGTATTGGTTTATTTCATGGATCATTTGAACAGTTGTTAAGAGAGAATCAGATAACTGAACTAAATAGTAATAATAGTTTCAATAATGGTAGTTGTAACAGAAATAATATATTTAATTTACAAGTACAGTAAATAATGAAACAAAATAATAAATCATGATGAGTGTATATTAAAACCCTTCAGATTCAGAACTTAGATCACATTATTGAGGTTATGTACTTGTATGATCAGAAGAACTGTCATTTATCCTTTTTACGCAAAAATACTGCCTGTTAAGTTGCAACATGTGTTTTTCATCATACGAGGGTTGTCCCAAAAGTAAGGGTCCCTTATTTTTTGAAAATAGACAGCATTGTTTATTGCCATAATTATTTATACTGTTTGAAAGCTTAAAGATTAATCTATTTTTCTAAATAATCACCATTTTTTCCAATGCATTTTTGTAGATATTCTTCCAGTTTTTGTATCCCCATGTCATAGAACACTGCTAACCCAATGAGGAAGTGAGTAACCTCATCTTTGACATCATCATCAATCCAGAAGCATAGGCCACCAAAGGTATTTCAATTCACTCCTGAAAAAAAAGGACAATCAATCTAAGGTGGACCTGCTACTCTCTCTTTCACTCTGTCACCAGAGAGAAGGGACTTAAATGTGGGTAGGAAATCTACTGTCATGTGAGAAGTAAGATGCATCAATAATACACCAGCTGTTTATGTAAAACTAGATACATTTATTCAGTAATGTAGATTTATTGATCTGCTATTAAGCCAGTCAGTCTTGACTGGCAACGAATGTCAGAGGGTTAGCATACGTTCATAACTAATCATTAAACTAAATTATACCCAAATAGCTGTCGACGTGTATACAGGTTCATTGCCACCTGTCTTTATGGTAATGCTGTGATGTGAAGTCTGTTGATAGTAGATTCCACCATTTCTGCAGCTTTGACTGTCCTCTTCTGCTTCTCTGCACCCAAATTCATGCCACTGGTGTCTCCACTTGCTGCTGAGGCTGCCAAGTTTGACCAATTTTCAACCAATTATGACTTGTCTCCATCTGTTGCACCTGAGTTTTGTTCATCGTCCCCAATACCTTTTTTAGTGGAGGGGATGACGACTGTCTAATCCCACACCACCTTGTTGTGGCCATTTTTCCTGATTATGTCATTGCTCACTTGAAACTGCTGACTGAATTGATCCTCTGGCTCAAATGTTTACAATAACTGTTGTAAGTGACCCGGCTCTATGTAATTTTTCTGTAAATGTCTACAATTCATTATAAAATCTTTGTTCACTACAATGCAAATGGAGCCACTAAACGTCACCTAAGCTGAAAAGCTTTAAGTAATTGCAATCTGTCAGCAAAGTCATGGTGTCTGTGTTTTGGGACTGACCACTGGGACAACAATAAACTCAGAGAGCCATTGCGAAGCATTACAAAATCTCAGTCGAATCATCCAGAACTGATGGAGAGGAAAACTGGCCAAAGGTGTGAAGCTGCTTCATGACAACAGTTGATCCCCCATCACTTAGCAAACTCAGGACCTACTTAGAAATTTGGCTGGATTGTCAATCCCCACCCTCCCTAAAAGCTGTTACCAAGCCTCTGGTGATTCCACTTGTTCCATAAATTGAAGGAACCCTAGGGTAGACTGAACTTCTGTACTGACGATAAAGTCAAAGAAGAGTAACTCAATAGGTTGGTAACAGAGTTCTATGACATGGGGATGAAAAAAATTTGTAAGAACATCTACAAAAATGTGTAGAAAAAATCGGTGATTATGTAGAAAAATAGATTAATGTTTAAGCTTTCCGATGATGTAAATAATTATGTTGGTAAACAATGCTACTTAAAAAAAAAGGAACCTTACTTTTGAGAGAACCCTTGTATATGAAGGAAATTGTATCAATATGTGAAATCAGTACCAACATGTGAATTCAGTAGCAACATGTGAATTTACAATAAGCTGAAGACTCATTATTAAAAAAAGTTTTTTATTTTAAAAGACAACTCTGCTCTCTACTACACTAATGCTAAATGGTCGACCATGCTGCTTAGGGTTCCAGAAAATCACTTGATAGTACGTTATCTAACAAATGCCATTTAGCTACAAGATTCATTTTTTGATGTTACCTGCAATGCTGAAACAACCATTTTAAAGATCTAAAAACATTACTTGCCTTACGTGAAAGATTGGGCCAAACATATTGCCTTGTAATGGCTGTCAATAATTGGTTGTAAACAAAAATAGTAAATACCTGAGAAATCACAGCTTATCAGCTCTAATCCAGTAATATTGTCATGTTTCAGTGAATTGCTTGCTGATGAAATTAAGTATTTCTTGTCTAGGGACATTGCAACATTTTATGGTATGTGGAAGGGAAGAGTTGACCCCAAGAAAATGCCAAGCAATGCTGGACAATTTATCTGAAACACTGAGAAAATTTAAAGCAAAAATTCATGAAATTAGGAAGTATATGTATAGGGAAATCATCACGAAGGCATAAACTGGGGAGGGGGGGGGGGAGCTAGGGAGCTCAAGCCCCCCCCCAAAGTGTTTAGATCCACCCCTGACATTTTAATTTTAGAGATTAGGAGACCCTTTTTTATTTTAGCTCTATTTTAAGGATGGTATGACTATAAAGCCTGCCCTTCCCAGACTCAAGCCCCCCCCCTCAAACTATATCCACTCAAGCCCCCCCCTCCCACCAAACCATAATCCACTCAAACCTTTCCCAGACCAAAATCCTGAATCCGCCACTGAAGGCATGTGCCCTATCACAGTTAATAATTAATAATAACCTGATCATTTTTTAGTTATATTTTCCATTCTATTTTTTTTTCCTTCTGAGTTAATTTTATCATTTATTTTTTTATCTATGTATTTCTTTTTTTTTCTGCAGCTAATTTAGTACAAATTTATAATGATTTTAAATTATGAAGACTTTTTGAATTCTGCTAAAAGGAGAAAATAACCTCTTGTTAAAATTATTTTTATTTTCCTCTTGTGTAGTGTTGTGCGTTTGCCTCTTTACTAGTTATCTTCACTACTTTCTATCTTTTGTCTCCACTTATGTGTGTAATGGGACAAGATTTGCCCTAATATGTAATCATTAAAAGGGAGTGTGCAGCAATAAAGGGAATATGTGAAGTAAAAGAGAGATTTTAAGATAATTTAATTAGGAGCAGTTAATGAGAAGTAAATGATATGATGAGTTTTCTATGAGTTTGAGAGAATTATGAGTATTTTAAAGAGAATTAAGAAAATAAATAATAATTATACAAAAATGTAAAATGGCTGTAAAGAGTCATGGTGGGAGTTAGTTTAATATGAGGATTTGCATATGAGATAGGGATTGGCTGTTTCAGGTGACATGGTGAATTTTTCATTATTATCAGTTTAGTGTGGTCTTATTAAGGGATTTTATAAGAAGACATTGTTACAAAGTGAAGGAGAGTTATAAACTTAGTCGTCATGAGTGCGGAATACTGTAGTAGTATGTTTCATGAAGTATAAAAGGTATGAGTGAATTGTATTGTGTGAAGGTTACCATCATTTATGCTTATAGTTAGAACATGTAATCTGAGGATAATACGAAGATTGGATCGAGTAGATATGGTCGAGTAACCAATGACTGTATTGGCAAGAATGTTTTTGGTTGATTAAAGAGGAACTTGTAAATGCAACATTAGTGTTTTTATTCAGTGTAATGTTAAAGACATGCATTTCCCCTATTTGGCATAGTGCTTAAACACATGACTATATTCCATGAGTGAAGTCTCTGGGTGGAATGTAGGGATTGCGATCAAGCAATGCAGGATTCCGCATTGTTTGGCAGTCTGGTGAATCTCGCACAAAATTAAGCAGATCCGCAATCCACAAAATGGGTCCAAAAAAGTTTGATTCTGCGTGACTGTTCCCCTTCTTAATCACTTTCCAGCCCAACTCAGGCTCTACTGACTATTGCGTCATTGCCTGCAGCCCTCAAGTTGATATTTGACTCACAGCAACAAATGTGTTTTTCTCATCTTTTATGATTTGTAAGTAAATATATTCACTTCTATGTTTTTATAAGAGCTCCAGTTTGTTTCTATAGTATGCGCTACTGTAATTTGAGTTATGTGGTTGTATTGCAAAATTAGCTCTCAGAATGACACAAAAATGATTCAATTGGAATTATTTCTGAGAAGGAAGTAGAAATGTGAACACTTAAAACTGTTGACAGCTATTTCAAAATGGAAAAAATTGTTTCCAGAATGCTTTGCAAAAATGCTTTTACCATAAATTGTTTCTGTACTTCATCAGATTTGAGATATCTGTTTTTAAAAATTGGATTTCAACTTTCTAATTTTGCTAATATTATATCTATTATAGTCATGAATTTTTCAAATACCATAAATAATAAAGGAAAGGGAAATTAAACCCACCACACACCAAAGTTGATGGCTGCGATGAGAGAAAACACAAAAGGCGGACAAACAAATACACAATATTTCGGTAATGACCTTCTTCAAGTAGTAGAGAAATGGGCCATTACGTTCTGGACGTGTGCGCACACAGAATGTGTGGGAGAAATGGTGTAGGAATGGCTAAGGAGTAGACCATCGATACATCGGGAATGTCTGAGATAATGTATTGGAGGCGATGGTAAAATGAATATGTATATAGCAAGGGTACCTAGTACTGATGCGAAAAGTTATTACTAGTTAAAAAAGATGGAGAAAACAAACAAAATAAATCAATAAATATATATATATATATATATAAAAAACTGATGGGTTAAGTGGTTGGATTTTATCGGTGGTTAAGGCCAGGATATGCTGGTACACTAGTTCCCATTTCTGGAGTTCTGCTGCAGTGGTGCTATCAGGGAAAACTCTTATTGATCTCCCAGTAAAGCAGGTCATTTTTATTGTTGGAATCATGGCTTTTGGCATGTTCTGGTATTGGAAAGTCATTACCGAAATATTGTATATTTGTTGGCCGCTTTTTGTGTTTTCTCTCATCGCAGCCGTCAACTTTGGTATGTGATGGGTTAATTTCCCTTTCCTGTATTATTTATATCGCCCAGAAGCTGCTTCCATTTTCCTTAGTTTCATCAAATACCATAAAAGTTGACAGGACTGTTCAGTTTGAATATCTCAAGAAATAATGACAAAGATTTTCACTGAGTTTTTACGTTCCAAAAAATCACCAATATTTGAACATTTATGTTCACCACAAAGACACACATATTAATCTTTGCTTGCTTAGAATCCCGGTTCATGCAGTTTAGTCAAAGAACGGCTGACTACCTTTGGTCTGAATCACTAAACTCATGTTATTGGCTTTAGATCTGAAGGAACATGTGTCATGGCAAAAGTTGGTGAACTTCTGTGCTGGTACCTGCAATTGTGATTTAATACACAATTGACCGTTCACATTGTCATATTGTGTATATAAAAAAGAACCTGCCGAAAGAAAAACCAAACCCACAGAAACAACTACCACTGACGTGGGCGTAGACTGTGAAGAGCGGGACAGGATAATCGAAGCACAAAGCGTGACCATAACACTAGATCATCCACCTACCGAAGTGGTTCCCAGGCATGTAGTGAATACTTACCATATTTGATATTTACTTAATAACTAGAATCAGATTTAATACAAAAGCACAAAATATACTGAGATTAGGCTATACATTTTGAAATTAATGTTAGTTTGCTAATTAAAATATTGTTAACCATTTGTTTCTATTATTTAACATTAAAGTTGATCTATTGAACCAATAAATAGATATTTATTATGTATTTTGATAACACCTTAAAAACTGTGCCAGATCCTGCAGGACTGACCATTCGCTGTAAAGGATAGGCTGTGACTGTAGTGATGGTTTAGTTTGTGGATATTTTATTATATTATTAAATTTAGCAACTACCGAATAACAGATTGTTTCCTTTATAGAATTACATTAAATTAGTCAGGCGATTTTAAGTTAAGCAGAATCGCCTAAATCTGTTAAGCAACAGTCATTGATGGTAAACTTTACTCTCAACAGTTAGATAAAATTATGTACTTTTTACCTTAATGACATATTACTCACATTATATACATTTGCACCTGAAACAACTGGTAACTTACTGTAATAACTGATAAATGAATTGGGAACACCAGCAGAGTGGAATGAATTTGTTCATTACATGCCAAACATAAATACGTCCTGCGTATCCGACTAAGTTATGGTGGGAAGAATAACACATGCAGTAGGTTCGCATGTTTACCAACATGGTATTAAACTGATACTTGAACTGTGTATTCTTCAGACATGAGATATTCAATTAACTGTAGCATGCATTGAGCACAACGATTAACTACTAGGATTGGAACAACCCAATTAGAACCCAATGCAAACATTATAAACTATTGGTGCAAGGAACTTGAAGTTGTAACTTAAACGTATGCATTTAGAAAGGCATTATAATGGAACTAAAGACAAATCAGTGGAACAGAATGAAACTACTAATATTGTGGGAAGAGTAGGAAAAGACTAAGCCGGCTGCCGCAAGGCAGTCAGACTCGCAATTCTTACCTTGCTACATCGTATCACGTCTATCAGTCAAGTGAGCTTGAGAGAGAGAGAGAGAGAGGCAAGATGGCATTATTCCTTTAAATAGTGTTAAGTTACTGATGCTACTAGGGCATTGCTCCATGACTCGTGTGTAGAATCTACAACTCAGCGTTTGACACTGCTTTGCTCGGCTTTTGACGGGAGCAACTCTGTCGAATGTTTACGAATAAATCTTATGACATTTCTACTCAAACCCATAATAATATTTGGACCTTTACACCACAATCTGAAAATGTGGGATTTAGAACACTGCAAGTTTGCAATCCTTAGTGGCAACTGCATTAAAAAGCAACTTCGTGAGTATCAGTTGCCAGTCACGATGGTCGTAACTAGTGGGATAGTTTATTGTTACGAACGGTGCATAAAAGCATAAAATGAAAATGTCAATAAAGGTGAGAGGGTCTTTATATTAAACTACATAAGGAATGCCTGTTTAAAATGATGGGAATAAACTGTGCTATTTTATAATGATTACATTAAGGTAGGGTTGTGAAAATGGTAGAGATCTAGCAGGGTATTTAGTTGGGTAAGACAGCATGGAATGAGAAGGTAAATAACACAGTGACTTTGTGTGTTAAGTACACAATTGTAAGCTGTATTTTGAAATTTCTAGTAGTAGGCGTAAAATGTAAATATCTTTCACAAATAATTTTATTATAAGATATGTTAGTAATCCCATAAAGTGTAAGCAGATGTGTAAGGAAAATGATGCTGTGGTATAAGTTCTCTTGCAATTAATTATTAAAATATCTATCTTTGACTCTTTTGTCAATGGGGTCTTTTACAAACTGGCCTTTTTTTTTTTTTTTAAGTGATAGTCAATTTTATGGATTTCTGCCATTTTTCGCTGCAATTATATATGGATGGTATAGACAGGCAATACATTGAAAAATACATAGTTGGATATCTGCAAATCAGAATATTTTGATGCTATGCCTACTCATATGTCCTTGCAACCAATAGTGAATTGTGTATGTGGAGTAGTGGAGTAAAATATACTTGACACTGATTTCTGATCCAACATATTCAAAACCTGTAGATATCCAGTTACTCTTAACCATTAGCTGCAGCCAGATAACAATATATTTAGTACCTGGGTGATTGATCTTTGCTTGACATCTTTTGTTTTCTGTTCAATATGCTAGATTTTGAGTAAAGTTTGATTAAAATTAAATGTTTTTCTTGAAGGATTCTTAGGCGTTGTTAAGAACACAGTTCCACGCAAAGAGCAGCTTATCTAACATCAGTAGGCTTACTGGTACCAGAAACTTCTACAAGCTGATGTTAGAGCTGTTAGAGATACCAAATCCAAGAATTGCTCTTTTTTTTTTTTTTTTTTTTTTTGTAAAATCATCTAACAAAGCTGAAAAGCAAAATGTTATCTATATATGAAATTACATCCAAATCACTAGAACCATTTCCGAGAGCATCTGGCGTACCACCTCATAAATTGCTTTTAAAGAAAAATGCTATTAATCTGTTAAATAGAAATATTAATGCTAATCAGAGATTAATTAACGGTGCAATACTAGTGGTAACTCTCTTAGACGAGTGCATCATCAGTGATAAATTAATTCCCTCTGATAAAACTATGCTCTTACCTCGCATTAACCTCGCACCACCAACCGTGCCTTTCCAAATGATAGGAAAACAATTCCCAATGAAAGTAAGATTCGCTACGAACATTAATAAAGCACAGGGTCAGACACTTCAAAAGGCAGAATTGCATTTATCAGAACCTGTTTTTTTGTATGGATAAGCATATGTGGCTTTTCACGAGTCTGTAAATTCATGAATATCTATTTTTGTGTTAAAGACACATATGGTAAAAAAGTCAACAGTGATCACATTATAACTGCTAATATTGTTTTCAAAGGAGATTTTTAAAGTAAAAAAACTTGAAAAAATGGCTTCTGACAGTCAATATTTTTTTAAAAAAATATTTGCTTTTTAAATGTTGTACAATTAAACAAGTAGTATTTAATTGTAATGACTTTTTAAAATAAGAGTTATATTTATTACTACTCTTCAAAATAAAATACATTTCATTAATAAATACTTGCATTTACTTATTTCCTCATTATCATATTACTGTTTGGTGACTCATCCCGATACTGTGCAAAATTTTCACTTGGGTCAGTTAGAATACATGAATTATTCATTTAAATATATGAGAGTTCCTGTCGAAACCAAAGAGAAACTATCATTTTGCTTTCTGGTACCTGAAACATCTACAAGATGGTTTTAGAACTGTTTCCGAGATACCAAACATTAAAATTGTTAGTTAGTTTGTTTGTTGTAAATTAGTTTTTTTTGCAGGGAAGACACCTTTTTAGATAAACTTAAAAAGCAAAACATTATCTAAATATGAAGTTTCATCCAAATTGTTAGAGCCGTTTCCGAGATCCAAAATATATATATATATATACACACACAAGAATTGCTCATTTAAAGCTATAAGATTCGTAGAATGGATACTTCAGAAATAAAATAATTCAAATGAATAATTTAACAAACTTATTAAGTGAATGATATTTCCACATTTTTCAAATAAAATTTCTAATATAGTTATAATGTCTCTACTTTTTGTCCGAAATAAGATCATAACTAGGGTTCGGATCTTTATGACCAAAAAAATTGAGAATATGCTTGCAAATGTGACCTTAAAAATGGGTAAATATTAACTAAAAGAGAGACAATATGACCAAACATTTGAATTTATTATACATTAAAACATGCTCAATTGTACATCATTTATTTTCTATAGTAGTGTCACTTTCATGTAGACAGTATAATTTGCTTCCATGCACTTACTGCAGCATTGGGATTTTTTTTTTTTTGGATAATTATATTCTTGTTACTGTAAAAGAATAAATTACTGGATTTTTACTTTTAAAAATCGAAATTTATTATTAAATTGTTCCGGATTAGTGTACATACCATTTTTTTTATTATTATTGTTTGATTCGAGCATTGCATTATATCAAGTATGCATCTTCAAGTTCTCAAAGAGGAATTTTCACCTGTTGTCACTTAAAACTGAATTGTACTGTGAAAACCTTCATTCAATATCACAAGATGTCATGGCAGCGTAATTAAATTGAGTCAGGTCACTGCAATTTAATTGTGAGTCGTCCTCAGTCAGAACAAATTCACCACCATATAAAATTTCACTAATTTTACAAATTGTTTTATAACCAGTATCCCCACGCCACACTTCCCAGTTTCACCTATCTCAGTTTCCACACTTTTAACGAAATCCAAACATTCATGCAGTTCTAGACCATTTTCTTCAAGATGCGAAACTGCAGTTGTGATGCATGAAAAACTTGACTTTATGTACATCAAATTTCTGAACAAATTTCTGGAAAAGAGCTCTTGGACAATTTTTATGGAAGATGCTTCACTGCTATGAAAATTAGAAACTGTTTCCTCAATGTTTTCATATTATTCATAGTAATAGCTAACTGCATCGAGCCAAGTACCCCAAGGAGTAAGTATTGGTTGGGGCGGAAGAGGGTTGGAAGGTGGGTCTTCTTTAAATTTTGCCACTCTCACTGGATCTTTGACAAAAATCTTTTTCAGGTTTGTTGTTAACCTATCAAAATTTGGGAAATTTAATCGTACTTCCTCAGTAACCCTATGTAATCCATGAGCAAAACAAAGTAAATACACCATCGAAGGTTAAAACATGGTAAGAAGTTTTCCAGCCTTTACCATGTATGGCACAGTGGCAGTCACGGATAGTAAGACATGTTCTCACTTAATTTCACCGTTCCATAACAGTTTCATAGCGTTGTTGAAATGGTCTGCAACTGCAGAGTGGTTTATTGATTCCAGAATTCACAGTCCAGTAAAAATATATCATCCATTCTGTCAGCATGTTGTGTTCGAACCATAACATTTACAATATATCTTCCACAAGCATCAATACTTTCATCCATTGATACCCAGATCTTATTGATGCCTATCTTAGTTCTGATTGTCTGCAATGCATTTTTATAACAAATCGGTAAATAGGTATTCCACAATGTTGATTCAGTTGAAATCGTCTGTGTTGTGTATTTCTCCAAAAAGGATTTGAAATGTTTATTGTTCACTTTATTAAGTGGGATATTGGCTGATACCATCATTTCACAGAGTTCTTTAGAAAAAACTGACAATTTGCGTTGTCTAACTGAATGTCGTGATATATTATTCTTGTGTCTTGATGTATTGCAATTCCACAGTGATTTCAATCCTGCGAAATTTTTGCTGGATTGGTGCCAATCCCACATATTAACACATATTTTTAACTCATTTGTTTAAAGTGTTTACAAATTAAATAACAAACATCTGTTAGTTAAATTAATAAATCAATTTTAATGTTAAATGATAAAAATTAACAGTTAACAATATTTGAATTGGCAAAATGACATTAATTTTTTTTAGCTTGTCTTAAGAATATTTTGAGCTTTACATTTAAAAAAAATCTAAACCAATTTTTAAATAAATAATAAAAAATGCAAAATATTCGGTCTTAGATAATATTATGTACCTTATAATAAATCATATCAGTTTGAAAATATGGTATGAATAATGGCCAAGTAATCAGAGTTGTTGTTTTTTATTATTTTTACCCTAAATAAACAAAATATAATGCCGAGATGAAGCATTCTATTTCACAAAGTGAAGTGAATACATTCTGTAAAGTGTAGACTTGGTTCAGAAATAGATTTCATAACTTTTTGTCACTGCACAAGCACAAGACTTGATGTATTTTTACAATAATTGTTTTTGTGGGATTTATTATTATGTCTCCTGATTTTTTGATTGATCTTATAGTGGATTCAATGTTATTAAAAGAAACTACTCACCAAGACATAAATTGTCAAGTATTTCAGTTTTACTTTAAGTGGTGTAGTGACTTTTTTAGAATGGAAATTAATTTTTTATGTAATAAATGGATACATTCTCGGCCTATAATTGCAATGAAGTCCTCACGGGTGTATCGCCGGATTGCATTGTAAAAACACGAAATTTCACATGTGAAGAAGATGGCGGAGACATGGTGTTTTTTATAACACAATTCAGCAATACACCCGTGAATACTTGATTATAACTTTTGTTGCATATAGTCAAAATAATAACAAGGAGCAGAAAGGATGTATGCTATTCACTCAAAAATAATGTATTGTGGCGATAGACCAAATCATCGGAAGAGGGATTAATCAAAAGCCAGAGTGGCACATGTAAGCAGGCAGCTTTCCTCAAGCGACATGTGCTTCAAACACATTGAGGTGGCAGTCAAGACAACAATAAGTCAAAGGATATACAATTACCTTTTGGTAACTGCTAAATAAATTGGTATGTAATCATTAAAATCAGTGGAGGATCCAGGATTTTGGTTTGGGGTGGGGGCATGAGCAGTTTGTGTTTGGGGGGGGGCCTTGAGTGGATTTTGGTTTGGGGGGGGGGGGGTCTTTGTAGTCATGCCACCCTTAAAAGATCAGTAGAGCTAATAAAAAAGGTCTCCAAATCTAAAAAATTACGATGTCAGGGTTGGATCTAAATACTTTTTGGGGGGGGGGGGCTTGATCTCTCTAGCCACTCCCCCTCCCCCCCTCCTGGATCTGCCACTGGTTAAAATTACAACAAAATTAATTTTGTATCAACAAATAATCACATTTTCAGCCGTAAATACAGGAAGTTGTCACAACTACTTTATCTACACATGCAGTTGACGTGTGTGACACAAAAAAATACTTATTATATAGTAAGAAAATCGTAATAATATGCAACATTACTCAAATTATAGAACTGTGTTCTCAAAACAAACATAAGTTTTAATGAATACATAAAAGTAACTCTGGCCTATTTACTTACAAATGACAAAGGTTGACAAAAACAAACGTTTGTACCCACGAGTCAAAAGCCAACTGCAAGGACACAGGCAAACAGTGCAATACATCCGATAGAAACTTAGTAGGGCAGTGAGTCATGCAGACTGACATTCGTTTCTGCCGCATTTTGTGGATTGGGGATCTGCTTAATTTTGTGCGCGATCCTCCAGACTGTCTAACGATGTGGGATCACAGGATCCTGCTTTGCTGGATTGCAATCTCTAATTGCAATGCTGCTGCACATGAAATAGCTTTATTGAAGTCTCTTCAATTTCACATAATTTACAGAAAATAACTCTTTTGTCTGTATTAAATACTCCACTTCAAATTTCATTATGTAATTTTGAAGTTTTGGAAAATTTTGTTTTCGGCATGACGATACTCACTTATCCACTGCACATTTAACACTGACTGAGGATTATTTTCAAAAGTATTGGTAACAGTGTGTGAGTCATCAAAGGCTTTTTGTTGGTCTCGACACTTAGAGGATGGTATGTGGGGAATGCCTGACATTGGTAGAGAGGTTTTTCCCATTAAGCAGCAGTTTGTCTGTACTATGGACCTTACAAAGGCATTTGGTTCCCCTCAACTAATTGGAGGGACTCAACTCCCGCATTACCATTGCAAGTGAGGCAATGATTGACATGACACAGGCTTGATGCTGCTGCATTATCGAGATTAAAGGGTGGGCGGGACATTAACGTTTAGAGAGTTACAATAATTTATTTCTTTAATTCTTGACTAGTGAACTGTGACCAATTCAGTGACAATTAGTTTTGTTTCTTCCTCCAGTGTGTAAGTAACAGGAATTAATTTCTGTGAATAGTTACCTTAATTTCTATTAACTTCTATTACAGATTGCCAGATTTTTCCTCAAAATATGACCATAAACATTATTGTAATATGACCAAAATTAGGAAAATAGGCTAAATATGCATTTACATGCTTTATAAATTATGGTTAAATACATTCAGAAATGTTGAATGAGAGTTTATTTCAGCATTTCAACTAAAAAAGAAGGCAAGGAAAAATTGCGACTTGTCCTAAAGATCCGAACCCTAATCATAACTGACATATGAGTGAAAGTATGTGCAATATCTGGTATTAGGCTTTAACTGTGGAGTGGGTTTCCTTTCCACAGTGTTTTCCCGGGGAGACATGAGTAATTTCATTTGCCCTCCATCCTGTGAGAGAGTTTGTGTTAATGTAAGTTTAGGTGACTGTGATGATTTTTAGTGTATTGTTGATGAGAGATGAAAGGAGGGAAAGAATGGAGCCTGCTATGAGGCCCTTTCAGACCTACCCTTTATAAAGATAACCAGGTGTCCACCAAATTTTACAGTACTGTCTGATGGAAGAATTGCCATCAATAATATTGTGTATCCTCACTCCATACAAACTGTGGCTAGGTTTTGGATCGAACCCAGTGCTTTGGTCTTCGGTGGTTTAATTAATATTGTAATTAATTAAATAGTCCACCAAAAGGTTCAGTTTAAAACTTGTTTATTTTCCAGAAAAACGTCAACTATATTATTCACATTGCAAAGATACACTCCAGAGATATTACTGGCACAGTTCTTGGCTGTTGCAAAGAGAATCTGTATAAAACTTCTGTAAACTAACTTGTGAACTCCTGCTGATTTCTTTATATAGTTGCTATAGAAATTTCGAGAATTCTTCAAAAGCTTCCGCTCGATATTTTATCGAACATTAACAATGACTCAAACAATTAAACATATCAAAAACAATCAAAATCAATACATAATCACTTAACATCATTACAAATTGGTCAGAAATAGAAATTAAAGATACTTAAATACTAAATTATTTACAGAAATCATTTGAATTGTACAAAATTGTACTGTAGACATCGTAACTTGCATTAATACTTGGAATTACAATTCTCTTGCATTATTTGGTTCTTAAACATATTAAATGGCCTTTAAATAATTTCCTTTCATAAAACAAGTCTATATACACTGATTTACAAGAAATTACAAAACAACCATACCAGATCATATTCGAGCAAACTTTAGCTCACTTACAAATACTTCATACAATACAATACTATTCAAAATTCAGGTATGAGGGCTGTTACACTGCCCCAATGATAAAAATTTCTTCCACCACCATGGTTCGAACTAGCAAACCATGCATCAGGTGCCAGAAACCACCATGATGTTGCGATGTCATGAGCCCATAGGTTATTTTCTACCCTTGTCATGATTGCAGTGTTTAGAATCATCATCAAGAGTTTTGTGCTATTCATGCAGGTCCATGCACAGTGACAGCCTTCCAAGGTTCCCTCTGTTCCACCATTCTCTTAGTCTCTATATATTTCCATTCACCATGATGTCATCAATCATTTTCTTCCTTCCGCGACCTCTTCTTTTCCCTCTGTTTACACTCCCCTCCAGAGAAATTTTAAGCAGGCACTCATTCCTTAACACATGACCAATCTAGTTCCTTTTTCTGTTCCTTATTGTTTTTATGAGGGACCTTTCCTCTCCTACTCGTTCCAGCACTTCATCATTCCTTACTTTGTCTTTCCAAATTATTTTCTCCATCCTCCTCCATATCCAAATTTCGAAAGCTTCCAACCTCTTTAGATCTTCTTTGCGTAGTGTCCATGTTTCCGCTCCATATAGTCCTACACTGCATACAAAACATTTAGCTAGTTTTTTCTCAGGTTTTTATCCAGCCTTCCGCATAATAAATTTTTCTTTCTATTGAAAGCTTCCTTTGCCATTGCTATTCTAGATTTTCACCTCCTTCTTGTAACTCATGATACTCCCGAGATATTTGAAGGACTCCACTTGCTCAATTATTTTTCCTTGTAGCGTTATCATCATTTCTTTCTTACTTCTTCCCACCATCATACATTTAGTTTTATTCCTATTGACTCCAAATTCCTTACACCCTTTGTCTAAAGCCTCTAACATGTTTCTGAGTATCTTGACACTTTCTGCCAGCAAAACCATGTCATCAGCAAACCTTATGCAGCTAATCCTACATCCACCCATGCATACGACTCCTTTATATCCTTAAACTTCTTTTTATAATTTCCTCCAAATATATGTTAAATAATATGGGCTGACAAACAACATCATTGTCTTACTCATTTTCCAATCTTTCCCTCTTCTGTAAGATCATTCCCCACTCTCACCCTCACTCCTTGTTCGATGTATAATCAATCCTATTAGCCTTGTTTCCTTCCAATCAATGCCTTTATTTTTTAGAATTCCATTAACTTCACCCATTGCACTCTATCAAAATCCTTTTTCAGGTCTATGAATACCATGTAACAATCTCTTTCCCTTTCAATGTATCTTTCACCTATTGTTCTTAGCAAACCAATAGCGTCTCTTGCACTTCGTTCTTTTAGAAATTCCAAACTGTTCTTCAGCAATTGACATGGACAATCTGTCAGATATTCATCTATTTAGCACTCTTAGTAATATCTTTAGCAGCGTGGCATAAGAGGCTAATGGTTCTGAAATCGTTACATTTCACTGCATTTTTTTACTTTTCAATTGGTATCAACACTTGTTGTTAAAAAGTATTTGGCCATTCTCCTCTTTCATATATCTCATTACACAAATATAGTATTTCTCTTCTTCCCTCATCTTTCAAACTTTTCAGAATTTCTATAGGCAACTCATCAATCCCACAGGCTTTCCTGTTCTTCATCTCCACCAAAGCCTTCTCCATTTCCACCTCCAGGATATGGCCTCCCATCTCCTATCTCCTCCTTGCATTCTCTTTCTTCTTCTTCTTCTAATACCAGTGTTAAGTATAGTTTATTTTATTGATATTGTAAAAATTTTCTCTGTTAATTTTTGTCACTTAAAAACTTCAAATCATCACCACACACATACTTATCTTTCTTCCATGTCATTATGATCACTGCAATTACTTTCAGTTCATATGTTCTATTACATGCTTCCTTTTGCAAAAAAATAATAATGTACCTCTAAAGTGTATTTTTTATTAATTTTATTAAAATATGTCTTTTTCAATCACATGCTCATTATCAGACTCCAATTATCCGAATCAATTGGGACCGGACCCCATTCAGATAATAAAGGATAATAAAAAATTCGGATAACTGGTTTTTTTCCGAAAAGGGGTTAGATGATGGATAATCTATCTTGGGAAAGCCACGTATAAATAGTGACTTCCCGCAGGGAACGTAACCGTGATTAATTAATTGGTGAGCTATTTCTCTCCTCACTCCCGCCGACCACAAGCACCCGAAATTCGGCAGCAGCGATTCGGCCAGTAATAGCGCAAAAAAACAGAGATCCACTCACCTTATGTTTGTGGCGTCGATTGGCATGTTCATGCTATAACATGACACCAGCTATTATTTGCAGCAAGATGCAACCAGGATGCACCGAAATCTGAGTTGTAAAACACTCTTTCCTCCGAAACTTGACATAACTCGCCGACAGTCAAATAAATAGCTTAATTCGCTATGATGATTTGTACGCAGACTTAATCGTCGCGGACTTGAGCGTAACAACAATAGTAACTCATATAAAACAAGAAAAGTCCCACATATATAATTTCCTTGTGGAACAAGGCACGCAAATATTGCATAGGCCAGTGGATATCTGAATTACGCCAACTGACCTTTATTCCGCCGCGAACATAGATGCCCGTGGCCGACGGAAAGAAAAATAAGAAATCGCTCAACCAGGGGTCTATTTTAATTAATTATTTAATGTATGTTGAAACTGGGAGAAAAAACTATTTTTAAAGATAAAGAACTTTTAATTAATTAAATGAAAAGGCAATACTTTTACATGTTAAACATACTTAAAGTACAGTACATACGTACCGTACTGTAAATAAAAGTCATTGCTTGCTGAACATCTCGATCAAAGTACGCTGTTTGACTGTATCCATCCATTTTCGGGCAGCCAAGTCGTGCATCTGCTTTACAGTGAGAAGTTGCATGTGGTCACACTCGGGCTGTCGCTCCATCCACTTCAAGGCAGTTTCCTGGCCGGCAAATGCTTGACTAGCTAATGGTCCCATATCTACTTCAACTTCGGCATAAGATCATGTTCTTCCACAACACTTTCTTCTCTCACACTTTCAATAAGTTCATCATCATTTAGAATTTCATACCCAGGATCTTGACAAATCACACACCATCGACTCTCCTATATCTTCAGCTCTAACTTCTGAACACCCAGAAATTTTCAAAAGAATGTTTCTGATTTCCAACGGGGGCGCCACACATTTTGTCCCGACGAGATCCACAACGGGGAAGGACAATAGAGTGTAGGCAGAATCACAGTTTTTTTCCATCTTAATTAATTTGCATATTCAGCGGTTTGGATAGTCGGAGTTCGGATATTTGGAGTTCTACTGTACTACGAAACAGTAGTAAGATAGACTAAATAAAATTCAAAATTTTTGGAGATCTTGTTAAACAAATAAGATTTACAGTCTTCTATTCTCAATTTCTCAAATTATCATGGTTCTGTACTTAAAAATTATTTCACTGTAAAAAAAATTCCAGACATTGATGAGAAAGGTTTTTACCTTATTGAACCTTCTAGAATTAAATGCCCTTTCCCTCAATATGCACAGTATTGTTTTGATATGTGAACTGAATTCAGTTAGGTACAAGTCATTCTTCAATTGAGTGATGGAAGGAAGTAGTGTATGGGTCTGAGATTACAGATTCATATTTAAAATTCAAAGTTAATTTTAATAATATTAAATAGTGTTCAGAAAGTGTAAACAGGTAAGGTGCGGGCAGTAGAAATAAAACTCAGAATATATACTATCAAAACAGAAAAAGTAAATAACAATTGTCTGAGTGGAAATGATAGGCAAAAGAACTAGTCAGTAGCAATATTTCATATAATGGCAAAAGGAAATCTGTAATATGTCAACTGAGACAACTTGTCATGATATTATAATGTGGTTGTTTCCTAGTGATGCAGATACGTACAGCTAAAGGTCCTCTTCACATTGTGCAATTCTGAAGTGACGTGACTGATTGTTGAGTATCTTCAGTTTGGGTTTCCTGCGAGTATGATACCCACAGGCAACCTAATACTCACACTGATGATACTGTGAAACGACACAGTCTCTTCAGTCTGCCTCTAGCCGTGGTAAGCGTCATACTAAGCTGTGGCTTCTAAACAAGTTTTTCATCACTGTTTCCTAGTCTTATTACAATTATTATGGAAAAATCTGAAGGAAGTGTTACCATTCTTAAATCATACATAAAAGAGGACAAAAAAGAGGAAAAATGGAATGTAAAAGTAGATAAGTAAACAAATTTAAGAAAAGATATCGATCACTTACAAAATTTTAAAGTTAATACTGGTGATTAGCACTAATGAAAAATAAATAATTTATTTATTTTTCAATGTTTAATTAAAGTATCTTTTATTAAAAATAATAAAAAACTACACTTACATCTTTTTTGTCTAAAACAATTAGCAAAAAATGAAATTCATACTTATTTTGTAATAAAAATCACATATATAACTTTGGCTTTGACAAAGAAAAACTTTTCTATCTTACTAAATTCCTTTTTTCTGAGGAAGCCTTGGAATAATCTGGGCAAATAAATTTTTTACACAAGTTACACATTTTTCTTGTGCTTCTATTAAGTGCTCTTCCACTGCTCATGACAGCACCCCACAGAACTCCTTCATGTTGATTCTGACTCAGACTGGCAGTACTGCTATTCAAGATTATCTTCTTCATCATCAGAGCATGAAAAGTCATCAAGAATTACTTTTTCAGTCTCCTCCAGCCATGCTTCTGTTCGTTTATATGATGTTTCTAAAATTAAATTAATTGTACTATTATTTTAAATGTATACACACACTAAAACAATTATTAATAATTAAAATACAACTACTACTTCAAAAATTTAAAAAAGCAATAATTAAGAAACGGTGTGTCAGAAATATGTAAGTAATTGGTCATGCTGACTACAGGTGTAGACTATGGAAATTTGCGGAGTTCCTATGATGCAGCCAAGAACGACTGGCAATCATGCAAAACTGAGCAGGTCCTTCCATTGTTCAATTTAAAGTACACAGAGGATCAAAGCATTAATGCTACCAGTCTTTTAAAAATATGTGATTTCGCTTGAGTGCATTACATATGTAATCTATGCGACCACTCCTGGGTTAACTTGGTGTTAATTGATTAACTTAGTTTTCTTGATGTCACACCACACATACCCATCAAAAGACGATATTTACTTCAGAAGAAAGCATTCTCTTTCAATACATTTATAACTTCCTGAATTTCATGGTCAAATGACAATTTGCTACTGTACAAATGATGACTCACAAAAAGTAAATTTAACTTGCTGTTTTTACTAAACTGTTCGTTGAATCTTTCACATATACATCTGAATGATTACTACAAAAATGTTTGCTGTTGATTAATATTCATTGTTAAGTATTTAAACTAACTATACCATGCAGACTGACTGTTTCCTCCATACTTTGAAGTGAATAATATTGCTACCCCCGACAATGAGTACAAGTAACAATTAGCATTGTAAAAATCTCACAAAACACTCTATTAAAGCCAAATATTAATTAGACCCCATTTCAAATGGTTTTAATCAATCAAGAAAATTACTGGATACTAATTACACATCATCTTTTCTCAACTTCACCCACAAACTTAATATTGAACGTGTCTTCATCTGCCATGTTTCACAAGAATCCTAAAATTAATTAAGTAGTGTTCATAGCACATCTACAATAATAATAATGACGACAATGTTTTTAAGCAATATGGAAACAAGTATAGGTAGGGAAAATAAACTCCTCACTTTAAATAAAGGCAGCCGAACACAACAAAAAAGATTAACATAGTTTATAATATATCAGTATGATTATTATTTTTGTTAAGAGAGCCATGAGTCATGAGGATTAGATGTGCAGTCAGTCAGTCTCACCATTGATGAACACAGTTCTTAATATTTCAGTAGGTACCTTATTCAAAGATATGTTGTGAGATTCAGATGTGCACACACCTAGCTTGCCACGAGACTTGTGTAGTATCTGATACCCTAACCACATGTCTCGTCTTTCTTCTCCTGAATAAAGATCATGGCAAATTATTTAACTATATCAATCTATTTGTGTTTTTCACTGCCCTCACTTTTGTAATTAGTTGGTTTGCTTTTCCCATCCCTCCTTGTATACGTCATGGACTGGTATATATAAACTGTTTTTACAGTCTGGAAAAGAGCAACTGATAAATAACTACAGAGAAAGGAACAGTTGCTGAGCACAGTTGATCCCAGAAATACAGTTGAAATGCATGACTGCATAAATATTTACTTGAAAGAATGGAGGCTTTCCCGGTGTATCACCTGTATAAAATATTTTTCGAAGCCGGTCTTCGGCTTCATCTTCCGGTGGAGCTCCCAGAGACTTTTCTTATAAGGCCCATGATGGCAATGGTTACTAGTGACTTCACAGACACGTGTGCCTATCAGTCCAGAGGAGGTGGGATAGGAAGCTTGGTGGGGCAGGAAGCCTGGTGGGGAAACCTGGGCTATGGGTCAGGAGGCATATGGTGGCTATGCAAAGTGGAATGGGCTGGCTGGAGGTCGGATTGTATTCTGCAATGATCTTGATGTCTGTGTCTCTGTCTCCTTAACTGACCTATAAAAGGGTTCCATGCCTTGATGAGTTGATACCCCGTATCCCTGTTTACAAGGATACGGGTATCAGCGAGGCAAATCTCCACAGCCTCCTTAATCAAGCTGTCCCAGTATCCTTTTGTGTGGGTTAGTATTATTGTCGCTTCAAAGTCAAAGCTGTGTCTTTCTTCAGTGCTGTGCAAAGCTACCACTGACTTCGTAACAAGTCCCAGATACGCACATCGCGTGTGTTCTAAACAGCTCTGGAACACAGAGGATATGTCTGCCTGGTATACTGCTGCTCACATTCGCATGGATTGGAATATTTGCAAGGATGTCTGATCCCCAAACCATCCTTTGTACTGTGCAATAATTCCCTTATCTATCTAGATTGACAGCCGGCTTTACCTAACAACGTCATGATATTTGTTGGAGTTATGGCAAAAATGCATGTTGATCTGTCTCTTCCTTTCACAGAGCATGGTGGGTGAGTGGTTAATGCTCTGGCCTCGCATTCGGTAGGATGGCAGTTCGAATCCCCGTCCAGACATTCAGATTTGGGTTTTTCATGGTTTCCCCAAATCACTTCAGGCGAATGCCAGGATCCTTCCTACAAAAAGGCCATAGGCCAAATTCCTTCCTGTTTCATTGTTCCCCAGTCCCATCCTACCTCTAATGACCTCGACGTCGGTGAGACGTAAAGCCATAAGTAAAAAAAAAGAAGTTCCACTTTCTTCCTCTTCTCTTTCTTGCAAATTTTCATCACCCATTTCCCACCTGGCCTATAAGCCATTGACCAAATTCTTTGCCATTGACATTACTTTTTACAGTCCTTCTCTGAACTGTGTGTCCTCCTTCCAAAAATCCTACCCACTAACGAATGCACTTGCTTCAGCAGACCTCCCAATCTTAAAAATATCTTTTCTCATAAGTACTCATTTTCTGACTCTCATAGACTTCTATATGGATCTTTACAAGCAACAGACCTTGCTGCAAAACCTGCATCATGCATCCAGCCACCAGTATGTATTCCAGTCCTATCACAGAAGAATCATGCCATCTGCACTAAAACTCACTTCTTGTTCCTTCACTGCTTACACTGGTCTAACCACTAAACAGCTGTCCATTCAGGATGAATGCCCACAGGCAAACAGTTCATACATGCCAGCTCACAGGACTCTCAACTCCTGGCAACATTCAGAGCAGCTTTCAGAGTTTTTTCAGACATTGCTACTTTTCCAGAAATCTATATGGAACTGGCCTACCAACCCACCATAGTCACCAGATATACCCCTGGCTACAGCCTATACTAAGACTGCAACAGTAGACACCTATTACTTACATTATTGCAAATATACAGCAAATTTACACATTTAGTTTTCTTTTATGTTTTTATAACACATTAAATATATTTTTAGAAAATTTATTTATTTTATTTCTAGGGGTTGTATCAGTGATTATACTTTC
The DNA here is from genome assembly GCA_031002005.1 of Vandiemenella viatica. NCBI lineage: Eukaryota > Metazoa > Arthropoda > Insecta > Orthoptera > Morabidae > Vandiemenella > Vandiemenella viatica. The sequence continues at coordinate 115,499,561 of JARYHS010009186.1, read as the reverse complement.
TCACAATTATTGTACACAGCTTTCGCCTCCATCATCAGTATGGTTATTTACTGAAAAATTGAATTTTTATCCTTGTCCTGCTGCCTTTAACAGAGGTATCCTTTCTTATTTTAAAAACTTCTTATGCAATACATACAAGCAAGAAATCTCTAATTTTCACACTTGATGGGATTTCTTCTCTTAAAAGTTGGAGGATTCACTATCTCCTTCCACTCCTCAGGTATTGCTTCCTTTTCCCAGATTAGTGTGGTAATCTGATTTATTTTCCGTTGCACTATTTCTTTTCTGTATTGCTGTTTCTTGGCCTTTCATACTATTTTAAAAATTTGCCACAACATACTGCTGTGTGTACTGTTATTTAGAAGTTCTTCAAAATTTCATGTCCACTCTTTGAATACTTTTCCCTCATCTGTTATAAAATTTCCATTTGATTAGGTCTAAGCTTTGCTACCCACCCTTTCCTGAAATATTTTGCTGTACATTAGAATTTTCTTTCTTTAATTATTATAATGTTATTTTATGTCTTTCCTATTTTAGATTCAGTGTACTTCCTTATTTGTTTCCTAATCATCCTTTCATTTCTCTACTGACTTGTTCATATTACTCAACTGTCTCTTCAGTGATAGCCTTTTAAGACGTTTTTGGATTGGCTGACTTGTTATGGAAAATTAAAGCAAAGTAGTGTAGAGGCAAACAAACCTGTTAAGCCGATAATTGAATACATTTGTCATAATGGATATTTTCTTCATTGGAGTAGGATATCGAGGGAAAATAAATAATATATTTATTTTGAATGGACTTCCCTCATAAGCTGGTTTGGTTATACCACGTTGTAGATTGTGTTAAAGTTCTTTGTACCAATCACGCATCATTCTGATATCTGATGAAAGCTAGTACTTATTAGGGTCTGTTCATTAGTGAATTGCTTTGACTGAGGAGAGACTTAGATCTCATTCAGGTGTGGTACACATGTTATAGTGCAAATGGTAACCTTTTTGTTTGAAGCTTTCCTAAGTGACACTTCAAATGCAAAACTTTCAAGAGTGTAATAACTCAGTGTAAAAGCTGCCCCGCCTGTCTGTTTTCTGTTTCAGAATCCAATAAGTACGCGTTCATACCGGCGCGGCGTGTAGGAGTGATGACTCTCACTAAAGAATTCGGGTAAAAACTGTTGGTCAGTATTTCCCTAGAATACAAGATTTATGTTCTCTTTACCGCTAGCTTTGGCGTTCGAAAAATTGTCCGTTCTGCAACTTTAGTGTTTGCTTGCTTGCGTAATATTGCCAAGCAAGAATGCTAAACGGAAAAGGTAACGCAAAATGACAACGCGAACTGAAGTGTATACTTGCCTTCCTGTTTTCTGGAGGATGGAATGGAGTCGAGTCGGCAAAGACCATAAATCGTGGCGCGTTGTCTCACGGGGCGTGTCGAGTGTGCTATCTTGACGGATATCACCTCTATTTAACTGTCTGCTAGGCGGAACACTGAACTGAGTTCCATATATTATGCGGTGGAGTAGACGAGTTTAAAAAACACTTTTCTGGAAGCTACAAGAACGAAAGAAGAGCTATTTCTAGAATTTATACTTATTTTTTGAAAACTTAAGATGTCGATTACGGTAGTTTTTCCTAACAGTTACAGTATATCGTACAAAGCAGGTCTTGAATGTTCGGTAGCCCCAAAACAGAGCAAAGTTTGACGAGTAATATGGACTTTAAAATGATTAAACATATATCAACTTTTCTGATAGCGTTGGGTGAAACGTAGAAACACATGTTCTCACCTGCTAAATTTGAAGCGGCTAATTCCTAGAGATATATAATTCACAATAACGTTTTCTCAAGATCCATTTTGATTTTCAAATAAAAACATTGAATGAAGCGCACAAGGTAAATTCGTTTCCTAAGGCTATATGAATACATTGAAGGCTCTAATTTAATTGCTTTATTTATATGTAGAATTAAATTTTTTAACACTGCCGGTACTGAAAGGCGAGAGGGAATAGCCTTTGAGACGCTACCAAATGTATTAATCAGTACTATTTTACTCGCGCCAAGGAGTCAATATTGAGCAACAAGGCGTGTTTTCCTTCGGTGCTGGAAATACGCGTTTTAAATATTTATCGCCACTCCTAAATTATTTGCCGAAATAGGAATTTCCCATTGCCTTTAGGTGAGATTTTTTCACGTACACCAGAGACAATATACGAAGACTGTACCGAAATTAGGTCAGCGTGGTGTTAGGTTTATACGATACATGCAATCATTAACATGCGAAAGCTACTTTTATGTGTGTCAGGTTAGTGACGTCATGTAGCGCGATGTAAACTACTACCGCAGCCTCAACCATCTTGAAAGAACGCATTTGTTATTGTCATTACAATGTTAAATTGAAGTGTGTGTAGTAACTCCATTTAACGCCAATTTAATCCGATATTTTGACGCTATAATGGACATTTGACGTTATTGGGGCTACCCTAAAATGTTGAAAAAAGGAATTTTGTAAAAAAAAAAACAAAAAAAAACAAAACTTGTTGGCACTATGTAGCGACATCCTGTTACAATGACGCCAGTAGGAAGACAAGGGGGAAGCAAGAACACCGCCAGGTGGCAGCACGGTCGCGTGACGTCACAAGATGGCCGCCCCCCGTTTGGGTGACCAAGATGGCCGCCCCCCGTTTGGGCGACCAAGATGGCCGCCGTTAGTTCCCCGATCGGCGGCTAGATGGCGCTGCACCGTTAGTTCACCGAACGACCGCACAGATGGCGGTAGCTGTCGGGCTTGCGCTGCACAGTTAGTTCGCCGATCCTGGCAGATGGCAGCGTCCGTTAGTTCTTTGGCTCACTGGTAGGTGGCGTTCGGTCGCTGGTTCGAGTCCGGCCGCGGTGTTTTTATTGAAAAAGCCGTTCCAACTCGTCAATTTCAAAACGAAAATCAAAATTTTAGTTTCCATACCTAGAGTGTATGGCACCAGCCTGCCTTGAATAAAAAAAGCATAAATGTTTCCTTTTAACGGGAAAAAAAGCGTCATAAACTCCAGATATAAATTCTATGTGTACCTGTTTTCATGAAATTATTTAGCGTTCTTGCCTCGCATTCGGGAGGACGGAGGTTCCGGGCATCCATGGTTTCCACAAATCACTCCAAGTGAATGCCGGGGATGCTACCTTCAAAAGGCCATGACCGAATTCATTCCCATTCCTTTCCCGTCTCTAAAGACCACGTTATTAGAGAGACGTTAAAAAAAAAAATGGACCCATTGGTTTAAGTAGACAATGGACGATTAGTTCATCCATTAATCGAGTATGATGGTCACGAATCCACTTCCTCTCAGATGTATACTGTTTGATACAGATGTCAAGCTAGCTAAAGAAGTGGGTGATAAATTTTTCCTTTTAACGTTCGATATGGAAAAAAAAAAAAACGTCATAAACTCCAGATATAAAACCGAGGAAGAATTCTATGTGTACCTGATTTCATGAAATTATTTAGCGTTCTTGCCTCGCATTCGGGAAATCCCCCTTCCGGGCATCCAGATTTGGGTTTTCCATGGTTTCCCCCAGGTGAATGCCGGGATGCTACCTTCAAAAGGCCATGACCGAATTCATTCCCATTCCCGTCTCTAAAGACCACATTGTTAGAGATACATTAAAAAAAAATATTCGACTGCCGAGGTGCAAATTATCCTGGTTTCCGAAAGATGGCGTGGCACACATCATTTCACCAAGCTTTTACGAGAAATATTTCAGGTATTCCTGCCTGCTGTCTGTCTGCTATTATCGGTATATCAATGTGACAAGTATTTCGAAACTATGGAGTTATTCTCGGCATTCCGTTTGCCCAGGTTGCGAAACTCTGTACACAGTAAGGTGCAAATATTTCAGCACAGTAAAATATTTTCTTCGGTTTTGTGTCGTGAAATATACTTGCGTTTGATTAAGCGTGAACCATTACTATTTTTTACTAAAAACAAAAGAAGTCCACATTAGCGTATATTACCTACAAAACATTTCTGTTCCCATGTCTCCTTGTTATTACAGAGCAAAGCACATACTATTAATCAGTCACATTGCTATACAGTACAGCAATATTTCATATATGTTATTCCCCCCAAACTTAGTGGCCAAGAATTAAAGAATATTTCACACATCTCCAATGACACCTGATAAAGTGAAGTTACAGTGAGTTTATTCCTTGACAGCCTTTTCAGTCCCTGGCTTTACCCTATAATGTCTGATCATAGTCCTCTATCCCCCCCCCCTTTTTTTCTATATAGTGTTCCTAATTAAAAATTCATTCATATACCGAAAACATACTTTTGCACATCATATCGGATTCGTTATGAACCAATTTAATAGCTAACAGCATTAATGATAGCTCACGAATTTTGGCTAGATACATTTTCATAGAAGATCCCCACACATCGACAAGTATCCAAAACGTCACCATAGGTTCTATTACGCCTAAGATAGTGCTCACACCTGAACTGTCGTAAATTGTTAGGTCAAAGTGGGTGTTTAGATATTTTATCCACTCAGGCCTCATCACCTAAAGTCTAGTGCGAGATTGTGGTCATGGTCAACTTAGGCTCCATACACCACTCAGAATTATTCCACCAATATCCATTCTAACAGCATTATACGCCACCTACAGCCCCTCAACACTCTTCCTATCTTCCAATGACATCCATACTACACCACACAAGCAATGGTCTGACTGTGGATTTGTACCCAAGTCCTTCGCTTCTCTGGTACATCACCCCTCTCTGTTAAATGATTTTTATGTAGTGAGAATCAAAATTCACCAGTACAGCACATTATTTCTCTAATCTCTGCTGTCACTGGTATAAAAAAAATATTTCATCACACTCGTAATTTTTTGCCAACAAGCTCAAACCTATATTATCTGTCTATCCAGACCAATCTATGTATCAATTCTGTAATGTTTTCGTAAGCAATCACAAATTGAGTGCCCTTAGCTGTACTTTGTCTAAAAATTCAATCAATCCCTTGTGACACATCAGTGATTGACTAGAAACAGAGAGATATACGCTGTGCCATGTACTTACCCACCTTTAACTGTATTTTACAGCACAGCAAGTATGTTCCAGGAACGAAACATCGTTTGTTAATCTTACTAATTTCACCCCTGCCCTTTGTGATAAAAATCGAGTCAGTGTAAGGCAGTGCTAAGCACAGAACATGCTGATTCGTCATAAAATGCCTGTGGCCAAGGTGGAGATATAGAAAATTTACCCACTTCCTTATAGAAGAAATCCAGTGAACTATTCCTAATTCTTTCACCAAGATCTACCCTAGCCTCATCGCCAACATACGCCCAGCACTTCCCCCAAACTTCATTCTGTTTCCAATGATTCCCAATCCAACCTCTGAACAGTTACTGACAGGGTTACCTTTTGTTCGTGTGTTAAAGTAAACCAAAAATTCGCAAAGTCTTCTCCTAATCATTAACAGGGATTCCAGCTACCAAAATGTTCACTTAAGGTGGTTCTACTGCAGTTTTTCCAAGAAAATTCTCCAGGATAATATTTTTTCAACCAATCAGGTGCCAGGAGAGTTCTCCATTCGGTTTAAAATGTCCCCATCTGACGTCAAACTTCGGATTCAGGGCCAAGTGTGACATTTGACTGTAATTGCATGCTTTGTTCAAGTAACCACGATAGAGTTATCATGATGCTCTTAGCTAACTGATAGTTTCTTGGTCATCAAACAGGCATCATAACCCACATTTTAATAGAAGATCCCCACACATCGACAAGTATCCAAAGGTGCAGACACTAGTTCTATTGCGCCGAAGATAGCACCCACGCTTGAAATTGTTAGGTCAAAGTGGGTGTTTGGATATTTTATCCACTCAGGCCTCATCATCTAAAGTCTAATGACAGATTGTGGTCATGGCCAACTTAGGCTCCATACACCACTCAGAATTATTCTGCCAATATCCATTCTAACAGCATTATACACCACATACAGCCCCTGACACTCTTCCAATCTCACCAATGACATCCAGTCCAGTTCCTTTATTAAGGCACTTGCTGAATATTTTCCATTAATAAATCTAGCTGCTATATTTTGCATCTTGCATTTGATGTACAAAAAATGTGGTCTCCATACTACACTTATATATACAAGAAATGGTCTGACTGTGGGTTTGTACCCAAGTCCTTCGCTTCTCTGGTACATCCCCTCATCACCCTCTCTGTTAAACCGAGCGTGGTGGTGTAACGGATAGCGTTCTGGCCTCGCATTCGGGAGGACGGCGGTTCGAATCCCCGTCCGGGCATCCAGATTTGGGTTTTCCATGGTTTCCCCAAATCACTCCAGGTGAATGCCGGGATGCTTCCATCAAAAGGCCATGGCCGAATTCCTTCCCATTCCTTGCCCCTATCCTTTCCCGTCTCTAAAGACCACGTTGTTAAAAAGGGAAGTTAAACTGTAAAAAAAAAAAAAAAAAAAAAAAAAAAAAAAAAAAAAAAAAAAAAAAAAAAAAAAAAAAACTCTCTGTTAAATGATTTTTATGTAGTGAAAAACGTGAGAAACACAATTCGTATGCCAACACAAACGGCAGTAAACTGTAAAGAGTACAGTGAAATGGGAGATTGCCTAAGCCCTGAAGCAATGGTTAGAAGCACACGTTGATGGATGGTGAGCATAATTGTATAACCATATATTTTAGACTCAAATTAACAGAGGAAGTAGACACACGCACACACTTGTACATGCATACAGCGAGGTCGACAGAACTAACAGCAAGCATCATGGAAACGATGAAGTGGGGCAGAATTGTCGTTACCACTGATTAACTGGGCAGAACTATCGTTAAAAAAATCATCAGACAGACGAGTTTAAGTCAGGTATCACAATACTTACACTTACATGCACAAAGAGAGACGCAGATATACATGTACAAGTCTACAGAAAGTTCAGGACGACTACCTGCACCAATCATGGAAACAAAAAAAAGTGATGTACTTTCTTGCCCCCATGACTGGCTGAAAAAACAGAACTCTCCTTACATATCATCTGCCTGGCGAGATAGAGGGTGTGCAAAAGATTGCATGTTTTCACCATACACCTAAGTATTTACATCATAAATACTGTTCATCACACACAATTGATTACATTTACCATCAATACGTTGCTCCCACACTGCAACCCTATCTGCCATTCATTAAGAGTGCCCAGGTACCATGAGTTACAATAGACATTTGACTATCACAGATACCAGAACCCCTCATATTCATACTAGGTCTCAACCACAAATCCATACGTATCCATGCACAAGCTCAAAGAAACAGGAACAGCAAATCATACATCCAGATAAATGAGTTTAAGGAAGGTATCACCATACTTACGCACACAACACTCACATTCCATGCCTTCAGCGAGCTAGACACAACAATCCAGCCCCAATCATGGCGACGAAAAAGTGGGGTAGAACCCCCCATGGCTCATAACTGACCAAAAAATCATCAGTAACATATGTTCCAGGCACCATACTCTTCACATCAACATCATCTCATTTATTTCACACTACAGACCTCACTACCATCCAGTATCATGTGTGCTAGGTACAAACTGTTCACATCAGCACCAACACGTCTATCCCACACCTAAGCTTTTTCTGCCATTCAGTAACATGTGCTCCCCATGTACCACGAGTAGCAGTAGACACTTGGTCATCAGACAGATATCATAACTCCCATATTCATACTAGGTCTCACCCACAAATCCATATGTCACCTCACACAAGCATAAGTGCAGGAACAGCACATCATACATCCAGAAAAACGAGATAAAGGAAGGTATCACCACATTTACGCAAAAAACACACAGAGATAGAGATGCATACACACGTACATTTCCATGCCTACAGCGATCTCGACTCAACAACTAGCCCAATCATGGCAACGAAAAAGTGGAACAGAACACCCATGACTGGCCAAAAATCATAGAAAGACACACACACACTCACATGTCAATGCATTCACACAGTTCCATTCATCACCACACATAACTGGAGGAAAGAGACTGAACATGCTAGATCCAAACTGAAGAGTTACAGGATGTGTGAAGTTTGAAATCACAGCCACATCTCGCCCACACCGCAACCCTTTCTGTCATTTAGTAATATGTGCCCCCATGTACCACGAGTAGCAGTAGACACTTGGTCATCAGACAGATATCATAACTCCCATATTCATACTAGGTCTCACCCACAAATCCATATGTCACCTCACACAAGCATAAGTGCAGGAACAGCACATCATACATCCAGAAAAACGAGATAAAGGAAGGTATCACCACATTTACGCAAAAAACACACAGAGATAGAGATGCATACACACGTACATTTCCATGCCTACAGCGATCTCGACTCAACAACTAGCCCAATCGTGGCAACGAAAAAGTGAACAGAACACCCATGACTGGCCAAAAATCATAGAAAGACACACATACACACACACACTCACATGTCAAAGCATTCACGCAGTTCCATTCATCACCATACATAACTGGAGGAAAGAGACTGAACATGCTAGATCCAAACTGAAGAGTTACAGGATGTGTGAAGTTTGAAATCACAGTCACATCTCTCCCACACCGCAACCCTTTCGGTCATTTAATAACATGTGACCCAGGTACCATGAGTTACAATAGACACTTGTCTATCAGACGGGTATCATAACCTCCATATTCATACTAGGTCTCACCCACAAACCCATACGTCTCCACACAAGCACAAACATATGGGAGGAACAGCAATTCATACGTCCAGATAAATGAGTTTAAGGAAGGTATCACCATACTTACGCATACAGACACAGAGAAAGACGCACACAGACACATATATCCATGCCTACAGCGAGCTCAACACAACAACCAGCCCAATCATGGCAAAGAAAAAGTGGGACAGAACCCCCATGGCTCAAGACTGACAAAAAAAAATCATCATTAACATGTGTTCCAAGTAACAAACTCCTCACATCAAAATCATATCATTTAACTCACACTACAGACCTCTCTGCCATTCAGTATCGTTGGTAATATGTACAAAGCTAATTTCATAAGTTACCACATACATACAAGTAATTGCAGGAAAGGGTCCCGACACACGACATCCACACTGAGGTGTTACATGATAGGCAGATGATAGCATGTCTTTACAATACATCTCAGTGCTCACCACACATACTTGATTTTTAATGTGCCATCAGTATAGCTGGTGGCTGGAACTAAGCTCTTGGCAATGTTTGGTCAAAAGTCATTTGTTAATAGCAGCTCATCAAAGACAAATTTTGGGTGAACCTGCCCAGGCGGGCGCGGCGGGAGGTGGCCACCCTTCCCCACTGCGGACAGAAATACCGTAATACGCCGGTCTAAAAGCGCGGACCGCGATGGTTTACCGGAGTTTTCCGACCGGGACCTACTACCGGTAACCGCATTTTTAGGACCGCACTGAAGACCGGAATTTCATTGCGCTCGTAAGGCGGTTAATATGCGCCGGTATACCGACCTACTAACACGATGTACGCGTCCGCTGCGAGGAAGGGTGGCCACCTCCCGCCGCGCCCGCCTGGGCAGGTTCACCCAAAATTTGTCTTTGATGAGCTGCTATTAACAAATGACTTTTGGCCAAACATTGCCAAGAGCTTAGTTCCAGCCACCAGCTATACTGATGGCACATTAAAAATCAAGTATGTGTGGTGAGCACTGAGATGTATTGTAAAGACATGCTATCATCTGCCTATCATGTAACACCTCAGTGTGGATGTCGTGTGTCGGGACCCTTTCCTGCAATTACTTGTATGTATGTGGTAACTTATGAAATTAGCTTTGTACATATTACCAACGATACTGAATGGCAGAGAGGTCTGTAGTGTGAGTTAAATGATATGATTTTGATGTGAGGAGTTTGTTACTTGGAACACATGTTAATGATGATTTTTTTTTGTCAGTCTTGAGCCATGGGGGTTCTGTCCCACTTTTTCTTTGCCATGATTGGGCTGGTTGTTGTGTTGAGCTCGCTGTAGGCATGGATATATGTGTCTGTGTGCGTCTTTCTCTGTGTCTGTATGCGTAAGTATGGTGATACCTTCCTTAAACTCATTTATCTGGACGTATGAATTGCTGTTCCTCCCATATGTTTGTGCTTGTGTGGAGACGTATGGGTTTGTGGGTGAGACCTAGTATGAATATGGAGGTTATGATACCCGTCTGATAGACAAGTGTCTATTGTAACTCATGGTACCTGGGTCACATGTTATTAAATGACCGAAAGGGTTGCGGTGTGGGAGAGATGTGACTGTGATTTCAAACTTCACACATCCTGTAACTCTTCAGTTTGGATCTAGCATGTTCAGTCTCTTTCCTCCAGTTATGTATGGTGATGAATGGAACTGCGTGAATGCTTTGACATGTGAGTGTGTGTGTGTATGTGTGTCTTTCTATGATTTTTGGCCAGTCATGGGTGTTCTGTTTCACTTTTTCGTTGCCACGATTGGGCTAGTTGTTGAGTCGAGATCGCTGTAGGCATGGAAATGTACGTGTGTATGCATCTCTATCTCTGTGTGTTTTTTGCGTAAATGTGGTGATACCTTCCTTTATCTCGTTTTTCTGGATGTATGATGTGCTGTTCCTGCACTTATGCTTGTGTGAGGTGACATATGGATTTGTGGGTGAGACCTAGTATGAATATGGGAGTTATGATATCTGTCTGATGACCAAGTGTCTACTGCTACTCGTGGTACATGGGGGCACATATTACTAAATGACAGAAAGGGTTGCGGTGTGGGCGAGATGTGGCTGTGATTTCAAACTTCACACATCCTGTAACTCTTCAGTTTGGATCTAGCATGTTCAGTCTCTTTCCTCCAGTTATGTGTGGTGATGAATGGAACTGTGTGAATGCATTGACATGTGAGTGTGTGTGTGTGTCTTTCTATGATTTTTGGCCAGTCATGGGTGTTCTGTTCCACTTTTTCGTTGCCATGATTGGGCTAGTTGTTGAGTCGAGATCGCTGTAGGCATGGAAATGTACGTGTGTATGCATCTCTATCTCTGTGTGTTTTTTTGCGTAAATGTGGTGATACCTTCCTTTATCTCGTTTTTCTGGATGTATGATGTGCTGTTCCTGCACTTATGCTTGTGTGAGGTGACATATGGATTTGTGGGTGAGACCTAGTATGAATATGGGAGTTATGATATCTGTCTGATGACCAAGTGTCTACTGCTACTCGTGGTACATGGGGAGCACATGTTACTGAATGGCAGAAAAAGCTTAGGTGTGGGATAGACGTGTTGGTGCTGATGTGAACAGTTTTGTACCTAGCACACATGATACTGGATGATAGTGAGGTCTGTAGTGTGAAATAAATGAGATGATGTTGATGTGAAGAGTATGGTGCCTGGAACATATGTTACTGATGATTTTTTGGTCAGTTATGAGCCATGGGGGGTTCTACCTCACTTTTTCGTCGCCATGATTGGGGCTGGTTGTTGTGTCTAGCTCGCTGAAGGCATGGATATATGTGTCTGTGTGCGTAAGTATGGTGATACCTTCCTTAAACTCATTTATCTGGATGTATGATTTGCTGTTCCTGTTTCTTTGAGCTTGTGCATGGATACGTATGGATTTGTGGTTGAGACCTAGTATGAATATGAGGGGTTCTGGTATCTGGTGATAGTCAAATGTCTATTGTAACTCATGGTACCTGGGGCACTCTTAATGAATGGCAGATAGGGTTGCAGTGTGGGAGAAACGTATTGATGGTAAATGTAATCAATTGTGTGTGATGAACACTATTTATGATGTAAATACTTAGGTGTATGGTGAAAACATGCCATCTTTTGCACACCCTCTATCTCGCCAGGCAGATGATATGTAAGGAGAGTTCTGTTTTTTCAGCCAGTCATGGGGGCAAGAAAGTACTACATCACTTTTTTTTGTTTCCATGATTGGTGCAGGTAGTCGTCCTGAACTTTCTGTAGACTTGTACATGTATATCTGCGTCTCTCTTTGTGCATGTAAGTGTAAGTATTGTGATACCTGACTTAAACTCGTCTGTCTGATGATTTTTTTAACGATAGTTCTGCCCAGTTAATCAGTGGTAACGACAATTCTGCCCCACTTCATCGTTTCCATGATGCTTGCTGTTAGTTCTGTCGACCTCGCTGTATGCATGTACAAGTGTGTGCGTGTGTCTACTTCCTCTGTTAATTTGAGTCTAAAATATATGGTTATACAATTATGCTCACCATCCATCAACGTGTGCTTCTAACCATTGCTTCAGGGCTTAGGCAATCTCCCATTTCACTGTACTCTTTACAGTTTACTGCCGTTTGTGTTGGCATACGAATTGTGTTTCTCACGTTTTTCACTACATAAAAATCATTTAACAGAGAGTTTTTTTTTTTTTTTTTTTTTTTTTTTTTTTTTTTTTTTTTTTTTTTTTTACAGTTTAACTTCCCTTTTTAACAACGTGGTCTTTAGAGACGGGAAAGGATAGGGGCAAGGAATGGGAAGGAATTCGGCCATGGCCTTTTGATGGAAGCATCCCGGCATTCACCTGGAGTGATTTGGGGAAACCATGGAAAACCCAAATCTGGATGCCCGGACGGGGATTCGAACCGCCGTCCTCCCGAATGCGAGGCCAGAACGCTATCCGTTACACCACCACGCTCGGTTTAACAGAGAGGGTGATGAGGGGATGTACCAGAGAAGCGAAGGACTTGGGTACAAACCCACAGTCAGACCATTTCTTGTATATATAAGTGTAGTATGGAGACCACATTTTTTGTACATCAAATGCAAGATGCAAAATATAGCAGCTAGATTTATTAATGGAAAATATTCAGCAAGTGCCTTAATAAAGGAACTGGACTGGATGTCATTGGGAGATTGGAAGAGTGTCAGGGGCTGTATGTGGTGTATAATGCTGTTAGAATGGATATTGGCAGAATAATTCTGAGTGGTGTATGGAGCCTAAGTTGGCCATGACCACAATCTGTCATTAGACTTTAGATGATGAGGCCTGAGTGGATAAAATATCCAAACACCCACTTTGACCTAACAATTTACGACAGTTCAAGCGTGGGTGCTATCTTCGGCGCAATAGAACTAGTGTCTGCACCTTTGGATACTTGTCGATGTGTGGGGATCTTCTATTAAAATGTGGGTTATGATGCCTGTTTGATGACCAAGAAACTATCAGTTAGCTAAGAGCATCATGATAACTCTATCGTGGTTACTTGAACAAAGCATGCAATTACAGTCAAATGTCACACTTGGCCCTGAATCCGAAGTTTGACGTCAGATGGGGACATTTAAACCGAATGGAGAACTCTCCTGGCACCTGATTGGTTGAAAAATATTATCCTGGAGAATTTTCTTGGAAAAACTGCAGTAGAACCACCTTAAGTGAACATTTTGGTAGCTGGAATCCCTGTTAATGATTAGGAGAAGACTTTGCGAATTTTTGGTTTACTTTAACACACGAACAAAAGGTAACCCTGTCAGTAACTGTTCAGAGGTTGGATTGGGAATCATTGGAAACAGAATGAAGTTTGGGGAAGTGCTGGGCGTATGTTGGCGATGAGGCTAGGGTAGATCTTGGTGAAAGAATTAGGAATAGTTCACTGGATTTCTTCTATAAGGAAGTGGGTAAATTTTCTATATCTCCACCTTGGCCACAGGCATTTTATGACGAATCAGCATGTTCTGTGCTTAGCACTGCCTTACACTGACTCGATTTTTATCACAAAGGGCAGGGGTGAAATTAGTAAGATTAACAAACGATGTTTCGTTCCTGGAACATACTTGCTGTGCTGTAAAATACAGTTAAAGGTGGGTAAGTACATGGCACAGCGTATATCTCTCTGTTTCTAGTCAATCACTGATGTGTCACAAGGGATTGCTAAGGGCACTCAATTTGTGATTGCTTACGAAAACATTACAGAATTGATACATAGATTGGTCTGGATAGACAGACAATATAGGTTTGAGCTTGTTGGCAAAAAATTACGAGTGTGATGAAATATTTTTTTTATACCAGTGACAGCAGAGATTAGAGAAATAATGTGCTGTACTGGTGAATTTTGATTCTCACTACATAAAAATCATTTAACAGAGAGGGGTGATGTACCAGAGAAGCGAAGGACTTGGGTACAAATCCACAGTCAGACCATTGCTTGTGTGGTGTAGTATGGATGTCATTGGAAGATAGGAAGAGTGTTGAGGGGCTGTAGGTGGCGTATAATGCTGTTAGAATGGATATTGGTGGAATAATTCTGAGTGGTGTATGGAGCCTAAGTTGACCATGACCACAATCTCGCACTAGACTTTAGGTGATGAGGCCTGAGTGGATAAAATATCTAAACACCCACTTTGACCTAACAATTTACGACAGTTCAGGTGTGAGCACTATCTTAGGCGTAATAGAACCTATGGTGACGTTTTGGATACTTGTCGATGTGTGGGGATCTTCTATGAAAATGTATCTAGCCAAAATTCGTGAGCTATCATTAATGCTGTTAGCTATTAAATTGGTTCATAACGAATCCGATATGATGTGCAAAAGTATGTTTTCGGTATATGAATGAATTTTTAATTAGGAACACTATATAGAAAAAAAGGGGGGGGGATAGAGGACTATGATCAGACATTATAGGGTAAAGCCAGGGACTGAAAAGGCTGTCAAGGAATAAACTCACTGTAACTTCACTTTATCAGGTGTCATTGGAGATGTGTGAAATATTCTTTAATTCTTGGCCACTAAGTTTGGGGGGAATAACATATATGAAATATTGCTGTACTGTATAGCAATGTGACTGATTAATAGTATGTGCTTTGCTCTGTAATAACAAGGAGACATGGGAACAGAAATGTTTTGTAGGTAATATACGCTAATGTGGACTTCTTTTGTTTTTAGTAAAAAATAGTAATGGTTCACGCTTAATCAAACGCAAGTATATTTCACGACACAAAACCGAAGAAAATATTTTACTGTGCTGAAATATTTGCACCTTACTGTGTACAGAGTTTCGCAACCTGGGCAAACGGAATGCCGAGAATAACTCCATAGTTTCGAAATACTTGTCACATTGATATACCGATAATAGCAGACAGACAGCAGGCAGGAATACCTGAAATATTTCTCGTAAAAGCTTGGTGAAATGATGTGTGCCACGCCATCTTTCGGAAACCAGGATAATTTGCACCTCGGCAGTCGAATTTTTTTTTTAATGTATCTCTAACAATGTGGTCTTTAGAGACGGGAATGGGAATGAATTCGGTCATGGCCTTTTGAAGGTAGCATCCCGGCATTCACCTGGGGGAAACCATGGAAAACCCAAATCTGGATGCCCGGAAGGGGGATTTCCCGAATGCGAGGCAAGAACGCTAAATAATTTCATGAAATCAGGTACACATAGAATTCTTCCTCGGTTTTATATCTGGAGTTTATGACGTTTTTTTTTTTTTTCCATATCGAACGTTTAAAAGGAAAAATTTATCACCCACTTCTTTAGCTAGCTTGACATCTGTATCAAACAGTATACATCTGAGAGGAAGTGGATTCGTGACCATCATACTCGATTAATGGATGAACTAATCGTCCATTGTCTACTTAAACCAATGGGTCCATTTTTTTTAACGTCTCTCTAATAACGTGGTCTTTAGAGACGGGAAAGGAATGGGAATGAATTCGGTCATGGCCTTTTGAAGGTAGCATCCCCGGCATTCACTTGGAGTGATTTGTGGAAACCATGGATGCCCGGAACCTCCGTCCTCCCGAATGCGAGGCAAGAACGCTAAATAATTTCATGAAAACAGGTACACATAGAATTTATATCTGGAGTTTATGACGCTTTTTTTCCCGTTAAAAGGAAACATTTATGCTTTTTTTATTCAAGGCAGGCTGGTGCCATACACTCTAGGTATGGAAACTAAAATTTTGATTTTCGTTTTGAAATTGACGAGTTGGAACGGCTTTTTCAATAAAAACACCGCGGCCGGACTCGAACCAGCGACCGAACGCCACCTACCAGTGAGCCAAAGAACTAACGGGGGCTGCCATCTAGCCGCCGATCGGCGAACTAACTGTGCAGCGCAAGCCCGACAGCTACCGCCATCTGTGCGGCCGATCGGTGAACTAACGGTGCAGCGCCATCTAGCCGCCGATCGGGGAACTAACGGCGGCCATCTTGGTCGCCCAAACGGGGGGCGGCCATCTTGGTCACCCAAACGGGGGGCGGCCATCTTGTGACGTCACGCGACCGTGCTGCCACCTGGCGGTGTTCTTGCTTCCCCCTTGTCTTCCTACTGAGCCCAATCCGAGCTTTGTCTGAAGGTGATATTTGTATGTTAACTAACAGTGACATCCACTTCTTGACTATCGTAACGTATAGTTGATGTAAGTAATCCAGGTTATTGTTACGTCGCTGCTATTTTGTAACTCTAATTACATTCCATTAATGTAACGAGCTGCTACTTCTGACACTACGTATTCGGAATTACAACTTACAGGTCAAACGAGCAATTTTGGTTCAAGGCGAACCACAATTTGAGTACACTCGTTTTATATTCAGCGATATTTTATGTTGATAGCGGAACTGAAACTTACCAGAATTCACCCCGGAACAACAAGCAATTAGAATTGGCATTCTGGGCCACGGTGCATTACTTTATATTAATAGTCTGATACCAAGTCATTTCTGCTATTGCTTTTTCCCACCAATGCCATTAACCAACCAGCGATTAATAAATCAAAATGAGTAACACTAAGTGACTGCCACCGATATGAAGAGGCCATTGCAACCATATCCATTAAATAGTACCCACAAGAATCGTTATACCGAGCTTGGTGGGTGAGTGATTAACGCTCTCTCGCATTCGGGAGTACGTGGGTTTGAAACCCCGTCTGGGCGTCCAGATTTGGGTTTCCCATAGTTTACGTAGTAACAGTATGTCAGAAATCAATTGGGAAATTCGTAGTTGTTGTTTTGGTCAACGTCTTATTTTACACATTTACCGATATATTTTCTGTGGAATCATATCAAGGACACAGAAGAAATGAGAATTTTATCAATGTTTAACTAGATGGCAATAAATCATTTCCGTTCTGTTGGGAAGTAGGAGCCCTGGTGGCGAAAGAAAGTTTTATTATAGGATCTTGGCCGGCATGGTAGGCGAGATGATGGTGCACGATTTCTAATTACCAGATTGTGTAGTAAAATCTTCAGTTAAATCGCAAACCTCTTCTCAGTGAGTGTGAACTGGAGGCATACGACACTGAATATGGATATTCGTCCGTCTCATCAGACCAGCTGATGTCTTTCGGACGGTAGGCCATCAAATATACCCTCTCCATTCTTTCATCTCTACAATGCAAAGAAGACCGAACACACACACCATCTCAGTCATCAACACTCAGAATAGTGCTAATATTTTCACGCAGGGGAAAACAACAAGAAAACAGTTTAGTTTATCTCATCGGAGAGGTAACGGCCTCTATAGTAGTGCATACGAGAAATAAAATAAATAATAAATAGTAAATCCCAAGCCGAACGTGGTGGGTGAGCGGTAACGTTCTGGCCTCGTGTTTGGGAGGACGTGGGTTCGAATCCCCGTCTGGCCATCCAAATTTTGGTTTTCCATGGTTTCCCCAAATGCGAATGCCACGATGTTTCCTTCAGAAAGGCCATGACCTAATTTCTTCCTGTTCCTAGTCCCCAGTCCTCTCCCGCCTCTAATGCCGTCGACGAGGCGTAAAACCATAAGAAAAAAAAGTAAACCACTATCCCCGATACCAGATATTAGACACACTTTGACTTTTGACACTAAATCAATTAATTATTCATGTAACTTATGATTTTCTGCTTAAAGTTTCATTTTTGGCAGTATTGTATTCGAAGTAACAGTTGAAAAATAGTTTAACTTTTCAGTGGTGTGGAAAAAGTAATTTGCGGGTTACATTACGGTTCGTTTTTCATGTAGCGGACAGTTCACGCATTCCCACGGCAGCTGTAAATTTCTTGGCTGAAGCCTTCTTCCCATCTGCAGAAAACATTGTGAAGACGGTCTTGGGGGAGGGGCGTGAGTTGCCTATCGACCAGTCCGGTCGCGTACCCCTCCAATGACGTCGTCCGTTTGATTGTCGGAGGAGGCTGTAACTCAAGGGAAGATTTCATTAGTCCTAAGAAGCGGTCAGCTCTGCTGTGGTTTACACCTTTTGTGGCAGCCTTGAGGGCAGTAGATAATGCAAAATGACGTGTTGACGATGTTTTAACATTCACTGCCGTGTTATGTTCACAGGACAGACAGATTGAGTAGGTAGTGTCGTACTGACCCATTCCTTTATATTAACTAATAACTTCTATATAGACATTCTCGATACTGGAGTTGAGAGTGTTTCTAATAACCTACGCATTAATTCATTCGCCAAATATTGAATACACTGCAATCAAAATGCAACTACGAAATATTTTTATTCTTACTGCCCATCTTTAAACTTTTGTAAAATTTGAATAATTATTCTTAATTAAATAATGCATTAATGTACCAGTGTTTTCGCGGTGGCATGTTTAGCATGGATGCTTTAACTTTCCGGTATTATGTTTGCAGATAATTCAATTTTTTAATCATTTAGATTGGGCAGTATTCTTCTTCTTTCAGTTTGCCCATCTAAGTATATCCATTCGCCATCCTGCTTCTTTTCTTGTCTTCCAATAGATTTTCCTATTCTCGCTTTGCCTTTTCCTCCTCTCTTCTGCTCACGTTATTTCTGCTGGAAACTTCTGTCCGTAGATGGCTTCTGTTATTGCCATCTCAGCGATATCTCGTTTTGTCCCTGAAGCAGCTGGTTAACATTCTTAGTCTTGTAGACCTGATTGAAAAATTGTGCTGTCATTCTATTTTTTCCATCCTCATTATATGAGCAAAGACTCTGACTTTTTATAATCAAACCAGAAACTCTGACGTTTTCGTATATAGGTCATCATTTTTCTTGTCTAAACTGTCGTTCCTCTGTTTTCAGTGGTCCTCATATTTTTTCAGAATCTTTCTTTCCTCTCTTACTTTTTTGTTATTGTCGAATTTCATTCACATTTTGTGGCATAGAGGATTTCTGCCCTGACTACTGTACACTAATGTCGGGTTTTAGTTTTTTCGGAGGGATTCTATTTGTTGTAAGTATCTAGTTAATTGGTATACTACTTCAGTGTCCACGCTCCGGGTCTTTTGCTTCCTTGTCCTGCCAAATGATTATACTAGTTTTACCATAGTACTTAAATTGGTTAACAGTGTTGATTTTTCCATATTTCGTTGTCAGTACCAAAGGTGAATTTCCCATGGTGGTAATGAATATGATTTTCTCAAGATATTCGAATCCCAATTTTTCCTCTAACATCTCACAGAAGAGGAAGACTGATTTATTCAAATGCAATATTGTATTGCAGTGTTGTTGGTAAGGATAAGCAGTATACTCCTAACGGCTTTGTGGTTCGATTATAATTTTATCTCAGGACCAGTATTGTTTTTAGGGAGTTTTCTGCTTAGCTAATGCTTCGTCCTCAGTACGGAAGCGATTAAATAATTTCAGTCTTCGAGAGGCGATTGCGTATAGTAGCCGATCGTGTGTATGGTTGGGTTCGTATGGTGTCTTAATTATTTGGTTATTCCCACACTTTCAATTTCCGGAAAAATTGTCTACGAGAATGGTTTAAAATATTCAAAACATTAATTTTACGGAGTTTCGTGGAACTTCAATTTCGAAAACTTTCAGATATGTAATTCATTGTCTTATAATATTGTGTAGTCTCAAGATTTAATACGGAAACTGGAAGATAACAGCTGACAAGGAGATTGCCAGACATGTATTTAACGGATTTCAGTTGTTTTAAGCAAGGTCTCCCTCCAACATTAAAAAATAATTGCTTTGAAGCCGTGTAACTACATACGCCATATTTCGTGAGAAAAATGAGTAATTTCCTCTTAAGTCTTAAGCACTTGGAATGCCGCACGAGTAGCAAGTATTGCTCGTTAATGCAATCGGAGAGACACTTTGTGGCATAACATGGAGAAATTACAAAAGGAATTGGTAGCCATGGCAACAACAAGCGTAACAGAAACCAGCCGGTGAGCGAGAAGGTTTAGTGTGAACTTTTGAGTTGAGGATATCTAGTTACTACTTGCCGAGGACCTTTGTAATCTTCGGATTAATCTTAATAAAATGTAACAGAAATAAAGATCAATGAATTATATGAAAGTGTATCATCACTCAAATGTTTAAAGATTAAGTTTGCATTGAAGTTTCGCCCTAATACTTTGGAAGAATACTTATTAAAATAACAACAGGAAGTATATTAAAATAGGATATGTATATTAAAGTATGATAACTTGATTAAGACCTATTGCTTAAACCTGGCAAAGAAGGAAACAGTCCAAAGAATTTTAGACCTGTTGCACTTTTATGTCACCTCTACAAACTGCTTGAAAGAATGATCTTAAACCGGCTGTTGCCTGTAGTTGATCCTTTGCTTATTCCTGAACAAGCTGGATTCCGCCCGGGTAAAAATTGCACAGGACAACTACTAAACCTCACGCAGTTTATAGAAGATGGATTTGAAGCTCGTAAGGTAACAGGGGTGGTATTTGTTGATTTGTCAGCAGCGTATGACACCGTCAACCATCAGCTGCTACTAGTCAAGTTCTACAATCTGACCAGGAATTTTATTCTTAGTAAGTTCATTGCTACTCTTCTGCAGAACCGCAGATTCTTTGTTGACTTCCAAGGTCAGCGTAGCCGTTGGAGGCCACAGAAGAATGGTCTACCCCAAGGAAGTGTGCTAGCCCCATTATTGTTTAACATATATACCAATGATCAGCCTATACCACGCAAATGCAGGAGTTTCGTGTATGCTGATGATCTTGCTCTGGTCTCACAGAGCAAAGACTTTGAATCAGTGGAGAGCACCCTTACCAACGCTCTGGAAGATTTGTCAAGGTATTATAGCACGAACCAGCTTAAACCAAATCCTACGAAGACACAAGTATGTGCTTTTCATCTAAGAAATAAAGAAGCAAATCGTAGGTTAAAGGTAACATGGTCGGGGGTCGAACTAGAACACTGTGATACTCCAAAATATCTAGGAGTGACCCTTGACAGATCACTTACATTCAGGAAACATTGCATGAACTCCAAGCTGAAAGTTTCCAGTAGGAACAATCTCATAAGGAAACTGGCTGGATCGCAGTGGGGCAGCCAACCTGAAACAATTAGAACTTCTGCCTTAGCACTATGTTATTCGGCTGCAGAGTACGCCTGTCCCGTATGGCACAGTTCAACCCATGCCAAACAAGTAGACATTGCACTTAATGACACGTGCAGAATCATAACAGGCTGCTTAAAATCAACTCCAGTCGAATGGCTCCACCGTCTCGCAGGAATAGCACCACCTTCTGTTCGAAGGGAAATAGCAGTGAACAAGGAAAGGAGGAAAGTGAACCATGAAAAATCTCATCCACTATATGGGTATATCCCTCACAGGCAAAGACTTAAGTACAGGAAAAGTTTCCTAAGAATATCTCAGGAACTTACAACAACAACTGAAGAAGCCAGGTTACAACTATGGGAAGCTAAGGCTCCCCTTCCGCATGGCTGGGGAAGAGTGTCTGAATCTTTGCCACCTGGTTATGACAAGGGATGGTTGACATGGAAATCTTTGAATAGGCTGAGATCAGGAGTGGGCAGATCCAAAGTGAATTTAGCAAGATGGGGCTATACTGAGATCAGTGTTATCAAGTGCGACTGCGGTGAGGACCAGACTGTCCAGCACATGCTCCAGTGTCAACTGTGTCCAGCATCCTGTTCGGCAGCTGAACTGTATGAGGCCTCAGAAAATGCACTGGAAGTGGCCAAGTACTGGTCCAGTATAATTTGATGACTGTAATTGTGTAATTGTATGTTTCTGATACGAAATAATAATAATACTTGATTAAGAGACCGCAGGTTTCGGGTTCGTTCCCCTGCAGAAAGCAAAGCATTAAAGAAACCAAAACAGATGTTCTTTGCTGCGTGTTACTATCAGAACTCGTAGTGGTATTTTAAATCAACATGAATGTTATAAACTATTTTAAATCAACGTGAACAGAAGAAACTATATTTGGTGCTGTGAATTTGTCTGCAATTGATTATAAATACTTTTAAAAATCCATAATTTTTCCGACCCTCGCGTAGCAGAATTATGTCAGTTGATATGGAATATTTGTCGAGTGAACTTCTTTGTACTAATGAAAGTTTAATAGAAGATTTATTGTGGAATCGTACATCATGCACGACATAATTCTCATTACTTATTATTACTTTACTGTTCGGGGAGGGAACCTTGAAATTTTTTTCTTTTAACCGAACACTTTACCGTTTGCGCTTAAAAAAATAAAAAAACACAATTTGCTGAAGATGCTGCATTCCTAGTGCTAGTGACCTGAGCGAAATTGCAATTTGGAAAACATACTTTTTCTAAAAAGTATGATGTATCCAGTCATACGACTAGTTATTTTTAGTGCTGGAGAGTGACTCTGCTTAAAACGATTAAAATCTGTTAAGTAAATGTGTGAATCTCTCCTTGTGAGTCAGGTAGTGAATCTCCGAGGAGCGTGGTTCAGTCAGTACACGGATATATTCATCATTATGTAGTTACCAATTAAGCACCACAAATAAAATCAGTAAGCTATGGCGACCACGAAACACTAATAGAAAAGTATATCATTAATTAATCCTCATCGAACTATAGTGCGACAAAGTACGAAATTAAAATTAATATTCGGAAGGCAAAGTGCATTATAATAAATACAGAAGTTAAAAAAGTAAATCAGGACATAAATAATGAAATAATGGAAAACAATCAGGAGGTTTTGATGAAAGGAGAAATTTCTTGATTCTGTCAGTATCAGGAAGAAAACTTGGTTATGATATTTGATAAAAAAAATTAAAGCATTATTGTAGATATTTTATGAGGTACTGTAAATGCAAAAAGAAAGAGAGGACGTTGAGGATTCTCCAGGTATGATATTAAAGACAAGAACAGCTACATCAGAATGAATAGAATGGCGGAAAACATTAAAAAGTGGATAAAATGTAAAGAAAACATACCATGTCAAAACGTGCCTTAGAGCAGAATTATTATTGTTAGTATTTATTTATTTTTGTGTAATCAGTCATTAAAATTATGAATAATATCACCGTAATGAGAGCAAGCGTAGTTCCCGTTAAGTAGTATCGATATTTGTATTTATATACGTTCAGAATTTTTGTCAGCCAGTATTGCGGCGATATTGTATAATTATTGAATAATAATAGGTTCACGCTCTCTTGCACTCGAATCGTGATTGATGTCGAGTGGACGCAACTTTGATTCAACAGAACCATTTTAAAAGAGACGAATCACTTGTACAAAATTAACCCTGTCGAAAAAATAAAACGAAAACTCCGTCGTCACTTTTACAAATTTCTAAAGCTAGAAAAAGAGCTTCCCTCGCGACTAATATTTCTATTTTTGTTACATATTGACAAAATTTGTTAAAGAGGCATTTCCCAACATCAGTTCGCTATGAAAACCGATAAAACACTTTTTTTTTTTAAAAAAAAAAAAATACAGCAAAGGAAGTGTTTCCACCAGAGCCAGTGATCAAAAATCATTGAACTTTACTGGCATAGATCAAAGCGCTTGGAATTACTCTGGTTATGTTACAAAGAGCCTGTTGTACTGCCAGAATCACTACAACCTTTTCTCTCTGTTTATGTCTTTTATCGCTTTTAATTCTTGTTTAGAAATTTCCAGCTATTTACATATTTAGCGCTTGCGGTTTTACAATCTCTTATGTGCTGTCCAGCAGTACGTTGAGTTACTTTGAGTGCCTAAAACAGTGTAAAACCTTTTAGGCATTAAGTTCAGCAACATTATAGCTAGACGGACATGCCGTATGTTCGGGAGTCTCCCAGATATTGAATGGAATTGTAAAGTAACATTGAACAGTTAATGTCAGCCCATCACGCAAGTTCTCTTGGTGTTCAATGGTAAGGCATCCACGTTGGGAAAGAAGGGACTCAGTTCAAATACTGGTTGAGACTGCAATTTTCGATGTCTCCTAACCTCATGTTTCCCTCTAGCAAAACTTGCTTTGTATGTTTGAAGCATGGTATAAATGTCCGATAGATCTGGTTAAAAGTAAAACTTGACAGATGCTGAATTTTCCATGCCCATTTTACAGGTATTCATAAATGTTAACTGAAACTTTAACTTGATTTTCCTCAAAACATGTTCAATAATCTTGAAATTTTACACAATTACAGAAGCTTATGAATCACTTTCTGTAAAACAAAATGAAAGTAATCAAAGTAATAGGTAATGAGTTACAAAATGATAAATATCTGAAATATTTTCTAGAAAATAGTTACATAATTTGAAATGTAAAAAATCTAAACCAGTTTCTTATCTACAATAAATTTGCTTCAAAAAGTGTTATTAACATTACATTACACATTGCAAATTTTATTAAATTATCTGCAGTAACATAAGAAAAAAAAAGGCACAGAACTAGGATTATTTTTTTAATCAATTTTTTGCTTGTTCACATGTGATAATTAATGAAAATACACTATATATTTCAGTGATACTATACAGATACACAGAAAAAGATGTTACTAATAACTTCTCAGAATTTGAATAGTTGTCACGGTTACCTAGTAATGAATGTTGCAATGTTGGCTTGTCCACATTACCCGGTTCCCTTCAGATAAAGACGTTCATGTGATGTATAGGAAAATTTTGTATCCAATTTCATTAATGACTGTAGTACTACATCCTGCATTGAAAAAATGGATCTGCCCAGTTTTGGACGTTCAATCTTACAAACAGTAGGGCTACGTACGCTTGAAAACGGATCACCAAAAATCGTGACGATGCTGTGAACATATCAAAGCTGAACATTCGAAAATTAGGTTTTAAAGTGTGGCAGTACAGAGGTTAAGTTGCCTGACTAGGAATGGTCCTCGGTCTGAATCTCTGTGTGAGTCGGTATTTTTAAAGGCCATTAAACTGACAACTTTTGATAAATCTGTGCTTTGTTCTTATGAAATACGCTAGGACGCTCTCTGTTCGTTTTCCAGTTCAAACTGCAGTTCTCCTTTACGTGGTAGGCTTACCGGTTTGATTTAAGCCATGATAAAGGAGGAACGCTTGGTGAATCAAATCAGTTATATTTATTTGTTATCAGTTATTCACGACTTAGGATTGCGAGCTTCCAGCTAATTTTTTGTCCTGCGTTTTACTCCGTCGCTCTTTTATGATCAAGCGTAGGTATGTTGCAGTCTCAGCTTTAAGCATTAATCACGTTGTTTTTAACATTGCAATAGTAAAGACAAACAGTGTGTTAGAAGTAGAGGTGTAGTTACAGCTTTGCTCCTGTTTGAGATGAGACTCATCCGATTTTTCTGCAACTAATTCTGTAATGGGATAACAACAATACAAATATCAAAGTGGGAAGTCGAATCTGGTGAAAGTATCGAGAATCAAGCTGTCATATGGACAGTATTATTTGCCTGGTTCCAGAGATATATAGTTTGAAATTTTGTCGGAATCGGTGGGACAGTGAGGATTTTTATGCAAAACAAACAAATGTCCAGATTTGGAGTTTTATATGTAAAGATTTACCTTTTTGCTCCTGATACCTGACCATTCTGTTTCTGAGACACTAGCCTAGTACTGCTACAAAGCTTGGAGTTTTCTTCTGTGTTTTATTTTACTTATTGTCGACAGTCGCACTTCATCCGGCAAATAGTTTCTTCCAACCTACTCGCAATCTTGTTCCCGTGCGAAATATTGCGCGCACGTACGTCGCCCTTTAGCGATAAGAGGCGACAAATCGACTAAAAAACACCTGAGTCCCACAGTAGTGGAGATACGCTGAATTAGTGGCCAGTATGCTCCCGGAATAACGAATTAGTGCGCGTCCCGCCAGATAACGGAAGAAATAAAACACCTGCGCACCTTAATTCCGGCGCAGCTAACCAAGGAGCACCTATCGCAAACTCTTATTCGTCCACAATGAGCACGTCTGCCTCAGATCTTAATGGGATCGTAATTAAAATTTTACGACCTGAAGAGAA
Organism: Vandiemenella viatica; assembly: GCA_031002005.1. NCBI lineage: Eukaryota > Metazoa > Arthropoda > Insecta > Orthoptera > Morabidae > Vandiemenella > Vandiemenella viatica. Next base: position 115,473,376 of record JARYHS010009186.1, on the reverse strand, counting down.
GGGAGAACGGCTACAGAAGTCTACGTATTTTTTCAACCCGTAGTTATGTTTTCAGGACACTTTCGGTTTGTTGTAATTCTTGAAGGTAATATTGACATGGAAATTCACGACCTTGACTATATGTAATTATTTTTTTTTGGTGAAAACCGTTAACCGTCAAGAGTTTTTTGAAATGTGATACTTCGCGCAGTTTGCGAATACATCGTGTCTAATGTCTTGGTCGAGAACTTCTGAAAGCACTTTCGGATTATTGATTGGCAATTAAGGATTATGCTGCAAAAATTCAAAAGATACATATCATACGTATTTGACTATCTCTGTATGCTTTCACAAACATCGCTCCCCACATGTTCACGGTTGCTCTGCAGTTCACAAATCCAGATCAGCTGAGGTAGGTTTGTGAGGGAAGACATTCCTGTTTGCAACATGGTGGTAATGGAGGTAGGGGGAGAGGCTATGATATCGTCATTCGTATCATCAGTAAGGATTTGAGAAATTATTAGAATCACATTTATGTGCACTTAGAAAAAACATTGGTGATCTTATTTGTCAGCAACCAAGCGCGGAAGTATAATCTTTTCTCTGTTAACAAATGAGTGCGCCTTTATGTTAACATACCTGCCAGCATTTACGGTTTTCCCGTAAAATTTACGAGAAGTGCTGTCGTTTTACGGTTGTACGGACGAATTGTGTTATTTTACGAATTTACAAACTAAAACTCGACCATGTAGTCGAGAGCTTTATATGGAACAATGTTATTGCTGTTTTTATTGACAGTTGTCCTAAGTTCCTGATTTCGTTCATGGTGTGGCGGTTTAGCGTGGGGGGAGGTAAGGGTGAAAACCTTTTACTTCTTTTTATATGATTAAAAGAAACCTTAGGCCGCTAATTTATTTGGTACTCAAATGGCGTACAGGCGAGGCTTATTTATCGTTAACATTGACACATTGAAATATGATAAAAAGAACTATGCAAAGCCTCTTCTTACAATTGCCAACACATATTAACAAATAAACAAAAGCATCAAAATACAACCACCTTTAAATTAATCTTGAAACAAACTCCCAATGTCAATTGGCAAGCAAGAAAGCTACACACTTGATTTGTTTAAATGAAAGCTCCCTTCACAATGATAGGGGAACCATAAATCAAACACAGTATTGGCATCAACTGTATTCAATCTCAAATGCCGGGCGCCAGGATAATTTATATTATCCACCAAGTGTGGCTTTAAGAAAGTCTGCCCCAGCTAGCTCAATATTTGGGGGTGCGAGAACTCCTAATCATTCAGTGGCCGTTACAGGGCTGTACTCAATGACCGAATGAAAGTACCACACTGCACTTGTAGGATGATTACCGTGACGGCGATGTATTTCCCGCGACGGCGGAAGTACTATAGCCCCTCGGCTATAGCGGACAAAGCACCACGTCCGTGCAAACGTAATGGATGCGTGCACAGTGACCTCACTGTACAACACGCTTATTAACCCTCAGGTTCGAAGCCAAGAGCGATCTCCAGCTTCGGCAGATCCGCTCCTTCTCCTCTGAAGGCTCGGAACCAAGTCCTCTCTCCAGCGTCCGCCGGAAAAAGCCTCCTCTTACACTCGTGGTGTACATGAAAAAAAATACACCATCGTTACAAAATTCAAAGGAACGTCTCTGTCGATTGGTTCTGCCATTTTTAAGCTCCTCCCTTCGGCTGTCACGATAGGCGAACCTTGTCTTCCTCGACTCGGGTGAACTCGGGATAGCCTCGGACATTTCCGTCATCTGTGACCTCCGAAATTCCCCGTTCGTAAAACTTGGGCTCGGGTAGTTTGTTCACCTTAGTTTACCGTTTCCCCGGAGCTAAGGGATTATACGCCTGACCGACTGCGTGAGAAGGGTAGCTGGTGTCCATTGTCCCTGGCCGCCGCCAGGCTGCCGCGACCTTCTGGCGCGTCTGGCTCACGTGCCACACACACACTGACAACTCTTTCCGATAATTTCTCTCTATTCTTTTTATATAAATAAATATGCAAAAATATATATATAAAAATGTACGGAATGACCCATTTTTGGTCATTCTGCTACAATGGCTACAAGTGTTATTTTACGTGCGTTGAAGCTTCTTTCATTTGACTGTAATTTTACGCCAAGGTGCGCTACATTTTGGTGGTATCGATATTTAATCGATCTGTCCGATTTTACATCGATGCTGTTCCTAAAAGTCGTATCAGCAGTCCTTTGAATATCGTTTTCTTCTACATTTAGCGAAGCAGATTCCGTTGAATTTCCGTGCATGTTAAAAAACAAAAAGAGGGGATTTTTTAAAAAATATTTTTTATTATTATTATTATTTTTTTTACAATTTGTGGAAGTGATGCTAACATAGAAGAAATCATTTGGCCGATAATGTGAAGTGCGGTAAACACTTTGCCAGTTTAAAATCAAAGGAGGAGAGAACAACAAAATCAACACTTTTTCCACTAAGTCTGGAAATTGATACAAATTTCTGGATGCTTAGTTCATGGTCGGCTAAATTACGGCCATAAAATTTTTGTGGCCCAGGGTCTGTAGGGAAACAATTTTAATAGTTGGCAGGTATTTGTTAAACTATGCTACGCAATCTCTGTAACGTATTGTATGCGCAACACTTGCTTTTTCTCTGATAGGTAATCATATTACTAACACAATCAGCGATCAGTTTTCATTCTTTAGGTCAGGTTGGTCGGACAGGATATATGTATTAAAAAACACTGCAGTAAACAGTTTCCTTATTTTAATGTGTGCATTTAACCAAGCACAAAGACATAATGGACTTCAGCAGGTATAAACGACCTTGGTTCAAACCTCAACCCATCATGCGTACCGACCTTTCTGATAACCATTTGAAACAATTTTCCGTGTTTAGTTAGGTTAATGCTGTGATTATTACAAACTTTCGACAGAAAAATACACGTTTCATAAACAAACAATCATAAAAAGCATTAACATAAGGATTATTCTCTCGGTTCACAGACAGATAACAAAACTCACTATGTTCTAATAGATCTAATAATCGTCATCTGGTCAAGCAGCAAAAAAGTTAGTGAGTAAATTATTTATTTCACTCTTTGGTGAAGCTTAAATATTATAATTGCAATTAATAGAAATGAACATCGCGATGAGTCATCAGTTCTCTCTGTCTGATGTGTAGGTAGGGACGGACAAAAAACGTTTTAAACGGATGACACATTGCACATTACAGTGTAAATTCTTTTGAGCATAAAATGTATACTGTGACGTTCTGACCCGGTTTTTATATAATTTTCTTTGTGATCCATTCGGGAGGACGTACGTTCGAATCTCTATCCGGCGATCGAGATTTCGTTTTTCCATGGTTTCCCTAAATCACTCCATGCGAATGTCGATGTGGTTCCTTCATAAGGCCATGTACAAATTCCTTTCCGTTTATTGCGCCTCCATTGCTTATTCCATCACTGATGCCGTCGACGAGACATAACATCTTTTTTTTTTTTTTAAAAAAAAACCTCTGAATCCAGTAACATAACACAATTTTATATTAGTCTTACTTCAGTAGTCTTATATTAAGATTATCATATTATCCTTTTCCCAGTGCACCATTTCTTCAGTGCACTGATTTTATTTTCTGCTCTCCATATTTTTTATTCACTGTTTTTCGTTTTTGTAAACGATTTGACCTACTTCTTAGTCACACGTATGGTTTGTTCCGTAAACTTATCACAAGTAACCAAGCAATCTTTATTTCTGCTGGGAATTGCTCTTTTGAAGCCCTGCTGTTTAATTTATGACTTGATGAGTCGGTAGAATTCGTCTTACGGTTCTGCTGAAATAGAATCCTAGAACTGGTTTGAAATTTTGTTCTGGAGATAAAATATTGTCTCCCGAAAATGCTATGGTAGATTTTTCTCTTCCATTTTTCTTCACAGTTAAATACTTATATTTTGCCGGATTCTCTGTCCCTGTGACGGGTCGTTTGTACTGAAGTGAGATATTCATCTAATTACGTATGATGAGAATTAATTTGTAAACAAACCGAGTAATATTGTTATTAATGCACAATATTTCGGCGACTTTATTCTCCGTCGCCATCTTCAGGCGTCTAAAGATGGCGACGGAGAATAAAGTCGCCGAAATATTGTGCATTAATAACAATATTACTCGGTTTGTTTCCCGAGAAACGTTTATAAATAAACAACGCCGAGAAAAATTACATTCATTTATAATTTGTAAACAGTCACCACAAGATACAAGTCAAGATATGTGCCTTACCCAATATCGGGTGCACGCGTTTGCAATGGAAGATGTTGTTATCTCTCGCTATTAACGCTCAGGAGCGGTTTCACGTTACCTTCCCCAGTATAAAAGTGTTCCTGTGTGTATGGATGACTGTGAAGTGGATGGAAGATGAAAGACGGAGGAACTGAGGAGAGGTTTGCTTTAACCAAGGATTTTTGTACACACTATGGTGAATAGGAATCGTGCATCATCGCTTATTCACACTGCCGGCCAAGTCGCGAAGATGAAAATTTCTTCCACCAACTGTGCTCGAGCCAACTTGTACGGCGTCAGGCGCCATTCACCAGCGTGTGATGCAGTAATTTAAGCCAAGGGAGCGAGAACAAGATATAAAGCTGACCTATATCCGGATGTAGTTTAGGTTGCGTTTTTTAGGCTTTCTTTGCTGGTTTTTTTTCCCAGTCAACATTTTACTGTGGTGGCGTTTTCAATTATGGGCACACTGTGGGAAATTAAATGACTAGTACCGCCTTAATCCTTTGTGCGACACAATTACCATTTTTACACTGGAGGAAAGCAGTATAAACAGTAATTACAGCTTCATAGAGCATTTAAACAATAGCTACAAACAGTAAAAACTATAGAAGCTTGATTTAGTAGGATAACTGCAGCGTGATCGTAACGAGTATAGGGTGCTTAAATGATACACCGACTACCCACCAGTGTGACTCAGTGCGCTGAGCTGCCGCACACTAGATAGGAGAGGTACAACGGGGCTGGGCACAAGGCCACGCCCCCGCGTACCAACCCTCCTGACTGCGGTTTTCAATACGGTTCTCCGCAGTCATCAAGGCAAATGCAGGGTCGGTCCCCAACCTTTGCCTCATAAACTACACATTTCACAAATGAACGAAAAATACACTTGTCACACACAGAAAATAGTTACTCGTTTCACAGAAAAATGGCAATACTTCACTTCCTCCATTAGTAAGTAACATGACCAGTGGCGTAGCTACCATAGGGCTAGGCGGTGCAGTTCACCGGGGATCCTACGCTCAGGGGGCCCTCAAGCGCAGTTCAGAAGCACCCACTGGCCTTCATGACAAACTGGGGACTTTTTTTTTTAGCTCTACCGTCGTCTAAGGGATCCCCTCACTAAGGGCCCTCACTGCTCAGGGGGCCCCAACCACTGCTCAGGGAGCCCCAAGAACAACTCAGGGGCCCTCATCTTCATCTGAGGGGGCCCCTACCAGCAACACAAAACAAAAAAAAGGTCACCCATCTGGCCTGAAGGTCCAAAATAAATTTTTTGGACCGGGGCCCTTCTTGACCTAGCTACGCCACTGAGTACGACCTGGCTGTAGGCATAAAATTCTTTGCGCCAACAAGGACATTCGGCTGTAAAATAAAAACTCAAAATTTGACCATGTCAGTGATTGGCAAACTCATCAGTGGTAACGGACCTCTAATGTTGGAGAAAGTTGGCAAAGACGAAGAGAACTGACACACTTATTGCACTTAGATTACATTGAGATTATGTAATAAAAGGCTCTTCTAGCTGATGTTGTCTGTTAGTTACAATAGGTCGGCATCCAACATAACTTGTAGGAAAACAAAAAATATTAGTTTTACCAGTATAAGCTAAAAGCTTAGCCCTGAAGGAAGTATGTGAATTTTTATCGAAATAACAGCTACCGTTAAATATCGTACAAAGTTCGTTTATTAACAAAATAAGTCTATGCTGTATGTCACAATGAGATAAATTTACAGTACAGATACAACAAGCATATCTGAAATTTTACTAATGCCGCCCATGCCCGAAGTTCAGAGAGCTATAACATTATCTGGTATTTGAAGCAGGGTACTAATGGCTCTGTCGTAGACGGGCCCTAAATCTAAAACCACAACAACAACTGTAGTTGACGTATTGTTCTGTCGTCTACATTCATTGTCTTTTACAGGTGTACTACTACGTGGTGGACTCCCCGCGTAATGAGGGCAAAGACTACTTCGAGATTAACGACGCCACTGGCGAGGTGTTCACTAAGGTGGTGTTCGACAGGGAGAAGCAGGGCGCCTACGCTCTGGAAGTGGAGGCTCGAGATGGAGCCGCATCTGCCCGCCCCAACAGCAACGGACAGCCCAACTCTGGTGAGTACCCTTGTCATTATTCTCAGAGTGACCAAACAGCTCAGGGATACTGCAACTGGCTATACAGCTTCATCTGGTTAGAATCGTCGCGGTCGTGAGTGTGCCATGTCTGTATGCTTTCTGGTGTGTTGTATTTTCGCCAGGCATAACTGAACGGTGGTTTTTCATGGTAAGTTGGCCATTTTATTTCATCGTTAAGTTTGATTCACAATATACAGGAATAAATTTTTTATGACTGAGTGTAGTGTTTAATGCCTTTCTTTTGTGAAAATGAAGAAAGCTATAGCCAGTTCAGTTAACAGAGTTGGGTCAAGGTCACTCTGCTGTATCTCCATTTCGCTGCCCTTACCCGTACATGCGAAGGGGAAAGACTGCCAACAAATTTGCCTCACGCGTGATCGGATACAGTGGTCTATTCGGTGGGGCTGGTGAGGTGGGGAGGGACCAAGGCGAACATGACCTTGAGCCGCCAGTTGGGAGTGAACGGGGTATAGAAGATAGCCAATTTCAATGGCCAGTTCCAGTGTAGCTACTTGTCGTATTATTAGCTCTAATTTTGGTGGTGGAAACACAATATGGTTATAAGGATTTGTTAACATAGACCCAAATTCATTCTCTCTCACTAACCTCGTACCCAAGCAGAAAAATTAATTCTGTCCCCGCTACTCGAACAATTTAGCCAGCAACTCCTCAGTGATCGAAAATAGGATATGAAATAATAATTGTTCCAACGTTGAGCATATAATAGAATAGTCTTCTCGCTTATGGACAAATAAAACATCGTAAATTTTTGTTATTTGGTTTAAGCGCCAAAAAAAATAATTTTTGAAAATCTGGAATGTTCCCGATTGTAGATGAATCTTCTGTTTGGAATCATGCTTACGTGAAGTTCAGTAACTCATCTTACTATCCAGGATTTTTAAATTCTGTTGAAAAATTCTCCGAAGATATAAATTGTAACCAACTAAAACAGAAATAAAATCAGTGGCCCAGAACAGATCTTTTGTAAGGTGCGTGGATACGTAATTATTAAGGTTTAAAATTTTCACTTTTTCTAGCATTGTTAAACGTTCAATTTTTAAATACAGATGTAATAATTCTTTCCAATGTATAGTATTCCATATTCTCTTAAGCTCAAAGGCAAATGCAATTGACCCTCTCCCCCTCTTTTTTTTGGCTGAGATTCAGAAAGGCTTTTTGGCTGCCAAGTGACAGAGTTTCTATTTGTCTGTTCTGGCTGAAACTGTAGTTTAGGCTGGAATCCGAACGAGGGAATGTGCTGTCAAACTCAAATGATCAAAGCAAAGCCCACAAGGAACCCTGGTACGCCAAGATTTGGGCCCAAGACTCAGTTATATGGGTGAGCTCCTTAAAGAAAGCTTCCAGACCGCTCTTCTTAGGTATATCTTTACAGATAACAGCGAATGGACGCAACTCGTAATTAAAAAAAAAAAAAACAAAACATCCCCGAGGCCGGATTTTAACCGACGATCTATGAACTCGAGCTACTACCCCAACCCTCACACTGCCAGAATCGGTCTGTTGCTGGTTTTTTTAAAGATCTCTTACTCTGCAGCACTGAAATATCAGCAATGTGTCTTTACTTGATTCTAAGTTTAATTGGCTTTGTGTAGCATTGCCTTTGTGCTTTTTACTCAGAGTAATTAACTTAAAACTTTAACGAATAATACCTCTCATAGTTCTCTTTGTTTCTTGCTGCTTTATAATTAACTTTATTCAGGAAACTTTCGTGAAAGCTAGACTGTTTGTTTTCATATCTCTTCTCGTAAATCATGTGGATATTCTGCTAACAATTGAGTTGTAAATTTTGGGATTCTGCTATTTACTTTTTGTCGTAACTGGATATAAGCAATGGTTCTTGTACAAGAACTCTTAATGAAGTTAGCGTTCTAAAATTGAACTACCTGTCTGAACAAAGAAATTTTAATCTGAAACTCATTTTATTCAACAGTTCTTTGTTTATATGATTCAAAATGTCTGTAAATTTTGTTTGGCCGAAAACCGGTGTATCCATAATGAATACGGTTTTCGTCAATTTTTCTAACCGTATGACGCAGGAAAGCATTGAAAATCTGACGCGATTCGCAAGATGATTTTTGCCGGTTTCCTTTTTTAGGACGCGGAAATTGCGAATAATGTCTTAAAGTTCATACCTGAAAATAGGTATCATTAAACTTAAAGTTGACAATCTAATTCAGCCAATAATTCAGTGGAAGGTAGTTGCTACTGAGTTAAGACATCTATCAGCCGTAACACAGTACCAAATTCTGAAACTAGATTTCTGACTATTGTTCCACTCTTAGAGGAAATTGTCCAGAAGAGCAGACGCGTGAATTATTTTACGAATTTCATCTTCATCATTATTATTAGACGTTTCCGTTTTTGCGAGTCCTCCGGCACATCTGACAATCATGCTACGATATTTTCTCCACCGTCATCTCCAAACAATTCCATTCGTTTTTATGTCTTTCTTCAGTTGGTTCACCAATCTCGTCCGCGGCCTTCCAATTGGTCTCCATCCTTTCTCATTATTACAGAGTGCTAATTTCTCCCTTCCTCAATCTACATAACATACCCCAGTCACTGATTTGATCCTTTCTCGTGTCGTTCTATATCCCTATCAGAAACCTCATTTCTGCCTTAATGAAGTAATGCGACAAATTTGCTGTGGTCAAGTGGAAAGTCAAGACTAAAATTTTTTTACTTTAGTGTCTCTGGAGTACAGTCCGCGTCCATCAACGTAAAACGAATCCATACCTAATCTGCAAGATAGCCAACTTTTTTTTAATCTGCTTAACGTCTCTCTAACAGTGAGGTCTTTAGAGACGGGAAAGGATTGGGGGGGGGGGGGGGCAAGGAATGGGAAGGAATTCGGCCATGGACTTTTGAAGGAAGCGTCCCGGCATTTGCCTGGAGTGATTTGGGAAACCATAGAAAACCCAAATCTGGATGCCCGGACGGGGATTCGAACCGCCGTCTTCCCGAATGCGAGGCCAGAACGCTAGCCGTAACACAACCACGCTCGGTGAGATAGCCAACACTTTCCTTGGACGATTATAACTATCAAATATATACTACTCGAGTAAAATCGTTCCATACAAGTTATTATGTAAGAAATATGTATTATCTGTTTGTGGTTCTTGTAGCTGTTTCTCAGGATTCATTGTTCGAGAAAAAAGTGCATTCCTCATCCATATGACATGCTGCAAAAAAGTAAAAGTATACGAAACATACCGTAATTCTAAAGATTCCTCAGTGTTGTAACTGACATAGGATTTCCTAAGTAACTAATATATTGATGCATGCAGCATGGAGGCCAACCTTCTACAGTGAAAGATGGTTGGTATAGAGTGTTTTTGGTAATATATTTCCAAATGCTCACAGACTTCTCGGTTTTATTACTATTTATCACCTCAGGATGGCACAGCCGAATGTGATTATAAATCACACGAAGAATGAGATTAGTTAGAGATGCTGCCTGCACCAGAATGAAAAATGACGCGCTTTTATACAGCACTAGTTACGAATAATTTAGATTTTCTTAATAAGTAAAGTTGTTTTGATTTTCGAGTGTCAATATACCAGTTGAGGTCATAGATGGTTGGCGTCAAAGATATTATGAAATTGACTCTAGTCATCAGCTGACTGACGTTTATGTTAACTTTTGAGCGGCATTACTTTAAATGTCCCCCATTTTCTTTTTTATTTAATCTGCACTTTTATTTTTTTTAATAGCACCGCCCAAGAAACGTGAGTGACATATTGCAGACCAAAACGTTAATTCCTTGTGACTTCATCGCTATTACATTCACCCAATCAGTTTTAAGAACTGGAACCGGCTGGCTGAGTAACACAACCTATGAAATTGGATGGCCCGTGATGCGATGAGCAATGATCAAGAGCTTAGGTACTCATAATCTCACAATTCGCGATATCAGATACTCTTAATGCGACCCATCCTGTCACAGATACTGTGAGCTTACCCTGAAGTGGCAGCATAAGTAAGCTATCCTGACATTAGATGACGGTGTGTTATTTAGGGGAGATCGGCCCTATTCTCTTACAATACACGGAAACCGTTAACTCGGATTAACAAATTTAGAGGTATTTTAACATAGTCTGTAAATGAAAAACTTACTGTTCTTGTAGAAATTTTATTGAATTTAATTAATAACGTTCTTTGAAACAGCTTCTAAGACACATGACACTTGTTTCTCATGCATTACACAAGCTATTTTAGCTCGTGTACGAAGAGGTTCTACTCGCGGCATACAACCACCTCCAAGCGGCACGACAGACATACTGCCTGTTGGCGCCCTGGTCTGCTACAATACAGGCGACCAACCAAAAATACCTGCTGCACATCTGTGCTGCCCACCGTTAAAGAGTGTTACATAACTTAGATAACAACACTATACTACCCCTGTTACTAAACGAACTGTAGACTGTGAAACCCGATTATATTACAAATCAAGCCACAAACATTAATACAGTTATTCAGGATAATTAATAAATGTTACATAATTAAAAATAGATATTAATAAATTAGTAATAAAATGATTAGGAGTTAATGATAATGTTACAGTAGCCATGTCAGATCTCTCTTAGTTCCGGCTCCGATCCATTTACGTGTCCTATCGGCGTATCTGATTACGTACAGCTTTCTACCGAGTGTCTTGCTTTCTACTTTAATATGTCTCTCCTTGCACTGCCCTCCAGCCAAACATTTCACGAGCGAGGCAGCCTTAACAGCTGGTGTGACTTCACCCGTCTGTGTGACTTCCGCTTCCTCCACACACAGCTGAGTCGCTCTGACATTGACAAATTCTTCCGTAGTTGAAGGAACCTAGGATTTATGCGTTCCTTACAGCCAACATAGTAAAATTCTTCTGGCATCTCCTCCACTGATGTGGGGATATAACAGAGAATCTTATAGCAGGTACGATTATATGATTCATGGTGTCTACATTTTTATATCCACATATTTGACTTAAAGTTGCGAAATAATGTAGCCCGAAAACAAAGATTTTCAATTATAAAAAGAATCTACACTCAATGTAAAAGATTCTTTTTTTAAGATTTATCATGTGAATTAGTTTGTTATAAAAACGCAATACTAACATTTTGACGAATTTTTCGAAATATGTAATGAAAATTTATAGAATTTCGTAAGAAACTTATCATATTTGTTTGCTGGAAGTAATGATCTCAAAAATGGGAAATTTCGTCTTTTGAAGTTTGCTAGGACTTCGTCTTGTATGATGAAAACAGTGAAATGTTTGGAGCAACCTCGCATGTATCTTTTGCCTTAGTACTATTTATTTGCGGTATGTTGGGTGAAAATTCTCGAGTCTAGACAGCACTAATCAGCAAACGAGACTGGTGCTAGTTTTTTTTTTCATTGCCACAGATGGACTGGAACGTGGTATAAAACTTTACAGTTACAGTTAAGCTGAGTAGAAAAGGACCATAGAACAAATAATACGAGGCGTGATAAAAAGCTAACGAGAATTTTGAAATTGCGCACGTTGTATCTTGTTTATCGAGTTGATTCCTTTTAGATGTGTTGGTAGTAACATACGTGTTAACTTTTGGTAGCTGCGGTGTTTAGTTTGTGTTTGGCGCGTGAGTGAGTAAGACGTACGTTATTGTGTTCGGCGATTTTTGCGCGGCAAAAATCGGGTAAGAGTGTTTGTCTACAACTTTGTGTTAAAAATGGAATTAAGTGACGTGAACCATTCAAAAAGTTAAAGATAACCTTTGGCGTCGATGGTATGTGACAACCTCGAATTTATGAATGGTGTAAAAGCTTTTAGTAAGGTTGAAAAGGCATCGAAGTTGTCGCGAGGTCTGGGCGTTCCAACATGCAATCAGTGATAGAAACGTAAAATAAATAAATTAACAGGTTGTGCTTACTAAAAGAAGAATTACCAAAAGTACGGCCTATAAGTTTTACGCAGTTTTCGTGAGGAAATTGAGAAAAAACGATGCGAACTTTGGAGAGACAACTCGTGCATTTTGCACCATGACTACGCCGCAAACCACTTTGCTTATCCAACAGTTCTTGGCGAAACACAACACCACCGTGATGCCGCAACCACTCTATTCTCCAGACATGGTACTCTGTGGCTTTTTCCTATTTTCCAAACACAATAGGACACTTAAAGGACAACGTTTTTCAACAACAGATAAGTTAAAGGCGAAATAGCAGACCGCGCTCAAGACCGTACTGGAAACTATGTGCATATCAGAGTGGGACTACTTTGAAAGGAGCGGCTTAACTATTTAAGATTAAATAAATGCTTAGTGAAAAAGTTATAAATTCTCGTTACTTTTTGAACACACTTCGTAAAACAATTTCTTATTTTGCCGTAAACAGTTGTTTGAAGTTTTCTGCTGCAATAATTCATTTAATCTCACTGCAGCCGTTACACTTTGTTTCGAGAAGACAGGCGTTTGTTAGAGGCCCGTGATATGAAAACAAGGGTTTGTCGCTTGCAATTACCGTAGGCTGTTTAATTAAATGCGCGCGTCTTCCGAGATTGCGGAGAGAAGAGGCTAGTTTGTGGCTTCTCTGACTGATGTTTTGTTAATTAGGTCCTTTGCGTTTGGGGACGTATTCACGTTAACCCGAAGTGCTTTCGTTTGGTTGGGAAACCACTGTACCATAAGTGAACTAAATTGAAGTAGCTGTACTAAAAGTGTTATCACTTAATGCTTCAAGTTTCCTTCGAATATGATACATTCTACCGTCCATGGTAGCTGTATTTCTTCTTATTTCTTCTAGAAGAATTCACCGAGCTGCAGCTCAGAGTTTGTAGCGAGGTGTGTTGTAGTTTCTTAAATGTCGTTTTTTTATGTTACCTGGTAGTGTCAAATGATTTTTTGAGTCCTAACACTGCATTTTGAATTAAAATAATTTGAAAAGTACGATTTTATTTTAATATTGATTAATAAAGCATAATTAAGAATCGCAATGGATATCTCATTTCAATTGGTTTGATTTCTTTTAAAAATGTATATTCTTTTAGCTTTTTTAAACCATTGCCGTAACTGTTTCCCTTTTTACTGAGCGTTTGAAAATATGAGATTTTTTGCTTATAAAGAAAAAATGATATCTAGTCAATGGTTTCTTCCTGGAATAAGTTAAGTATCTTTATTACGCAGTCAGGTTTTCACTGATAGGTATACACTTATCACCGTACTTTTATTTAATATATGTAAGTTAGTACCGTTGTACCCTGTGTTTGGTTAGCATCTAGAATTAAGCATTGAAAGTTCAAATCATTTCACTGAAACTACATTAATCCCAGATGTTTATCAGTATCATTTCAGAGTAAAACGAATGTAGATTTTTTTTTTTTTTCCCAAACAGCCAGCTCAATGTGATTTGTTGCTATCAAGTATTGACTCATGGACACTACAACACGGACACGACATCAACATACACAACACTTAAACACCCATGCCCTCGGCCGGACTCGAACTGGCGACCTACGCTACCGAGGCCGGCCAATATAGATGTCTTGATCCGCTGTTTACTACTTTGATGGAGGATTACTCTGACCAATGGGGCATTAGTATGTAGCACTCGCTGAAGAAGAGGTTAGTGATTCCTATGACTGTATTGGGATCTTAATAGAAAGATAGGATGCATTTGTTTCTAGGGTTGGTAGATGTTAACTGTGGTGGTTACTACACTTGTTGGTCGTAGGGCTATTTTCGTTTATTAATTAAAATATTCTTTTTTTAAAAAGGAAAATATTTTTAAATATACTAGCTCTGCCAGGCATGCGTTGCAATGCCTATTTTTATTTCTTAAGTGAATACAAAACAGACACATTAACATGAACCATTTAACTGGAAGACAATTAAAACTGAATGGTTTCATGTGTAAATTTTGTTTAAGAAGGGTGATGGGTGAGAGTGTGTGAGTTTTTGTAAACCTAATGTCGGCAATACATTTCTGTTTATTTTAAAGTATACGTGTGCAGTATTCCATCAAAAATCTGATAAAAACTGTTTCTATAAACAACTTTTGAAATTAAGATGGGTGGGAGTAATGGGGGAGAGTTGTTGGACTTTTGTAAACCAAATGTAGACAGTACTTTTCTGTTTGTTTTAAAATATACGTGTGCAAAGTTCCTTCAAAATCGGGTAGAAACTGTAGCTTTGTATAACGAACCTTGGCAAAAATTAATGGGGTGAAAAGAGTGAGACGGGGATGAATTTCTGAAATTCAAATTTAGATAGTAGTTTTCTTTCTATTTTAATGTATATGTGTGCAAAGGACCATTAAAATAGGATGAAATCTGTGGGTATGTATAAAGAACTTTTACAAAAATAAATGGGTGGAAAGGGACAGAGGGGTAGGGTTTCTGGAAACCAAATGTAGACAATATTTTTCTGTTGGTTTTGAAAAATACGTGTGTAAAGGACCATCGAAACCGGATAAAAGATGTGGGTTAGATTAAAATTAAGGGTTGTAAAGGGGGGGAGGGGGGATTTTTTTGGATTTTTTTTTTCTCAGAAACCTTCGCAAGCGTGCACACAACTCACCAAAGTTTCATCATAATGGGATGAATAATATAGGAACGTATAGAAGACGAACATACAAAGAAACATTCATTTTTATACATCAGATGTTCACCAATAAAAGTCTAAGCTTGGCCTCTTATGTTATCGTGTAGCCCTGTCCGTAACGCTAACGTAACCCGCTCAGCTGTAGATACTGACCAAAGATGTTATTGCCAAATTGAGTTTATGGATATTATTTAATAACGATTTTATTTAATTAAGCAATCGCGAAAGAAATGAATTGCCAGAACACTGAAAAAGTATAAAAACAATAATTATTAGTTGCTTTTGGTTTATTTATCAATTTTAATGCAGACGAAAACTGAAGTTTGACAATGACGTGCATCAAAAAGTATTCATCAGAGTTGACTACCAGAGAAGTTTTAAGATCCCAACTATATCCAAATTGTGTAATTAAGTGCAATATTGGAAGCAGCATGCTGGCTGAGGGCACAGATGAGCAACAACCACACACCAAAACGGAAATGTTGTAGCGTAATGGCTGGTAGGTATCATTAAAATTAAATTCCGTGCGATTACCTTTCATTAACTTAATAAAAATAGAAATTTGTAATATGACAAGCAAGAGTCTCAAATTTTGTGGGATTACAGGTAAATAAATCATTTAGAATTTATTGGGTCTGGGCATATGTAGCTTTACTACAAATACATGTTAAGATCAATACCAAAACAAAGCTTAGGTTTGCAATAAGCCGGTTAACAAATCCTACAATCGTTGCCTTTGACGTTACTCAACTCAAATGGACGAAATTGAAATTCAACAAGCAATCAACAAAACACGCATGATAGAACGTGTTTATAAACAATCAAAATATATCTCGGGCGCCATCTGAATGTGAACAATCTCCATTCGATAAAGGGGGGACGTACGCAAAACTGCAGTACTTCGAAAAGTATTTTATATAATTTAAATTTTTTACATTTATTTGGTACAGTTATTAAGAAATGTTATGTGCATACTTACGTAAATTTTCATGTTTAATGACCTATTAAATCTTTACTTATTAACAATTGATTTTTTAAATAATATAATTACAAATGTTCCTTTTCTCAAAAACTATCAGAACAAAATTGACGCATTTTTGTACACAATTTCATACAGCTTTATTACAGACATCTGTGGAACAGAATTTTGATATCTTGTTTTGTTCAATTTTTACGGGTCTCCAAATTTCCCTGAAAAATAATATATCGAATTTAAGGACCTCATTCTACTATAAATGCCTTTTTTTATTAAAAAAAAAATGAATATTCCTTCCACAAAATTTTTCACTGTAGTACTGACAACTGCCAAATTTCATTACTCTACCTTCTGTGGTTTGTGAGAAAAAGGTACATAAAGTTACAAAAATGTAAGTTACGGGAAAACTGAATGAAAGATTCAACAGTGTTTTTATTCTCCTTCTCTGTGTGAACTTAAAACGCTATAAACCAAAGTATACAAAATCAGCGTCAGAGATGTTATTCCAGAGCCTTCTTGATGTAGTATACGGACATTCCCTACTTGTGACTGCAAAAAACTGGAAAAAACGCCCCATAAATAGATAATAAGAGACAATGAACAAGAAGGGGGCGTGGCCCTGTGCAAGCTATTAAAAATTACTATTTGGAACGTAATATTTGGTAATTGAAATTTCAATACCATGTAGTAAATTAAGAACCAATAAATTTTTTTTCACTATTTTCGTCATTTTCGTGTACGTCCCCCCTTAACAAACAAAATCGGAAGTGCAAGGTGCCTTCAGACATAAATATACAGTGACAGATTGTGCCGTCTAGCTCAGTTGGACAATTTGCAAAGAGCAGAAATCTCTTGTCTCAAAGGACGCTCAAGGGTTTTTAAATTGTCTCATGAATCTTTGTGCGGGCCTGTTTGGGTAACACTTTACCATATCATCAGCCTCTGGTGACCAACGACGCTTGTGCATGACTCAGCCAGAGGTGGCGGCAATTCTTCTCTGCCGTCAGCTGCACCCTTAATGGTAGGCCGGGCGAGTCATCTCTGTGTCGAGCTCCACGATCAACTCCCGTCTTCCAGGCTCTCCTTTCCGCAGGAAATCTCTTGCCCCGCCTCCGTCGTCTCATGGGCCGGCATTACACTGTAAACGATCTTTGTCAAAGATCATTGATAAAAGATATTTACCGAGCGTGGTGGTGTAAAGGCTAGCGTTCTGGCCTCGCATTCGGGAGGACGGTGGTTCGAATCCCCGTCCGGGCATCCAGATTTGGGTTTTCCATGGTTTTCCAAATCACTCCAGGCAAATGCCGGGATGCTTCCTTCAAAAGGCCATGGCCGAATTTCTTCCCATTCCTTGCCACCCATCCTTTCCCGCCTTTAAAGACCTCGCTGTTAGAGAGACGCTAAGCAGATAAAAAAAATATATTTTATAAAATATTTTACAGTGTAATGGGGCATATTTTATAAAAGATTTCTTTTATAAAATGTAAGACGTTGGTATTACATTTTATAAAAGATTTCACCACCCTGCAAACGTAAACAAAGAAAATGGCGCAAGGGCCGTTGCCGCATCCACGAAAATCTTCATTTCTGAGTATGAACGGAAGGAAATGTTGTAAAGTCTGAAATATGTAGACTATAAAATTAGGAATAAAAAGGTGAACACTTACCAAAAGTTAATTAGTGCTATGATAGAAGGCTGTACTGTAGAAGACGTAAAAAAAGAAAATTAATGTGTTAAGAAACTAGTATTTGACAGGTTTCTGGAATAATAACAGACGTAATGCTATATTGCAGAATGGTGTAGATCCGTCACCAGCAATCGAGTACAACCCATGGCACATACACCGTAAAAATAAACACCCAATAGCATATATGGGGAAATAATTCCGATATAGATATTTATGAAAATATTGTGGTAAGAATTTATTGGACGTATACTTCAGCATCGACCATAATCTTATATCTTTAAACGAGCAATTCTTGTATATATATATATATATTCGGATCTCGGAAACGGCTGTGATGATTTGGATGAAATTTGGTATTTAGATAACGTTTTGACTTTTAAGATTACCTAAATAGTTGTCTTCGCTACAAAAAAGCGAGTTTACAAAATACGAACAATTTTGTCACTCCGTATATCGAAAACGGCACTAGCGCCATCTCGTAGACAATTCAGGTACCAGAAAGCCTACAAATTGATTTTCTTTGATTTCAAAGAATAATTAAACGAACAGTTCTTGTATACTGGCTGACCCGTGGAAATATTAACACTGCAAGTTTAATTGTAAAACATTTAAAAAGGAAGATAATTAAAAATTTATCAATGGTTTTATCAGAAACTTCTTTATAGAGTAATCATCGTTTACTTTTTGACCGTAAAAAGTGGTTGTTAGTTAGTCATTAAATACTACCTCCTTAATTATAAAACATCTTTCGATTTCTGTTCAATCTACAAGATTTCGAGTAGAGTTTGATAATAAAGTAAAAAGCCGCGTGCGAGTGCACATACGAAAAAAAGGGTTCTGATAAATAGAATCTTGCCTTTTGAATCGTCTGACCTTGTGCTTTATTAATGTTTATAACGAAGGTTACTTCTTATGGGAATTGTTTTATTAGCATTTTGAAATGCTGATCAGAAGATGTGAGATTACTGCCATGTATGAGCATAGTTTTATCAGAGTGAATAAATTTAGCACAGATGATGTTCTATTAACGTCACAACCCGATGATGAATTCTTATAGAACTCGATGAAACATATCGAAAATAAAGAATAAATGTTCTTGGTTTTCGAGATATAGCATGTCAAAAATCATTTATAGGTATAGTTCCTTGTGCTTTTGGCGACGTTTCTTCTGGTCCAGGCTGTATTTCAACCTAACAACAACCACTAGGTACAAAATAAAACATTGAAATTACATTTCCACCATATAGACATGGTCATTTTGGTGGTTTTTTTTTTTCTGGTCCAGGCTGAAGCTAATCCTAACCTCTTCACTTTTGAGATATAATATCCCGAGAACTAAGCGAGATATCAGAAAAATTCCTTTTTTCGATTTGTCTCGACGAGTTTCATACGAATTCACCATCAAACTTGGCTATGGCGAAATATGTCTTCTGGTTCAGGTCGCATTTCAACCAACCGCGTAAATTTTGAGATACGATATCTCGAGAACTAAGCGAGATATATATATAAAAATATTTTTTACTTTCAATTTTTCTCGTCGAGTTACATAAGAATCCATCATCAAGGGTTATCGTAGAATCCTCTGAAATACCACAAATCTCGCACCATTAATTAATAGGGCCTATCAAACTTGCATTAAGATTTCTATTTTACATAATAACAGCATTTTTTTAAAGTAATATGTGAGGCGGTCTCGCAAATGGATCTAGCGATTTGGATGAAATTTCACATGTAGATAACGTTTTGCTTTTCAAGTTTTTAACACGATTTTTTTAAAAAAGAAAAAAGAAAAAGAAAAGAGCACATTTGTATTTGTTTTCTCGAAAACGGCTCTAACCTCATTACGTAGAAGTTTCAGGTACCAGTACGCCTACTGATGTTAGTTAAGCTTCTCTTTGGTGAACTGTGCACCTCAAAACGCCTAGGAAGCCTTCAAGCCTTTTACTTTAATCAAATTTTACTCGAAATCTTGGATATTGAACAGAAATCGAAAGATACCGAGCGTAGATCGGTCACCCAGGTACTTTTTATAATTTGTCGTGTCCTCACATTGCAGCTCTTTCACTGAACTTTGATGAACTCCTATCAGATCAAGTCTCGTAATCCACGGTCTAACCTAAATATGTTTACCTCTCCAATAAAATGCATATTGTGACAGTTGCAGTAACTGGGTCTGCAAAAGCTTACAACTTTACTTCATTCATATCAGAGAACAATGACGAAAAATTTTATGTAGTGTAATGGGACTGAAAAAATATCATAAAATATCTTTGATAAAATAAATGTGATGAAATGTCTTATAAAAGATCTTGTACAAAGATCTTTTACAGTGTAATGCCGGCCATGGACAGAGAAAACCCACAGTTTTTTAATCACGTGTCTCCTAACTCTACTAGTATTGGTAAGAGGCGTGGTCACTGAAATCACGTGTCTCCTAACATCTATTTCATTTGTGGCTATAGTTCGTGCTTCCGTCGTGAGGCTGGGATAATGTTCGGCGATGCTCGGGTGCTGGTTATTTCTCACCCACGAAACCGTCGCCTCAAGTGGTGCAGTAACCCTGGCCTTGAAGCAGTGTCCTAACGGAATCCTTGAAAGGCCAGCTCCTCACCCCTTCCTAGCTGCACTGGCGACTAGAGATGGGCAAACAGCTTTTTTCCAGTAATACGTTATTCAGTTATTGCTTCTTTTTTCTAACAGCTTTTTTTAACCGTTATAAATAGCGTGTAGTTATTTTTTTCCGACGTAATATATGTAGAGACGCCACTAAAATCTCTACTCAGAAACGCTCTTCTCTTGTTGAAAATAGCCGGAAATGTCAAATAACCGGATGTGATGAAAATAGCGGCCACGCCCCCAAAAATAGCGAAATAGCCCTGACGTCACGAAAAGCCGCTTGTTAGCGTTATTTAGCGTTTAACGGTACGTCACCAATAGCGGCTTCCATAATAACTGAGAGACATTATATATGCCTTCGACTTGTGTTTATGTGTTTGTTTATTAAGTGGTAGTGATGCCTTTCTAAATTAATATAGAATTTTAACACGACCAGCTTTAGCGGTTTGTGTATAACGTGATCAAACAGGAGGAAATGAAGTGATTTAGGGACGTACGATATATAAAAATAATCCGAAGTAGGCAGTTTTGATTACGTGTTAATATATTTTTCTGTTTGAAACTAATGAACTTGTGGTAGGAGTTTTTATGAATATATGCAACAAATACAGCATTAAGCGCTGCGTACTCGTAAAGAACAGGAAATTAACTTTTCTGAAAGTAAACAGTTTTTTCTGTTTGGCTATGAATTCGTATTTCGCATTAAGTTTTGTGTGGCTGTAGTTATATGTATAGTCTATTTTACATATGTTGTAAATGTCTCCCAATAACAGACCAGCTGCAATTGAAATATGTTGTTACAGACGTACATAAAAGTAATTTGAAATTTAAATATGGTTTGCTGTTTGAAACTAATTGACTTGTGGGAATAGCGAAACAAATACCGTAATGTTACCTATTCCTTAAGACTCTGTAAATGAACCGATCGGAAATCAAACAATGTGGAATGAATTTTTGTTGAAACATTTTATTTCGACCTGCAAGAAAATGTAATGATGTTTGACGCATATTTTCCACATAGAGTGATATGCTTTTCATCCACCATAAAGTTTTACCTGAACTTGAATAACTGATTCCAGAAGGTTTATTTAACCAATTTGTATGCTATTTTATTGCTCTCTTTCCTCATCAGTCAGTTGCAGTTTCACTTTCAGAATAACAAATTTGTTATATATGTGTGTTGGAAGTTTTTTTCTTAATTTGAAGCATGAAAATTAGATTGTGACACGCGTTTCCAACATAGTGACGTTAAGAATGTTATACTTTCACAATACTGCTTCTTGTGCATATTATGGATGGAGCATACAAATGTGGCACCTACACCAATATGTTTTAGTGTATGTATCACCTGAGCTAGTTTTCTGTAGCAGTATAAACCTTTTTTTTTTTTTTTTTTTTGTATCCAAACTCTAACTTGATTAATATTTGTCCACTTTCACTACAGTACTGCAGTTTTTCATGTTACGTCACTTCTTTATACTTACTTTCACAAACAGACTTTATTATTTCAGCATAGTATATCATCATCTTCAGTAGAACCTCTTAAATACTATTAGTTATTTAGTTTGTGTAGCCTTTACTGAAACAAATAAATATCAACCTTCTGCCTGCATAGTAGTATTTAACGTCGTCAGTAGTAGCGACATCTGTTGGTCGCTGTCGCTGTTAATAACGGTCAAAGTTAGTAAAAAGCGGTTTAGCCGGCCTCGGTAGCGTAGGGGCTAGAGTGCTAGCTCCGCGTGCCGAAGGCCGCCGGTTCGAATCCGGCCGCGGGCATGGATGTTAAGTGTTGTGTGTCTGTGTGAATGTCCTGTCCGTCCTGTGGCGTCCATACATTGGAAAAAATACACATTGAGCTGGCTGTATGGCCTCCGTTGCCGAATGCCATTTAAAAAAAAAACAGTTTAAAAAAAAAAACGGTTTACATAGGTGGCGTCCTCTAGTGGTCGCTATCGTAGTTAATAATTATTAGCGTGTTGTGATGGTAGTGTCATCTAGTGGTAGCTATTGCAATTAATAACGGTGAGAGAAGCAATAAGCCGTGACTGATGCACTCGTAGTGGGCGGTCGACGAACAATTACAGCGCTGTCAGAGGGACGGCTGACAGTTATTTGAACAACTCCAGTTATCGGTTTGGCCGCTACTTGCTAAACGGCGTTTTCAAAGTAACGGTTATTTGTGCTATTTATTTATTTGTGACCCATCTCTACTGGCGACGGTATGGCGGGAGCCTCTAACGGGACTCTGAAGATAATGCCTATTTTCCAAGCTGCAAGCTGAATTTTACCCGTTTTCGCACCACAGTTTTATGCACAATATTTACTTTTACCCTCCATTGCTCATACACATTGTCTCCTTTTACGTGAGCAACCTTGCGAACTAGTATTTCCTTAATCATGGAGCGCCCAAGATCTAAATTAATAAACTGATTTGATCACAAGTAGCAAAATAATTTAATATCGTGATAATTTATAAAAATAGGTGTGAGCTATAGCTTCACACTACAATGTAAATAAAAACAGTGTACGCTGAAGATACCTCGACCAGAGACGAAACGCGTCCGTGAAATAAATAATATCCAACAAAGTTGTATTGGCTTATTTATTAAATGATAATTATTAGATTAACATGCAGCTGTGGAGGAAATAGCTAACAGTAATCACTTATTTAGAAGCTAGTGTTTCATAAAAAGGATATAGCTGAGTACAATGTTGCCCAGTTTTTTTTAGATACGTATGAATAATAGCCTACCATCGAATGGGGTACCGAAGGTCTTCTGGAAGTCCAGAATTCGATTCCGGGTTAATTTCTCTGCATCTTCCATTGCTCCTCCCCTAATGCACTTGAGCGTGAGTGTTGAACACACAAAATTCTCCGCCTCAGAGTCAACTAACACGAGAGTCGGTCGCCATTGCTTCACATCTGGCCAATGTTTCATGAATTTTCATCACGGCCGCGATACAGATTACTACACATGACACCAAATTTCTGTGCGAACGTCTGATAAACTATAAAACTTAAGCTGATTTTCACATTATGCTGATTCTTCGCCCGTTTGTTGTTGACGACTTTTCGCATGAATATTTCGAGCATCTTCTTGCTGGATACAAGCACTAACAAACTTCACGAATCTCTACACGTAACACAACGAGCCTTATAAATCTTTTAATAAAATGGCAAGAAAAAGGAAAATAAAAATTTTCGCTTTTTGATTTTGTAATTATCTTTCGTGAAAACGGATTATGTTTTGAGCTCCTTCGCACGGAGAGCAACCTTAATCTATGAAATAAAATCAAAAAGTAATTTCTTAGTTTTTGGTTTTAAAACTCGCGTTTCTAGAAAACAAATGTCATCGTTAGGTGTGTCGGGGAGATAAAGCTATCAGATGGAGGCACAAAAATCTGTCTTTAATTTCTCACAAAATTAAAGCAGCTAATTGCCATGTATTCCTCGCCGCTGCTAAGATTAAATTTAACTATTCATTGGAGGCGTTCAGCATTGTGCGGTGAAGTAATTTTGTGGTTGAGCTCCAACGAGCGTCTAATGGCCGATGTTAAATTCCCCTTAAGAGGACTCTGAAATTTAATTGCGCTTCCGACTCCCCTTTCTGCCCTATGGATAGGTGCTTTGTCTCGCTGCGAAATAGCGTATATTAGGGTCTTGCGAAAGACATTCCCCGAATGTGTGAACCCCGGTGCAGCAGAAGTTATTCCGTTTCACCCTTAACCGGATATTGGCTCCCAAATTGGTTTAACTGCTTATACAAGTTGACTGCACAGAATTAAACGTTTATAAATAGTTACAAACAGCTAGGTCATTTTCTACTAGAATGAAGCATTCCAGTATTTTCAACTTTGTTGTCAATCTGGATGATTATCGAGTCAAGAATTTTTTAAAAACGAGAATTATAAAGATGAACGTTGACGAAGATACTTTTCTCAACTGTAGAAAAATTAGGAGTTAAGAAATGACAGATAATTTGAATGTTCTCTTTCAGTCGAAATAATCAGACTTCTCTTTTATGTGTCAAACACCCACGGCTTCATATTCCAACATTCCAATTGTTCGTAGTTATCCGTAATATGTGGTAATGAAGGTATGTGGTGTGTCTAAAAAGTAAGTTCGGTGAATGCTGTTAGACAACAAACAAAACAAAAGATAAAATCAATATTTCTTTATTGCCCTTCAAAATAGTCACCACCCGCTACAACACACTTTTGAAAACGTTCGTACAGCTTCTGGAAACTATCAGCAAAGGCCTCCTGTGGAATCGATCGCAGAACGGCTGTCACACGAGCTTTGATGGCATTCACGTCCGCAAAACGTTCACCTTTCATGGCCACCTTCAAGCGGGGAAACAGGAAGAAGTCCGCAGGAGCCATATCAGGGGAGTATGGAGGGTGTTTAAGAACAGCTACCATCTTCTGCGCCAGTAATTGGATCGCGCAGTGTGCAGGGGCATTGTCATGGAGCAGCATCAATTTTCCAGTCCTGCACCAACATTCCATGTGTCTCCGTTGCAGTCTCCCCCAATTTGTAGCAGAACTTGATGTTTGCACGTTGCTGCATTGCGCTGTGACACTTCCTCTCTCACTGACTACGTTCAGCTGGTCGCAGTCTGTTTACACTGCCAGTCACATGCAGTTCATGCTGTGTATCGATTCTCTTCAAGTCTCTGAAGGCCCATGCGCATTTTTATTTTTTTATTTTTTATTTATTTGGCTTTTAGCGCCTAAGCACTATACAACCATCATCCAATTGTACATACATATATAAACATTTTACATATAGGTAAGAGAGCAAGACTTGACATGATTAGTAAAATATAAAGGATAGAACAAGGTAAACTGATTAATCAGAAAGGAACATTTTTGTTTATCCCCTAAAGGGGTTTGACACATTATGTTTAATTAAACTTGCTCAGACATAATTACAAACGATACAGTGAAATATACATTATTGTTAGTTCCTTATAGTTGTTTTTTTTTCCGACATGACAATGAGTAAAATCCTTACAATTAACTAGTTTTAGAGAGATTATTCGGTTCTTTAATTTGTTCCTGCTAGGTTGGTAAGAAGGTGACGAAATGGGTCGAGTTGGGAAGTATCAGATGGAGCTACTGGAAATTCTTGAATCATCTTCATAATCATTTGCAATGTTTTCTCTATGAGTGCTACTTTTTCGGGTGAGGGGGGACTTTTCCTTATCCTTGGGTTGAGGAGGGTAGGAATACTGTGTGATAGGTGTTATTGGTATATGATGGGGTACATACATTCTTTGATAAACGGGAGGGTATTGGGACTTTTGTTCTTTTGGGGTTGCTGGCCTTTGCTTGTTGCGGCCTACGGTGGTAGTAGTAGTATATTTCGGTTTGTTTGGAGAGAGTGCTTTACTTTGGTGACGTGACTCTTGATTTTGTTGGATAGAGATTATAGGACAGTTTTGGAATGCATTTGTTGAGGCTAAACTGAGTGGCTGCACTGCCATTGGAGAGAGCGGGGGGAATTGCTTTTCGTCGTAATACAGCGGAGCGGCGCTGGCTGCCTGCGAATATGTATGACGATGGGTGAGATACCAGTTCGGCGTGGGAGAGGCTTTATTATGGGCCGCTGCCTCATGTGCTTTTTGTTGTTGAACTATTACGGGACATATTCTGTCATTGGATAAATGAGGACCGTGACAATGCACACATTGTGGATCAGCTGTGCTGGCACACGTCTCCATAGTATGTGGGCTTCCGCACTTATTGCAACGGGGAGAGCTGCGGCATTGAGATATACGATGGCCAAAACGTAAACAATTATCACAGACGAGAATTTGTGGGACATGAGGTTCGACTGGGCTACGTGCTCCAAAGAATGCTATGTGGCCCGGAAGGGATTGTGATCTAAAGGTGATAATTCATATTGGTATCGGTATTCTCCTATCATTATTTTGGTATGAATCCTTCTTGGTAAACCGTTTAACTGCGATAACTGGATAGGGGCTTTCTATCGCCTGTAGGATTTCTTCTTCTGACAGGGAGGTGTCTACGTCCCTGATAATACCTTGTTTGTTTATTAAAAAAAAAATTTGGAATGAATGCTTCTAGGTTTCTGTCCTTGAAAACTGTAGATTGAACCAACAAGTTAGCAGAGTCTGCTGAATTGGTTTCGATTTTTAACCTATATCTCCCGGCCGCTATGATATTGATGATGCTATGCTTATGTGCTGGGCTATGTGTATAAAGAAGTTTCCCTATTGACATGGGGTGAAGTCTACCAATATTTTTATCCACACTTTCTACAAAGACGAAGTATGGACCCGTGTCTGTGCGGCTGTATCGGTTATTCTTACTTCTGTCTTTATTGGAATTTAAGTTGGGGCTTGGCACCTGGGGTATACTATTTTGGTTAGTAGGGTTCCGATTGATCGATAATATACTTTGAACTCCTTCACGATCCACGGGAATGCTTCTGATATCCATGCCCGTACCCTCGTTTAATGTTTTTTGGGTTGGATCACGGCTATCATATTGATGATCTAATTCTGCGACTGAAGTAGTTGGCTAAAACACCACTGATGACATGGAAGCTAACTCCTGGGGCACACTCACTGAATTGTTTAACGTTACAGTGGACATTTCCTCGTTCGGTAGCTCAGTAGGGTTTCCCTCTATGCGAGACCGTTTAACAGTTCTTTCTTCCGAATTTACATTGTTCAACACTGCGATCGAGGGGCAGCTTGCAGAAGCAGCGTCGTTACCTGGGTAGTTGAGCGGATGAAGATAAGATGGCTGTGGCTGGATACCTTGTTGGAAGTGCATCATCGTTGGGGCTGAAGAGGCTGTTTCTGGAAAATAACACGGCTGCAGTGCCGCGTTGATTATTTGCCCCGTGTCTGGGGGCTCTTCCATGTTAGGGCACGGCCCAGGCTTTCAGAAGATGCTAAGAATTGAAGCCTATATCTTCAGGCAATTCAAATTTTATTCACACTTCACTGCACTGACGGACTGTAAGTTCACTTGAATGTTTACGAGACTGGCTAAGCTCCGGAACACGGAAGTGATCGCTATGAGCGCAACAGCTAGACTGGGCCCATGCGCATGCACGCACACATGCGCCAAGTTGCCGTTCAGATATGACACCATTCACCGAACGTTTTAGACACCTCACGTATGATTATCACTTTCTCTATTACCCGGTAACCCAGGCTTACTCCATCATGGCAACTTTATTGTCATTCCACGGTGGTGGAAGTGTATGTACGTATTAATATTCGCGTGGAAGAATGTAATTATTTATTTTCAGCGTAGTGTATCGTTGAGCCGGTGAAACTCGTTAGCGGCCCGTTCAGCCCTACTCATCCGAAAGACACTCGAGTGACCGTCAAACTTAACTAACGGTCCTATTCGACAGAGGACTCACCATCAACAGTGCCGTATACCCTCAATCAATCGCACTCGGAAATGGTTCGGGATTTAACAGCCCGGTGTTTAGGAATTGTGCATCACCAATCTCTTCTCCCTTGCCGTCCAAGTCCCGATGATGAAAATTTCTTCTGCCACCAGGACTCTAATCAGGCATCGAACACAGCCACGGTGCCGCAAACACCTGAACAAACAGGGCGGTTTCATTAAAGGTATATTTCTTCCCATTGAGTCCAAATTTTACTTTATTTTCGGAGCCAAACACTGTTGGACACTAGTCACCATGAAAATTGCAGTGTATTTTTTCATCTATGTTACTTCTAAGTTCCACTCACATTCATTAACGACATTCAGATGTTTTTATGAATCCGCATGAAAGAATTTATCGAGAGACACTAATACCTTCGTGGGTTTGCCACTGGATTCTGTTGTAAAAACGCGATATTTCGACGGGTCCATTCTTACGTTACTCAAGCATGTTGAAAAATGAGATGATATCACATACGAGACATGAATTAGGTGTCAAACAATATCTCCTTAGCTATTGATCCTTATTTTTGAGATACTATTTGATATAAGAGTGTTCATGCTAAATGTTAATAAGTGATCATAAGAGCAGTTATTGACTTGTTTTTCTGAGGCAAGTACGCAGATAGAAAGCTGAGTAACGATAGAAACTTAATAGAATTCCTCATTTTTCAGTACACAATATTACGATAGCTTTTAAACATCCAGCGTTAAAATTTTGATATATTTAATACTTTTTAAGAGCTTTTGCATCCGAAAACGCTCTTTTACGAATACTCCTTATAGTTAATTCATGCACAGCCCTCCTGTTGTCTTCAGTTTTCTTTACATTCACCTTTTGCTTGAGCTGACTTATTTACCTCTTTCTCCATGTTATTTTTTAATTATCACTTTTTAAAGACTTTTTTATGTGCTGAGCTCTTTACTCTGTACCGGGCTTCAGTAGGAGGATGTTTTGGCAAGTAATGGACATATTGTGACCTATAATACTCAACGTTTCGTATGTTCACATGGTTCCAATTCCAGAAACCATAGAATACTGATACCTAGACTTAGTTCTTTTCATCACATAGAGTGTAAACTGTTTTGTTTCAATTTTGTCCTTGTTGATTTGCATGACTATTGGCTACCCTTGCATTGTTCTCCGCAGTTCCATGAGATATAAATAACACGTTGGCAGAACTCGCGAAATATGTTCTTTGACGTGTCTCCTCCTGCATGCCCTTGCTGACGTCAAGCACTATTTACCTGCTAACAGGTCGTGCTAAGTACTAATGTGGGAAGTGAAGTGTTGACTTTTTTTTTTGTGAGACGTAAAACTATGTTCAGTGTACGATATGTGTACTTTTTGCCTTTGAAATATTTATGATGCGGAGAATGGGGATCGTCGCGGCATTCGACTTGATGGCTGAGGGAAATCGTCTAAAAAACGCCATCAGGATGGCCGGTACGTGGGGCTCGTGCTCGGTCCGTTGTACCTCCTCGATCCAGTGTGCGGCAATTCAGCGCACTGAGCTACAATGGCAGGCTCAAGTGAAATATCTTATGTACACACAAAAGATGTCTGTATGAGAATTAAAGGAAGTACGGAATATGGCGCTAAAAATGTTCTGCTTCGGCGCCAGGTCACGAATTGTTATAAGACATACAGTAGGTTTTTAGTAAGATTCCAAGGGAGCATCCATGAACTATATGGCTTGGTCTAGGGGTGGAGGGGTTGGGCAGAAAGATACGTTGGGCTTCGTGGGGTAGGGGGGCGGGATTTTCAAGCCAAACCACGTAGCTTTTTACTATTATTCCTCATAGCTGAAAAAGGAACAGAACACATCACAGCATGTGGATCATTTAGTTATCTCCATATGTAATTTAGATATCCCATACTGTCAGTGCCGCGCATGCGTGTTATTTGAAATCATAACGTAGGGTTGCACGCAGCCGGCGCATTTGAACCAACCGACACGAGATCGGGCCTTACAGTTCTGATAACATTAGACATACCGTACCTAGAATCAATTCGCTTACAGATGTTACCCGGGATTTTTGAAGGCAGTGACAGTTCGTATTGTTTTGATGGTTTGAAATAAAGCTGTTTTGATTAGGATTACCCGCGTGTGACCACACCGCTCTTTGATGAAATACTTGTAATTTAGTTCTGTCAAGTGAATTTCAGTGAAATTTTAATTGTAGTTCTCGCTGAAGTATTGTTTCAAGTGGTGTGCGATGTGCCACTGACCAGTAAGCTCCACAGGGCTTATCGAAAAATGTTTTTTCAAACGAATTTTTACTATCAAATGATTTATAGAAATCTTTTTAGCAGATCAAAGAATAATTACTTCATAATGTAGAGAGGAAGGTGACAGAACTATATCAAAAGAAAACGAAATATGCTACTCTTTTTAGTTTTTTTTTTTACACTGAATGGATGCTTTGTTGTATTTTATCAATAAATGAACAATGATGAGAATATTTGTAGTAATATCTCAAGGAAAAAAGGCTCCCTCCCCGACTGTACCTGAGGAGAAGATTTTTCCCAATAATTGATCATATACAGTAGTGGCTAGTGTGAATATTTAATTAATTCTAATTATAGAAAAGTACAAAACGCAAATGTCGGTTTTGTTCGTTAAATAAGCAATAATTGTAATGACAGTCTGTTAAGAGAAAACGGTACAAATTATCTTTAGAAATTAATAAAGAAGAAAGTTACGTGCCACGTAGGGAGGGGGGGGCTATGTGGGGGGAGGGAGGTTCAAGAGAAGCCAAAATGGAGCCACTTAGTTTATGGACGATCTCTAAGCTTTCAGAATGTGAGAACTTCATCAAAATGTGTTCTGTAGTCTTTAATTGATGCATAAACAAACATTACAGATTTGTGTACGTAGAGATGACAAACAGAGTAGTATATACAGTGACTACGGTGGTGTAGGGACATCACTGAGTTTTAACGACATAAGGCTGTAAAGGATGAAAAGAATTTTCTTGTATTCTGCCTCCTTACGGATATTATCGAGCGCAGAACAGTGATTTCAATGTGCTGCGTCAGCTGGATTCGCGCAAGACTTCTGAGCACAGTCTGAGGCCGCGAACCTCCTGCCACTAGAGAATCCATTTCCTTTCGGACCTTCCTCAAACGCGGTTGGCAGCGTGATTTTTTATTAGAGAGGGAGCCGTTCTCATTTGTAACTGGCGCGATGCTTCTTGGAAGCGGCGGGGCATCTCATTTGGTGCGGTCCGTGTTGGACGTGCGGCGCAGAGATTGCCCGCCCGGAGCCCACGAATTTTATGGATGGCTGGCGCCGGGAGATTGTCTCTATATTTCACGCGAGCTCGTATCGCATGTGGCAGCAGCCATGCACGCCGCTAGCCGACCGTCTGGCTCGATGCTGATGCGTGTTGCTGTGCCGTTGCCTGGACCACTACACCAATCCCAGCGTCTTTATCGCCAGCTATACCGGTTGGTCATTGTCGGATACATTGAGAATACAGAGTACGGATTCCTTTTTTTTATGCTATACTCATATAGACCTTTATCCTGTTGACCAGAATCTGTTTTCGGGAAAGTTGTTGTCAGTCCATTCAAAATAAAGTGCAATGTCATGTTCATATCACCACACATGGTAAATGCAGCTTCATAAGCGCACTTCAGGCAAATATCTCTGACTTGGAATGAGTTGATACATTGCGTCATAAATTAAAAGCCCACATCTGGAAAAATAATTTACTTACTGTGTATTTTCTACTCTGCTGTAGTAGTTATTAGCCCCAGTTGTAGAGGACGATGCAAGCAGCAAAATACCGAATGTGGACCTTCACGAAACATCAGACATTTTATAAGTTTATGAGTTAGGATTACCCTTGCCCCTACGCGGCTACTGTTGACGCCGATAAATTTTCGGACATGTTAGTAACTGAGAATCTTAATATGGGTTTCATTTAATATCTTAGATATTTATTGCTTCTGAAGTGTTTTCTGCGCCACAAAATGTAATCTCATAAAGCAGTAAAACAAGTCGACTGCGGAAAAATGTTGCTACAAAGCATTCAAAACATGTAAGTAAGCCTGTTGACTGTTTTCAAGTATTTTTTAACAAAATTTCAAAATCTCTCAGCAAAAATTTTCATTTAAGAAATTATATGGGAATCAAATGGATCGCGGAATTTCCGCTTGTCTTCTGTGAAATTTGATTGCCGTATTTTCATAAAGCCATTATACTGGAGAAAGAATAATTTCTACTAAAGAACTTTTGTCAGAGATAATGCATCAGCATAAACACAAAGTTTTAAACATAATTTACTGCTGCAAAAGAATAGTATAAACCCATAGATATTCTCTAAAACTTTTCATTTTTTGTAGCAAACACAAATCGCAATTGAAACCAATTTTAATAACGTTCATTCTCCAACTCCATCGCTTTAAATCTATCTTGAGTTATTGAGGTCGGTGAGATCTTAGGACATTTTATGGTCAAAGATACTAAAAAGTGGGAGAACCGTTACCGTTTGCGGATTGCTGTCTTTTGCAGAATTTTTTTTTATTTTTTTTTTATTTTTTTTTATTTTTTTTTAAATTGATGGAACTGTTTACTAAAGCATCGATGTTTTGGTTCGATAATTGTAATGCAGAGATACATTAATGGTCATGTGTAGTATTCTCCAATAGGCGACTACATTTCAGGAAACATTTGAACAATAGTACCAAGGATTTAAAACTGGATCATTCCATGCTGAATTTCCTGACGCATCCGATAACCGTTGTATCACGTTCGAAATCCATTTTTTCAACTCATAATTTCAGTTTATGCCACCTCATTAAACGTTCTCTAATGCACAATAC
Source organism: Vandiemenella viatica (assembly GCA_031002005.1). NCBI lineage: Eukaryota > Metazoa > Arthropoda > Insecta > Orthoptera > Morabidae > Vandiemenella > Vandiemenella viatica. The sequence goes on along the minus strand of JARYHS010009186.1, from coordinate 115,440,828 downwards.
CGAGCCTGGTGGCTAATGTAACGTTCAGGCGTGGAATTCTGAAACGCTTGAGTTTCATTCCCGGTCCGGTAATACAAATTTTAGTTTACAATGGTTTTTCGAAATAACGCCATGTGTATTTTGCCATGAGTAAATACAGTATTTTGCAAGTACACCCAGCACTTTTGAGCGTTTGTCCATGAGACTTATTGAAAGCCATTCCAAAAGTACGTGGGAACGCCTATTAACCTCTGAAGCTGCAGCTAAACGAATGTCTGTAATTTGCGGCGTGTTGCGTCTCTTCCACTCAGCCTCTGTATCCTCGTGAAAACAGCTCTAACACAAATTTTAAACAATCAATGTGTTTGAATGAAAACTTGACTATGATAAGCCAGAAGTCTATAAATAATCCTCCCCTTATTCATAGCTGTAGACTTTGTGTTATTTAAAAATAACCACGTATGATCGTGGTTTCTATTGGTTGCGCAATCCGCTTCTATCGTAGACGCTTAGCCTAACCTGAAAATCCTTCCGGATATAGGGCACGTACAGGTTTTAACGTGGAATCCGAACCAGCGTTCTGGTGTACTTCACATCACACAGCAAGCTGTCCCAGAAATAAAGGCCGGGGTAAGGGAATTTTTTTTTTAATTTTTCAATTTTTTTTTTACTTATGGCTTTACGCCTCGTTGACGGCTAAGGTCATTAGAGGCGGGATGGGACTGGGGACAAGGAACGGAAAGTAATTTGGCCATGGCCTTTTTGAAGGAAGCATTCCGGCATTCGCCTGCCGCATCCTTCCGAATGCGTTAACCGTTCACCCACCACGCTCGGTAAGGGAGTATGAAAATCTCCGCCGAGACAGTGACTCGAACCGGGGACCTTTTAATCTCCAGTCAGACGCCTTTAGCACTCTGCCATCAGACCGTTATGTATTACTTGAGAAAAATGGATGTTGACATCTGAATTAATATATTTGATTGAGCTATCTGGATAGATTTGGTCAGTATAAACACTGATCCTTACACAAATGAAGTTGGGAATTAAAGGTTCCTATAGAAGCTGCCCCCGTCCCCCATTTTATGGAACTGGTAGATACTAAGAAACTGGACATATTTTTTTCTCTGATGGTGCTTACGTTTATCAGTTGCCTCTCGGAACGAAACAAATTGCCGTATATAACTGTAATTTAAATAACCTCGAGGGTAAGAATCAGTAATTTTGCTGCCGTTGGCATGAAATCAAGCAGAGTGCCGCTCCTTGTTTGCTTACTGTCTGGCAATATCCGGTGCAGTCTGCCGTGTTTGGAAGTCCGCGATGATCACGGCAGCAGTTATAGGCCATTGAGCATGATTTGTTGGACCGGCTGCCGGCTCGCGTTTAGTTCGGTTCGCTTCGCGCCTGCCCGTCGTTAATCATCGTTTATGCCAGGTCGCCTCGCCCGCACGTCATTAATCGAGTTCCGTGCCCGTGTTGGGCTCTGGACCCGCTCCAACTCGACTTTGTTTGGTGGGCCCGAGTTTCTCTCCGCACTCCACCGCTTCGCTCCTTGCGGGACTTTCAGGTGCTTCCACATTTGTAGCTACCTGGGTGCGCGTGGAGAAATGTCGAAGCAATGTGGCACAAGGACTGACGGTATTCTCAGGCCGGAAACACACGAGGATATCCAATAATTAATACGAACGTAGTTTAAAAATTATTACAACAACAGAGAGTTTACAAAACTATAATTTTTAAACTTTGTTCCCTTGCTGTACAAAGCGCTGCGTCCACGGATGCACACCTTCCTTCCGCTCTTCATCAGTCATAAATTGGCGGTCTCTCAAAACATCTTTTAGTTTACCAAACAGACAGTTCCAAAGGGATAAGGTCAGGATTATACGGAGGATAATACGGTGGATGGGAATTGATTTCAGCCCCATTCTATGCAAAATTCATGAGAACAAAATCTGCTGCTGATAATTTTTAAGGTAGAATTATAACTAACGTGCTTTTTCTGCTTATGTATGGCTACACACCTCGACGACGCCAAGGCCATGGCCATTAGTGGTGGGGAAAGACGGGTGACGAGGAACGGAAATTAGACCATGGTCTTTTTGATGGAACCATCCAGCTATTCGGGACACCATAGAAAACCTAAATCTGGATGACCCGACGTAGATTTGATCCCGCATACTCCCGAATATCAGGCTGTAGTGTTATCCGTCGCACATCCGGCTTGGTCTTACTTTGATCTGTTAATCCGTCGATATTCCCTTGTATCTTTAACACATCCATGTGTCGGATCCATTCATCATTGTCATCAGAATTCGATATGCATTGATAACCCACTCCTTAAATTATGATTCCATTTGCAGATGCCCTTCGCGGAAAAATACCTTGCTGAAAGTTTTTAATGGATTTTGGAGCTTATTACAGTTTAAACCCACAAAAATCGCTCTATTCACCGTATATGACACAGAGCAACAACTTTACAGACAACCGTGGTATATGGTATCTCCAGGGAAGACATTTTTGTCGACAAATAAAATAAGTTTTACAATTTTTTTCTGTCTTTTTATTAAACCCTAAAACTTTCTTTTTCGGTTTATTATTGATTTACTGAAATGCCGATATCATCATCATGGGATCTGATATCGTGAAGGGCCAATGTATGACTTGTATTTTTAGGTACGGTGGAATTTGCGCTTCAGGTACAGCCTTGTGGAAAATGTTCCATGAATGTTAGATTATAACTGCCGCGCCGTCTTATTTCATAGGAGTTACAACAGCCATTTCAGGCGAATTTTTTGCTTTTTGTGTTCGACTGGTTTATAATTTTTAGCAAGGAAAGTTAAGGAAACCACTATTTTTAAGCATTGACAAATGCCTCAGCACTGTACTTTTTCTCATCTTTCTAGTGGTCCGATATTATGATTCTAACCTGTGAGAGGATTCTGTACTGCATTTTGAGGAGACTTCTGTAAAGAGAGAAGGTGATAACCGAGGATAGAATGGGTTGAAGTAGGTGGGTACAGCGGACGGCAAAGTTCCGTCCGGATGTAGCAAACCGCCACTATGCCCTCGTTATAAGCGCTGGCCGAGTTCTCGTAGTAATTGTAACAGGGCAGCAAAGCTGCGCCGTCGTACAGCATTTAGCCTTGTCACGAGGGAGAAAGCGGTGTTCGTCACTTCTCTCACCCTCCCTTTATTGAATCAATTAAAGCGTTAATGAAGCACCCAGGTACTCCGGAACTCTAGGGGAACGAGGGCCGCGCAGGTAGCCTAGGTGTAAGGGGCTGCTTTACAAGAGCCAAGTGTTCCTCTACGAGCAAGCCGGACTCTAGGAGTGCTACTGCAAATTGCGTTGTGCTGTAGGAGGAAGTAGAAGCTGTACCGGACATTTGCCATGAAAACCTTGTGACTGTCTGAGCTTATATTCTGGAAATAACAGTCAGAAGCGAAATTTAATCTTTTGAAATGAGGTGCTATAGTAGTATGAGAGAAATTAACTGCACGCATAAAGCATAAAAGTTCTGGAAAGTATATGAAATTAAGTAAGGCCGTAGAAGAATGTGTGTGTGTGTTTTTTAATAAAAAGATGAGACAGTATGTCTGATTTCAAAGACTTCCCGGTTGCATCAATTTTTTAGTAGAGGGAATAATTGACGAAACATTGTTGAATAGTTGAGGGAGACATTTGAGATTGTAGGGTATATATGCACCTAAGAGACTCATAATAAGAGAGGTGGAGGATTGCAACAAATCAGTCAAGGGTTCGACTCGTTTTTAGTAAAAAAAATAAGGTCAAGTGTCCCTAAGTGAGGGCAGGTTTAGGTCTTTCTTATATAAAAAATAAAAAAAGAAGAGGTGATACGTCTTATTTCCGTGACATAACCTAAACTGAATCTTTTTGTATAAATTATACTATGTGCACAATGTAAAAATCTTATTCTGCTTCGTAATTAGAAGTAGCTTTGTGTCCCCTTTCTTTCACTAATTACAAATACCTTCAGAATACTAGAAAAATAATGCTTCAGATAGGTAAATTCTTTCTGTTGGCTTTTAAAACTTTGAAGATAGTTCTTACAATTTGCTACGTAATATTCAGCAGAAGTACGTGATGTAACAGTTATTCCCTTTGGGCTTTTCATCTGTAGATACAAAAGGCTTCATCAATGGGCTGAAAAAAAGTAAAATATGTGTGTGTATATCCGCATGTAGAACGTATGTAAATTGGAAAGTTTTTATAAAACTTATTTTTGCTTCGTGAAATTGGTCGGTTTTTTAATAGCGTATCTACAAGTGGTTGGCGTTTTTCTCCTGTCACCTATTGAAACTCAACTTTTTTTTTTCTGTAATAACTTTAATTAGGCCAATTTCCATTAACAAATTGAATTAAATTCAAATTTAGAACGTTGCAATCAATTTGTCTAAGACACACTATTCATTTACGCGTACATATAATGTTTTTAGTGGCCTGCAGCTCAAAATATTAGTATCGCACTTATATCGAGGCGAAAAATAGAAATCGATTCACAGGAAGGTTGCGGACAGGTTAAATATCTGTCAGCTTCGAGTAGTTCTAAACGTGATGTAGTAATTTTAATCCAGTCAGATGATTTTGCAATTGCCATAAAGTAAACTGCTAAATTTTTGCACTCAACTGAAATACATGAACAAAAATTGCAACCACTCTGTTGCAGATTCTTGAACATAGAATCGTTCTCAACAATAGGATTCGGTATGACTAAATAGTTTTGAATTCGACTAGCGGTTATCTTATCAGTTACTGATTGTGTTCTGTAGTAATTTTCAGAGACAAATCTAGTGTAGGATATTGTGAACCCCCAAATACTATACGGAATCGACCATTTCAATAACTGAACTGTTTACTTTGTATTAATCAATAAACGGGTTCTTTTTGTTGGTAATACCCATTTCCTAGAACCATCTAGAATTTAGTGTCAGCTGCCATTCGTCGCACCGAGCCAACATAACATCCAGATCGCGCTGAATTTCTAAGCTCTGGGCCGAATTCCTTGCTGCCCTAGGTGACCGCATCATCAGCGAACAATCTCAAACTGCTATTCACTTTTTTGTATACTTATGGATTTACGCTTCGTAGTGGTCATTAGGGCTGGATGGGATTCGGGACAAAAAACGGGAAGGAATTCGGCCATGGCTTTTTGAAAGAAACATTTACCTGGCATTTATCTGGAGTTATTTGGGGAAACCATAGAAAACCGTGCCATTCACGTTGACTCCTAGAAAAGAAGTGGTCCTTTTACACTTCCTTGAGATACGCCCGATTAGAAGAGGCTTCTCCTTCAACGGTGACACTGCGACCGACCAGTTTTGAAGTCTTTGATCTATTCACAAAGCTTATCCGATATTACCGTTCGCTGGAATCTTCGCTAAAATTCGGTTGTGTGGCACAGAGTCAAAGGCTATCCAAAAGTATATTAAAAAAATGTACATCAACTTGTGAACCTGCATCAATAACTTTCGTTACGTTATGTGTAAATAGGATCAGCTGTGTTCCGCATGATCTTTTCTTCCGAAATCCGTGTTGGAACGGTTTTTCACTTTAATGCGCCTGACAAAGTTTTAATATCTGTATTACCAACCGTTGTTTGCCAGCGTGACGTTTGCGCTAGGCGGCTCTCGAATCTATTATTGCCTCGCCGGAAGCTCTTCGTCGTGCGGCAAGTTAACTGAGCCGGGCGGTCGATGTGGCACCGGAGGAAACCGCAGCCGAAGCGGCAGACACATCCGGTTTGGCAGGTGCGGAGTATCGTAGCAGGCTAGGCTCGATATCTGTCAGCGGGTAACCCGCTAGAGGCAGCTCCCCGACTTGGCACATAAACTGGTTTACTGCTCCAGCTGGAGCCCTTTAATAAAACACGACGGACCGTAAAGGAGCCGAGCAGAGTAGCGGTGGAGGAGATCCTAGTCGATCTACGCACTCCCCAAGGCGCCGCGCCGCCTGTATCTCTGTAATTTCCGCCAGCGCCGTCGACAATGACGAATGCTGCCACCGTGCGAACATAAAAAAGAAGCTCACTTTGGCGGTCTAGATTCGGCACGTCGCAGAATATATTATGCAGCGTTCTTCGGGCTATGAAATGTTGCAATTTAGTCGCTGAACTGGTATTCAAGTCATGATTTTCTTCGTTCTTTTGCACTCGCGGTTTGTGAATAAGTATCTGCCTGTCATGAAACGACTATCAAGGTTGGAATTCGATGCAAATATGACATAATATATTTTTTAATATAATGTTCTCGTGTGACTAGCCGAGTAAATAAAGTGTTTTCACACGATATTGCGACGATCACAACTCTGCCGCCATCTTCGGTGAATATCATTTTCTTTTATTATGTTCTCGGGTGACCAGCCAAATGAACAAGGCGTTCACACACGATATTTCTTCAATCGAAACCTCCGTCACCATTTTACGTCATTATATTAATTCTCAACGCTGAGAAAAACTTAGTTCTTATATATATCTTTTATTTTTTATTGTGATATGATATGAATAGAAATTTGAGCCCAGTACAGATTTTAACAGCTTATGTGTTATGATTATTTGGATAAACTTTAGATCGCGATCTGGTGATTATATTAATGTATACGGTAGACGTTAGGATTTTCCATCAGCAATATTATCGAATGTTATGGTTAGTTTAAAATGCTGCCTTGTCGAGAAACATAAATTTCATTCCGAATTACAGATTAAAGCGCGGGGAATTTCGCTTATACGCAATTTTAGCTGCTTTCAAAGAGCACCATGTTCGACACTGTTACTTGCCACATATATTGCGATCTATCCGGCCTGAGACAGAATTGTAGATAACAATCCGAGGTATAGCATAAAATGTTAGAGATCTACCGTTTATATCTTGCAAATTATGCATACTTAAGGATCGGATAATACCAGAATGACGATGTTGCTAAGTCTATAGTCTTAGTAGAGTTTTTATCTT
>JARYHS010009186.1:115361322-115432883 GCA_031002005.1 Vandiemenella viatica | reverse complement strand
CCTGTTCGGTCATCGAGATTTCGGTTATCCATGGTTTCACCAAAACACTCCAGGTGAATGTCGGTATGGTTTAATGAAAAGGAAATGAGCGAATTTCTTCCTTGCAATAAGTACTTTCCCGCCTCTAATGACCTCGACGTCGACGTCACATATGAGTTGGTGTGTGTTACTAAAAAGTTTCACACCTTGAAGCTTCCCTGATTTTGAGATCATTCTTGTTCTTGTTCTTCTTCTTCCAATGTAGTGTTAGACAGGTGGGCTGTTACAGTCTCAATATAATTCTTGTTTTTATCAAATGAAATCATATACAGAGAATCACTTAAAACTGAGTCAATAGTTTTTGTCTTGGAGATATTGTTATATTAAATGAAGTTGTATTAAACCGAATATGACGAGCATTTTTTATCGGTTTGCTATTAACCAAACAGTAACAATTTAAATCTTTTCAGTAGAAATGTTAAAAAAAAAAAAAATTGGTTCCTACTTCACATTCTACTTGAGCAAAGACCTCAAATCAATTTCTAAACTACAGAAATTTGCAGTCTCAATAAAATGTGGTAAAATAAGAAATTTCAATATGGATATGAACTAATTCTCTATAATGTTTTCACCGTTTTTTCAAGTATGTCTTAAAGTAAAGATTAAGAGTTAGTTGGAATGAAATTATCACGTTGAGCAATAACACTGCTAATTGTTACAACATTTTATAAATCAGCTCTATTACTCTCCGCAGCTAGAGTGTAATTCTCAAATATCGTAGTAGACGGAAAGCGTTTAATACTGGTTTCCTTGTTTGACACTGACGTTGGCCGCACTGAACTTCAATTTTATGCCTCAGTTTTCCTCCTACAATGTTCTGATTGAATGCCTATAAGACTTCGCAATATTCAAACTTTCAAAAGAGGACGCAATGAAAGATGTAAAAGAGGAATTTGAATGTGGCTTAAGTGTTCACGAAGACAAAACAGTAACCAGTATAATCGGATTTGCTGATCACATTATCCTGAGAGCAGGACGGACTGAGTATATCGAGGAGTTACTGAATGACAAAATAAAGACGGAGGATTCTGTAATAAATACAGATCAAAGCAAGACAAAAGTGTAAAAGAAATAATAGTAGGTTAAATATAAAAATGGGATCGGATGCAAAACTAGAAGTAAATAAATTCTGTTACTTGGGAAGTAAAATTACAACTGGTGGCGAAGCAGGAATGGTGTTAAAAACAGAATAGCACTAGTAAAGAGAACATTTATGAAAAAGTAGTTTCAAATATTGACCTAGGACTCAGAAAGAACTTTTTAAAACTGTGTTTGGAGCACAGCATTTTATGGTAACGAAGCATGGACTTCAGGAATGCCGGAAAGAAGGAAAATTGAAGCATTTGAAATGTGGTGCTGTTGGAAGAATGCTGAAAATTAGGTGGACAGTTAAACCACGAAATGAACATGTTTTTGAAATGATGGCTGACGAAAGAAGTTTGTGGAAGAATCTTACACAAAGAAGAAACAGGATCGTGGGTGATATTTTTAAGACATGCGGGATTGGTTATGTATGAAGCAGATAAGGGAGGACGTGTTTTGAAAAGGATGTTTTGAGATGAAGAGGCTAATGCCAAATAAGAAGGGATTGAAGTTTGTATCAAACCAATCGAGAGGACTGACGACAGTAAAATAAGAGATTAAATAAGCGAGAGGGTGAAACACGGTGCCGGCCCATTGAGACCTGCTCTTGCGAAACACATCTATGTGGCCGACAGTTTTTTTTCTATTTTTATTGCTTTACGCCTCGTCGACAGATAAGGTCATTAGAGGCATGATGGGACTGGGTACAAGGAACGGGAGGGAATTCGGTCATGGCCTTTCTGCAGGAAGCATCCCGGCATTCGCCTGGAGTGATTTGGTGAAACCATGGAAAACCAAAATCTGGATGCCCGGACGGGGATTCGAACCGGCGTCCTCCCGAATGCGAGACGAGAACGTTGACAGTTCACCCACCACGCTCAGTACGCCAGCTTAACGTCCGTATCCGGCGGCCGAGTCACGGTCAAAAGTGTGGTATGCATTCACGCCACACGCGCTATAGAGAGATTTGGGATTTAACCCAGGAATTTTGTGCACCATCTGGTAATTAGTAATAATGCACCACCACCGAACCATGTCCCAGTTCTATAAAGTTCTTCAACCACCGGAACTTAAATAAGGTAACGCCGTATCTGGCGCTGCGAGTCATCACGGAGCTATAATGACCCGTACGAAGAAGTTGGCTATAGAAGTATAGCATTTAAAAATCACCTTTCACCTCCGTCACATGCTGTTTGGTGCAGAGGCGTAAATTCCAATTGAAGTAGCTGACTCCATCTCATACCACTGCAGTGCAAGATAAAATTCTTATATCTATCATATTAGTAAAATATGAATTTTATGAGCATAACAGAATAGAAATCATCCGGCACACCTTTAATTGTTTTAATTTAGAGCTGCTAAAAATAGAAAAAAGGAGAGGGGGAATAAGTAAGAGAGACAGAAAAAAAAAATTGAATTGCGTTTCTGATTTCAGATATTGTTTTGGAAACACACAATCTCATCAAAACATTTCACTTCTACAGACATATTATCATTTACGATTATTAACTTTGCTGTAAGTAGATTTTTAAATAATTATATGGATGTAATCGTAGACCAAATACGACTAGTAATGAAAAAGTGAAGTTAATGGGTGAGTGGTAACGCTCTGTTGTCGCATCCGGGAGGAGGCGGGTTCGAATCTCGGTCCGGCCATCAGACGTGGGATTTCTACGGTTTCCCCAAATCACTCCAGGCAAATGTTGGGATGATTCCTTTAAAAGACCATGGCCCAATTTCTTTCCGTTTCTTGCCACCAGTTTTGTCTCGCCTCTAATTACCTGCCGTTAATGAAGCGTATTGCAACAAGTCAAAAAATAATAATAATAATAAAAAAATGGGCTGGTAGTAATTACTGTTAGTCGAGTTAACGCCAGCTGCGACCACGATAACAGTTTTGTCGTCACTTTTTACTTGAGTCTTTAATATATCAATTACAATGACATAGAAAATATTAGTTATGTAAGAACAAAATTAGGTCTCACTATTTAAGTAGGATCGATTCGCCGTTCGGTAGAGTGATTCTGGGAACTCTACGAAAACCGAAGTCTCGATGGCAGGACCGTGAGTTTAAAATGGTTACTACCAAACTTCGCTTCAAATCGTTACCAATCACCAACAGTATTCGGATTTTCATTAGTGTATTTGGTTTGCAAGTGAAGCTCTTAATTTTTTTGAGATAATAGAACGATGAAAACTCAGACTGATTCCATGGAAGGCATAACTCAGTATTTTAACTGAGGTATGCTATGAAATGTTTTGATACAATTTTAAACTCTTCTGAATAGCGTTTGTTGAATGTAATGCAATTCATACATCCTTATATCTGTTATACTGATTCCTGTGTATGGTGACGTAACGTTAAAGACAACTTTAGAAACCGAATTCACTTCTTGACCATGGAATTTGTAAAACTTTTAAACTTATCAGAAAAATCAGCAAGCAAATGTTTGTAATATCACTGATTATCTGTTTTACATTCATTAGAGACATTGAAAGAAGTACCTAAATTATTGATTGGTATTCATTTATCTAAACTAAAAGTTTAAAAGTTTGTCTTTCATTGTCTCAGAAGATCGAAATTTAATACACAGTAGTCATAACAACGTAACAACATTTGAAAAAGAGAAGTGATTCTATACGAATCTTACGTTCAGTTCATCTGGAGCAAATTTTTGTCAGTTACCAAATTACAAAAAGATTTAGTCCCAAGGTAAAAAGAAAGAATGGTAAAAAAAAACTTATTAAAACACGACTGTTTTTTTTTCTTCGAAATTTTAGATCAATAAAAAGAAATACTCTGTAATTCAGTAAAGATTATTTGTCAGACGTCAGATGAGAAGACAGAACTTTATGGACTAATAAACCGTAATAAAGTGGCGTGCGAAACGGAAATTGTCATCGAAAGTGGAAATTTTGTTGTTTACGTAGAGTATTAAACCGCTCAGTCTTTCCTCGTATGAAACTCTTCTTCGGCCGGCCTCGGTAGCGTGGGGGCTGGAGCACTAGCTCCACGTGCCGAAGGTCGCCGGTTCGAATCCGGCCGCGGGCATGGATGTTTAAGTGTTGTGTGTGTCTGTCTTTGTGAATGTCCTGTCCGTCCTGTGGCGTCCGCACCTTGAAGACTATATAAACACTGGATTTAACTGATTCACCGGAAGATTTAATATAACACATTGAGCTGGCTGTATGGCCTCAGCTGCCAAAAGCCATTAAAAAAAAAAAAAAAAAAAACTCTTCTTCCCTTCTGCGACGACAATCTGACTGCTTCAATAGTGCACAATGTTCGATCTCATAAAACTGTGTGTTGGTTATGATACTATTTCTGAGAGTAGCGTCATTATGTCTCTCTGCGGTAATTTCGAATAAAACTAGTTGCTACAGAGTAGTGAAAAACTTGATAAGCGAGGACAAACGATTGCTTTTTATAATTACTGCAATAACATGATTGTGACTAATAGCTACGTAATATAATTATTTTCCTAGTTATATTATATACTTAATAATTCTGAGTGGTTTCTCAGTAGCTGTACTGTAATCTCATTTCTGTCACGTGAATTTTTCGCGGGGCAGCTACGACGGTTAGACTCAGAGATTTGAGCAGTAAAACTGTTTATATTCCTTCTCATAATTGTTCCGTTAAAATCTTTAAAACGCGGCTTGTAGTCTATTTTAAAACCTTCTTAAGCCAAGCAAATTTGATGTCACCAGAAATTATCCTCCACAATTATTTGATTGTATTTTGCAATGTCGGAGGGTGATAGGTGAGTGGTAACGTTCTGGTCTTGCATTCGGGAGGACTCAGGTTCCAATCCCTGTTCGGTCATCAATATTTCGGTTTTCCATCACTTCCCAAATCCATCCAGGTGAATGTCGGGATGATTTCATCACAAGTCCATGATCGAATTACTTGCAATAAATCCTTTTCCGCCTCTAATTACCTCGACGTCAACGTCAACGTCAACGTCAACGTCATGTATATGAGTGTGTATAATATATATATATATATATATATATATATATATATATATATATATATATATATATATATATAAAAGTAGGGTTTGATACCAAAAGTTTTTTATATTTTGAACCTTGCGAGATTTTGAGATATTTTTCTTGTTCTTCTTCCTCCTACGCAGTGTTATCCAGGTGGACTGTTACAGCCTCAATATCATTCTTGTTATGATCAAATGTAATCAGATAAAGAGAATCACTCAAAACTGAATCAATAGTTATGACACCGTATCACTTTCGGACTAGAAAATAATGAAAAAAATAATTAATTTTAAACCTGTATATAGTACCTGTAATCTAATGGTTATTTGAGAAACAGCAAGATACATTACTTTCAGGAGAGGCCTATAGTCCAAAAACCTTCAGTTGTTCGTAGCCTGGTAGTAGCGACTAAGATTATCGATCGGGCAGACTTGAGTTCGAATCTGCATATCCTGAATCTTTATTTCCTTCAACATTTTGGGTAATGTTTATTGGTGAATATATATATTTGACATTAGTCACTACCTACGGTTCCTGACTTAAATAAGTTTACAATAATATACACGACAGCAAATATGTGTTCTTGAAGAAGTATACAAAGGACTCGAGCAGCAGACCTCGGTGAATATTCAAAAAAGCTTATTTTCCACCTGATATCATGCTTGCTCAAAGACATGATATCGAGCATTCATTTTTTTTCTTCCTTTTTTGCTTATGCTTTTACGCCTTGTCGACATCGAGGTGATTAGAGGCGGGAAAGGAGTAGTGGCAAGGATGGCCTTTTCAAGGAACCATTCCGATATTCACATAGAGTGATTTGGAGAAACCATGGAAACACAAGTCCGGATTGGCGCACGAGGATTCGAACCTGCGTCCTCCCGAATGAGGAGGCTAGCACGTCAGCTCTTATCCCATTATGCTCGATTATTCATAAACTGTCAAAGAATCTAGAAAAATGCGTGTGCCGAATGGTGATGGTGTAGAAAAATAGATGTTCGTGATAAATTATTACGTGCATTATTTAGGGTTATAAAGGTATTCTTCTTGGCAGAAGGAAACAGGAAAGTTCACACTTATTTCCTCTTGCAACGCTGCCAAACTGCTTCCTCCAACGTTGTCACGATTTCTGACTTCTGGTGGTGCTGCAGCAATTTCCTACACAAGGAATCGTGTCTCATAGGTAGACGGTATCAAAAGAACAGACACATTGCCAAAAGAGAAAATTATATTTCTTACCCGTCTGATCTACTGATTATTTCTGTTATAACGGTTTGATTCTGTATATAGATCCTCATTACCTAGTCATTCACAAAATTTTATGTCTTTAAATAGCTTCACTTTCGTTATATAATGGACGAGGCACGCGTCGACATAGAGTTGAGTGGCTGAATGAAAAAAGGTTCAACTGTTTGTTTATCGTGACAACAGAATATTGCATTGCTCCGTAAGAAATATAACTTTTATTGGTTTACACGCCTTACCGGCGTTTAAATGTGATTGCAAATTACAACATAGTGATCCGTTAATACAGTGAGAAATCTTCACTGAGTTTCGGTGAGGAGGTCCGTTGCTAGCGGCCGCTTCAAACTAGCTGCTTAAGATACATCGCAATCAATTCGTGAGTAATAGAAAGAATTTAAAATGGATCTAACAGTAAGGAAATCAACACTTAAATTCAGCTTTCCCTATGGTTATTCACGACCAAAAGTCCACGAGATTGACCTTTGGCTATATGAAAGAATTGCTTTGCGTGAAGAAGAAGTAATTGGTCTTCAATATGACTTCTTAGAAAATGTGGTATATGTTAAGATGCGAGATGATGGAAGCTGCATTAGAGTGATGGAGGCAACCAATGGGGAATGTGATTTTGTACATTCAACCGGAGAGGTAAGCCATGTTAAAATAAGTTATGCCGGTATTGGTTTGCGATCCGTGAAACTGTATAACATTCCTTTTGAAGTTGATAATGAATACATTAAACGTTGTTTGCAATCATATGGCAATGTAGTGCACGTTTCTGGTGAAAAGTGGCCCGGGAACATGAGGTTTAAGGTAGATAATGGAGTGAAGATAGCAAGAATTGACCTAAAGAAACATATACCGTCTTATGTGTTTATACAAGGTTTCAAAGCCCTCGTAATTTATGATGGACAACCACGCACATGCGCTTTTTGTAACTCTCCTGATCATCTCAGAGCACAATGTCCGCAACGGAAAATAGGCCCCAATTCAAACATTAACGAAAGGTTACGTCTTTCCGGCTCTCCTACGTATGCCGGCGCCGTATCTGGCGAGGTTGGAGCCAACAAGAATAATATAGAACAAGAAGTAGTTACACCAACCACCGATAAAGACGCATCAAAAACAACGAAAGATTATTCAAATATAGTAAACCCATCCGCGAGCTTGACAAAAAAAATAATGACACAATTGCGATGGAAATCGATGAAAACAAAGTTTTTATAGACAGGACAGAAATCAGATTGCTGAGATTACTCACCAGAAAAGAAATAATGATATATTATGTGAAACAAACCAAACGCCAGTTTCGACTGCGATGTATTCATCCGCTGATGCACAACAGATCAAAGATACATTTACTTCCAAAGATGACAATTACCCGTTAGAACCTATGATCATAGAAAAAAACATAGACGCAACACATAATGTTGAAGAAGACACAGACACTGTACAAATAACTAAGAAAACAAAACTTACAAGAAGCGCACGAATAAAAAACCGGAAAACCAACACAGTAAAACTGCAAGAAGGTGACAGAACATTGCCGAGCTCCATCACGCAAATGGACATTCAGGTCGAACATGCCAGTGAGGAAAAATTACTTATGAACAAAGAAATGAATAAATCTGGTGATACGCAACAAACATTATGGTCAGATGATGTTGAGAATTCTGTTTAAATACAAATATCAATGAATTCGTTTCAATATTATAGTATTTCAACGATAAATATAAATCGTATAGAAACGCCTTTCAAAATACAATGTCTTGCAGATTACATTCGCAACACATACATTGACATAGCCTTATTGCAAGAAGTAACACTGTCAGAGATCAATATACCCGGATACAATACCATCACAAATTTCTCTAAAGAAACCAGTACAGGGACAGCCATCTTAATTAAAGATGGAATTGAGATAAAAGACGTTGAAAGGTTAATAAATGGCCGTGGTATTGCAATTTCAATAAATAATATCCGCATTATCAACATATATGCCCCTTCCGGCAACAATAACAGGAACTTGCGATCTCAATTTTTTAAAACAGATGTACCTTATCTGCTACGTAATAATAACAGTGCCGTAATTTTGGGCGGAGATTTCAACTGTGTTATCCATACGAAAGACCAGACGCCAAACTTTAACACTTGTAGAGAATTAGACCATCTCATAACTGGGCTAAACCTTCTTGATGTGTGGAATGCATCAATGGCAATACAGTGACTTTTACGTATATTTCAAATTCATCTGCGAGCCGCTTAGATAGGATATATGTGACACATAACCTACGCTCCAAAACATTCAATGCTAATATTTATCCGTTAAGTTTCTCAGATCATTGTAGTATGCAGTGCAACATCAATATGGAAAAACAAGCAATCAACAGAGGAAAAGGCTATTGGAAATTAAATACATCATTACTTAACGACCCCCAGTTGGACGTGGAAATTGAAAAGGCATGGCAAGAAAGCCTCAAGAATTGCAAAAAATATAATAGCCCCCTGACATGGTGGATTGAACACGCTAAACCTAGATTTAAACAAGTGCTCATGACATATGGTAAACAAAAAACTTTTGGATAAAACGAACAATCGAATATTATTATAGATGTATTAGGGAACTATATGAAAGCACTAATATTGATATCAACACCTATATCAGAATTAAAAAAATATAAGGCGAAAATCCTATCTTTACAAAACAAGCAAAATAACAAGCTCCTAGTTACTTCGAGACCAAAAGATATAGCCTCCGAAGAAACTGTTTCCTTATACCACCTCATAAGGAAAACCAAAAGGGCTAAACAAATTTTAATCACTACCATTAAAAAGGAAAATGGAGAAACAGTAAGTAACGGGAGAGAGATTATTAAGGAAATCACTAAATACTATGAACGCATGTTTAAATCAGTCACTACCGATCAGGACGCAACTAACACACTTTTGGCAACAATAGAAAATAATGTAAATCAAGAAGAACGTGAAGCCTTAGCAAGGAATTTTGTGCAAGAAGAAATTCTGATTTCAGTAAGTAAGGCAGCAAAAGGGAAATCCCCAGGTCCTGACGGTCTCCCTGCAGAATTCTATCAACACTATTGGGAACTCATACGAGAAAAGCTAGCCGAAATTCTAAATGCCGTATGGTCTGCAGACAAACTACCAACTGCTTTCACAGAAGGCATTATAACACTCCTGCCAAAAGGAGACAAATTCACAAAAATAGATGCAATACGGCCAATTACTCTTTTAAATTCCGATTTCAAGATTCTAACTAGAATCCTCAAATCCAGACTGGAACCTCTGCTGGGAAAGATTCTTGGGCCCTACCAAACAAGTGCAGTCCCTGGCCGTAGTGTTTTAAATACGGTATGTGAATACCGTGACATTATAAGTATAACTGCAGAAAGACGGATACCGTCCGCTCTGCTTTTCTTAGACTTTGAAAAGGCTTTTGATCGCATTGAACATGATTACCTCCTAACAGTCATGGATCGCTTAGGTCTAGGGACACAATTCACGAGAATGATAAAGTTAATTATAGGAACTGCACAATCTAAACTCCTTATAAATGGTCATCTGACACCACCTATAAAAATAAATCGTTCCGTGAGACAGGGCTGTCCACTTTCCATGGTACTGTACGCAATAGCCACAGAACCACTTCTTAGGATTTGTATTCGAACACTTCCTGGAATAAATGTAGATGGAATACATTTTATTTGCAGGGCATATGCAGATGATATATGCGTGGCACTAAGTTCTGCCGAAGACATAATCAACACCAACGCTATAATTTCAACTTTCACCGATGCAACTGGGGCCAAATTGAATACAACGAAAACGGCCTTACTTCATATCGGAACAGGCTTAAACACACTGCCAGCAGCCCCTTGGTATATAACAATAACAGAGCACAAAACACTTGGAATCAACCTACAAAAGTGCATTACGAAAACAATAATAAAAAATTGGCAAATTTCACTGCAAAAAATCAGAGCCGTTATAAACATTCACTGTGACCGGGATATAGACACATTTCAGCGTGTTAAAATAGCTCAAATTTCAATCCTGAGTAAAATGGCGTACGTGGCTCAGGTACTGCCGATTCCTGATCCCATCGCTGACAGGATTCAAAAAGCATTAGGGTGGTTTGTAAGCAGAGGGAAAATTTTCAAAGTTGCTTTTAAAACATTGATTTTGCCCTCAAAGAAAGGGGGAATAGGGATGGTAAACATAAAAGAAAGATGTATTTCCCTATTTCTTAAAAGATTGTCAACTATGATAACTAGCAATCCTACGGGCCTAACCAACAATCTGGTCAACACTACCAGACCCATTCATCGTGAAATCCCTTTTCACATGACGACTATCACGCACACCCTACCGCATATGCGACAATATCACCTTGAAGAAACATATGTCAAAGCCAAAGGATGTACTCTGCATAATAAGACAGCCAAAGAAATATACAGACTTATAAACACCATACGGCACAGAAATAAAATAGAATATAAATATCCAAATTATGATTGGAACAACATATGGCTCAATATTGCGAACAGGACCCTAACATTCAAGATACGCTCAGTATGGTATGATGTAGTCAATGAAAATATCCCCACAAACAAAAAATTGTATGAAATTCACTTATCTACAACAGACAGATGCCCATTTTGTGGAAACACAGACACGCTAGTACATAGGATAACGTGCGGACAGAACCAACGGATTTGGATCTGGGCAAGAAGAAGAATTGCTCTTTTAGATAGGACATCACCGCTTGCAATCACGGTGAATGAAATTCTCAAACCAGAAAAAATTAGATTTCCCACCACAAAACAAAATACCATCCTATGGTTAATAGGAAACACCATTCTCTATATAATACAAAATGGAAAAAATAAATTTTGAAGATTATATTGGCTATATGAACGTCACCTATTATGAAACAGTAAAATTTCAAAATTACAAAAAATGCTATGCGAGGATGTTAGACATCATAATGACAGAAAACTTACCTTAAATAAATAGGGAGAATATTCACCAGTCACAAGGGAGGCACGTGATTGTAATATTGTCTCTGAATAAAACCTTACGACAACAATGCCAGAAATTGTTTTGACTGCCTCTGGCGCCAAAAATTAGTTGCAACGTATATCAGATGTGCGCTCCATCTGGCAGTCAAGAAATTAATCAAACAAAGGAAGAAACAACAGGATTTCCGTGACATTCCTTTCATCCGTCCAGTCAGAGAATATAAAACGGAAAGAACCACGGCCAGGGAGCTGGGCTGAAGAGACTACCACAAAGCCGTGCTGCATAACACAAGAAATAGTTTTCTGAGTCATCAATATCTTTTTTTTTTTTTTTCCCCAATCAAATGTTCCACGATTTGTTGTTTTGCTGATTTGTTTCTGACTATGATGGAAAATGTGACGTTTTGTGCACAAGTGTGTTTGTTAATTGAGTATTGTGATGGTATTAGTTCTACAATTTTTCCAAGAACGGGTTTTGGTTTTAATGTATGTGTATATATTTGGTATCGTTTGTTATATTGTATTCAAAATAGTGTGTATTTGCCATGAAATTTTAAATAAATAGCTTTTTTTTTCGAAAAAAAAAAAAAAAAAAAATGGTTGCGCTCTGGCTTCTGACGGTGATAGTACTGCGTTCGATCCCACTTCAGGTCGAATATTTTTTTGTTGATTGTTACCTTCTCACTTGTAGTATAATACATATCATTTATGTAAAAAAGAACTTTATTATATTTTACAGAAAATTTGTTAAAAAATATATTCTTATGTAATTTTTTTATAAGTTCATAGGACACATTGGCGGTTAAATGGGTGTTTTTGGTATTTAAAATACTTTACATCCAATATAATGTGACGAGGTTAGTGGTTTTTAGTGCCATAAATGCAAAGAGTGCTATTGGAGTTGTTCACGCTAACCTGCAGATTAATCTTTGCTGTAGAATTTCTGACTTGTTCTGTGAAAGAATTTTTTTTTATCTGTGATTTTAATTTCCTGTCAGTTAGACATTGTTATTGAAAATGCCCCGTCAGGGCATCAATAAAAATACCATCAAGATCTTCTACTCACTTGATCTGTTGCAAGTAATTTCGCAAAAGAAAAACAAACGCGGGCAATTTTGTTTCATGTGCCGCTCAAATTACGTATTTGAAACGTGGCCAACTGAAAAAGAAACATTACTTTGAAAGCATTAATATAAATATGCCTGTTTTGTATTATTTTTGTCATAAGAATTTATTTATAATTGATTTTCATTAAAATATGATATTCTTCTTAACATATATATGATATATATTTTACAACAAGTGAGAAGGTAACAATCAACAAAAAAATATTCGACCTGAAGTGGGATCGAACGCAGTACTATCACCGTCAGAAGCCAGAGCGCAACCATTCAGCCACTCAACTCTATGTCGACGCGTGCCTCGTCCATTATATAACGAAAGTGAAGCTATTTAAAGACATAAAATTTTGTGAATGACTAGGTAATGAGGATCTATATACAGAATCAAACCGTTATAACAGAAATAATCAGTAGATCAGACGGGTAAGAAATATAATTTTCTCTTTTGGCAATGTGTCTGTTCTTTTGATACCGTCTACCTATGAGACACGATTCCTTGTGTAGGAAATTGCTGCAGCACCACCAGAAGTCAGAAATCGTGACAACGTTGGAGGAAGCAGTTTGGCAGCGTTGCAAGAGGAAATAAGTGTGAACTTTCCTGTTTCCTTCTGCCAAGAAGAATACCTTTATAACCCTAAATAATGCACGTAATAATTTATCACGAACATCTATTTTTCTACACCATCACCATTCGGCACACGCATTTTTCTAGATTCTTTGACAGTTTATGAATAATCGAGCATAATGGGATAAGAGCTGACGTGCTAGCCTCCTCATTCGGGAGGACGCAGGTTCGAATCCTCGTGCGCCAATCCGGACTTGTGTTTCCATGGTTTCTCCAAATCACTCTATGTGAATATCGGAATGGTTCCTTGAAAAGGCCATCCTTGCCACTACTCCTTTCCCGCCTCTAATCACCTCGATGTCGACAAGGCGTAAAAGCATAAGCAAAAAAGGAAGAAAAAAATGAATGCTCGATATCATGTCTTTGAGCAAGCATGATATCAGGTGGAAAATAAGCTTTTTTGAATATTCACCGAGGTCTGCTGCTCGAGTCCTTTGTATACTTCTTCAAGAACACATATTTGCTGTCGTGTATATTATTGTAAACTTATTTAAGTCAGGAACCGTAGGTAGTGACTAATGTCAAATATATATATTCACCAATAAACATTACCCAAAATGTTGAAGGAAATAAAGATTCAGGATATGCAGATTCGAACTCAAGTCTGCCCGATCGATAATCTTAGTCGCTACTACCAGGCTACGAACAACTGAAGGTTTTTGGACTATAGGCCTCTCCTGAAAGTAATGTATCTTGCTGTTTCTCAAATAACCATTAGATTACAGGTACTATATACAGGTTTAAAATTAATTATTTTTTTCATTATTTTTCTAGTCCGAAAGTGATACGGTGTCATAACTATTGATTCAGTTTTGAGTGATTCTCTTTATCTGATTACATTTGATCATAACAAGAATGATATTGAGGCTGTAACAGTCCACCTGGATAAACACTGCGTAGGAGGAAGAAGAACAAGAAAAATATCTCAAAATCTCGCAAGGTTCAAAATATAAAAAACTTTTGGTATCAAACCCTACTTTTATATATATATATATATATATATATATATATATATATATATATATATTATACACACTCATATACATGACGTTGACGTTGACGTTGACGTTGACGTCGAGGTAATTAGAGGCGGAAAAGGATTTATTGCAAGTAATTCGATCATGGACTTGTGATGAAATCATCCCGACATTCACCTGGATGGATTTGGGGAAGTGATGGAAAACCGAAATATTGATGACCGAACAGGGATTGGAACCTGAGTCCTCCCGAATGCAAGACCAGAACGTTACCACTCACCTATCACCCTCCGACATTGCAAAATACAATCAAATAATTGTGGAGGATAATTTCTGGTGACATCAAATTTGCTTGGCTTAAGAAGGTTTTAAAATAGACTACAAGCCGCGTTTTAAAGATTTTAACGGAACAATTATGAGAAGGAATATAAACAGTTTTACTGCTCAAATCTCTGAGTCTAACCGTCGTAGCTGCCCCGCGAAAAATTCACGTGACAGAAATGAGATTACAGTACAGCTACTGAGAAACCACTCAGAATTATTAAGTATATAATATAACTAGGAAAATAATTATATTACGTAGCTATTAGTCACAATCATGTTATTGCAGTAATTATAAAAAGCAATCGTTTGTCCTCGCTTATCAAGTTTTTCACTACTCTGTAGCAACTAGTTTTATTCGAAATTACCGCAGAGAGACATAATGACGCTACTCTCAGAAATAGTATCATAACCAACACACAGTTTTATGAGATCGAACATTGTGCACTATTGAAGCAGTCAGATTGTCGTCGCAGAAGGGAAGAAGAGTTTCATACGAGGAAAGACTGAGCGGTTTAATACTCTACGTAAACAACAAAATTTCCACTTTCGATCACAATTTCCGTTTCGCACGCCACTTTATTACGGTTTATTGGTCCATAAAGTTCTGTCTTCTCATCTGACGTCTGACAAATAATCTTTACTGAATTACAGAGTATTTCTTTTTATTGATCTAAAATTTCGAAAAAAACAGTCGTGTTTTAATAAGTTTTTTTTTTACCATTCTTTCTTTTTACCTTGGGACTAAATCTTTTTGTAATTTGGTAACTGACAAAAATTTGCTCCAGATGAACTGAACGTAAGATTCGTATAGAATCGCTTCTCTTTTTCAAATGTTGTTAGGTTGTTATGACTACTGTGTATTAAATTTCGATCTTCTGAGACAATGAAAGACAAACTTTTAAACTTTTAGTTTAGATAAATGAGTACCAATCAATAATTTAGGTACTTCTTTCAATGTATCTAATGAATGTAAAACAGATAATCAGTGATATTACAAACATTTGCTTGCTGATTTTTCTGATAAGTTTTACAAATTCCATGGTCAAGAAGTGAATTCGGTTTCTAAAGTTGTCTTTAACGTTACGTCACCATACACAGGAATCAGTATAACAGATATAAGGATGTATGAATTGCATTACATTCAACAAACGCTATTCAGAAGAGTTTAAAATTGTATCAAAACATTTCATAGCATACCTCAGTTAAAATACTGAGTTATGCCTTCCATGGAATCAGTCTGAGTTTTCATCGTTCTATTATCTCAAAAAAATTAAGAGCTTCACTTGCAAACCAAATACACTAATGAAAATCCGAATACTGTTGGTGATTGGTAACGATTTGAAGCGAAGTTTGGTAGTAACCATTTTAAACTCACGGTCCTGCCATCGAGACTTCGGTTTTCGTAGAGTTCCCAGAATCACTCTACCGAACGGCGAATCGATCCTACTTAAATAGTGAGACCTAATTTTGTTCTTACATAACTAATATTTTCTATGTCATTGTAATTGATATATTAAAGACTCAAGTAAAAAGTGACGACAAAACTGTTATCGTGGTCGCAGCTGGCGTTAACTCGACTAACAGTAATTACTACCAGCCCATTTTTTATTATTATTATTATTTTTTGACTTGTTGCAATACGCTTCATTAACGGCAGGTAATTAGAGGCGAGACAAAACTGGTGGCAAGAAACGGAAAGAAATTGGGCCATGGTCTTTTAAAGGAATCATCCCAACATTTGCCTGGAGTGATTTGGGGAAACCGTAGAAATCCCACGTCTGATGGCCGGACCGAGATTCGAACCCGCCTCCTCCCGGATGCGACAACAGAGCGTTACCACTCACCCATTAACTTCACTTTTTCATTACTAGTCGTATTTGGTCTACGATTACATCCATAAAATTATTTAAAAATCTACTTAGAGCAAAGTTAATAATCGTAAATGATAATATGTCTGTAGAAGTGAAATGTTTTGATGAGATTGTGTGTTTCCAAAACAATATCTGAAATCAGAAACGCAATTCAATTTTTTTTTCTGTCTCTCTTACTCATTCCCAACCCCTCTCCTTTTTTCTATTTTTAGCAGCTCTAAATTAAAACAATTAAAGGTGTGCCGGATGATTTCTATTCTGTTATGCTCATAAAATTCATATATTACTAATATGATAGATATAAGAATTTTATCTTGCACTGCAGTGGTATGAGATGGAGTCAGCTACTTCAATTGGAATTTACGCCTCTGCACCAAACAGCATGTGACGGAGGTGAAAGGTGATTTTTAAATGCTATACTTCTATAGCCAACTTCTTCGTACGGGTCATTATAGCTCCGTGATGACTCGCAGCGCCAGATACGGCGTTACCTTATTTAAGTTCCGGTGGTTGAAGAACTTTATAGAACTGGGACATGGTTCGGTGGTGGTGCATTATTACTAATTACCAGATGGTGCACAAAATTCCTGGGTTAAATCCCAAATCTCTCTATAGCGCGTGTGGCGTGAATGCATACCACACTTTTGACCGTGACTCGGCCGCCGGATACGGACGTTAAGCTGGCGTACTGAGCGTGGTGGGTGAACTGTCAACGTTCTCGTCTCGCATTCGGGAGGACGCCGGTTCGAATCCCCGTCCGGGCATCCAGATTTTGGTTTTCCATGGTTTCACCAAATCACTCCAGGCGAATGCCGGGATGCTTCCTGCAGAAAGGCCATGACCGAATTCCCTCCCGTTCCTTGTACCCAGTCCCATCATGCCTCTAATGACCTTATCTGTCGACGAGGCGTAAAGCAATAAAAAATAGAAAAAAAAACTGTCGGCCACATAGATGTGTTTCGCAAGAGCAGGTCTCAATGGGCCGGCACCGTGTTTCACCCTCTCGCTTATTTCATCTCTTATTTTACTGTCGTCAGTCTCTCGATTGGTTTGATACAAACTTCAATCCCTTCTTATTTTGCACTAACCTCTTCATCTCAAAACATCCTTTTCAAAACACGTCCTCCCTTATCTGCTTCATACATAACCAATCCCGCATGTCTTAAAAATATCACCCACGATCCTGTTTCTTCTTTGTGTAAGATTCTTCCACAAACTTCTTTCGTCAGCCATCATTTCAAAAACATGTTCATTTCGTGGTTTAACTGTCCACCTAATTTTCAGCATTCTTCCAACAGCACCACATTTCAAATGCTTCAATTTTCCTTCTTTCCGGCATTCCTGAAGTCCATGCTTCGTTACCATAAAATGCTGTGCTCCAAACACATAGTTTCAAAAAGTTCTTTCTGAGTCCTAGGTCAATATTTGAAACTACTTTTTCATAAATGTTCTCTTTACTAGTGCTATTCTGTTTTTAACACCATTCCTGCTTCGGCCACCAGTTGTAATTTTACTTCCCAAGTAACAGAATTTATTTACTTCTAGTTTTGCATCCGATCCCATTTTTATATTTAACCTACTATTATTTCTTTTACACTTTTGTCTTGCTTTGATCTGTATTTATTACAGAATCCTCCGTCTTTATTTTGTCATTCAGTAACTCCTCGATATACTCAGTCCGTCCTGCTCTCAGGATAATGTGATCAGCAAATCCGATTATACTGGTTACTGTTTTTGTCTTCGTGAACACTTAAGCCACATTCAAATTCCTCTTTTACATCTTTCATTGCGTCCTCTTTTGAAAGTTTGAATATTGCGAAGTCTTATAGGCATTCAATCAGAACATTGTAGGAGGAAAACTGAGGCATAAAATTGAAGTTCAATGCGGCCAACGTCAGTGTCAAACAAGGAAACCAGTATTAAACGCTTTCCGTCTACTACGATATTTGAGAATTACACTCTAGCTGCGGAGAGTAATAGAGCTGATTTATAAAATGTTGTAACAATTAGCAGTGTTATTGCTCAACGTGATAATTTCATTCCAACTAACTCTTAATCTTTACTTTAAGACATACTTGAAAAAACGGGAAAACATTATAGAGAATTAGTTCATATCCATATTGAAATTTCTTATTTTACCACATTTTATTGAGACTGCAAATTTCTGTAGTTTAGAAATTGATTTGAGGTCTTTGCTCAAGTAGAATGTGAAGTAGGAACCAATTTTTTTTAACATTTCTCTGAAAAGATTTAATTGTTACCTGTTTGGTTAATAGCAAACCGATAAAAAAATGCTCGTCATATTCGGTTTAATACAACTTCATTTAATATAACAATATCTCCAAGACAAAAACTATTGACTCAGTTTTAAGTGATTCTCTGTATATGATTTCATTTGATAAAAACAAGAATTATATTGAGACTGTAACAGCCCACCTGTCTAACACTACATTGGAAGAAGAAGAACAAGAACAAGAATGATCTCAAAATCAGGGAAGCTTCAAGGTGTGAAACTTTTTAGTAACACACACCAACTCATATGTGACGTCGACGTCGAGGTCATTAGAGGCGGGAAAGTACTTATTGCAAGGAAGAAATTCGCTCATTTCCTTTTCATTAAACCATACCGACATTCACCTGGAGTGTTTTGGTGAAACCATGGATAACCGAAATCTCGATGACCGAACAGGGATTGGAATCTGCGTCCTCCCGAATGTAAGGCCAGAACGTTACTACTCATCTCTCCGACATTGCAAAATACCGTCAAATAATTGTCGAGGATAATTTCTGGTGGTATAAAATATGCTTGGCTAAAGAAGGTTTTAAAATAGACTACAAGCCACGTTTTAAAATTTTCTCGGAACACTGCAACTGTAAGTAGGAATGTAAACAGTTTTACTGCTTAAGTCTCTGAGATTAACCGTCGTAGTTGCACCGCGAAAAATCCACATAACAGAAATGAGATTACAGCTACTGAGAAATCATTCAGAATTATTGAGTATATAATATCACTATGCAAACATCGGAAAATGATTATTAATCATATTACGTAGTCATCATCATGTTGCTGCAGTAACTACAAAATTCAATCGTTTGTCCTCGGTTATCAAATTTTTCGCTACTCTGTAGCTTCTAGTTTTATTCCAAACTAGCGCAGAGACATAATGATGTTACTTTCAGCAATAGTATCGTAACAAATACACAGTTACAAGAGATTAAACACTGTGAGCTGTTAAAGCAGCTAGAATGTCGTCGCAGAAGACGAATTTCGGACGAGGAAACACTGAGCGGTTTAATGCTCTATGTAAACAACAAAATATCTGCTTTCGATCACAATTTCAATTTCACGCACCACTTGAGGAGAGTAAGAAGGATACATTATAATATTGTTTTACAGTTTATTCCTTCATCTGACACGTAATCTTTACTGGATTGCACAATATTTCTTTTTCTATCCAAAACTTCAAATAAAGCAAGAATCATTGTTTTAGCAAGTTCTTTTAGCATTGTTTATTTATTTATTTACCTTTGGACGAAATCTTATTGTAATTTGGTAACAGATAAAAATTTGCTCCGGATGAATTGAACGTAAGAAGCGCTCTTCTTTTTTCCAAATTTTTGTTGGTTAATATGACTACGGTGTATTAAATTTCGACCTTTGAGATAGTGAAAACCAAATCTTTTGTGGTTAGATTAGGTAAATGAATACCAATCAATAATTTAGTTCCAGTGTGAAGCGTACTTTTTTCAGTGTTTCAAATAAATATAAAACAGATGATCACTGACATTACAAACATTTACAAGCTGATTTTTATGAAGAGTTTAAAAGTTTTACAAATTCCAGAGTTATGAAATTAATTCGGCTTTTAATTCAAGCTTTAACGATACATCACCATACACAGGACTCAGTATATCAAAATCTATAGATACAAAGATGTATTAATTGTATTACATTCAACTACTGCTAAGCAGACGTGTTTGAAATTGTATCAAAACATTTCCTAGCATTCCTCAATTAAAAGACTGAGTTATGCCTTCCATGGAATCATTCTGTATTTTTATGGTTCTATTATCATAAAAAAATTCAGAGATCCACTTGCAAACCAAATACAGGAATGAAAATCCGAATGTAGTAGGTGATTCATAACTTTTTGCATCGAAATTAGATAGTAACAATTTTGAATTCACGGTACAGCTATCGAGACTTCGGTTTTCGTAGAGTTCCCAGAATGACTTTAGTGAACGTGGAATCGATCCTACTTAAATAGTGAGACCTAAATTTGTTCTTACACAGTTAATATTTCCCGTGTCATTACAAAAGATATATTAAAGACTCAACTGAAAAGATAACGACAAAAAGGAATTTGGATTATTTGATCTATCCAGGAAACAAATCTTTTATTTTTACATCCCAATCAGTGAATCATGTGCTATTAGTCTCCTGACATACAGGAAACACGAGGGGAACGTAACACTTCATCAAACCACTCGTGCCCGGAGCCAGACTCGAACCGCGTACCTTTCTTCCGCGAGACTGGGCGCTTCCTAGCCACTAATCTTCCTGCTCGGCATCGGCCAATCTGAGCGACCCACAGCGTTAGAGATTTACCAGCTCATAACTACTCGTTCGGCAACATTTTTCCGCGTTGCAGAACTGTCCTGTTACTTCCTTGAAGCATTAAATTCAATAAACAACACGTTAAAAAAAATATGTTTGCTGTACATCATTAAACTACGCGTTAGAAATATATTTCACCCATTCACTATTGATGTTTAGTTGTTTTAATTTTTTTATCTTTTGCTCCGGATTATAGTTTTATTTTTTTACTTCAGTGAGAATTTTTTACCGTCTACCTGCGGGAGGAGTAGGAGTAATATTAGCATTAGATCGGACTAAGAGGTTGGCCTACAAGAATAAGTTGATGCCACAAATAGAGTATAATACATGATATACATCATTAACTCCACTCGTGACCATCAATAGTCGCACAATATTGTTAATTACGGAAGCTTTCTGTCCATCATTTTTTGATATACCTTCCATCTTTACATCGGCAGTCGAATACAGAAGTGCAATGTGTAAAATTTTGCCATATTCACTAATGAAGTTGATTTTCAATCAAATACTGAAAAAGCTGGAATCTAACTTTATTTATAACTTTTTTTTAAAAAAAAGGTAGGAATGTTCAATGTTTTAAGGATCTTTTCTTGGTTGTAGTGAGAGAAAATGAGTTTTCTTTCGCTAAAATACATCCACAAACTTTTTTTTTTTTTTTTACGAACGCATATCTCACTGATTCCATCTCATGCTACCGGCAATATTTATTTAATAATTCTTTAAGTTCATGGTTTTTTTTACGTTCTGTAGGTTCAAAAACAGACTTATGAGTAGAACCGGATAACAGAACGTTAGGGCAAGTAGATTCGTTAAATTAATACTAAAGTAATTAATTTTGTAAATGTATTATGTGCCATGTAGCAGACAGCTGCATCCAATGGCTCTGTAACGTTTCCACAAATTTAAATCCAGTGCAAACATCATTTTTTGTATTAAATTTCTTGTTATTTTATGTTTTTGAAGACGAATGTAATACATAAATTGTTTCGTGTCCTACCTTTTGTTCAAAACTAACATTTTGTTTGAAAGCGGTGACTTTTTTACTAGTTATTGACACTAAATAACTCTCAAATGAATTAAAAAAGTACAAATCAACTAATTTAATGTCTGTGTAATACATTTGTTGCCTTACTGTAATCACTAATCAAGTTTATGAAACGAATAAACTGAAATGTATTCCGTTTTTTGTGGGTCGAGTACGTGACAATTTTTCACAGTAACATGAGTGTACCACCTACCTGGTATAGGACTGTCTTTGCAGTTGTGTATAATGGGTTGAATAATTCCCAGGAGGAAATTTAGCGATGTGCGATTCAGGTCGTTCGGATTAATATGAGCATGGTAGTACATATACACTAGGAGAAAAAAAAATAATGGTTGCAGCTGGATGTATGGCTGAAATAACCAAAAGCCACTCTTTGTTTTTTATGTAAAAAAAAAAAAAAAGTTCTCTAAGGCACCACATTTACGATCGAAGAGATACAACGGGACTGTCGAGTCCTGGTAAACACGTACCGGCTGTGCTGACAGCGAATGCTGAGATTGTCCCTACATTTGCCTCATAAACTACATATTTTACATACAAAAATACAGTAATCATAAAAAAAAGAAGAATATGTTACAAGGTTTGCAGAAAGCTGGCAACACATGCTTTCTTCCTACAGGTTAGGTACGCCGGCCCTAAAATAAAAAAAGGGGAATGAGGCTGAATTCGGGTAGAACACAAAGCCTACAGCAGGGGGGGGGGCTGACGGCACTGTGGTTCCTTCAAAATGGATGGATAGAGAGAAAAAATACAAACGATAAATCATATCATCGCTCTAAAATTAATGTAATATTTAAATTGTGTTTCTTTTCAGCATACTTTATCTTCTGTCTAAATTTTTGGTTGCAGGCGCACAAACTCGCAAGTCGTTTCAATGAATTCTTCACTGGAATGGAACTTCACTTCTTCCCGTCCCTCCACACACACGCACACTCATACACACCACTATCTTCTATATTACTTTTGATAGCTTTACTTGGTTTATAGACTTTTTTTAAGTCTGGCAACTTTTGATCACCTGCCCTTGAAGTTTGTTACAACTTCCTGACTTGTGCGCGGTTTCTTTTGTAGAAAGTTTAATAATAATGAGTTGTTGGATGCTCAAACGCTTCACGCAAGTGAGAATGCTCTCTCAAGGATGAAGTTAGTACCATGACAGTTTAGTACAGACAATGTTGCCAACTTCAGACTTAGCTTCTGTTATTAGGCGCAAATTCTTTTTTTTATTATTTTCTTCATTAAATTTGAACGGTCTTCGTAAGAAATCTTTAACAACCGTTGAACTATGAATGCTTTATCTGTTACTTTAAAAGTGAAATTCTTATTTCGCTCACATTCTATGCAAATAATTTCTTTCTTACACATTACGCTCATCAGCAAGATAACAAAGTTTCCTTTAACATATAATCAAACGATCTAAAAAAATAATGTTGCCAGATATTTAATTTGAGCCTCCGCTGGAAAAACATCTTTATTCAAAGTCTAGAGAGAAATGAAATAAAAATTTCCACACACTGCAATTGAAGATTCCGTCGCAATAGTTACACAATAATGAAACATGCAGCTCAACAAAATACCAAAATCACGGTTCTTTCAGAGAAAATAAATCTACTGTCCACAAGTCCCATTCTCCAATTACGTAAAGTGTTTCTTTCTGATCATTATTCATTGATAGAAAGATTAATTTAAACTTTAGGAAGGGAAAGAATGTGTACTACTGTTTACGTAATAACAGCGAGAAAAAGTAGGACGCATTATTTCTAGGAGAAGATTCTGAAAAACAGTAAGCCACCACCACTTTAAATGTAACTACAGTATATAGCATTACACTGAATCCGAAAAGGGTGAGTAACATTGTCCAGCACAGCATGGTGTCAACTACAGAGAGTATTTATGGTTAACGATGCAGAACTGAATAAAATTTATCCACCATCAAATATATCACTATAGAGTTTGGACTAAGCGAGTATATGATTGCAATAAACGGTGAGCTGCACTTTCGAGTTCCAGGCAGCCTTATGCGCGAGTTAGCCCACAAAACTGATTAAAACTCCAACATCAAACGAACTGTGGTCAGAGTAAGAACCGATTTATGTAGCGCCAGAAGTTCTGCGCTTTCGGAATCTGCGGCAGAAGATTGTGTAATTAAGTCTGCAAGAGCCTCTTTTTGCTATCACGTTCAAAGTTTCGTCTCTAGTTAGGTCACGAGAAGATTTTACGTCAGTGCAAAGACTACCCTTCTGGTGCACGCACACCCAGATAACCTTCCTCCCCCTTAACCCCTCACAAATTACATATTTTGTGCCATCAAAGTTATGAAAAAAATATCTGTAGATAAAATACCAAAAATAAGCTAACTGGTAAAAGAGAAAAGAAATATTTGAATTAACACAGAGACAGAATGGATGAAGAAAGCATAGTTAAAAATAAGGAGAACAGAAACAGAGGAAGGTTTTTGAGAAAAGAGAAGATCACCAAATTTGAGTATGAAGCCAGTATCGCCACTAGGTTTTTGTTGCCAGATATATGGCTATGATAAAATTAGGTAACTTTTCTTTTAACGTGCCTCGATCTTTACACGATGTCAACTTCGAGTTCTTTAGAGGAAGTGAGGATTGGGGACAAGGAACGGAATTCAGTCATGACCTTTTTAAGGAACCAACCTGCATTCACCTGGAATTATTTCGGGAAGCCATGGAAAATCTAAATCTGGATGTCCAGACGGGGACTTGAACCTGCCTTCTCCAGAATGGCAGCCCCAAGCGTTACTGTTACCTCAGCGGACTCGGAATGAAGTCAATCACTTGTGTTTGTTATACGTATAAAATAGATTTATTTCAGTATACTAGGAATGTTCAAAGTTGAATGAAAACCCGAGCCACAGTGAAATATTTTTCTCGCAAAAAAAAAGAAAAAAAAAAAGTGAAACCATAAATAGCAGTTTATCAATAAAACGTGTTCAGTCATAAGCGTCTATTTGGCGAAAAGATCTCTGTGAACACTTCGAGAATAAACTGCCCTCTCTACGCACAAAAACAAAAATAATACTTGTTCCTCGAGAATTGAAAAGAGGAAAAATGGACTGAAATGTAATACCGTGCAAACTACGTGTTTTATTCTGATTTCCAATAAATTGTAAATAAAATATACTGAACTTTAAATTTTGATGTCCCTCACAGTTTCGAAACACTGCATTTTAAATACACACCAGTCCCTACAAAGATTAATAGTATTACAGACTGTCATACAAACAGCAACAGAGAAATCACTGACACATGTCAGAAAGTGCAGCCTTTCCCACTTCTGACTGACATGAGTTTTAAGTCTGCAACAGAGAGTATCGAAGTACTTCACAGATGAAACGTTAATGAACACATCGGAATACAGTGTAACACGTAACTGCTTCAACACAAACAACGCTGTATGTTTTCAATAATCCATTTTGTGCAGTCCGCAGAAAAGAGATCGCTTCAAAAAGTATCGGAACTTCAGCTGTGGAGGGTGAAGGTACTTATTACTAATCTCCAGATCCGGTGATCCTGATGTTTGAGTTTGACATGAGGTGAATTACTACTCGGCAAAACTGGTTTGGAATTAGAAATGACGCGGATTCTCCTTGTCCTGCAAAGTGTGAAAGTGTTACTGTTAAGTGCGGACGACTGTTGTGTCTGTATTTGTTCAGTATAGTATGCTGCTTGCATTCTGAAAGAATGAAATGTGGCAGAGGGTGAAGCCCGATGATGACCCAACCAGTCCGCCATGTTTGACGTCCCAATGCTACTGGTGAATCGAC
Source organism: Vandiemenella viatica (assembly GCA_031002005.1). Classification (NCBI taxonomy): domain Eukaryota; kingdom Metazoa; phylum Arthropoda; class Insecta; order Orthoptera; family Morabidae; genus Vandiemenella; species Vandiemenella viatica. Next base: position 115,407,110 of record JARYHS010009186.1, on the reverse strand, counting down.
ATCCAGAGTGTTATATGCTCTCTCGCGTAGAGGTTTGGTAGTTAACGTGGAACTTTGGGTACTATCATGTCAAAAGTTTGCCAGAATTCTTCCACGCCTTCGCCAAACCACCATGGTGAAAAATTTCTTCCACCATGAGGGATCGAACCAGATAACACCGTCATGGTGCCACAACGGCCTCAGCAAGCGAGGCAGACAGACATACATTCTATCATCTGTCATTCAACACACTCTTAAGTTTCAAGCATTTCTGGATGCTTTCTTTGCTTTAACCATCTAGTGACAGAGTTTATTTTGACCTTAGCAATCCGACTCTCACCTAGCCGCCAAACCTAACCTGGTAATGCTGCTGCATTTGGCGGAACTATAGTTTTATATGAAATCGAATCCACCAAACACTATATCATACATCACACACACGGAAAGCAACTTTGCCGGAGGTGAAGTATAGTTAATGGCCTCTTAATATCCAGTCGAGACCTAGATTCGAACCACGAACCTATTGACCTCTCGTCAGACACCTACAAGTAGAAGAAATTCAACCATTAATCGGAGTGTAGTTTCTCAAAGAATAAAGACAATTACTTGTTTTAAAAGTTTCCTACGTAAGAAGTAATAATAAGTATCAGATAGTCGAACCATTTTATTTTTCCGGGGATCATACTAATTTCAACCAGAATAAGTTGACGATACTATAAAAATAAGGTATTACGGAAAGTTTAGAATCTTTATATATAAAGGTGAATGTATGTTTGTTGGTTTGTTTGTTCTTCATACAAATCCACAGTTTTCATCCGATTTCGATGAAACTTTGCACACTTATCCCTTGAAACAAGGAGAAAAATACTGTCTACATTTGGTTGAAAAATTATATGTATAAATAACACATGTTGTCTCATACCTTCGAAATACGGCGATAGACAGACACGTTGGATGTGGACGTCTCCAGACCGTGTTTCCGTGTAGTGAACTGGCAGCTCAGTGGCTAAAGAGCTTGCTTACGAACGTCGTGGTCTCCGGTTCAAATCTCCGTGGAGGCTAAGATTTTTAAAAATTGTTTTTCATCGTAAGAGTCAGGCCTGGGCCGTAGGTTATTCGGATTGAATGTTAAACTGTAGATATTAGAAAGTTAGGGGGGGGTGCAATGCGAGGCAAATCGTAGGTAGTCTTGCATTTTTGTAGGTGTACACTTTTTTACGTTATAATGATCCCTCAGGTGTTGTTCGCAGTCAGTGTGTGAGTGAGAACCACAGTAATACTAATATAAATACGGAAGTAAGTCTGTCTTTTTGTTACGTTTTGACGACTAAATGGCTATATCGTTGTGATGGAATTTTGTAAGGAAAGCTGTATGAAGGGCACAGGATAGTTTTTCCAGTATGATTAACAGTTGTAGTCACGAAATTTTGAGATCTTATCGAATAGTGACAGAAATATGTTGGAAATTGATTCTCTTCAAGAGGCAGGTTCGACGGTAGAATGATATAGTGATAGCTTTCCTGTCATATTATGCCGACTCGATATTGTTTGAGACCAATCCTTCGTTACCTACAACTTTCTATATTTAATTCTGGCAAAAAAATTCTTAATCCACGCGTACGAAGTCGCGGGTACGAGGCTAGTCTTTTGATAAATATAGACGGGAGGAAGAGGAAATTGCTGTCGAACGTTTCCGTGGCCGAAGTTAATGGTACCAGGACTTTCCGGGTGGCGGAGAATCATTGCCAAAGTTGTCGAACTTTCGATTCCCTTGCTCTTCTGAAGAAGACCAGTCGAAAACTCAGAAACGAGGCGGCACAACTCGGTCCCTCTTGATGTCATAAAAGAAATTGTTTCCGTTCGTAAAAAAAAACAATGGTCGGCATACGTAATTATCAGCTTTAAATTTACAACGAAAGAAAAAATGATATATCATAACAGAAAAATGTATGAAACCATATTGCAGCCCTTCAGAAGGACATAAGTAAATTTACAGGAACAAAAACAGCGACTTAACATTTCTTTTAAGTAAAATGAGGTATGAGCATAAAACGTAATAATAGGAAGTTGAACCGTGAATAATAAGGCTTTCCGTTTACGACTTAATAAGCTTTCTAGAGGATAACAACGTTTAACGTTATATATATATAAAGTAGAATCGATAGGGAAACTGCAGTACACAGTAGATTAAATTACGGTAATTTAAATGAGTCCAAAGATTATATACATTTTTGAGAAAAAAAGCATCATTTTGTTCAAAGGTATGAAATCGAGGAGGTAATTGAAAATACACAGTCCTTGACTCTACATAAACACGAAACAAATGTTCCGCGTTTTACTTCAATAACTGTAAGAGGTAAGTCAAGACAGCAAATAATTCAAATTAGAAACACAGATTACGAATACATTAAGAGCAAAACTTTTCACGAAATTCAGAACTACTGAAAACCAAATTCATTAGGAAGAGTAGATTTCTAGACCTAAAGAACAAGCATAACTGTAGAGGATAAACAATTTCACTATCTATATCCGCAAAGCGTGAACAGAGAATAAGCGCAGAAAATTGCAAACGCCACAACTCGTAGGCAATCATCCTTAATCACTATTACTCAGCATATATCGATAAATCTGAACTACGAGAGCTGTGAATCCTTGTGATTGGAGTTAGATTGCCAATTTATATAACAAGAACCTTCAATTAGGGCGACCATTTCGCTTTTTTTTTTTTTAACTGCTTTACGTCTCTCAACAGCGATCATTTCGCTAAGGACACACAACTCACCTAAGATATAGGAATCTCTAGCAATCAAAGGATTCAAAGAACGGTAAAACTTGGAGGCGTGAAACAAGAATTAAGTAATAGTCATGCTTACACATCTCAAATACTGTGTCGTAATGCTAGATTCTTTGAAGTGTAACGTACAGGAAAATCCAAAGCTAGTTTCTTTCCGCATTTAGAGCTGATTCATTAGAAACTAGGTATGTTATTTTCTTCGTCTTTATAATTACTCATCATGTGACTCAATGGGTACCTACTGTAGAGGCGCTACCCCCACGTGGCAATAACAACTGGAAAGCATGGAGGGCGCTAAATCGGCTGAGCAGTGGTTTGGGTAGGATAAAGGATATTCTAGCAAGATGGCAATATGGCATTATCTCGAAGATCTGAATACTGCGTGTGAGTGTGAGGCAGAACATACCATTCAGCATTTATACAATTGCCCGCAGTGCCCATCAACTTGCACCATACAAGACTACCTTCACGCCAGCGACACGTTGCTGTCTGTTGGTCATCCGTAATATGAAATCATTGGTGTTGATTGATACCATATTCTTTCTATATTTCTGTTTTGTTCTGTTATTGTTTATACTATTTCTAACAATTGTAAAAGTAGCGTTTTCGAAACGAAATAAATAAAACATTTCTTCGTTTAATACTTCTGCTTTCAGTGGCCGCTAAAAGCTGGTTGGGTAATTAAACTGTGAGTAAACTTTATCTAAAGTGAAGTCTTTTCTAGAATAGAATCGAGCATTATTTTTTTTTTAAAGTTTAATATCGAAAAAAAATTAGAAATAAATGTCTAAAACTGTAACTATGCAATTCTAAGTAAGAGTCCGCAGAGTACGGAAACAACAATTTCCGTAAATTATGATTAAAAAGCAATTTATAGCACAGGCTCACACATACAAAAGAAAGAAATGGTAATTCGCTATTTCAGTCAGTTAGGGGCTTAAGGAGATGTTACATGGAAAGAGAAAAACACGATACGTGAAGCAGGTAACCGAAGATGTATATATCACAGCTGGTTTTGAAAACTGATGTTAGTGGAGATAGGGGGAGGTGATGACCTGCATCAAATAAGCAAATAATGATGTCATAATATAAGTAAATAACTACAACTAATATTTTGAAAATAATACTTTCCAAAAATCTAAACTTTTCCAATTATACTTATGACATCCACTGCGGTCATCAATAGTCCCGTTCTTGAGTAGTTCCTTCCTTAAGTCTATGGCTAATATTATTACCGTTCTCGGTAAAAAAAAAAAAAAACAGTATAGTTTTAATTAAAAATAAACGACAGAACCATAACTATGTCTTAAATATCTGTTTATGTAAAAGACACCACTATAAATGTTAAATATATGGCTGCATGGTGCGATAACTCAAACGCTCACTCATAAAACCACAAGTGAAGGAGGTGATACATAATATTTCCATGAAAATAGCGAGGAAAATGAAGGGGGTACTGCTGAGCCGGGAAATCCATTATAATTCCTCATTTTCGGTATCACCAACAAACACACCGTTTTCCGCTTTCATACGTCACGGCGTTTTTGTTTGGACGGATGCATTTCACATCGCACAGTTAAACAGCGAAGCGCATTCCCGCGGAAAAATGACCACTCGTCCGTGCTGAAACGGACAGCCTGGACGTATTGTATTCTGCACTTCGAAATAAAACGGGCGCTGCCCATCACGATAAAGGGTTCAGGTGACAGAGGTACTGATGTCATCCTCCATACATTCCTACCCTGATACCAATCTCTTCATCTCCACACACCAATTACAACTGCTTCAAATTCTATAAACCATTAACTTTTTTACCAGAACTCTGCCTTTTCAATGTATTAGCTATTAACACATTGATCACCGTCGTATGTAACCCAACAAGTTGTTTACCTATTTTTATTCAAACTTCTTCCAAAAACACCTATCTTCACTAATATTTTTACAGAGAATTTCGAAAATTCTGTGTGGAATTCTTTTTCACCTGCCTTAAATAGCACCCTTTCGAATGCTTCAGTTTTTCTTATTTCTAGCATCCCTTACCCACTCATCAATATTTCTTTAAAAAAGTTTTCTCATTTTAAAAAAGGCACGTTTTACTACTACCAATATGTTCCTTATATAATCTATAATTGTTTACCGACTGTAATTCTGCTTCCTATACCAAAAGTCACTCAACAATGATATAACACAAAGGGAACGTTACCTGAACGATACGAAGTGAAACATGGACTGAAGAAGCAGACAATATGCAACAGAACATGTTTGGGTGTAGAAACAAGATTGACATGGAATATGATGAGACAGAGCTGTAGACACTTTGTAGCAGAACCGTACAGCAGTATTTAGCCTATATATCCACCGATCGTGGTGGGTGAGCAGGCATTGTTCTTTCAAAAGGCCATGACCGAATTCCTTCCAGTTCCTTGCCCCCAGTCCTTTCCCACTTCTAATGACCTCGACGTTGACAATTCGTATATCCATAAGAAAAAAAAACCACTACTATAATCTCTGTTTTGAGTGGAATGAAGCGTAGCAATGATAGCTTTCGTGAATTTTAAATACGTAATTTCATTTGATTTTCATAGTAACTTGTTCTAGAAAAATCATTTTCCAGTATTCGCCTGGAGTGATTCAAGGAAACCGTGGAATACCGAATTCTGGAAGGACGGACGGAAATTTGATCTCGCGTCCTTCTGAATGCGTTGCCGGTATCCCCCATGCTCGGTGAGTGTTGACACTTTTCTAATAATTTCGCTTTTGTCAGTACATTGTTATCAACACAAAGTAGAAAGTTGATGTAGATGCAGGGCGGGGCGCTGCGATTCTCTGGCCCCTGATAAGCGATATTAGGCAACCCCCCCCCCCCCCACTCACACACACACACAAAACCCCTCCAAGACAAATTTTTTTGATAAAGTCGAAAATTTTAATGCAAAAATGTTCAAAAACATTGGTGCAAATTTTAAAACTTCGGCGGCCCGGGACCCGGTTACTTCTGCCCCCTTCGCCCCTAACGCTGGCCCTGGGCAAATGTCTCGCAATGTTAGCGTAAATTCTTGCTTTTAGCGATTGTTACGAAGTAAACAAAATGTCCACGCCTTACTATATAGAACGATTTGAACACTAATCCGGAATGTACTAGAGATAAAATATAAACAAATGTAGAAGAGGAACAAGGATATCTACGCGAAACGAGTCTAAAGAAAAGGCTGGCCATCTATTTCATTACGTTACGCACACTGCTCAAAACCTGGTTGTAAAGATGACAATGAAACCACTGAGTTAAGAAGAATCATTTTAGTACATGGAAAGTTGGGTTTAATTACTTTCAGCCATCACACATTAACACGAGAAATTGAGTTATGTTGTTTAGCTATTGCTTGTGCGACCTAATGCCGAGTGACATACGCGTACATGATGTAGCTCACTTCCAGTTTTACTGCGAAAAACGTCTTTTCTGCTGCAAAGCGCTTAGTACAACCGTGTTTTTATGGTCGATAAGGATGAAAGTTTCAAATGCATGGATAATTGCGTTTTTGACATATATCTGGTAGTAAACATTGCCAACTAGTTCAGTTCCAAGTGATAAAAAAATTGAAAAACATCTTACTCAGAGACCCCTAAAATAAAACATAACAAAAATTTCAGTACAGTACTTGGTTGTAAGTCAGCAAAATACAAAATTTTCACAAGTGATCAACGTATTACATTAACGAACCCTTTCAGTTGTGTCGGTCTCACAACCCTCCAATCATTTTTATCATTATTATTATTATTACATTATTTGCTTTGATTCATTATGAGTTATTAATAATTGTATTAACATTTGTAAATTGATATGTGTATTATGAAAGGGTTCCACAAGCCGTAGTTTGTATATTCTTTGGGTAAAGTTTGTGTATTCTTTGGGTATCATAAGTTTAAGAATCTTTGGTTTCGCCAATAACAGCTTGCAAGCTACTTATTACTTTCGGCGTGTTAGGGATGACTGGCCCTCTTGGTTATCAGGAACACAGCAAGCCGAACAGCTCTTACTTTTAGTCACCAATAATTGATATAGTGCCAGTAAATATGCACACGTTAGTAAGGAGCACTTTTACCAACTTCAAGAAATCAAAACACACGGTCTGATTTAACACTGATGATCAATTTAATGTTTTATAAACTAAATTTCAATAAAACATTACTGTTAACTGCAATATTCTCCAAACTAATCTCGCGGAGCCCATGAGCGAGCTTTCCCGCGCGAGCATGCGACAACTCGCCCGCTCAAACAAAGACTGCGTTATTCTAAGACTTAGAAACTAAGATATTATTGCTACCCAGTTCACTATACAAACTACAATCTGTGGAACCCTTTATTATAATTATTTGTGTTAACTATAGACAAAAAATCATTAAACAAATTCAGTTAATACTGAATTAATCATTTATTCGTTAGAAAAAATAAAAGAAAAACTATTGTACAAAAAAGGTTAGGCATAAATGTCACAAGCTGAGCGGTCAGATTGTAAGTTTGGCACCCGATCTATAAATATCGCATGGCAGGGGTTTGTGCATCATTGTATGAAAGTTGTGATATAATGGGACGTATTTTAAGAGCCTTTTAGAATGAGGCACGAGTTTTAAAATGTTAATTTCAAGGAACTGTGATAGATGACTCAAGTGGTATTTCGTTCGGAGCAGTGGTTATCATTTCTACAATTAACTACAACAGTGGCGTAACTATACCGTTCAAGCCTGCGGCAAATTCATCGGTTGTCTGCACCCCCCCCCCCCTCCCTGAGTGCGGGATTTAGAGGGGCGAAGGGCAAACCGGGACACCCAATTAATGGGCAACCTTTTTTTCGCTCAATTACTGACCCGGAGGGCGACAATGGGCGGGGGGCTGCTGAAAAGAGCAGCAAGCCCTCTCCAGGTTCGGATCCGGGGCGCCTTCCGGCTGGGGGCCGTGGCATTTTGCCCGTCCTTTCACCCTATTGTTACGCCATTCATTTTTGGGCGGTTATAAATTATTTATTTAAAACAAAACTGAACATCCTCCTAGCATGTGTTCAAGGTGAGAGTAGGCGCTTCTCATCCATAACAAGTTGTTACCTCAATTGATGTGAAAATGCTAATAATTTACGTAATTCGTCAGAGGCTGTGTTGTACCTGTCAGCAACTAATTAATTCACACTGAGTGGAAAGATCACAGAGTCCGAAAGCCTAAATTGTCAAAAACAAGTTTTTTTTTATTAGCATAAAGCCACGAAAACGCCACCAGTTGCTTAAAAGTTTTTTATTCTTTACAACTTTACTGCAATTTCGACAAATACAGGTTTGTCTTCTTCAGAAGTATGACACGTTAAAATTACATAGGCGGAAGCATTATCACAATTCAGTCACTTTCGTGCGAAAATTGCACATCGTCACGATTCTTCCTTCCGTCTACTAGACAACGTCTGTACGAGGCGGGCGACTTCCGCCAACCTGAATTGTGATAATGCTTCCGCCTATGTAATTTTAACGTGTCATACTTCTGAAGAAGACAAACCTGTATTTGTCGAAACTGCAGAAAAGTTTTAAAGAATAAAAAAACTTGTGGCGTTTTCGTGGCTTTATGCTAATATAAATTTTTTTTACCGTTGCTGACACGCAGCTATGCTCAAGATTTTAAAAATAAGTTTAATGAAAACAGCTGGCAGGAACAACATGAAACTGCGCAATATGGCATCAGGAAAGCAGCATAAGTGAACAGACCACACGCTGGTAATCACGTTTATCTGCAGAATGGGGTCTTTGTTGAGCGTGGATTTCAGCGAACAAGTCTGGCCCTATCGCAATCCGCGCCGGAGGTAATAAATTGCGAACTGTCTGCCCCGCATTCAGCACGGACCTCCTCTCTACAACACTCTGCCACCGAGGCAACTCGGTATCGACGGCATCATCGATAACGTCAATGTCAACCGCACGACAGGTGATGTCGAACTGGCGCAGGGAGAACTGCAAGCTATCGCGAGTCGATCTGGAGTCCGATAAGTTTGCGGGCCGGCGCAGATTTACAGCCGCGGAGCTGCTGCGCGCAGCCCCTTGTGATGTTAATTAGATAGCCAGCTCGACCCATAAATCCGCCGCCTCTTTCAACACGGGTGGGCGCCGTCCGCACTATGGCGACGGCGGCGTCCAACTTGAGACGTGGTGCACTAACTACCAACAGCACTGAATTTTTCCTTTGATAGTTTCGCGAAATGCAATTCACTAAAGAAATGTTAAATTAAACACTGCAGAAGTTTTGGCTACGAACATAACTGCCGAGTTGGGGTCCTATTCATAAATTAATGAGGGAAGCTGCTAGAATACATCACAATTCGCTACGTTAAAAGAGGAGAAGCTGCGAAGGACTAGTATGCGTCTTCACAAATCTTTTGAGAGTTTAGAATGATTAAAAGATGGAGGCAGTAAGAATCGTGGTTCTCTACACAAATTCACAAAACGAAGCCCTTGACCCTGTGTATTAATTAGGGTTTGTAAGCGATTCCTCAGTTCTGTCAAGTTCAGAGGAATCGACCATGTGCTGCATTTTCTAATAACGCGGCGTGTCTTCACATAACAAGATCACCGCTCTGGCCTAACTTTCGGGAGGACGTGGGTTCGAATCCCCGTCCGGGCATCTAGATTTGGGTTTTCTATGGTTTACCCAAAATCACTCCAGGCGAATGCCGGGAAGTTTCCTACAAAAAAGGCCATGGCCGAATTCCTTTTCGTTCCTTTTCCCCCTTCATTTCCCGCCTCTAATGACGACGCGTAAAAACACAATAATAATATAAAAACAATATCACGTAATCTGCTAGTGAGACTGTTGACTCTAGCTCAAACTTACTGCACATATATGGTTCAAGATGGTTTCAGTAATCCACCTCGAAAGTATCTCAGACACACAATAAGCAGACATTAGTACAAAGTGCTCACATTTCGCAGGTATATGTCAATAGCGAAATTCCTCCAGACAATCTGTAATTGCATTAGTTATCGACAGAAGCATTGTACTAGTTTATTCTTTTTCAAGTCGTAAGTGTATTGGCCCGAAGGTGATATTTTCCCCAGTACTACAGCCTAGTCGAAAAGTAATATTTTAAAGATTATTCGCAAAGCTACTTCTGGAATGCAGCGCAATTACTCTCATTAATTTTTGTAAATGGTGTTAATGGTTTGAAAATGACGAGAATGAGAATGGATTCAATAAGGGGCACGAAAGAACATCTGCTGGATCAAAGTCAGTTGAATGACAAAATTGCTGCTAGGCCAAGAAACATCCTCACAAGCGCTAGTCAGCAGGATAAATTGAAGACACAATATTTGGTGTCTTAGCCAAGCCGATAAGTTAGAGCAGATAAATGATCTTGAAAAAAAAAAAAACAGCATGGAAGGAGAGACATATAATTCTTAACCGCCAGAGTGTGTACAGAGCGTATGGAGTAGGGCTGAAACCCACAGGAAATCTCGAGAATAACGCCAGAACGCCTGAAAAAAAAAGCTACTATTCAGTTTAGTTATTCACTTAACTAAAGATTCATTTTATTTACTTCAATTCAGTTTCATTACATTTCACCTGTACTAACTAGACCACTACACAATAAATCCGTTTACATGTTCAATAGACTGTACCATAATTTTAAAGACAAATATTTACCAATGTTGTAACTGGTAATGTATTGAATCCTAGACCGATTTTGTCCCCCCTCCCCCACCTCTTTATCGCTTTCCTCCTCGTCGTCGTTTGAAATCATTAAAAAAGGTAGGAGAGTATGGGTCCACGGAATGGGTAGGAATTCGGCCATGGCCTTTTCAGAGAACCATACCGGTATTCACCTGGAGTGATCTCGGGAAATATCCGAAAATCGAAATCTGAGTGACTAGACAGAGATTTGAACGCGCGTCCTCCCGATTGCAAGACACAAGCGTCATCCAGGCTTCATTCTGGATACTTATCTACAACCGGTCTTCAAAGGCAATTTTGTAAGTTCCACATGGCACCTAGAACGACATATCGATTTTATATCATAAAATAATAATTTAATTATTGACGTTTATTGAGTCACTTCATTACCATTAATCAAAGAACTACGAAAGTAGTTTTGATAAAACAGATTCAAAATAATGAAAGAAAACCATTTTTTTTCCTCGACTGCTGACGAGGACAACGAAAAATTATAAGCAAAGTTTTTCAAGATTTATTTTTCAGTGCTTCTATGCCTAGAACAACGGAGTCATATCACTAGAATAATTGCACAACCCGAGGCCCTGCATCAACAGCAAATTACATTGCTGAAGTGAAGGGGAAAATAGTAATTAAAAGTGTCAAATAAAATGCCCTAAATTTGTTTTTACGTAGACCAGACAGCCGATTTAATCATGTGCGATATTGGTCCTATTGATCGAAACAGCCTGTCAAAATATTGTCTTTTTGTTTTCCTGCCGCTAGTAAAATGTGTTGCGGCCTCGAAAAATAATACTGGTATCGTCCCACGTATTCTAAATAGACAAATTGCACTCCCAGCATGCAATAGGTTCGGTTACGGGTGGCGTGCGGAAATGAATGCAATCAGGCAGATGCCTTTTGACGGCCGGCCGTCCAGACAAATAGAATACTAAACAATTAAAGCGGTGTCAGTACGGCAAATTTGTTGGTCGCAGACCACAATGTTCATTTACAGAACGAAACTCGCACGCTGCAAGTGAGCCGAAATATAATTCACATCTAACAAAACGTTTGGAACAATGTTTCCAGCTCGCCTTTGTAGGCAGTTATAGCCTCGTATTTTGAAGGACTCCGGAAATGACATCAAAGGGCATTAGGCTTTCTTCTGTTTCACAACTTTTCAACAAAAATGTTTTTATTAATATTTTCCTCCAACTATAAGTGTTAAAATTCATTTCAACTTTGGCGTGTTCACATGCAAGTTTGAATGAGACAAGCAAAAAAAATTCTCTTTTTTTGTTTTTGTTTTTTGGCCTCGTCGTTAAAGAAGACAAAGAACTGATCTTTTGAAGGAACCATTCCGGCGTTCACCTCGAGTGATTTGTGGAACTATGGAAAACCCAAGTCTGGATGGCCGGACGGGGACTCGAACTCAGGTATTCCCGAATGCGAGGCCAGAGCATTGCCGCACACGCCTAACGTTTGGTTGGATAATGCATCTAAAAAATCTCATATTTTGAGACTGTGAAAGGGAAAAGCGTAATTGGAATAGTGTGATCACACAAACAAAATACTCCTCAAGCTATGATCACAAATAATTAAGCCCGAAACTGAGAACCCTATGAAAACAGGACATAGCAGTATAACACCGTTTAATAGAATCGAACCGTGCACATAAATTGTTCATTTCTCTGAGTATGTTCGTAACGTTTGGGCCACAGAACAGGTCAGTTATTATTATATCAGGTTTCAATTGCCGCGGAAATCCAAAACTGTTGGTCGTATATCACCATTACTGTCATCAATACATATCAAGGCAACAGTATCGAATAATCTAACAAGTTTCGAACGTCAAGCACTGTAATTAAATGGTTTCAGGATGCATAATATCTTGTGGGTTTTTTTAAATAAATAATTGTACTGTTTCACACTCTCTACAATATTGTTTCTTTCTTCATCTATGATTTCGTTAGTGCCTATTTGATGGACGAAAAGTGACTGTAAGAACCAATGCTGAATTTATTTAAACTTCTACAAATGCTGAGCTAAATAAATCACTTACATCTCCTGCTGGTACCGTTTACTATTTGTTTCAGCCCAACATTTTTTTTTTTTAATTTTAATACTCTCTATTCAGTAGGCTCCTTTTTTTTACTTACAGTGTAATTTTTAATTTAGTAGATAAAGGCAAATTCATGTGATCTACGATAAAATTTCAATTTGCCATGCCTTTGGCTTCTTCATGTGCAACCAGGAATCGGATCCAAGGAGAGTTCTGGGGAATTCATATGGACAAATCAAAGCCGTAAAATTTGCTGGCAGCACCGGAATCCGAACCAGGAACCCTGAATTTCAAGGCGACCGTTTTAAACACTGATCACTTTTAGAAGATAAAAATAATAGAAATGATTTTTGTAGCTAAATACAACAACATAACATATATCGATATTTTCAGCATAACTTTACTGTGTAGAAGGGAAGGAACGTTTATTCGTCTCTAATTACTACTCTATTGGATAATGTTGCAGTTGTTTTCATTTGTATTATGTTTATGCTACAGATAGACTACTTTCATTCATATTATAGTTTTATTGCTGCTAACTGGACAAAATTTGTTAAACACAACATAGATTTAATACAATCATGTACAACAATGTAACTGAGAATACTATAATCAGAAAATTCAAAGAGTCCAACAACCGAATGTTGTAAGTTACCGATGATGAACATACGATGTTAGCAACGGATAGTGTGATGGGCATCGATAATATCCTTTTGACACAAACAGTTACAGAGAAAAACGGACACTTTAGCTATCTGTATTAAAAGTCAGAGTAAGCACCATAACCAGTACACTGAAGTAGCTGGTCATGATGGAAAGTGTTACTCCTCCGTTGTAAGTTCTGAGTAAATTTTACTGAACAGTTTCCCCCCCCCCCCCAAGCGGTTTTACGCCTCGAGTACGTCCAGGTCAATAGAGTTGAGAAAGGACTTGGCAAGGAAGCATCCCGTTATTCGCATGAAGTGACTTTGGGAAACAATGGAAAATCGAAATCTCGATGTCCGGACAGATACTCAAACCGGTGTCCTCCCGAATGCGAAGCTAGAGCATTACTTGTATTTGCGGATGACTGAAATGGCGTGCATATACAGTATCACATGTTGTTTGTGTTATGCATGAGAGATGAAAGCAGGGAGAGGATGAAACTAACTCATTCAAAACCATCACGATGGACACACTGTTCCAAGTGACCGTTCGACGGAATAATCATAGTCATCAGCGTCGTATGTACTAAGCCGGATTTCAGGACGTAACCTGGTGACTAACCATCTCCCCTACATGGCTGACGATGTACAGAATGATGAGAATTTATAGCAATACCGGTAGTCAAGCCAGCTAAGGGAGCGTCCATTAATTACGCGGACAAAGAGGGACGGGGAGGGGGCAGTCCGAAAAAATCTCACCAAAAGGGGGGGAGGGAGGGAGAAGGTCCACAGAAAGTTCACGTCAACATTTTAGGCCGGGCGCACATTGACGCGCAGTCGACGCAGCGCAGCGCAGCACAGTTTCTGTGTCTCTATGTTTTGGGGCGGAACAGCGCGTATTGAGACGCAGAGCAGGGCAGCGCAGTACTGCGCCGCACGTGGCCTGCGCGACGTTGTGATCACGACACAGAAACTGTGCCACGCAGCTCACTCGTGCCGGTTTTTGCCGTAACACTTCTTGTGTTATTTATAATCATTTTCAACTATGGAATAAGAAAAATTGATTAATCTGGTGCATAACCAACTTGCGATTCACAATATCAGTCATAAAAAATACATAAAAATTAAATTTAAACAAGAGATTTGGACAATGAGCCCAACAAGTGGCGAGTAAATTCAACATTTATTTATCATACAACTGTCCACTTACAATTTTCGCTTTTTTTTAATTCATTTTTAATAAAACTTCGAAAAAGATTGATATATATAGGCTATTATCACATTATTTGTTTTCTTATTATTTGTACTACATCATTCAATAGTGTCCCCAAGAAACACTTAATTTGTTGACACTGCTTTTTAAGTTTCAAGTGTTTATGTTCTGTTATATAGTTTTCTTAAAAATATAATATGAAATAAAAGAGAGAAACATTCTTATAAATGTCATGTACCGTCAAACGCTAAATAATTAAATAAATAACCACGAAAATACAGCGAGATTTTCTTCAGTTCTAATAGATATTTGAGTTTTGTCGAGAAAATAACAGGTTACATTATGCCGTGAATCTCCGCTCGAGTCATCCGGAAATTATCTTTTGAGAATTCTCTTTTCACTGCAAAAGCCAGATGAGAGTTTATTCTTTTCATATACTCACTATTGCATAGTTTTATCTAACTCAGACTCTGTTAAAGTAATAACAATTTTCCAAGCTCGGCATCCCAACCTGATTCAGAAATCAAAAATCGAGTTTTTGCATCGACATGTTTTTGGTTACGCTTTATTGTCGGTTTATCGCACAACACAATACTTTGTTAACTGCCGCACGAAACTGCGCTCTAATATGCGCGAGTAACTGCCAGTCTGTGCTGCCCTGCCCTGCTCTGCGTTGCCCCTACTGCGCCACGCAGCTCAATGTGCGCCCCGGGTTAACATTTCATTTCACAGATTGCCTTCCTTCAAGAGCAGTAGAGATTTAAAAGAAACAACTATAGAATTACGAGGTCAACCTCAGGGGGGAGGGGGGATGTCACCAAGGAAGGTGGGGGTGTCTCCCACCACACCAGATCTTGCTCGTCAATGTTCACATGCTCACCAAGCTGGGGGCACGGGTCGTACCAGATCTCACCAATGCTCACCAAGGGGGAGGGGAGAGGTCCGTAAAAACTGTTCATGTAATTAATGGACGCCCACTAACTCGCCAGACACCGTGACAATGTCTGAGCGATCTAATCAATCATTACTAAAGAGAGAGAGGGCGGAGGGGGGTTCTATATTCACTTACAAAATTCGAATATACGGAACCTTAACCTTGGGGGCAATATTAAGCCAAATTTCACTGGTTAAGCAAGGATGTAATTTCGATACTGTGCTTCTGACACAGTTTGTTCCACTTAATCTAGTAATTCGGCTCAATTTGGAATATGCTGTACATTACGATGACACTGCGAAATACGAGCTGAGATGGCGTTACTCAAGGAGAGCGCTGGACAAGCCTCGGTGGTAATCAAATTCGCCGCCTCTGTGAAGGCGAGCCGAGGCGGCACAGAAATCGCGCTAATTGAAAGGCCTGCCTGGCCCAGTGCCACGCGCACCTACGGACCTCAAAGGGGCAACACATATCCCACATGCCACACACGTGTATTCAACTTGGGATCTCCAGTTCTAATGATAACAATACAGGTGATAGCCGTGGCGGCAAGAGGGCCAACGTCTATTACTCACTTTAAGCCTCAAGCACAAAAGCTTTCAAGGAAATGTTATGTTCATGTTAAGATAGGAGGCGTACAAAGCTAATAAGAGGCACGACGGTTGTGGCTTTCCACGTGGACTTACAAGTTAAACAATAGAGCATCCTGGTGTACCTCACATGAACAAAGCAAAGAACATAAAAATACCTAGCTGCACAGGGATACCAAACCGTGATCCCTAATTTTGAAGGCGAACGCCGTACAGATTTGAGCTACCAGACTGTTCGTTAACAGGCTATAAAAAATTATGTCAAAATATATTTCAATGCATCTTGTTGAACGGAAAGTGTAGCCGAGATAACAGAAACAAATGGTATCGAGTGTCTGAGACACAAGGAAAAGAAATTGCTGATAAATCTCGCCTGAATTAGCACCATACTTATACACAGTTAATGTAAGGAATCAAAATCTTTGATGCTATTCTGAATAATAGCAAATTTGAGCGTCCGCCAACTGCATTTCACCCTTTCAGATCCACTATGTATAACGTATTTTAAATAGGTTTCTTATGAATGTTATGACATTGTTATATTTATATTCGGCAGATTCTTAAGGAACGACTGCTATTACAGAAGTCTATAAAAATTTAGAACCAAGCTCTTCTAAATAATGTTCTAGAGTGAAGGAGATTGGTTAAATGGAGTTAAAATTTAAGAAAGAAAATCTAAGTAAACAAAGATTTGCAACGTACTGTGTGGAATTGTCTACAAATATTTCTTCCTGCTAAGTTACGGTGATCAAAAATCTACGACACGTGCAGAAAAGGAACCCGAAACTAATGGAAACCACTTTAAATGGACTCAAACTGTGATGAGCTGACAATCTGAAAGCACAGTTTCTGCCGATTGTAATGATTTCTGATTCTGTAGCATTTTTTCACTCATCGATCTCTTAACTGATTCGTTGGTATCAACCATTTGTTCGTCTCTTGGTAACCTTAAAATCAAAGTCCTCAGTTACCTTGCATCTTAGTCACATACTATAGTATTAATTTTCCTCTACTGTTTTATCTTTAAACTTCTTAGAAACGAATTTAATTATTTCCAGCTGTGTTAAAACGTGTCCTATCAACCTATAACTCCTTTCTCAAAGATGATTTCAAAAGGAACTTTCTTAATCCGTTAGTTCCAGTTCTTACTTTCTAGACTAGTCTAGTTGATTTTGAATTAAGATTCATATATTTTCTTGCCCCTTTTTAAGTTCTCCCTTCATAACGAACAACTTCCACTTCTTTAAGGAGAAATAGAAACATAAAACTACTCCAAAAGAAAAATAAAGGCTCTGAATTCCCTATCGTAGCATGGCCTCGAGGTCATTAAATCTTTAGACACTAAGCAAAATGGAGATCGCATCTTAGAGTTTACAAATATTTAACTGCTAAATGCCTAGCGACGACAGATCTACTTACTACAGCAGATACGAACACATAGCAGCAAGGAATAAGATTTTGCGATACATGTCTCTTGAGATAAACTATAAATACATTTAGTTTGCTAAATGGCCGCTAACGATTTGAACCTGAACTTGTGAAACAGACAGAGGTAATGTAAACAGTTTGCGGAAACTAACGGACCGAAGAACAAAAAGGCGTGATTAAATAAGGAAATGATAACAAGCACCTTCTGGATGATATCTGGGTAAAATAAGGCAGGGTAAATATGATTACTTCCCAGCTTAAGTAATCGATATTAGCTACAAAGTATTCTGTCTAAAAAATCCATCAGAAAATAACGAAACGGTTAAAGGTGCTGAAAGTCTTACCGTACGTGCTCCAGAAGTCTTGAGTTCACTTACCTGAAACAGAAAAAAAAAACACTTTATTATCCAAGAAACATTACCTTTTTATATAACAACATGCTTATGCCATACACTATATGCTCAATGGTGATTAACGATGTATTTCCTAAAATATATTTATAACTCAGCATACGTATAGAATCCATTAGAGAGATATAATTCATCTAAGTAAATATAAAACACAATTAAGTATGTTTCGGAGAACTGCAATTGTTTTGTAAGATCCTGCTCCATTTATTAATTTTTTGCGTGAGATAAAATTTAATATTAGTACACCTTTGCGTGATATATTGTTTATTGATTCTCCTAACACATTCGTTGGTCCTGTACGAGTGAAAGCGGTATTTTTGCCGATTCTGCATTAAAAGTGACTGATGCGTTCTTCCTAATAAACCTGTTATCATTTTTTCTCGTATTTCTTTCGTACTACAACGAACAAACCACTCCATCAGATAATACTATCCCGAGTGCTGTATCATACAGTGACAAATCGTGTAACCCTTTATGAACTTCCGTTTTTCATTTTTCGTATATTTCATATATACAATTTTAGAGCGCTTTCCCATGTCACATCCAGTCAGCATTCGTTTCCGTTGTTCAACCACCAGCTGTAGAACAGGATTCAATAATCGCTTCACCTATTAATGAAACAAAGAGGTTACTTCGCATCATGCTGTTACAATGTTGGGTAAAATATTACACGCATTTGTACTCAAAGTAATACAACTCAGTTTTATTTAGTACATCATACTTTTAACAATTATTGTATTTGAGGAATGCAAGGCAAGATAAATATTTCCTAATCTCCACAAAATAAGTAGGTAATTTGTAAATTTCCTAATGAGTGTTATTTCACCAAAGTCTTTTGTTCGGGAATAGTTTGTGAATGTCACTCTACACAAGAAAATATTACTTTGAAAACAATCTATGAATAGCTTTATTCTCATACGGTTTTTATTATGTGACTCGAGCACTTACTTAAATCAAATGACAATATTCGTAATTTCGAAGCACGGTATACTACTAACAACCTTCGAAATTTAAGCTAAATTAAGGTTCGATATCGGAAGAAAATATCTATAAATAGATTTAAGTAAAGTACTTCAGCTCCACGGAATAATTATAATAGTTAAATTTACATAATTGCTAAATGTGCGAGAAAGGTATGACCAGAAACACACACATAGGGCTTAATGTCGTGTTGAGAGTCCCGGCACAAGTTTTTCAGGATTGATACAAACATTTTTGAACTAAACATTGTGTCTGAATTAAAACTGCTACATTAATCGGACACAGGATAGCAACTCTGAAGTTTTATCGTACAGCAAGAATTGTTCAATGATTCAAAGAAAACATTTTAAGGTTTACTGTTGGGTCCTGACAACTGGGATGACACAATTTCGATTCTTGGTCTGGTCGAAATGAATACACACGAATGCCGATGCTTCCTTCAGAAGACCATGGCTGAATTCCCTCCCATCCCTTGCCCTCGTCCCTCTCATGGCTATAATGATCTCGATATCGACAAGCCTCCAACAAAATGCAACTTACTTTATTATAAAACAGATATACAGAGTGTGACTTTTATAAAAATTCAGTGTCTTCCTTAAATATTCAATGCATCGAATCAGATTTTAGGTTGCTTCCGGTAGAATTTGTCATTAGGGAGCATGCATAAACCACGTAGCTCCATTTTGGCCTCCTGTGAACCCCCCTCCCCCTCTCCCCCACATAGCACGTAGCTGTTTTTCCCTTTTGATTCCAGAAGACATTTTGTGCTGTTTTCTCGTGTCAGACTATTGTAAATTACTAATGAAGATAATTAACTGAGGGAAATAAATATCCACATTTCTTAGTAGCTTTGTAATTATTTCTATAAAAACTGGAAAAAAAATTCTTTGTTACCTACTAGTTTTTGTGCTAAAAATGCGCCTGCATTGAGTTATTAAGATGGACCAATACAGTATTAAGTTTGTGATCATAATGTTTTCGCTCATCAATGTATATCTTGTACTGGCATGTATACGCTAACTCGTTTCACGCTGCCCATTGGACAGGATCAACGACATAGGAAATCGCGTAAAATATACCAAGGATATGACTCTGTCCCTGAAAATGCTATCGCTGAAAATTAAACATCGCTATATATGCGTAACAAGCCCTATCTGATGCGTCCACGGATCTAAAGCCTGAAGAGTAACAAACAACCGAATTTGAACTAAAGCAGCTCATCGCCTGTGAAACGAGGACAATTCATTGCACATTCCGCGCTCTGCTTAACACGGCAGAGCTAATTTCGTTAGAGAGGGGCGTGGAGCAAGGCTAAAACCAACACCGCAACACAGGGACCGAAATGATAATGGTGCAATTCTGACCGTTCCATCAACATAAACTGCCGCAAAGCCAAACAGCAGCAGTCAACAATTAGATCGTGAAACACCCACTTTACTTATCATCTCCCCCGTAATTGATATCGAATATCCCGTCGGGGCATCCAGATTTGGGTTTTCCATGGTTTCCCCAAATCACTCCAGGCGAATGCCGGGATGCTTCCTTCAAACGCCATGACCGAATTCCTTCCCGTTCCTAGTCCACAGTCCCATCCCGCCTCTAATGACCTTAGCCGTCGACGAGGCGTAAAGCCTCAAGTAAAAAAAAAAAAAAAATATATCGAATTGAAGTATTGTTTTACTGTATATAACATCTGCTAAATTCAATATATTTTCCCTTACACTTTCCTTGAATCAAATGCAACTGAACAACATATACCTCACCTTTCCCAGAATACTTAACTGTGCACAATAAACCCAATGGAACTGAATATTTTTTCCGAAATATTCGCATCATTTCTTAAAATAGTTCCATTCAATTGTGATCATTTCAACACTAATAAACAAAATCAAGCAGACAGTAGAATTTATAAACTGTGTCAAATTGCTTATACTAGAGTAATTCTTAACGTTAATTTTATATCTTGCACATGGCTTGAATGGAAATTACCGACTTAAGATTCTGTTAACACAAAATACAATATTCCATATTATAATCAGCACCTTGGACAAACAAAACTTCTTCGAGGATCTACAAATGCATTCTGAGGCACATTAGTTACAATTTGCCGAAAGGGGTAGCCTTCCAAGCCATAAATAATATATAAATCCTTGCAACCAGCCTTCAATTGTTTATAACAGTAATAGATTCTCTAGCACAGGTTTTAGAAGTTTAATTTATTGATATTTTAACAATGAATTTTATTTACGTACCTAACAATTTTTGAAGTCCTTAATTTAGTCCTACATCACTAATAAATCCCGCAGCTAGCCTATTGGCAATCCCGAATACCGTTTTTATCCCGTTTTCCGTAAATGTCGAAGAAAATCTATGTCATATAATACAATTGTAGAAATTTCTGTCGGAACATGAAGTTTATTTCAAAAAAGTAATTGCAATGACAGAGAACGCAAATCCGAAAAAAAACTTTGAAACTTTTGTTTGCCCTTCCGCGTATCGCGCAAATACTTATCTATGGATTTCAGCGAAACTGCACAACATGAAGGCTTGCATCATGAGTTACGATGTAGGGTATCTTTTATCACAGTTATTACGACGTTTCGTTCACGTTACAGAAATCAATACTATAATTCTTTTAACTTTTGTACCTGTGTGCGCGAATCAAGCAATAACCAAACAATTTCAACGAAACTGTATATAATGATAGCTTTTGTCATAGAAAAAATATGTTTTGATGTATAATAATAATACGCATGGCATTATGGTTCGGCCGCCAGCTGACACAGTTCCGATTTGCAGCACATGCGCGTCTGTCATGCTATCTTAACCTAACCTGGTAATCCTACGGGTAAAGGGGACCTACAGCTTAACGTGGAATCCGAACCACGGAAGCGTTCTAGCGTAATTCACATTACCCTGCAAGCTGTGCCACAGGTGAAGGTCTGGTTAACGGTCTTTGAGACAGGGTTTTGATCTCCACTTAGTTCTTGACCACTAAGCAACCAGGCCGGTCGTATGTTTCGATGTGGCATGGACAAGTTAAGAATAAAATGGTTCGCTAATTGTGGTGTAATAGAATCTATCCACTTAATATTCTCTGGCGCAAGCATTCACGCAGTGGGAATGTTTACCACTATTAGCCACATGTTCGCCGTGACGGTGTGTTAAAATCGTACAAATTTCAGCACATCGACTATGCGAACTGTTAGATATTTTACTATATAACTAGCTGATGCTCACGACTTCGTTCGTGATTGTAAAGAATTCTGATTGATAACATGTAACCACCATGGGAGACTCGAGGCACCGAGCGTGGTGGTGTAACGGCTAGCGTTCTGGCCTCGCATTCGGGAGGACGGCGGTTCGAATCCCCGTCCGGGCATCCAAATTTGGGTTTTCCATGGTTTCCCAAATCACTCCAGGCAAATGCCGGGATGCTTCCTTGAAAAGGCCATGGTCTAATTCCTTCACATTCCTTGCCCCATCCATTACCGTCTCTAAAGACCTCGCTGTTAGACATGAAGCAGATAAAAAAAAAAATTAAGCAGACTCGAGGCTAACACCATACACAAACATCAGTTAACTGCGCAGGTTATTTATGGCTGCAAAGTGAAATATAGGGACACGCATGTCTTTGGTCGAAATACTAAATTGCCCCATGAAGACCATTTCAAACACCATGTCCCCCACACTCCCATAGCTACCATCACCAGTGGACTGCGCTGGGTAGTTTCGTTTTTTTTTTGTTTTTTTTTGCTTGGGCTTTACGCCTCGTCGACAGCGAGGTCATTAGAGGCGGAATGAGATTGGGGCAAGGAACGAGAAGGAATTCGGCAATGGCCTTTTTTAAAGAATTATCCCGGTGTAGAAATAGGAAAATGCCCTACGTCGAACACTTTCAACCACTATACCTCCCACACCCCCCTAATTACCGAGATCTAACCACCAAAGTGCACGACGGGAGACTCGAGGCCACTACCACACACAATCACCAGTGTTCTGCGCTATGTAGTTGAGGCAGCAAAGTAACATATACAGACACACATGTCTTTGGTCGAAATACGAAAATATCCTTGATCGACCACTTTTAACTACCATATCTCCCACACTCCCACAGCTATCGTCATTCGGCCAACGTTGTGCACGATTGGTGACTCTATGCTACTACCATACACAAACACCAGTGATCTGCGCTAGATAGTTTTGGCTGAAGAATGATACATAGGGACACATATGTCTTCGGTCGAAATATGAAAGTACCCCAGGTAGACCACCTTCGTGTGGATGATGTCGAGGATACATCTGGTAACAGGATAAATGTAGACACATTAATGCAACACTTTCACGGTTCGCGGAAAGATTTTTCCCCCATTATGCAGCTCCTAATCGTTCACGTGTCATTATTCCAAGGATTTAGAAAACTGACATTTGAGTAATTAATATGTGCGATCGTATTATTAAACTAGTAGGAACTCAAAAGTGTAATTTACAGCAGCTTGTACTTGACATTATTTTTATATTTATTTATTTTTCACACTCTGGAACCACCATGTTAGTGTAGTTTTTGATTTTAAAAAAATGACATTCTCTGTACTCGAAGAATCTAAATGTGATTTACAACAAAGAGGTAATTCTGTAGCAAGACTTCTGAGAAAATATGGCCTCCCAAATAACTTCATCTCTCTTTTGACAATTGAGTTTCGACGGAATGCAATCACAGGATTGGTTCGTTCCTTCGAGCGCTATGGATTTGCCGAATTCGATGTCATCAAATTCGAAACTTTTTTATTTTTCATTTTTTCTGAACAGAACCATTACCTTAAAAAAGAAACATCACTACGTAAAACAGTTCAAAATACAGTAACCAAATCATATTTCGATTTTAACTAACACTTGTCTCTCTTTAATTGCCTCGTAAAACTATCGAAAGCCACATGCGAACTAAGACAGTGAATGAATTTCGCATCAATACAACCGAACTGAAGTTATTTTTTGATGTAAGGAACAAGCCACGCCACTATTTTGTCTATTAAAGTTCCTTAGGTAGTCAGTGAGAAGCGTGAAAGATCTCTGGAATTTTTACATCACAGATTTTTACATGTCTTCTTGACTAGAAAAATACAGGCGACGATAGTTTCTTGAACAAAACAGTTCAGCAATAGCAGATATTTTTTGCTAAGAAAGACCTCATGCTAAAACCTATAGTTTTGATTGATACTGTATACCGCTACATGTCAAGTGAAGAGTATAAAAATGCATACCAAGATAACGCGCTCAATACGTATGCGCAGTTAATCAGCACATGGGAAGTATATAACTGGTGACATGAAAAGTTTTTTTTTCCACTAGTATAAATCCGTTGTAAGACTTTGGATTATGTTATCTGTTATGCGACTATCCGTGAGATATTCTTATCTACGCGATAAGGCCATTTGTATAAAACTTCATACAAAGTTTCGACCGAAAGACGTCACTGCGATTGACGGTATGAAAATAATAACCACTGAAAATACTCAGATTGTCTGTTTAATATACTGATATACTTATCTGACTACCAAAAATCAGCAATTGTAAAGAGTTTACACAATAATTCCGCTCGCAGCTGAAATATTAGGGCTGATTTTAGTATTGGTTAAAGCAGGAGAATACTTAAAAATGCCAAACTTTTGAAAGTTTTCTTTTAATAACATAAAAAACATAAAAGAGTTAACGTAGTAAGTTTCTTCGCAGGATTTTCAGAGCATTCGAAACACATCATCATAGGACCGGAGCAAGCTTACCGATAAAATTATAACAACAGGAGCGAATGAAAACTCAAAACTGGTTGATTGAAAATATGTCAGCTCAGATAAAAAATGTAAACGCATACATATAAAAGTTAAATCACAACTTATCCAGTATTTTTAAACAAGGGCGGAAACAAAACAAAACACAAAGCATAGTGCACTGGTCAATCAGTCATGATGTAGTTTCAAAAATAGATTGGTCATCGAATACGGAACAAAAATTAACGGTTCAAGCATCACATAACCTCCCTGAGATGCTTGAGTAGAGCCCCACAAGTCTGAATGGTTCGCAGAACTTAAGCTACTGCTGCATTGATCAACAGGGACACTTCCCTTACACGATGAAGCACTATCTAATTTATGAGCCAAGCAGCAATTGTTGTGAACCTTGATGTAGGCTAATTTAGCATATACCCCTACTAGCTCAATCCTACTATTGCCACGTAACTAACACCAAACACAAAGTTGTTTCTTTAATAAAGGATTGCATTCCGATGTAGCTTTAAGTCAAAATCACTAATGAACATCAAATTCTATTACGTATAATCCATTATAAGTTAAAAATTATAGATTTTGAGTGTTATTTCAGTTTGAAAGCTTAGTGTATAACGTAAAATTTGAGATGTGTATTTTAAAGTTAGATAGGATGGAGCAGAAAATTAATATCTGATCAAAGAAATATGAAAGCTATCTGTACTTTCTATAAGCATCCAGTGTTCAATCTCTAAACGCGAAGGCAACGTGTTACTTAGATCGAAAAGGAACGTACCGATTCCCAGGAAAGATCTATCACGATGCGAATCGATAAGAGAAAATTTGTATACAGAATATTGTAAGGACAGCTAGACTTCTGTAATTAGGAATCTACGTGTAAACACAAAAATACATTTGTGCCGTTGGTTCATTATGCAATTCATTGAAAATGTTAAAAAACGGAAAAACAACAGATAGCAACTTTAGGCCACATGGATGAAGATACAGGCAAAAAACTCTGGGCGAGTTAAATTCTGTTGGATAAACGGGTCTGCAGTTTCACTAATGGTCACTTAAATCAGCTTAAAAGTATAATTAGGCTTGACCATTCAAATCAGATGTTTAACTGACATTCCTTGGAATGGGAGACAGGTCTCAAAATCATTCGGACCAAAAGAAAGGAGTGGGTTTAGAGTCTTTGGCACAATTACAGTTCAGTAGAATATGCAGAGATAGTGAAAGCAAATGTCAATAAAACTCTGGGTTACAGGAACATTCCTCCGCTGAATACCGTGACAGTAGGCGCGTTGAAGTATACTTTCCGGCAATTTATGTGTTGCAATTACGGGCTGTATTTCTTAGTTGCTTACCAAGCCCACATTATTTACGTTTATTGCGTTCTGCTTCAGATTTACGTCTTCGCAACTCCGAGTTATGCTCCAGCAACGCGTACAACTACACAGAGATAACAAATGTACGCAGGTATCAGCTGTACTCCGACCAACAAGCACAGCCACGGAAAAACATAAAACAAGCATTCAGAGGTATCTGAATTTATCTTCGTCAACTTTAATATGTGCCCCTTCTTCACTCGCGATTATGACGTGAAGAAATATTTCTTCAAGCTGAAGTTCTATTAGCATAATAATTCATGAGATCAAAGTGCGGAAAGAAAAGGCTGGAAATGGAAATCTATTAAGGACAAGGAAATTTTTTAGACAGCAGACATTGGAAGACAATTGTCTATAACCACCAAGACGGAAGCACAGGAAGGCTCGTAAACAAAACCCAGGAAACTGCAGATGGCGCCAACGATAACCAAAGTAAGGGATGATATTACTAGATGCACTTGTATGCGAACTCTGCTAATACGTGTTCTTTCAGTGTGACAGTTAGACGTATATTTCTATGACACAAACTAATTTCAGCTTATAACCGTACATCTCACAATAGACAGAAAAATTGTGATTATAGTTATAATGTTATAAATAGAAAAATAGCGTAAAGATGTTTAGTAACAAAATTGTGTTAAAGGAACACTATCATGTGGCAAGGAATAATTGAGAGGTATCAAGACATAACCAATAACAAACAAATGAAGAAGAAAAAGCAGAGACGTAAGACTATAGTCGATTGAATGAAGAAAAAAAATGGTTTATAAAAGAATTGTAAACGATAGTTTCCAATATTAATTGCGTCGTTATGTAAAAGCGGTCTGGTGTACTTCACATTATACAGCAAGCCGTGCCAGGGGTAAACATCGGGATAAGGACCTACGAAAATCCCCGACGAGACAGCGATTCGAACCAGGAACCTTTTGTTCCCGAGTTAGACACCTTATCCACTAAACCGCTGCAGATATACTGTTAACATTAGCATGTCGGTGATGCGAACTTATAAGATTTTACCCATCCAAAAATCGCCCAATACGCCTAAAAAAGTTTTCACTTCAAAACCTAAAAATCCAACTTAGTCCACAACCCGAAGGTTGGTCGAATCTTCCCGAAGAAGATGTACCAGGCTGTTGTGTCAGAGGCAGGAAAGCCCAGTCCTTTCCTCAGGGGCCTGCAGTTTGAGGTGGAATCAAAACCACAGAGCGTCCCGGCGTAGCTCATATAATCAAATACAACTCCTAAAAATTCCTGCTAACCACGGCATTTGAACCCGTGACCGTCGAAAGAAACTTTCGGAAGTAATGGTCTTAACCGTTGAGCTACCAGACTGCCTTATTTTGAAGTACACGTGTGCTAAGTACTATCGAAATCGGATTAAATGAACAATGTTGACAAAAATTAAGGTGAGGGGGGCTAGGAGGAGAGGGTTTAGATTTTTGTAAATCAAACGAAAACTGTGTTTTTATTTGTTTATAAGTATGCAAAGTTCCATCAAAATCGCATAAAAACTATGTGTTTGTATGAAGAACATTGGCAAAGAAAAACCATTCATTTTTATATATTATCAAACAAGTATAATCTACATACTTTCACTGCTGTCCAAGCGCAACACGTCGTACTAACAGCTACAGGTATGATGTTAACGTTAGCATGTTGGTGACGCGAATTTGTAAGATTTTAACCAGCCAAAAAGCGTCCAACGCGCAATACGAGATTTAGCCCGTCCGAACATCGCATAACGCGTCTATACAAGTTTCCACTTCATAAACCTGGGCACTCAGCCATTATGGAATAGCTCTCTTGTAATGTGCCTTGGTAAGCCGATTAGATACTACACAACATGGTATATCAATAACTGCCTCTCTAACTGCGAGACTATTCGTCTGCGCATACCGTGCTGAGCGGGAACCGATGGCAGTGAGACGAAATTCGGTGGAGTCGGCAACCGCGGAGGCCGCTGCCGACGTAACAGCCATTTCCGCAGGATTGTCTCGCGGCATTCGCCTCGCGCGAGCGGGCCGCAGAATTCCTGCGCAGCATTCCCTCCGATTCGCTGTGGCCGCGGATACGGAACGCTACCCGTGGTACGACGTACGGGGAACTGACGAGGCGGGGAGACACAGTATTCTATCGATTATCAAATTACAACTTGGTGTATCATTAAGAGAAGTTGAACTAACGCGTTCCGACAATCTGGGCTAATGCAGTTCCATTAACACAGGAATGTGTGCTGCTCTTCTCAGTAACGAAGATATTGCACAACATGAACAAATAGAAACTAACATGATAGAAATTTGCTGGTGATATATACGCACAAAAAACAACAAATAAATAAAACAATATCAATAACTTCTCGCGCGTGCTGTGCTAAAAAAAAAAAATAATAATAAATATATATATATATATATATATATATATATATATACCTTTGTTCTATTTATAATTATGAATTCTTCGCCCTTTTTTATAACATTAAAGCTGAAGTATATATTTAGTGCTTAGTAGGTCTTGCCTGTTAATCGACGTAGATTGCAAAACAGCCGAGATAAAACTGGGACAATGACAAAGAACAATATTCGGTTATGCCTCTTTGAAGGGACCAACCCGCATTGAGCTCGAGTGATTTCGGAATACCATAGGAAACCGAAATCTGAATAGCCAGGCGTGGCTTCAAACCCGCGTCCCCCCGAATGCCAGATCAGAGCCTTAACCACTCACTCAGTAGGCTCGGTGAAAGCAGAAGTCATCAAATGCGATACGTGCTTAAGAAGGGAACTGTATTGTGACTGCATATATTTTTGTAAGATGAAAACCATAGTGAGTAAGATGCGGTGGGATCTCGTCTCCCAGATAGAAGAAGGCGGCATCTTTAACGCACTCAGAAAAGTTTTCGATTATAAAATAAGCAAAGAAAGAAAGCTAGTGAACTACAAGTCATTGATAATTAATGAGAATGTCTGAAACCTAAATAACAATAAAATAATACGTCCCATTAACCCTGCAGAGAAAAAAAAATACTGCAGCACCTTCTTTTAAAAGTTAATGAAGCCGGTTTGATTCCAAACATGGTTCGGAATTTTTACATCCCACAATCTTTAACGTCCAGCAGTCTTTTCTTTGTATGTGTGCAACATGCTGGAATCAATCTTCAAATTAAACTATAACTCTCGAAAAGAAAAGAAACGTACGTCTAAAAGACACTTTGTTCAATAAGTCTTTTTCTGGAAAACCTAATCAACCTTCAGGCTACGGACTAAGTTTATTCATTATGAAGATTTTTTGCTTCTACTAGAAATCTTTTGTAGCAATATAATCAAAATTTACTTATAAAAATAACTGCTATTAACAGATTGCTCTCAAAGACTTTGATAGATTTCCAGAGACCTCTCCAAAATATTACAAATATTCGCCTGATGTTTCATTTCTCTGGGTAAAAATAATATATTTGAATTAGTGTTAATCTCTAACATGCACAGTACATACCACAAGGTAAAACAAAGAGTGGATGAAAATAAAATATGGCTTTACGATATTTATGGTCCATATACTGGGTTAATCACACACTACTCCCTCTGTAGTACCTAAAGCAATCCCCCCTTAGCTACACAACAGATTGTGCATCAACTGTGCTGACATAACCGCCATTGCGACTTCAATAAATTTACTGTTGAAGTCATAACTTCTGTATTTTAACGGCTTCCTCCAACGTCATAGTTCAAAATGTTAAGAATTCCATTTTTAATTACTGTGTGCAATATCACCAGGCAATTCGGAAGCATCGTTCGGTGACAAGTAGTTACTAAGAAAAAAATCATCATCCGGGGAAAGTGGACGGAAACAGTTCACGTGGAATACGTCCAAGCCGATAACTACAACAGAACGTCGCGAAAACTTGCCGGAAATTCGTTCAGCTATCCGAGAAAGCAGAAGATCGGAATGTATAGAAACACTGCGCGACGTTTTACCGATGGATCACCAGATTTCAACTCTGAAAGAAGGAACAGATGATGATACTGTTCACTAAAGCATGACCTTAGGTTCAGTAAAAATTGTTGCAGATTACTCATTTAGATAAAAATACAAGTTCATCAACTGTAATAATAACTGGATTTTACGGCTCCGCTGCGTTATTTATTTGCCTAGGCTTTCAGCTTCCATGCTGCTGCTTTCGTCAGAGATTCTATGCTTGTTTGCATAGCAAAGAGCGCCAAGCGTCAGAGAGTACTAAGCTGCTGTCTTCTCTGAATTTGTTATTAACAAAGACGGTCGCGGAAGACTTCGTCATTTATGTTATGGGTGTATAGTTGATGTTATACTGTAATCTGTGTTGTAACAGTATGGCGGTTTGGCCCATTACCAATCCAAAAAAAGTCAACTTTAATACTTACGTCAGAATTATACTCTCACTTGTGTGTTCGTACAAACAGTAGGCCTACATATGTGATCCGTACTTGGTAACGATTAACAAAAATTTAGCTTTCGTACCAATAAATTATTTTGAAACAGTGCGCTGATTCTGAACAGAAATCTATCACCACAGTAGATGTAATGTACTGTAGCGATTATTCTTAAGTTTCTCCCGTTCTTATCGAGCCTCGGCTAATGTTCGACTTCCTAGGCCCTGAGTATACTGCACTAAAACTTTGACACGAAAATGTAACGTAATAGGTGATAAAAATAGTGAAACAAAACGCCTAAAGTCGAGAGAGATAACACTGTGATAGAGAACGAACAGGCGGTCAACGATGCTTCAACACAAAGATACAACTGCCGCACCACCCTTGATTTCTCCGACAGTGTTTCCGCTAAATTAGAGCCCGGATCGGGACTCGATGTGTATGACGTGACTTTGAGATGAGAAGCCCGCGCCGGTTTCTCATTCAGTCCGCGGTGCAGGTAATGCCGTGATTCTGCCAACCCATTTGCCGAAGAGCTTTCCCGCGCGCCGTCCTGCTATCGCAACGCGCGAGTTGTTAGCTATTCCATTAAACTTTGTTGGCTTTCTTGTTGCACGTTCACTGCCAGACATCAATTCAAGAGTGACATTACTGGAGAAAGGGTGTTACGGGGATTAAATGGAACTATAATTTATTATTAGTTTGAAACTAAATATAATTGTTTTGTGGGTTCTTTCTGCCTTGCAACTAAACAAAATGCTTTTGATGGCATACGCGTTTCGCCTTTATTCAAGGCATCATCAGTGCCCTAGATAAACATATATACACACATATATATATATACAATGCTGTTGTTTTTTTTTTTTTTTTTTTGTACAGTTTTCTAAAAAAGTATTAAGTGGGTACTTACAGTTTTTATATATTCATTAACACGTACAAGTTCGTGTTTCCATACCAGCTACTCTTTTTGCACTATAACTACTGTCCCAAGTTTTGTAGGCTGCATTTTTGGTAATTTCACCGGCCACGAACTTTGTTGTTGTTGACATCGAAAAGTCGTGAGCCAAAGATTATGTGTTGTGTAACTATTTGTTATTTTGAATCTGCGGTCATTAGCTGTGTGTATTTTGTGGCGGTATGTTTGATTATAGGATATGTGTTATTTATTCCTGTTTTAATGTTTTGAACAAGGTTTGGTTCGTTAGGTGTATGTATTCGTTCATAACTTTTTTACCATTATTGATTGCTTTTTGTATTTGCAGGTTTTCCTGAATTGTCAGCATATTTTTGTTGTGATTATTAATCTTTAGTATTTGCATATCTGTCTGTATAGTACCCACTTAATACTTTTTTAGAAAACTGTACAAAAAAAAAAAAATCAAACAACAGCATTGTATATATATATATGTGTGTATATATGTTTATCTAGGGCACTGATGATGCCTTGAATAAAGGCGAAACGCGTATGCCATCAAAAGCATTTTGTTTAGTTGCAAGGCAGAAAGAACCCACAAAACAGTTATCATAGCAACTAAGGACTTGGGCCGAAAAAATCACCAACATGTTAAATATACATTATTTATATCTCTGAAAGTCCCATCAATAAAAAAGTAAGCTGTTCAGTTCTCTGGAAGGTTGGATTCATTAAAGTACATATGTTTAACAGTACAAAGTAACAGGAAAGATGGTCAGCATATAACATCGGTCTAGGAAACGCTAATTCCATGTCGAATTTTAAAGAATTGTCGTCCTGGCCTCGCATCCGGGAGGACGGCGGTTGGAATCCCCGTCCGAGCATCTAGATTTGGGTTTTACTTGGTCACCCCAAATCACTCCAGGTGAATGCCGGGATGCTTCCTTCAAAAGGCCATTGCCGAATTCCTTCCCATTCCTTGCCCCCCCCCCCCATCCTCTCCCGTCTCTAAAGACCTCGTTGTTAAGAGACGTTAGGCAGTAAAAATAATAATAATAATAATAATAAATAAAGAATTGTATCGTATCTGTAAAGTAAATCGTGTATAAAAACACTTGTTCGTCATCTTCTGAACTATCGCCGGGCTGAATGAGGTCCGCATCGAGACTATATGTTTTGTGACTGCTCACCACAATCTTCAGGAATACTCACAGAATTAATACAGAGAATGGGCGAGGATTATCTAATGAAATATTTCTAACGCCAACGTACTTGTCTCGGAATGACAGGTTGGATAAAATCAGGGAAATAAGGTGTCATACCAAAGCCTGTGAGCGGCCTGATGGTTAAGTCACCTGACTGTAAATCGAAAGGTCCCGGTAAGAATCCCTGTCTCGAGGGGGATTTTTATAGCCCTTTAACAATATCTTCATCTCTGACAAAACCTTCTTTGTATATGTGAAATGCTAGAACGATTCCGTTAAACTGTAGGTCCTCTTTACCCGGTACGAATATCGGGATATGCTAGGTAAGGAGGAAAGGAAATGCTCACACTACCTGTGATACCAGGCTAAGTATAGCCTTCCTCGTAGTCTCCAACCAACCTTCGGCTTGAATATCAAGCTTTGCTAATGGCTGTGTAAACTCTTGCCTCCCTTAAGCCTCTTAGTTTCCCACAGTTTTCTGTAAACTTAAAAGTACAGAAGCATATGTATAGAGAAAGAAATAATAATTTTCTAGTGTTTCTTTTTTGCTTGTGGTTTTACACCTCGTCGTCGTCAAGGTCATCAGAGTCTGGGAAGGAATGGGGAGCGAGAAATGGGAAGGAATTCGTCCACAGCCTTTTAAGAAACCATCTCGGCAATCGCCTGGAGTGATTTGGGGAAAACATGGAAAACCCAAATCTGGATGGCCGGACGGGGATTCGAACCCGCGTCCTCCCGAATGCGATGCCAGAGCATTACCGCGTGTCCACCAAGCTCGGAAAGTTGTTCGTACCGAGAACAGATCTCACTGCATGTCAGGCGAAAAACCACTTTACGAGATACCAAAGATCACGCTGCAATACACATAAACACTTCATCTTTGGATTCAGTTAACATTGTTTTTGACTACGTAACAGTGATTATTTATTTCCTAAAACGGTATTCAAACCATTAAATCAAACATTAACACTCCGATAAGCGTAATAAAGCTGTATAATATTTAATGTATCGTAAAAATTACAAAGATAATACAGTGTGTCCAGAAAAGGACTCCCTGATTTCAAAATTAAATATCTCGAAAACAAAGATCGATAGAGGAATGCAGTAAACGGTATGTTTATTGTGACAGCTTTAAGAAGTGTATACAGCAGTGTGAAATAATAGTTACGAAAGCTGCTAACAGATGTACGCTGTACAGCTCATATCAGCATACATAAGTGAAATAATCGTATGAAAACAATCTTTGCAAACAATCACATCACAATGTTTTCAAAATGTTCACCATTGGCACTACAGAGGTGGCGCAAACGAAGAATGAAATTCGCCATCACATTTCGTAGTGTCTCGACCGAAATGGATTCACATGCCGCAGAGATCACCGATTCCAGCTCGTCCAGCGTGGCGGGATGCTTCGGGTAGACCATGTCTTTCACTGTGCCCCACAAAAAAAAGTCACAGGGAGTCACATCCGGCGAATATGGAGGCCAATCCATGCCTGCACCAGTAAATTCGGGATATCCCAAAGCAATGACTTGATTCCCGAAGTATTCCTCAAACTGCTGTATACACTTCTTACAGCTGTCACGATAAACATACCGTTTACTGCATTCCTCTATCGATCTTTGTTTTCGAGATATTTAATTTTGAAATCAGGGAGTCCTTTTCTGGACACCCTGTACATTACAAACGTTTATGATTTGTTACTAGAAAGGTAAAAAACGAAAGATACATTTACTACGCACATCAATGTCCGAGTGAGCGAAGCGGTGAGAAAATACTAGTACTCTATAAATCTACAGAGAATTGCTTCTGCGCAATGATTGGGGTGGGAGGGGTTGAATCGCGCGGTATGAACAGGCTACGAAACAGCACCCCAAACGCAACACCACTAGCGAACGGCTAAACTGACTCAAATGGTCCATGCAATTACCACAATCTGCTCAAATATTTAAATACTTGTGCAGCTTCCATCGTAAACAGAGTCGCTTTCCATCGTACGGCTACAGCACTGGGCGCAAACTCACAGGACAAACGTGTGAAATATTAACCGCTAATCAGAGCGACTCCACAAACACGGAAGGACACAAACACTATTCCAGCTTCTAAACCGTTTCCAAGAAACATATTGAACTAGTTAGCAATATGTGCTGATGCAAATAGGGGAATGTGATACCTTCGTTGGCACCAGATCAAGAAATAATTGGAAGTTTCAAATCCTCCATAAGAAATGTTCACGAGGCCCTTAATGCCGGAGAAGAACAAAAGCCGTCCAATTGCGAATATAGTCTCATGCAGGTAGGTACAAACTTCATTCGCTTGGCGTACAAACATACTTTCAGGTTAAGGATTCCGCCAAACGCTCCTCCTAAGCAGCATTGAGTGCAATCTTCCAATTACAATTACATCTATTGTAAGTAGTACTTATACCATTAGTTAGGATGCAATGTACTATGTGTTAAGGACCACTTTCAGTAGAATAAGTTTGGCAAAGTAAACGCAAAATAAAAACTTTTGTTTGTTTCACTCCCAACTTATAAAATTATATCAGATAGAGCCATCTTCAACACTTGTTGCTAGATACATGATATGGTTGATAATGGCCAGAATTTCTCAAGGTAACAGCTTTTTTCCGTCACACTTGGTAACAAAAATGACCTACAACAGATAAATTTAACGATAAATCACGTCTTTATAATTCAAAGAAATAATTGTAACACAATTCTCCAGGCTATGGTGTAGAAAATAAATTTTTGCTCCATTTATAGGCATAGGACTCCTTATGAGTACCAGTTTACAAACTTTTCAATACTATATTCGGTTTTGGGATAGCAAAACCCATCAAATCTGCAAATCTAGTTTGCATTCTTTTTTATTATTATTATTATTTACGAACTGGAGGCGTGTGACAGACAGACAGCGGCGCGACATCAAAAAGTTTTAAATTTTATAAAATCCCGCCATCGACTTCAATACGCAAACTGAAACACTTTATTGATGTTTGAAGTCAACACGTACAGTTCCGATCCGCGAGAAAAAAAGAGACTGTAGTTGCTACAATAAATGCAACATTTAATGTAAACTGTTGTAAAATACGAATGTGTTTTATTTTTCGTGAATAAAATACTCTAATAAATTATTTGTGTGCTCTTGATCATTTTCTGAGGTTTATTTTATGCACAACATTCCAGCACTTGTATCTCCAAACCGAAGGGAAGTCGGACACACGTTGGTACGAACTTTTTTACACAATACTTTTCATACTGCCACAACCTTCAATATTCACCATTCCTGCTAAATCAATCTGTATAATCACACATAAATTAACAAAATACTGTAAGAAACTATTGTTTGTTTGAGGGGCGGTGATAAAACTTACGTAATGAATCACCATATAAGGCAGACGCCAAGAAGTTTTCAAACTAATTTTGCTTTTATTTCATCGCGTAGAGTTATTAATTGGGTTAGCAGTGGTGAATGGACTGAACGGTAACAGTTTTGCGAATCGGTACGGTAGTGCGGAAGCCCAGTGCAGCTAATTATATGCTGTGACCGTAGCTAATTAGGCGGCAGATTATGCGGAAACACCACAACGGCAAACTGTCCCTGCCTGCAGTGGCACCCCCGTCGTTAGCGGGCTTGGGCGCCATTACCGCGAGTCCAGGTTCCGACCGCTGCGATTCGACAGCCGGAGCTGCCGCCGGATTCGACAGTTTAACAACATCGCCGGCTGCTCAATACCGCAAACTGCGAGCCTCGTCAAACACACAAATCCGATCGCACAAAGCCCGCGCGGGTTACACACACGATCCGTCATGCGTCCCGGCGCTATCGGCTCCATCTGCGTCCGAGAGCGTGGGCGCCGCGATTAATGGCAGCACCACAACACAGCCGATAATTGTGTCTTCATAAACTTGGAGCAGAGCAAACACAGTGGCTGATCCGACCGGAGGCTGCTTCGCGCGCACGTTCCGCAAACAGCAAATGTTGGCTTCGAACAGGTACGCACGACGGACGGTGATACATTGCGGGAGGACTACGGACTGCAGACAACTGACTATTCCACCGATAATATTTTCTTTAACACATAAATAATGGTGTTCTATAAATGAGATTCGATGTGAAATTTGGGCCATCCGTATTTTATCGTGTGCACGGAGTTCAAAAAGTCGTTAATCGATTATCGTTTATGTCTTTACGACTCGTCGATTCGAGGTTATTAGAGGCGGGAAAGGATTGGTGGTGGCAAGGAACAAGAAGTAATTTGGCCATGGTATTTTGAAGGAACCATCCCGGCATTCTAAAACCTTTTTTTTTTGTAACTGCTTTACGTCTCTTTTTAACATCGAGGTCTTTAGAGACGGGAAAGGATGGGGGGCAAGGATGGGGGCAAGGAATGGGAAGGAATTCGGCCATGGCCTTTTGAAGGAAGCATCCCGGCATTTGCCTGGAGTGATTTGGGGAAACCATGGAAAACCCAAATCTGGATGCCCGGACGGGGATTCGAACCGCCGTCCTCCCGAATGCGAGGCGAGAACGCTAACCGTTATTCGGTATTCTAAAACCAAAATCTGGATGGCCGGACGGGGATTTGAAACCAAAATTAACGCTCAAGACAGGACGAGATGTGAGATCGAGCCACTAGCCGGAATTATCTGTTTTTAATATTTCTCTCTTTCTCCCTCATCGAATATTTCACGATTTTTAAGCTGGTGCATTTGATTGTTTGCAGAATAACTGTCGGGATGATAAATTATGACAAATGGACAGGTAGTCTAGAAAATATTCCGCCAAACAATCATAATCACCCTAAAGCAGATTTCCACTTGCAAGCTCTCTATACTGTGTCTCCTACCCCACTCTTCAAGTCCATATAATTTCCATTTGCAGTCATCTCATCTGTGATCTTTTACCTCCCTCTTCCTCTCACTCTGCTTCCACAAACTAGTCCTTCCAAGGCGTCTCTTAACAAGCACTACCCTCAAATGATTGCGTAGACTTCCGCGGTCATTGTTGGGAGTATTATCTTTGTTCTCCGTGTGAGGGTCCACTTCAATTTATTAAATCTAACGGTTCAGACATCTTTCGGTGGCTTTGCAGTTCTCTGATGAAAGAAGAACCAGGATAATAAGCACTACCCTCTCAATGAGTGTCACAACCTGCTCTTCTTCATTTCTCTTATGACATCCCGTGGTTTCCTCTTCTCACCAGCCCTTGTCAGCACTCTTATATTGCTAATTTTTTCCATCCAGCTTATCCTCTCCATTTTCCTCCACATCAACATCTCAACCACTTCTATCCTGTTTTCATCCTCTCGTCTAAGTGTCTACGTGTCTGCCCCAGAAAGTGCCACACTCCATACGAAACACTTGCCAATCCTTTTCCTTAGCGTTTTATCTAGTTTCTCTGTTAATAACCTCCTCTTCCTATTGAACGTTTCCTTCACTACAGCAACACCTCTTGGTGGCGTATAAAGCCCTCAGTGATTGTACCTCCAAGATATTTGAAGCCTTTTACTTGCCTGATATTAGCTTGTCCTACCTGAATATTTACCAGGGGCAGACAACAAGGGAGAGAATAGAAAGAATTGGCGATCTGAGCACAAACAAATATAAGAAAATGTCTAATTCTCAAGTAGAGAGTTAGTGTTCTAACATATGATTGACCAAATATCTTCATATTCCCTATTTCCAATTTACTTTTAAGGAGCACTGTCATGAAAATGAACGATCTCTCTCCCCTCTTTATTCTGGAGATTGGATTTTCCCCACGAATTTTTCATCTTTGCGGTTTAGAAAACTGGAAATGCATGCTCCGTTTATTGCTCCGCGTTTGAAAGATATATGACGTAGTAAATTCCTTTCATATTTCCAAAGCCCTTCATCCTGAAAGAATTGACAGTCTTTTCTAACTGTTGATGTATAACAAGCTACAATAATCAAAACATGAAAATAGGATCAGTGATATCAGAAGAAGTAAGATAATTTTGTGCATTACAGCCACTGTGTCTCAATAAGTATTCGTCCACAAGGGATGCGACGAATTTCCAGCTGACTGAAAACGAGAGCCAAATGGAATAGACGGCGAGGGATTTGCAGTCTCGAGACAACTCTCCACAGAATTGTTTATCGCCTTAAATCAAATCGCTCAGGGCAAAAATCACTTTCTTACAATACCAAATTACTGTATTCGCTAAAATTTATAACAGAGATAATGAAGACGGGTGGAAAGAATGGTAGCGAGAAGAATTTACATTGAACTGTCGAAATCAAAACGCATTTGAGAGGACATGAGGAGTAGTACGTGGCATGCATAACGTGACCATACGTCCCGCTTTCAGGCTTTCTGTCCCGCTGCTCCATCGAAAGTAAAAATGTCCCGCTTTCGCAAACAAAACGATAATTTAATACATATTAAGGTCTAAAACAGACGATGCGGTTTTTGCCGCGCGGTGGTAGAGTCGACGCAAGGACCATTGCTGATCACGCAAGGATTTACTAGCAGAACCCAAGATATGGAAATGTTCGACGAGTTTTCGCTTATTTCCATCTACGTCACAGATCAAAAAATCACTAGCTGGAACGCTGAGAATATTACTACTGAAGATCGTTGGGCGAAATTATTTCAACACTTCCGTCCTAACACTATAAACTGTACGAACTTTCGTATAATTATTGAGCACGTTATGTGTCTGCGTGGAAGTAACGTACCTGTCGAAAGAGTTTTTTTCTCTAATAATTAAAAATATGGACAAGTGACAAAACACAGTTGAGTTGCACAGTATTGAAAGTCATTATTGATTACCAAGAGCAATATCAACAAATCACGTAATGGGCACCATTCCTACTTGAAAACTGGGCGCGATATTTTGAAATTGACCGATAAATACAAAACAATTGGCTGGTTAGACGTTAGATGTCTGACACTAAGGCTAAGTAACTCAGTTAACATGTAATACATTTTATTTTTTTTATAAGTTTTCTCCGTTTAAGAATAAAAACTAGCAAACTCCAGTATATATATATATATATATATATATAAAAAATCCTCATGCTTCCCGCTCTGACGAAAAATATAAATGGTCGCGTTAATGACATGCAGGCCGATTATTTATTTTCAAATAAGTAGAATAAAATGGAGGAAAAGGATGTTTGATCCAAATGAAATTGAAAATATGACCGATTACTAAAACCTTTGTATACTCTCTGGGCATATTGAGGTATCTAACGACACAGTGCTTGAAACCGCTTTGATAACTTACAGTGGACAGTAATTCCAGAAACCACCATTTCGCAACTTTCAGTAATCATAAAATACGTGTCGGAATTTGCGACCTCCAATATTTGCACGAAGGCCGAAAAGCGATAAATACACTGCCCGCCTCTATTTTATGATGCAGGGGCATTATTAGAATCTGTGCTGTATACAGAAGGCTGTTTTCCCGCGAGCGGCTATTTTCCATATTTTGGTCCGGGCACAGCGGCCCCTTTGTGGCTGCTGGCTGTATTAAACTTCACGCAGACACGGGGGCCGCCTATCCCGCCGTGCCGGGTGGCAGCGAGGCCGATAAAACCCGTACAGACGGAGCACTTAACAAACAGACAAAGCGGCCGGCTCGTAAAACTTCGTGGGCAAAGAGTTGTTCGCTACCACAAAAGAAATGGCTTCCCAGTGCTGCCAGTCCCGTATTCAAATGAGATATCCTTGTCAGGCACAGCATTCTTAAGGGGACGCAAAACAGAATCCGTCAGCCAGGGTTATTACCTGTTCGCGAAC
Organism: Vandiemenella viatica; assembly: GCA_031002005.1. Lineage (NCBI taxonomy): Eukaryota > Metazoa > Arthropoda > Insecta > Orthoptera > Morabidae > Vandiemenella > Vandiemenella viatica. Next base: position 115,366,953 of record JARYHS010009186.1, on the reverse strand, counting down.
TCGATTACCACCGTGTAAAGCAGTGTTATTATCGGAGGGCAACATGTACAAGGGATCTCAACCCAGTGAATAACAGGTCTACCGGGGGAAAAGCGCCATCTCGATTATTAAATTCAAGTGGCCAGGACGTAAAATTGCATCGACGGAACAAGATTACCTACGTACTTCATCCGGGGAGTTACAAGGGGTTAGGGGTTTGAGTAGGGTGGGGTAGGCTTACTGTCGGCAAAGCCTGGAAGAAATGTCCTTTATGCAAAAGCGACAAGCGCTCCCGCCGGTGGAAACATTCGCGAATTCAATTACCGTCAATTAAACGAGAAGAGAGGAAGCGAAAAAAAAAAGAAAGAGACAGAGAGCCAAAGGAGAGGAAATGAAATAAATCATAGCCCCGGTGACAGCTCCACGTTTGTGACTCCGCACAATTCCGTCGTGAATTCGGAATTAAACTACAGTCGCTTCTCTTTGGCGGCTGAAACCGAGACACAGGCATTGTATAGTACGACGATGGCAAGCGATTGCTAGCGAAACGCGTTCTCTGTCAGAACAGCTCACTAAGCCCATTAACCGGTCTTTGGAAATCGTCGAACACGAGATCGTTACATATGGAGACTCCCACGTTCTGTAGGTCTGCAATATCCTGAAGAATGAACCATAGTAACATACACAAGCAGAACTAAAATACAGAAATATTAATACACGTATTACATATCACACTATCTTATCGCACTGCTACATCAAACTTTTTTATTATTATTATTATTTTTTTTAATGAAATCAGCCTTGTAAATTTTAAGATCGTACTATACATAAAGTGGACTGAATAGTAACTCCGCTTTAAATGAACACTCCTTATAAGGCAATTACGTTATTACGGAACCGTTAGTTGCCTGTTAATCTGCAGTTCAGCTTCTTTAGACGATCGCTGCTATATTTACTATTAAAAATAAATGGAACAAAGTCCATGGGTAGCATCGGAAATGTGACCACTTTCACAGACAAATAAAATAGTAGGTTTCTTCTTTATTTAATCCTATTGCTTTCACGTACGAAACAATTGGCTTCACCTTCACTTCTTAGTACATTGTTCATGACTAGGGTTCGGATCTTAACGACAAGTCGTATTTTTTTCCCCTGTTCTTTTTAAGCTGAAATGCTGAATTAAACACTGATTCAATGTTTCTAATTGTATTTAAATGTATTTTATGTAGCATATAAATGCATATTCAGACCATTTTCCTAATTTTAGTATTTATGGTCATATGGTCATATTTTGACGAAAAATCTGGCAGTTTTTTTTAATAGAACCAGGAATTCACTAGATATAGATGAGAAGAAATTAAGATAATTATTCACAGAACTGTACTTGTGCTATACAAGTGGGGTGGGGGGGGGGGGAAATAATTTTCACTGTGGTCAGAATTCACCAATCAAGAATTTTATACGTTATTGTCACTCTCTAAACATAATGTTCCGCCCGCCTTTTAATCTCGACAATGCAGCAGAAGCAAGCATGTGTTGATCCGTGTCAATCAATATCTCAATGAAATATCCTCAGTCATCGTTAAATCTGCAGTGGATCAGTTAGTAGACCTACCGCCATGCCGAAATTAAAATTTTCTGAAAGTGCGAAGTTACGTAAGGGAATTTAGATTCGAGTATTTTATTACAGATGAAAGAGTTATATTCTGTAAATTATAAGAAATTAAAGTTCTTTCAACAAAACTATTTGAAATTTAATTTCACAATGGTGCAGTGAGTGCAGGGAAGCAATTATACTGTCTACATGAGAGCGACATTACTAGATAAAATAAATGATGTAAAATTCAGCATGTTTTGATGTATAGTAAATTTAAATGTTTGGTCATATTTTGCCATTTTTAGGTCAAATTTACCCATTTTTAAGGTAATATTTGCCTGCATATTTCTCCATTTTTTTTGTCATAAAGATCCGAACCCTTTCTTGACAGAGTCATCAATTCTCCAGTTAAACGCATTTTTCTGAGATTCGCTGTTCCTGTCACTAATAAATCGTTACCAAGATCAGTTGCATTAGTGGGTACGCTTTTCAAAATTTGAATAATTCGTGTTAAATTCGAATCGAAATTGAAGTGTTCAAGAGGAACAAAAAAATATCTCAGTACGTAGTAGAACAAGGTAGAGATTAAATTCTCCATGCAAGAACACTTCAAAGAGTTTGATGTATACGCACCTTTGTGATTCGTATCATAAAAAGCTTCTGAAAAATTCTTTTATTTAATATTTATCCTTTTATTTAATATTAATTTAATACAGCAGGTGATGTCTGACATTTTTACACGAAATGTTTCGCTAGTGCGTAAAGCACTACAATAATCTTAGAAATATATTCAAGGTCCGTTTTAGTTTCATCATACTTCGTACTGAGCGCCTTTCTCTTCATTTTTAAAAATGAACCAACGTCAACACTTAGTTATGAATTAATATAACTGTATGAGGTCAAGGAGTCGCACTAATGAGATTTCGTTTTCTAAAAAAAAGTAGCTGGTTTTAATTCCAATCGAAAAAACCTGACAGCATTAAGAAATTAATATATGACTCCGCCAGCCAACTTTCTGTACCGCCGCAAACGACAAACTAGTGACTTCCCTTACAGTGAGTTGAACTGGCAGACTCTGTCGGCCGGTTTGGCCGACTCCGTCAGCTGTAGCAAAGTGCTCCGATTGGCCGAGATTGGCCTCGACTCCAGACGAGCGGTCTGTAGACCCTTCCTAAAACATTCGACAAAGTTCTCCGAACACTCGTCAAGACATTTCAACCCGAGTGGTCATCACAGCCAGAGGAAGTAACTTCCGTGCATGTATCTGGTTTCACAACTAACAATGTCCTGTTTTACTCGTCCTCGAACAATGCTTTTGATATATTGGTTAACCCGTCGGCTCGTTGGACCCGTATATCGACGAGAAATTTGTATCGTTTAGTAACGTCTAAAGAACCACTAACAGTGCATTATACAAAACAAAGTGGTGGGGAAGTTAACCGTCAAACTTATTGAATTTTCATGTTTGATAGTAGTGATCAATAACAGAAAAAATGCGAGACACCATAAAGGTCGATGTTAGCGAGTAAACTATCCAATTGGAAATTCACGAAAATATGTTGACCATCACTTTCTACAAACAAATGTAAGTTTCTCGAGACATTTTGTAAATTTTCCTTCATTTCGATTTCGAATAATCGGCAACCCTGGCTATGGTAAAGGCGAAAAACTTTTCGGACACGGCAGTTCTACATTCAGACATTAGCTTCTTCTAAATCTCCAGAAATCTGTCCGCGCGAATGCAGCGTTATGTCTGCAAAGTGCGACAATATTACACCCCACCAATCCCTTATCCTTATTATTTTGTTTAATTAATTGTATGTGCTTATAAATAATTGGACTAAAGTATGTAAATTACTTTGTTGCAACGTAGGATTCCACAGTCTATAGAAGGGGTGGCCAACCCAAATGATCTTGCGGGCCACTTTGCAAATGAATCATACCCCCGCGGGCAGCATATAAAATTATATATCCCCATATTATAATTAGACCCGCTATAGACATTCTTTGGAGTGAATATAATTTAATTATTCTGCGAACTCATAACTGTAAACTCGTAAATAAAACAGGCAATATGTGTCATATATTCGTATGATAATTAATTTAAAATCAAGCTTAATTTTTTTAATAATTTCGAGAGATAATTTTAGGATATATGGATGCACAAATAATGTATTTTTTTATACATTGTGTAGCTATTTTAAATTTATTTTCTTGTCTGTATAATATTGCAGTTGTACACACAAGAAATCCGTGCTCATTTGAAAATTATTTATTTTACCGTTAAACTTGCTCCTCACTACAGAAGCAAGTTTTCAAACACTTCGGCTCCTCAGATTGCAGGTTTCTGTACAATTAAAGGTAGGAAAAAATCGTAAATAATAACGTTATTTTTAATCCAGATTAATACTTCAATACAATTCATGCGCCATCACTCGTGTCAGCGATACTCCTACTCTGCCTCGTCAGAGAGCTTATATTTACACTGTTAGTTCTGTGAAATTAAATAAATTACACTAAAGGCATCATGCTTGTTCTATTACAATTGGTTTTCACTACTTTGGCCATTATAAAATAAATATATTTTCTAAAAGTGTGATGAATCTCGCGGGCAGCAAAAATGTTCAAGACGGGCCGCATACGGGTTGGCCACCCCTGATGTATAGTGTATGTAGTCTTTGGGGGAACAGAATAAGTTAGTATCGATAGGTTGTGTTAGCAGCACAGTCGTAACGCAGACATGTGTGTCTGGGGCTCCGTATTATAGAGATAGTAAAGAGATTATAATGTGTGTCTGTAATCAAATCAAGGAGTGATGTTACGCACGTTGAAATAATGATTCTTCTAATGGATGCAGATGCTGAATAAATCAAGTGTTTTGTTGGAATAGTGATTATAATTCCCTCGTAATTACAGTTTCCATCAATTTGGCTGATGAAATTAATTAACTTTATAACTGAATGATCAGCAGTTTAAATTTGTTCGAGATGAGATGGACCTCATCCTTCATAACACGATGTAATGTTAATATACAAGCTGATTCTCGTTGTTGAAGTCAGCTAATTAACCACTCTAATTTGGAAATCTCGTAAACGTTAAGAAAAGGAAACGCTTATTTCTTTAACTCAATCAACCAAAAGATTGTTTATTTCCTCGGGGATTAAGTGTTGTTTCAGGAAGAGCTTGCAAAATACTCCCGATAAGCTCAAGATTTACGAAACGATACTTACGCCAGGTAAAGCACCCTGAGTCCCCAAGGTGGCAGTAACAAAAGACGAGCCAGTATATCCACAGTGATTACCGCTTCAGATAAAGCCTGGGTGCGTAGAGCGAAGTCATTTCCTGCTGGGAGACGCTTCAGTTGCGTGCCGTGGGTGATCGCCAATATCCGCACCCCTGGAGCTCACACGAAGGCGGGAGACAGCGAGGGTCGTTAACCTTCGCGAGACCGAACAGTTCAACTGAACAGCTCACCACTAGGAGCGAACGAACGGCTGTAAAACACTTTCGTCAATGATAGTTTACTTCTTCGGTTAGGAAATGAAATTTGTTCAAAATGTATCTTAACTTTTTTTCGCGATATTTCAGTCTGCAGAAATATCTATTAATGGCAGCCTGCCTGAATGGAATAAAAACAAAGCAAAATAACGAAAGCAACTTTACCAGGCCCTTTAATGTCCTAACATAGTATCTTTCAATTTTTCGAGGAAGGTATTTCGCTGAAAGATATCCGATTTAGTTCATGACACTACGTGAAGCTCAGCTATACTCAATTACCACAGAAGCGTCCTAAAAAGCTTCAAGCGAAACCGCTAAAACAATTGAATGAAGTCTCCGGTAGAGTAAGAACATTGTACGCGACTTGGTACAAAGATCCGGGGGAGAAATTTATATTTCGCTGCAAAGGTTTGTAACTTTTTGGTTATATTCGGCGAAATATTTACTACTTTGCAAAAAAAATAATAGAATTTTAATTCCAAATACCCGTGTATCGATCACGAAGTCAGTACTTTATCAAAATATCTAACAGTTAAAAAATGCTACCAATCTATGTC
>JARYHS010009186.1:115292487-115360322 GCA_031002005.1 Vandiemenella viatica | reverse complement strand
TATTTTTACTTATTTCACAATCAGTGATGCACGCCTCTTCAAAGGTTTGCAAGGAAAACTTGTGAGACGTAACAAACAAGTCTCGGTGTCTAGACTAACTTGTAACAAATGTTCAATTAAATTACGTTTACTGAGGAAGTTGTTAAAAACGCCCATAAAAGGAAAATGAATATCGAGAGTCTGCAGTGGACTGAGCTAGAAGAGGACGCACTCATAACGAATCGACGACTTCTGAATTTTCATTAGGGCTTTTAACGGCTCGTCGACGTCGAAATCCTAGATCTGTGAAAGGATGGTGGACAAGGAGTGATTGGGAAAACTGTTACAAATCGAGACCAGGATATCCGTCCGGTTCAGGTATCGAACCTGTGCCCTCTCTTATGCTAAGCAAGAATGTTTCCATTCACCCACCTGTTTCGATAAAACTTCGGAATCATAAAAAGGATATATTTTCCGAATTACTTTCCGCTTTGGCGAGAGCTAGAATTTAACCTCAGAAAGTTCCTGTAAATAAAATACTGAGGACTCCAGCAGCATCACCATGATTATGATCTATGTGTAAAGGCTATCTCTTGGAACACATTTATATAATGTTCCACTGTTGAGTGAGAAGAATATCTATTTGTCGCTAGGGTCCCTTTGTGTCGTATTAATAATTGTGTTACCTCTAGAAAGGGTTCTTGTGAGCGCTGTTAGGTCCCTATTAAGGAGAAGAAACAATTGCGTTAATGGGCTTTTGGGTGCTGAAACGGTGAGATGAATTGCGTCGTCAACATGTCAAGAATGCAAAAGAGGGTAGTGTTGAAATATATTTCTAACTATCAGCTGGTGGCGGTAGTCTAGTGCTGCTGCGCTGTGCTATGTATTCTTAATATAAAAATTGTCGGTACAGCTTAGGTGTTTTCTGGTAACTGCTGTTTCTCACTTATACTATCACTACTATTTTTGGATACGGATTGAGTTTTAGTAGATTGTTTGCTATTGAAACACTATGTGGATTGAATAAAATATTAAATAAAATACATTTGCTGGAAAATATGTTTCATGTTTGTTGTGAAGTATGATTTTTTTCTTAAAAAGAAAAGCAAAAGGGGATGCGCAAGGCGGACTATCCTAGAATCCGTTTGAAATTGCAAGACATGTTATGTGATTGCAGTGATGCCGGACACCCCGTTAAGGCCTATTTTCAACAGGGAAATTCGTGTACTTCAGGTCTTTATTTAAATGTGGGATGAGCGGTCTGGTAGCTCAGTGGTTAAGGCGCGTGCGTTAAAAATTTTGCTGCTCCTTTCCCGGTTTCAACTCCCGGATGGGCGCATTACTTTGAAGTTGTGTTTGATCATCTTTAACATATAGGTCCCAACACAATGCCTTAGTATTACCTTCGGGTTGTGGATTAAATTTATTAAATGTGAATAACGTAATTTATTGTGTTTATTTCTGCTAAATTCTGATAAGTAGAATTTAATATAGTTGGGGAGGGTTCGAGCGCAAAATAAAAATGTTCAGAGCAAATAAAATACTGCGTATAAATTGAATAACAGCCTTTTGTATTAATTGTTGCTTAGAACATTGGTCCGCAACCTTTTCCATCTCGCGGCACACATAAGGTTATCCATAAATCTCGCGGCACACCTTACCGGACGGTTGGTTGAGCAAAAAAAAAGTGTCCTCACTACGTTTTTTTTGCGTATACAGCCTCCTAACACATAAAAATTATTGCTAAAAACAGCGGTTGCATTAAAATTAATAATCAGGCAGTTTTTATATTAATATTAAAGTAAATAATTTCACACATACCTTCAATGTGACACTTGTGCCTGCTTAACTGCACCACAGGTGCTGATCCGTCGAGAAATCGTCGACAATGCAAGCCTCATTTCTCCATCGACAGATTTGAGTCTTTCCCTCTTGGATGTTTTAATCTCAGTCAACGTCGAGAAGCCCAATTCACATAAATATGTAGTTGAAAATGGCAATAAAACATTAACTGCCATGTCGCAGATAGCTGGATATTCATTCCTTATTGTTAGCCAAAACGTATCTAAAGAACTTCGAGAAACTTTAATTTCAAAGTTCTGTCAACTTTAAATCTGCGAGTTCCTCTAGAATATTAACTGGAAGATGTTCCGAATTTGCAACGAATGGATCACGAACCCAGTCGAAATCTTCATCACTTTCTCCAAAGTACTTTTTGAATCTCTCCTGCAAGCCTTCTAAATGTTCTTTAATTAAGTCCATCACCATTTTATTACCGTCATCAAGTGACCATACAGTCGGGAACATCTCACACGACCCATTTTCAATCCTCTGTAACCACAAATCCAGCTTGTTCTCAAATACTTTTAATCTTATCCTTACTAACAAGAATACTTGCATTCTGATGTTCAGCACATTCAAGTGAATGAAAATGTAGGAAAGATATGCCAAACTTGCATTACCCATCCCCCATCTGCGAACAAATCCGCGTACTCGTGTCATTCAACAGTCAAAAATGCCTGAACCTCTTCTCTAAGTTCAAATATTCGCGTTAACACCTTTCCTCGTGACAGCCAACGAACTTCTTTCTGTATGTAGCAGGAGTGTAGTGTGTTCCGAACCCATTTCCTGACATAAAACGGAAAATAGTCTCGAATTTAGAGGCCGAGATTTTATGCAGATCACGACTTTTACTACTTCGTCCAGCACATCTTTCAGAGAAGGTGGCAGAGACTTAGCAACAATGGCTTCACGATGAATGAGACAGTGATCACATCCTACGTTGGGATTTAATTCGCGTACTTTATCTGCAAATCCTTTCACCTGGGCCTGTCACAGGATCAAAGCAGCCGCTCCATCAGCACAGGCGCAAGTATTCATCAGTCAAAAGAAATATTTCTTCACCGGCAGTTATGCTCTGGAAGTTCTTTGCAAAAAAAGAAATTACTTACATCTCCATCGATGTAGCGAATGTAACCCAGAAGTTGTGCGTGGCGGCTAATATCTGTGGCCTCGTCGATCTGAAGTGAGAACTTCTGACTGTTGTTGATTTTCTTCCTTATAATGTCTTCAATATCACGAGACATACAGTAACTCGGCGACTGACTAGTGTCAGCAGAAAGAGGAATTTTTGAAATTTCACTAGCAGATTCTAAACCCAGAACTATTTTCACCAACTCTTTACAAATAGGCTTTAACAGCGTTTCACCTATTGTATGTGATTTCTTGTCCTTGACGATTAGTTCGGCTGCCTTATAACTAGCTTCCTGTACTTTTTTCCGAAACGCGTACGGTAGTGGCAATGAAAGTTCTTTGTTGTTTCTTATTTTCCAACAACGTACGTAAATAATTGACTTTTTGTTTGACAGAGGAGAATGTGGGAACCATTGCAGTGTTGCTGAATTTTTCACCACAAACGATACACACAGCGATTTGGCATGTTTTTTCACTACACTAAGAATACCCAGAGGATAAGTAATTATCATTATATTTCCGCTGCATTAACTTTTGTTTCTTTCTTTCTGACTCAACGCTTTCATCAGTTGCCTCATAGACGGAACACTCCTTTCAAGCAATTTGTCCATCTTGAAGAAATAAAAGTCTGCTCATAGTAATAGAAAATATCAAGACGAACTACTAACACAGTTTTCAGGACTACTTCAGAGCACAGCTATGATAAAACTGAAGTAATTGTAAGAAGCGGGATTTATACACTTCAAAGAAGTCACATATACGGTGCCGATTGTTTTTACAGTGATGTCTAACAATGCCCCAGTGTAATGGTACAGGAACAAAGGAGTATTGTTGGAGAAGCACCAACACCGACAAGTTAATGAAATAATATAAGGCTTTGATAGTTCTGCTAATCCCAGCAGTTTAGACTGAGGGAAAAGCACATACACAGAACATGCGGGAAATATAACGGAACCTCAAAGCGCAGCAGCAGAGGCGAGGAATAAAAATATTTAAAAAATGAATAAACAAAACTAATAGCAAGTGTGAGTAAATAAATAACATTTAATTTCTTAAAATACGACTATACGTAACAATCCACGGCACATGAAACTGAAAAGTAATTAATGAAAAAAGTGTCAATTAATGGTAAAATTTCGCGGCACACCTTTCACCTCGTCGCGGCACACCAGTGTGCCGCGGCACACCGGTTGCGGACCACTGGCTTAGAATATACAAATATATACCAGTTCCGGAGATCTTTTTTCATTTAGCCATTTTACAATACGAGTAAATATTATACTGTTCGGCATGCGATGACTAATTTCACACCAGTACCTTGGAAATTTGGTGAACGTTGGCATGGTAAACTTTCTAGGAAGTTTTTTGTTTGCCTTTTTGATTGCTCTTATTAGATCTGGTTCAATGTTTATATTTATAAATCACTTTCTTGTCATAGAATTCCTAGAGAATATATCTAAGGGAAATTCGGATCTCTGCATTGGCAATCTTCTTCATGTCTTGAGCAGGAACTGCATTAGCCTTTATAGACAATCGTTTTCACAATCCTCATGTGCTAATTTCGATTAACGATGGAAGACAATTACCTGGGTTGATCATACAAGGAGGGTCGTTATTTTCTGGTGAGTCGTTATGCTGTCTCCCCTCCTCCTTAATATTCCACTCTGACTTCATGGCTGTTATATATCGGCTTCAAGATAGAACTCTTTACAGGGAAGGGAGGGAAAGTTTTCAGTGTTGCCAAAGCGGTCTAGGGTTACAGTGGTTAAGGTTTCTATTGGAGATCGAAATGTCCAAGGCTTAAATCCATGTCACGGCGAAGATTTTGATAGATCTTCACAGCAAGCTATGATAGAGGTGTAATATTAAATATACTAGAACAATTCCGTGGTTCGTATTCCACGTTAAACTGTAGGTACCTTTTACTCGGTAGGATTACCTGGTTAAGTCAAGACAGACGCGACAGATGTGCCTGCTTGGCAAATCGAAACAACATCAAGCCGGTGGCCTAACGACCAATTCGCGGTCTTCAGGCAATTAATGTCATACGCATTATTATTAGTATTATAGTGTTACCGAGCCTCGTGGGTGAGTGGTAACGCTTGAGGCTGGCATTCGTGTGGAGGAGGATCCAGATCCCCCTTTTTTTCCGTGGTTTCCCTGGAATTCAAAAGGCGATATCTAAATTTCTTTGCAATCATTGTCCCAAATCCTTTTCCGACTCTGAAGACCTCGTAAAATTACAACAAAAGATAACAATCTGGATAGCAAGACTGGCATTCGATCGCGAGTACTCCCTAATGCGTGATCCGGTTGTGACAGTGAAGCACAGCAGTGGTCGTAGGAGGTGCGCGGGTCGCCGCTGCGCGCCTGCAATGCGGTGACGGCTGCGGCCGCACCCAAATTGCGGCCGAGTCCCCTGGGCGCGGCCGTGGTTTGGTTGCCTGCCAGACGGATTTCCGTGTTGCGGTCGCCACTGAACAGTAAAACCCCTCGCGCAACAGATCCCCCGTTTCCGCGTACGCTCGTTGTTTATGGCCAACGCCGTATCTCGCGCTGCGTGTACAGTCGTGGCCGCGGTCCAAGTTTGACGGCTGTTCCGACTTCTTGGTCTGTGTATGAGATCGCCGTTAAGACCCGAGTAGTTATAGGGACGTTAATAATTGCCCAGATATCCACAAAATGTAAGAAGTTGAAACTGATGCCGTAGAACAGTTTGGCAAGGAATACGAGATGTCTTGTAATTTTCATGCAAACTGATGAACTTTCTTGAAAAATATTACACCGACAAAACTGAAAGCGTGGGTGTGAAGCAGCACAAACATAATAAGCGTGTAAACTCACCAAGAAGAGGAAGGAAGTTACCAACCAAAAATAAATCTATAGTTGCAGATTGTAATTTTCATCACCTACAAATATTTTTTCGTAGAACATGACATTTAACATTAAAGCACATTAAAGCTAAGCTTAGTATTCAATCCGAAGTTAGGTTGGACCCTCCCGAAGGTGAAATACTAAACCTAGCATCAGAGATAGGATGGCCAATTCCTTTCCTTCTTACTTGGTATTGAGGACCTACTGTTAAAAAAGTGGAATCAGAACCATGGAAGATTTCTGGCGTTCTTTACATTACACAGCAATCTGAGCCGGAGGTGAGGGCCTTTGAAAATTCCTGTCGAGACAGGGTTTTGAACCTCGAACCGGGGACCTTTTGATCTCCATTCACACACCTTAACTACTGAGCCACCAAACCTCTCACAGCCATTTATCCGCCGCTAAATGTTTTGATAGTTTCCTCAAATATATAAACTTTCTCCTACACGATATTCATTGACTAACAGATTTAGGGAGCTTGGAGGTCGTTCCATTCGTTAAATTTAAAAGAAGACTCCTTAGCTTCATTGGGAATCGAATCACGGTCATCAGGGCTGTAGAAGGCGCTCAGCCGGCTGAGCTTTGTGCGTCTCGATCTTCCATGATTTTCCAAATTTACTCAAGCCGACTTCTTTTATTTGTTTCATCAAAAAGTCCTGGCTGTTTTCTTTCCCGTTGCTTGACCTCCAATCCTCTCTCAGCTCTAATGACATCATCGTCGACGAGCCGTAAATCATTGAAGAAAAGTCAACCGTTAAACCCTCCAGCATTTAACCAACGCATTAAACATTAAATTCTAAGATCGTCACAACGTTTTTTGTAATCAATGACGTGGATAAGCCGCTGTGGACTCACGGATAGAAACCAAAACGCAATGCCTAGGATAATAACTTGAAGGTAAATATAATAATGCGAAAGAAGCGCCGGGATGATTCCTTCAAAAAGGCCATGGCCGAATTCCTTCTCGTTCCTTGTCCCCACTACCATCCCGCCTCTAATGACCTTAGTCGTCGACGAGGGGGGTGGAGGCGGAAAAGCGAAAGCGATAGAAGCGTATCAAATATGGCAGTAATTGAAATACTCAGAACGCTGAAGGTGTTAATATTCATGAATGATGTATGATCATGCTGGAAAAAAATATGGTTATAATAAATGTCATGGTTGTTCCCACTCAACAAGAGGATAATTACAGGGAACGCTTAATTGAATGTTAGGAATTCGCAACAAAAATACGCTACATTATGTAATTGGTGTCGGATCCTAAAAGATTATCTGCACTGCTAGTTAATTAGCATACCGCTGATAACAGCTCAACAAAATAATAACAACGTGAAATTTACGGCGAAATAGTTATAATCCCTTCATCTATGTATTTAGCATTATTTAAAGATAGAATAATTGCCCGAGGATTGCAAGTAGACAGACGAGACGGTAGAATAAGAAATTTATCAGCTGACAGTATAAAATGATTATTGTTCGAAATTCTAGTAGCTGACTGTAGTATTGTAGTAACTTCGTTAATTCGTCATTAGAAGACAGTGTCCAATATCAACTGGAAACTAGAGCAATTTTGTCGTTTACAGTACGTCACGTTACGGCTTATCAAAATAGTTAACGCGAGTACTGAAAATAAGAGAAGTTCTTTGGTGAGTCTGCATATTAATTCTGCATCCCAATTACATCACCGCTTAATTACAAGGCTCGCAAAGGTGACTCACTATTTAACATCTCCGCTTTTTAAGTTAAACTGATCTGCTACCACAGTCTACCAGACCACACAGCACACTTTAGAGAATCTTTCATCACAATTTACAGGCACAAAGCAGTAAAATAGCTTCAGACATAGATTGGTAGCATTTTTTAACTGTTAGATATTTTGATAAAGTACTTACTTCGTGATCGATACACGGGTATTTGGAATCAAAATTCTATTATTTTTTTTGCAAAGTAGTAAATATTTCGCCGAATATAATCAAAAAGTTACAAACCTTTGCAGCGAAATATAAATTTCTCCCCCGGATCTTTCTACCAAGTCGCGTACAATGTACTTACTCTACCGCAGACTTCATTCAATTGTTTTAGCGGTTTCGCTTGAAGCTTTTTAGGACGCTTCTGTGGTAATTGAGTATAGCTGAGCTTCACGTAGTGTCATGAACTAAATCGGATATCTTTCAGCGAAATACCTTCCTCGCGGAATATTTAAAAATTGAAAGATACTATGTTAGGATATTAAAGGGCCTGGTAAAGTTGCTTTCGTTATTTTGCATTGGTTTTAATCCATTCAGGCAGGCTGCCATTAATAGATATTTCTGCAGACTGAAATATCGCGAAAAGAAAAGTTAAGATACATTTTGAACAGATTTCGTTTCCTAACCGAAGAAGTAAACTATCATTGACGAAAGTGTTTTACAGCCGTTCGTTCGCACCTAGTGGTGACTTGTTCAGTTGAACTGTTCGGTCTCGTGAAGGTTAACGACTTTCGCTGTCTCCCGCCTTTCTTGTGAGCTCCAGGGGTGCGGATATTGGCGATCACCCACGTCACGCAACTGAAGCGTCTCCCAGCAGGAAATGACTTCGCTCTACGCACCCAGGCTTTATCTGAAGCGGTAATCACTGTGGATATACTGGATCGTCTTTTGTTACTGCCACCTTGGGGACTCAGGGTGCTTTACCTGGCGTAAGTACCGTTTCGTAAATCTTGAGCTTATCGGGAGTATTTTGCAAGCTCTTCCTGAAACAACACTTAATCCCTGAGAAAATAAACAATATTGTTGGTTGATTGAGTTAAAGAAATAAGCGTTTCCTTTTCTTAACGTTTACGACATTTCCTAATTAGAGTGGTTAATTAGCTGACTTCAACAACGAGAATCAGCTTGTATATTAACATTACAGCGTGTTATGGAGGATAAGGTCCATCTCATCTCGAACAAATTTAAACTGCTGATCATTCAGTTATAAAGTTAATTAATTTCATCAGCCAAAATGATGGCAACTGTAATTACGAGGGAATTATAATCACTGTTCCAACAAAACACTTAATTTATTCAGCATCTGCATCCATTAGAAGAATCATTATTTCAACGTGCTTAACATCACTCCTTGATTTGATTACAGACACACATTATAATCTCTTTACTATCTCCATAATACGGAGCCCCAGGTACACATGTCTGCGTTACGACTGTGCTGCTAACACAACCCATCGATACTAACTTATTCTGTTCCCCCAAAGACTACATACACTATACATCAGGGGTGGCCAACCCGTATGCGGCCCGTCTTGAACATTTTTGCAGCCCGCGAGATTCATCACACTTTTAGAAAATATATTTATTTTATAATGGCCAACGTAGTGAAAACCAATGTATAAAAATTTTTCATTATTTGTGCATCCTTATATCCTAAAATTATCTCTCGAAATTATTATAAAAAATTAAGTTGGATTTTAAAGTAATTATCATACGAATATATGACACATATTGCCTGTTTTATTTACGAGTTTACAGTTATGAGTTCGCAGAACAATTAAATTATATTCACTCCAAAGAATGTCTATAGTGGGTCTAATTATAATATTATATGCGGCCCGCGGGGGTATGATTCATTTGCAAAGTGGCCCGCAAGATCATTTGGGTTGGCCACCCCTTCTATAGACTGTGGAATCCTACGTTGCAACAAAGTAATTTGCATACTTTAGTCCAATTATTTATAAGCACATACAATTAATTAAACAAAATAATTAGGATAAGGGATTGGTGGGGTGTAATATTGTCACACTTTGCAGACATAACGCTGCATTCGCGCGGACAGATTTCTGGAGATTTAGAAGAAGCTAATGTCTGGATGTAGAACTGCCGTGTCCGAAAAGTTTTTCGCCTTTACCAATGCCAGGGTTGCCGATTATTCGAAATCGAAATGAAGGAAAATTTACAAAATGTCTCGAGAAACTTACATTTGTTTGTAGAAAGTGATGGTCAACATATTTTCGTGAATTTCCAATTGGATAGTTTACTCGCTAGCATCGACCTTTATGGTGTCTCGCATTTTTTCTGTTATTTATCACTACTATCAAACATGAAATTTCAATAAGTTTGACGGTTAACTGCCTTACCACTTTGTTTTGTATAATGCACTGTTAGTGGTTCTTTACACGTTACTAAACGATACAAATTTCTCGTCGATATACGGGTCCAATGAGCCGACGGGTTAACCAATATATCAAAAGCATTGTACGAGGACGAGTAAAAAAGGACATTGTTAGTTGTGAAACCAGATACATGCACGGAAGTTAATTCCTCTGGCTGTGATGACCACTTGGGTTGAAATGTCTCTCTGACGAGTGTTCGGAGAACTTTGTCGAATGTTTTAGGAAGGGTCTACAGAGCGCTCGTCTGGAGTCGAGGCCAATCTCGGCCAATCGGAGCACTTTGCTACAGCTGACGGAGTCGGCTAAACCGGCCGACAGAGTCTGCCAGTTCAACTCACTGTAAGGGAAGTCACTAGTTTGCCGTTTGCGGTACAGAAAGTTAGTTGGCGGAGTGATATATTAATTTCTTAATGCTGTCAGGTTTTTTCGATTTGAATTAAAACCAGCTACTTTTTTTTAGAAAAACAAATCTCATTAGTGCGACTCCTTGACCTCCTACAGTTATATTAATTCATAACTAAGTGTTGATGTTGGTTCATTTTTAAAAATGAAGAGAAAGGCGCTCGGTACGAAGTATGATGAAACTAAAACGGACCTTGAAAATATTTCTAAGATTATTGTAGTCCTTTATGCACTAGCGAAACATTTCGTGTAAAAATGTCAGACATCACCTGCTGTATTAAATTAATATTAAATAAAAGGATAAATATTAAATAAAAGGATAAATATTAAATAAAAGGATAAATATTAAATAAAAGGAGAAATTTTAAATAAAAGAATTTTTCAGAAGCTTTTTATGACACGAATCACAAAGGTGCGTATACATCAAACTCTTTGAAGTGTTCTTGCATGGAGAATTTAGTCTCTACCTTGTTCTACTACGTACTGAGATATTTTTTTTGTTCCTCTTGAACACTTCAATTTCGCTTCGAATTTAACAGGAATTATTCAAATTTTGAAAAGCGTACCCATTAATGCAACTGATCTCGGAAACGGTTTATTAGTGACAGGAACAGCGATTCTCAGAAAAATGCGTTTAACTGGAGAATCGATGACTTTGTCATGAATAGGGTTCGGATCTTTATGACCAAAATAATAGAGAAATATGCAGGCAAATATTACCTTAAAAATGGGTAAATATGACCTAAAAATGGCAAAATATGAGTGAAGTGAACTACACTTAACGGTTCCTTGAGGTTTATTACTCTGTACACAAAACAACTGGTAAACCATAAACAAAGGTGGGTACAGTTATCAAATGACCGTCGAGAATTTAGCCTGGTCCTGATCCAGGGTAGAGTGACGGCTTCTACTTCTCGCGAACTTCCGGTGGTCTTCTGTAGTTGACGCTGGTTCAGCGGTCAGGCTGGAACTGTCGGTGGAGCTGCCGGCTACGCTTATATAGGCGGCCTGGCGCAGGAATTCCGTTGTGTGGTAGTACAGCGACCTCTGTAAGAAAAGGTCCCACTTAGCCTCTAGATGATTCTATTTATTTTCCTGGTTTGTTTTGATGCCTCTGCGCCTGTTTGGAGTCGTATATGTATCCCGGCGTGCAGGCGCGTTGTGTGTGAGGTCTGCCTGGCAGGGGCCTTTACTGGCAGACTGAACAATGAGCAAACATTTAAATTTACTATACATCAAAACATGCTCAATTTTACATCATTTATTTTATCTAGTAATGTCGCTCTCATGTAGACAGCATAATTTGCTTCCCTGCACTCGCTGCACCATTGTGAAATTAAATTTCAAATAGTTTTGTTGAAAGCACTTTAATTTCTGATAATTTACAGAATATAACTCTTTCATCTGTACTTAAATACTCCAATCTAAATTCCCTTACGTAACTTCGCACTTTCAGAAAATTTTAATTTCGGCATGGTGGTAGGTCTACTAACTGATCCAATGCAGAATCAACTATGGCTGAGGATATTTCATTGAGATATTGATTGACGCGGATCAACACAGGCATGCTTCTGCTGCTTTGTCGAGATTAAAAGGCGGGCGGAACATTACGTTTAGAGAGTGACAATAATGTATAACTTTAATTCTTGATTGGTGATTTCTGACCACAGTGAAAATTAGTTACCCCTCCCCCCCCCACTTGTATAGCACAAGTACAGTTCTGTGAATAATTATCTTAATTTCTTCTCATTTATATCTAGTGAATTCCTGGTTCTATTAAAAAAACTGCCAGATTTTTCGTCAAAATATGACCATAAATACTATAGAATTAAGACCAAAATTAGGACAATGGTCTGAATATGCATTTATATGCTACATAAATTACATTTAAATACAATTAGAAACATTGAATCAGTGTTTAATTCAGCATTTCAGCTTAAAAAGAACAGGGGGAAAAAATACGACTTGTCGTTAAGATCCGAACCCTAGTCATGAACAATGTACTAAGAAGTGAAGGTGAAGCCAATTGTTTCATACGTGAAAGCAATAGGATTAAATAAAGAAGAAACTTACTATTTTATTTGTGTGTGAAAGAGGTCACATTTCCGATGCTACCTATGGACTTTGTTCCGTTTACTTTTAGTAGTGAATGCCAGCTTTTGCAAATATAGCAGCGGTCGTCTAAAGCAGATTAACAGGCAACTAACGGCTCAGTAATAACGTAATTGCCTTATATGGAGTGTTCATTTAAAGCGGAGTTACTATTCAGTCCACTTTATGTATAGTATGATCTTAAAATTTACTAAGGCTGATTTCATTAAAAAAAAATAATAATAATAAAAAAGTTTGATGTACCAGTGCGATAAGATAGTGTGATATGTAATACGTGTATTAATATTTCTGTATTTTAGTTCTTCTTGTGTATGTTACTATGGTTCATTCTTCAGGATATTGCAGACCTACAGAACGTGGGAGTCTCCATATGTAACGATCTCGTGTTCGACGACTTCCAAAGAGCGGTTAATGGGCTTAGTGAGCTGTTCTGACAGAGTACGCGTTTCGCTAGCAATCGCATGCCATCGTCGTACTATACAATGCCTGTGTCTCGGTTTCAGCCGCCAAAGAGAAGCGACTGTGGTTTAATTCCGAATTCACGACGGAATTGTGCGGAGTCACAAACGTGGAGCTGTCACCGGGGCTATGATTTATTTCATTTCCTCTCCTTTGGCCCTCTGTCTCTTTCTTTTTTTTTTTTTCGCTTCCTCTCTTCTCGTTTAATTGACGGTAATTGAATTCGCGAATGTTTCCACCGGCAGGAGCGCTTGTCGCTTTTGCATAAAGGACATTTCTTCCAGGCTTTGCCGACAGTAAGCCTACCCCACCCTACTCAAACCCCTAACCCCTTGTAACTCCCCGGATGAAGTACGTAGGTAATCTTGTTCCGTCGATGCAATTTTACGTCCTGGCCACTTGAATTTAATAATCGAGATGGCATTTTTCCCCCGGTAGACCTGTTATTCACCTGGTTGAGATCCCTTGTACATGTTGCCCTCCGATAATAACACTGCTTTACACGGTGGTAATCGAGTTCGCGAACAGGTAATAACCCTGGCTGACGGATTCTGTTTTGCGTCCCCTTAAGAATGCTGTTCCTGACAAGGATATCTCATTTGAATACGGGACTGGCAGCACTGCGAAGCCATTTCTTTTGTGGCAGCGAACAACTCTTTGCCCACGAAGTTTTACGAGCCGGCCGCTTTGTCTGTTTGTTAAGTGCTCCGTCTGTACGGGTTTTATCGGCCTCGCTGCCACACGGCACGGCGGGATAGGCGGCCCCCGTGAAGTTTAATACAGCCAGCAGCCACAAAGGGGCTCGCTGTGCCCGGACCAAAATATGGAAAATAGCCGCTCGCGGGAAAACAGCCTTCTGTATACAGCACAGATTCTAATAATGCCCCTGCATCATAAAATAGAGGCGGGCAGTGTATTTATCGGTTTTCGGCCTTCGTGCAAATATTGGAGGTCGCAAATTCCGACACGTATTTTATGATTACTGAAAGTTGCGAAATGGTGGTTTCTGGAATTACTGTCCACTGTAAGTTATCAAAGCGGTTTCAAGCACTGTGTCGTTAGATACCTCAATATGCCCAGAGAATATACAAAGGTTTTAGTAATCGGTCATATTTTCAATTTCATTTGGATCAAACATCCTTTTGCTCCATTTTATTCTACTTATTTGAAAATAAATAATCGGCCTGCATGTAATTAACGCTACGATTTATATTTTTCGTCAGAGCGGGAAGCATGAGGAATTTTATATATATATATATATATATATTTTGGAGTTTGCTAGTTTTTATTCTTAAACGGAGAAAACTTATAAAAAATAAAATGTATTACATGTTAACTGAGTTACTTAGCCTTAGTGTCTGACATCTAACGTCTAACCAGCCAATTGTTTTGTATTTATCGGTCAATTTCAAGATATCGCGCCCAGTTTTCAAGTAGGAATGGTGCCCATTACGTGATTTGTTGATATTGCTCTTGGTAATCAAAATGACTTTCAATACTGTGCAACTCAACTGTGTTTTGTCACTTGTCCATATTTTTAATTATTAGAGAAAAAAACTCTTTCAACAGGTACGTTACTTCCACGCAGACACATAAAGTGCTCAATAATTATACGAAAGTTCGTACAGTTGATAGTGTTAGCACGGAAGTGTTGAAATAATTTCACCAAACGATCTTCAGTAACAGTGTTCTTAGCGTTCCAGCTAGTGATTTTTTTATCTGTGACGTAGTTGGAAATAAGCGAAAACTCATCGAACATTTCCATATCTTGGCTTCTGCTAGTAAATCCTTGCGTGATCAGCAATGTTCCTTGTGTCGACTCTACCACCGCGCGGCAAAAACCGCATCGTCTGTTTTAGACCTTAATAAATAGATCTATATTAAATTATCGTATTGTTTACGAAAGCGGGACATTTTTACTTTCGATGGAGCAGCGGGACGGAAAGCCTGAAAGCGGGACGTATGGTCACGTTATGCATTTCAATTACTACTCCTCATGTCCTCCAAATGCGTTTTTATTTCGACGGTTCAGTGTACATTCTTCTTGCTACCATTCTTTCCACCCGTCTTCATTATCTGTGTTATAAATTTTAGTGAATACAGTAATTTGGCACTGTAAGAAAGTGATTTTTGCTGTGAGCGATTTGATTTAATTTTTTTGAACTTGCATCGTTTTGATCTAGTTCTCCTGAATATTTACAAAATTTCCGTGAAGGTTTCAGTGTAAATTTAAGTTTATAGAATTAAGTTGAGGTTGTTACCAAGACTTCATTATGTATGAAATGGCAGACACTCTATCAATACCCAATCCAAACCCCCGGCGATAAACAACCCTGTGGAGGGTTGTTTCGAGACTGCAAATCACTCGCCATCTATTCCAGTTGACTCTCGTTTTCAATCAACTGGATTTGTGGACGATTACTTATTGAGGCACAGTGGCTGTAATGCACAAAATTATCTTACTTCTTCTGCTACCACTGATCCTATTTTCATGTTTTGATTACTATTACTGTAGCTTGTTATACATCAACAGTTAGAAAAGACTGTCAATTCTTTCAGGATGAAGGGCTTTGGAAATATGAAAGGAATTTATTACGTCATATATCTTTCAAACGCGGAGCAATAAACGGAGCATGCATTTCCAATTTTCTAAACCGCAAAGATGAAAAATTCGTGGGGAAAATCCAATCTCCAGAATAAAGAGGGGAGAGAAAGTGAGATTAATCGTTCATTTTCATGACAGTACTCCTTAAAAGTAGATTGGAAATAGGGAATATGAAGATATTTGGTGAATCATATGTTAGAACACTAACTCTCTACTTCAGAATTAGACATTTTCTTATATTTGTTTGTGCTCAGATCGCCAATTCTTTCTATTCTCTCCCTTGTTGTCTGTCCCTGGTAAATATTCAGGTAGGACAAGCTAATATCAGGCAAGTAAAACGCTTCAAATATCTTGGAAGTACAATCACTGAGGGCTTTATACGCCACCAAGAGGTGTTGCTGTAGTGAAGAAAACTTTCTATAGGAAGAGATTATTAACAGAAAAACTGTGTGGCACTTTCTGGGGCAGACACTTAGACACTCAGACGAGAGGATGAAAACAGGATAGAAGTGGTTGAGATGTTGATGTGGAGGAAAATGGAGAGGATAAGCTGGATGGAAAAAGTGAGCAATATAAAAGTGCCGACAAGGGCGGGTGAGAGGAGGAAACCACTGCAAGTCATATGAGATAGGAAGAAGAGCAGGTTGTGACACTCATTGAGAGGGTAGAGCTTATTATCTTGGTTCTTCTTTCATCAGAGAACTGCAAAGCCACCGAAAGATGTCTGAACCGTTAGATTTAATAAATTGAAGTGGCCCCTCACACGGAGAACAAAGATAAAACTCCCAACAATCACCGCGGAAGTCTACGCAATCATTTGAGGGTAGTGCTTGTTAAGAGACGCCTTGGAAGGACTAGTTTGTGGAAGCAGAGTGAGAGGAAGAGGGAGGTAAAGATCACAGATGAAATGACGGCAAATGGAAATTATATGGACTTGAAGAGTGGGGTAGAAGACACAGTATAGAGAGCTTGCAAGTGGAAATCTGCTTTAGGGTGATTATGATCGTTTGGCGGAATATTTTCTAGACTACCTGTCCATTTGTCATACTTTATCATCCCGACAGTTATTCTGCAAACAATCAAATGCACCAGCTTAAAAATCGTGAAATATTCGATGAGAGAGATAAAATAATTAAAAACAGATAATTCCGGCTAGTGGCTCGATTTCACATCTCGTCCTGTCTTGAGCGTTAATTTTGGTTTCAAATCCCCGTCCGGCCATCCAGATTTTGGTTTTAGAATGCCGGGATGGTTCCTTCAAAATACCATGGCCAAATTACTTCTTGTTCCTTGCCACCACCAATCCTTTCCCGCCTCTAATAACCTCGAATCGACGAGACGTAAAGACATAAACGATATTCGATTAACGACTTTTTGAACTCCGTGCACACGATGAAATACGGATGGCCCAAATTTCACATCGAATCTCATTTATAGAACACCATTATTTATGTGTTAAAGAAAATACTATCGGTGGAATAGTCAGTTGTCTGCAGTTCGTAGTCCTCCCGCAATGTATCACCGTCCGTCGTGCGTACCTGTTTGAAGCCAACATTTGCTGTTTGCGGAACGTGCGCGCGAAGCAGCCTCCGGTCGGATCAGCCACTGTGTTTGCTCTGCTCCAAGTTTATGAAGACACAATTATCGGCTGTGTTGTGGCGCTGCCATTAATCGCCGCGCCCACGCTCTCGGACGCAGATGGAGCCGATAGCGCCAGGACGCATGACGGATCGTGTGTGTAGCCCGCGCGGGCTTTGTGCGATCGGATTTGTGTGTTTGACGAGGCTCGCAGTTTGCGGTATTGAGCAGCCGGCGATGTTGTTAAACTGTCGAATCCGGCGGCAGCTCCGGCTGTCGAATCGCAGCGGTCGGAACCTGGACTCGCGGTAATGGCGCCCAAGCCCGCTAACGACGGGGGCGCCACTGCAGGCAACCGTTGTGGTGTTTCCGCATAATCTGCCGCCTAATTAGCTACGGTCACAGCATATAATTAGCTGCACTGGGCTTCCGCACTACCGTACCGATTCGCAAAACTGTTACCGTTCAGTCCATTCACCACTGCTAACCCAATTAATAACTCTACGCAATGAAATAAAAACAAAATTAGTTTGAAAACTTCTTGGCGTCTGCCTTATATGGTGATTCATTACGAAAGTTTTATCACAGCCCCTCAAACAAACAATAGTTTCTTACAGTATTTTGTTAATTTATGTGTGATTATACAGGGTGATTTAGGAGGAATGGTGAATATTGAAGGTGGTGGCAGTGTGAAAAGTATTGTGTAAAACAGTTCGTATCAACGTGTGTCCGACTTCTCTTCGGTTTGGAGATACAAGTGCTGGAATGTTGTGTATAAAATAAACCTCAGAAAATGATCAAGAGCACACAAATAATTTATTAGAGTATTTTATTTACAAAAAACACATTCATATTTTACAATTTAAATTAAATGTTGCATTTATTGTAGCAACTACAGTATCTTTTTTTCGCGCGGATCGCAACTGTACATGTCGACTTCAAACATCAATAAAGTGTTTCAATTTGTGTATTGAATTCGATGGCGGGATTTTATAACATTTAAAACTTTTTGATGTCGCGCCGCTGTCTTTCTGTCACACGCCTCCAGTTCGTAAACAAGGGAGGGGGGGGGGGAGGTTGGGGTTGGAAATGAAAACTAGATTTGCAGATTTGGTGGGTTTTGCTACCCCAAAACCGAATATGGTATTGAAAAGTTTGTAAAATGGTATTCATAAGGAGTCCTATCCCTTTAAATGCAGCAAAAAATTATTTTCTACACCATACCCTGGAGAATTGTGTTACAATTTTTTCTTTGAATAATAAAGACGTGATTTGTCGTTAAATTTATCTGTAGTAGGTCATTTTTGTTACCAAGTGTGACCGAAAAGCGCTGTTACGTAGGAAAATTGTGGCCAGTATCAACCGTATCATGTATTGAAGATGGCTCTATCTGATATAATTTCACAAGTTGGGACTGAAACAAACAAAAGTTTTTTATTTTGCGTTTACTTTACCAAACTTTAATACTATTCTACTGAAAGTGATCTTAATACATAGTACATTGCATCCTAACTAATGGTGTAAGTGCTACCTACAATAGAAGTAATTGTAATTGGAAGATTGCACGAAGGGCACAAGCGACTACTCAATGCGGCGTAGGAGGAGCGTTTAACGGAATCCTTTACTTAACTTGAAAGTATGTCTGGTATTAATTTTTACGCCATGCGAATGAAGTTTGTACCTAACTGCATGAGACTGTATTCGCAATTGGACAGCTTTTGTTCTTCTCCGGCATTAAGGGCCTCTTGAACATTTTTTATGGCGGATTGGAAACTTCCAATTATTTCTTGATCTGGTGCGCAACGAAGGTATCACATTCCCCTATTTGCATCAGCACATATTGCTAACTAGTTCAATATGTTTCTTGGAAACGGTTTAGAAGCTGGAATAGTGTTTGTGTCCTTCCGTGTTTGTGGAGTCGCTCTGATTAGCGGTTAATATTTCACACGTTTGTCCTGTGAGTTTGCGCCCAGTGCTGTAGCCGTACGATGGAAAGCGACTCTGTTTACGATGGAAGCTGCACCTAGGTATTTAAATATTTGAGCAGATTGTGGTAATTGCATGGACCATTTGAGTCAGTTTAGCCGTTCGCTAGTGGTGTTGCGTTTGGGGTGCTGTTTCGTAGCCTGTTCATACCGCGCGATTCAACCCCTCCCACCCCAAGCATTGCGCAGAAGCAATTCTCTGTAGATTTATAGAATACTAGCATTTTCTCGCCGCTTCGCTCACTCGGACATTGATGTGCGTAGTAAATGTATCTTTCTTTTTTTACCTTTCTCGTAACAAATCATAAACGTTTGTAATATATTATCTTTGTAATTTTTACGATACATTAAATATTATACAGCTTTATTACGCTTATCGGAGTGTTAATCTTTGATGTAATTGTTTGAATACCGTTTTAGGAAATAAATAATCACAGTTACGTAGTAAAAAACAATGTTAACTGAATCCAAAGATGAAGTGTTTATGTGTATTGCAGCGTGATCTTTGGTATCTCGTAAAGTGGTTTTCGCCTGACATGCAGTGAGATCTGTTCTCGGTACGAACAACTTTCCGAGATTGGTGGGCACGCGGTAATGCTCTGGCATCGCATTCGGGAGGACGCGGGTTCGAATCCCCGTCCGGCCATCCAGACTTGGGTTTTCCATGTTTTCCCCAAATCACGCCAGGCGATTGCCGAGATGCTTTCTTAAAAAGGCTGTGGACGAATTCCTTCCCATTCCTCGCTCCCCTATCCTTTCCAGCCTTTACTGACCTTGACGCCGACGAGTTGTAAAGCCACAAGCAAAAAAGAAACACGAACAAATTATTATTTCTTTCTCTATACATATGCTTCTTTACTTTCGAGTTTACAGAAAACTGTGGGAAGCTAAGAGGCTTAAGGGAGGCAAGAATTTACACAGCCATTAGCAAAGCTTGATATTCAAGCCGAAGGTTGGTTGGAGACTCCCGAAGGAGGAAGGCTATACTTATCCTGGTATCACAGGTAGTGTGAGCTGTTCCTTTCCTCCTTACCTAGCCTATCCCGATATTCGTACCGGGTAAAGAGGACCTACAGTTTAACGGAATCGTTCTGGCATTTCACATATACAAAGAAGGCTTTGTCAGAGATGAAGATAGGGTTAAAGGGCTATAAAAATCCCCCTCGAGACAGGGATTCTTACCGGGACCTTTCGATTTACGGTCAGGTGACTTAACCATCAGGTATGATACCTTATTTCCCTGATTTTACCCATCCTGTCATTCCGAGACAAGTACTTTGGCGTTAGAAATATTTCACTAGAGAATCCTCGCCCATTCTCTGTATCAATTTTGTGATATATCCCTGAAGATTGTTGCGAGCAGTCACAAAACATATAGTCTCGATGCGCACCTCATTCAGCCCGGCGATATTTCCGAAGAGGACGAACAAGTGTTTTTATACACGATTTACTTTACAGATACGATACAATTATTTATTTATTATTATTATTATTATTTTTACTGCCTAACGTCTCTTAACAGCGAGGTCTTTCGAGACGGGAGAGGATGGGAGGCAAGTATTAGGAAGGAATTCGGCCATGGTCTTTTGAAGGAAGCATCCCGGCACTCACCTGGAGTGATTTGGGGAAACCAAGGAAAACCCAAATCTGGATGCCTGGAAGGGGATTCGAACAGCCGTCCTCCCAAATGCGAGGCCAGGACGACAATTCTTTAAAATTCTACGTGGAATTAGCGTTTCCTAGACCGATGTTATATGCTGACCATCTTTCCTGTTACTTTGTACTGTTAAACATATGTACTTTAATGAATCCAACCTTCCAGAGAACTGAACAGCTTACTTTTTTTTATTGATGGGACTTTCAGAGATATAAATAATGTATGTTTAGTTTGAAACTAATAATAAATTATAGTTCCATTTAATCCCCGTAGCACCCTTTCTCCAGTAATGTCACTCTTGAATTGATGTCTGGCAGTGAACGTGCAACAAGAAAGCGAACAAAGTTTAATGGAATAGCTAACAACTCGCGCGTTGCGATAGCAGGACTGCGCGCGGGAAAGCTCTTCGGCAAATGGGTTGGCAGAATCACGGCATTACCTGCACCGCGGACTGAATGAGAAACCGGCGCGGTCTTCTCATCTCTTTGTGCTGCTCTCAAAGTCAAGTCATACACATCGAGTCCCGATCCGGGCTCTAATTTAGCGGAAACACTGTCGGAGAAATCAAGGCTGGTGTGGCAGCTGTATTTTTGTGTTGAAGTATCGTTGACCGCCTGTTCGTTCTCTATGACAGTATTATCTCTCTCGACTTTAGGTGTTTTGTTTAACTATTTTTATCACCTATTACGTTACATTTTCGTGTCAAAGTTTTAGTGCAGTATGCTCAGGGCCTAGGAAGTCGAACATTAGCATAGGCTCGATAAGAACGGGAGAAACTTCAGAATAATCGCTACACTACATTACATCTACTGTGGTGATAGATTTCTGTTCAGAATCAACGCACTGTTTCAAAATAATTTACTCGTACGAAAGCTAAATTCTTGTTAATAGTTACCAAGTACGGATCACTTACGTACTGTTTGTATGAACACACAAGTGAGAGTATAATTATGACGTATCAATTAGATTTTTTTTTTGTATTGGTAGTGGACCAAAACGCCATACAGTTATAACACAGATTACAGTATAACATCAACTATACACCCATAACATAAATGACGAAGTCTTCCGCGACCGTCTTTGTTAATAACAAATTCAGAGAAGACGGCAGCTTACTACTCTCTGACGCTTGGCGCTCTTTGCTATGCAAACAAGCATAGCATCTCTGACGAAAGCAGCAGCATGGAAGCTGAAAGCCTAGGCAAATAAATAACGCAGCAGAGCCGTAAAATACAGTTGTTATTGCAGTTGATGAATTTGTATTTTTACCTAAACGAGCAATCTGCAACAATTTGTACTGAACCTAAGGTCATGCTTTAGTGAACAGTATCATGATCTGTTCCGTCTTTGAGAGTTTAAATCTGGTGATCCATCGGTAAAACGTCGCGCAGTGTTTCTATACATTCCGATCTTCTGCTTCCTGGGATAGCTGAACGAATTTCCGGCAAGTTTTCGCGACGTTCTGTTGTAGTTATCGGCTTGGACGTATTCCACGTGAACTGTTCCGTCCACTTTCCCCGGATGATGATTTTTTTCTTAGAAACTACTTGTCACCGAACTATACTTCCAAATCACTTGACAATATTGCACACGGTAATTAAAAATGGATTTCTAAACATTTTGAACTATGACGTTGGAGGAAGCCGTAAAAATACACAAGTTACGACAATGAGTTATGACTTCAACAGTAAATTTATTGAAGTCGCAATGGGGGTTATGTCACCACGATGAATAATCTGTTTTGTAGCTGGGGGGAGGGGGGGGGAGATTGCTTTAGATACTACAGAAGAAGTAGTGTGTGATTAACCCCGTATATGGATCATAAATATCGTAAAGCCCTATTTTATTTTCATCCACTCTTTGTTTTACCTTTTGCTATGTACTGTGCATATTAGATATTAACACTAATTCAAATATATTATTTTTGCCCAGAGAAATGAGACATCAGGCGAAAATTTGTGATATTTTGGAGAGGTCACTGGAAATCTACCAAAATCTTTGCAAGCAATCCGTTAATAACAGTTACTTTTATAAGTAAATTTTGACTATATTGCTACAAGAGATTTCTATTGGAAGCAGAAATCTTCATAATAAATAAACTTAGTCCATAGCCTGAAGGAGACTTATTGAACAAAGTGTCTTTTAGACTTACGTTTGTTTTCTTTTAGAGAGTTATAATTTAATTTTAAGTCTGATTACAGCCTGTTGCACACATACAAAGAAAACTCTGATGGACGTTAAAGATTGTAGCATGTAAAAATTCCGAACCATGTTTGGAATCAAACCGGCGTAATTAACTTTTAAAAGAAGGTGCTGCACTATTTTTTTCTCTCTGCAGGGTTAATGGGACGTATTATTTTATTGTTATTTAGGTTTCAGACATTCTCATTAATTATCAATGACTTGTAGTTCACTAGCTTTCTTTCTTTGCTTATTTTATAATCTAAAACTTTTCTGAGTGTGTTAAAGATGCCGCCTTCTTCTATCTGAGTGACGAGATCCCACCGCATCTTACTCACTATGGTTTTCATCTTGCAAAAATATATGCAGTCACAATACAGTTCCCTCCTTAAGCACGAATCTGATTTGTTGACTTCTGCTTTCACCGAGCCTACTGAGTGAGTGGTTAAGGCTCTGATCTGGCATTCGAGGGGACGCGGGTTCGAAGCCACGCCTGGCTACTCAGATTTCGGCTTCCTATGGTATTCCGAAATCACTCGAGCTCAGTGCGGGGTGGTCCCTTCAAAGAGGCATAACCGAATATTGTTCTTTGTCATTGTTCCCGTTTTCTCCCGGCTGTTTTGCAATCTACGTCGATTAACAGGCAAGACCTACTTATATACTTCAGCTTTAATGTTATAAAAAAGAGCAAAGAATTCATAATTATGAATAAAACAAAGGGTTTTTTTTTTTTTTTTTTTTTTTTTTTTTTTTTTTTTTTTTTTTATAGCTCGGCACGCGGACATTGCAAGAAGTTATTGATATTGTTTTATTTATTTGTTGTTTTTTGTGCGTATATATCACCAGCAAATTTCTATCATGTTAGTTGCTATTTGTTCATGTTGTGCACTATCTTCGTTACTGAGAAGAGCAGCACACATTCCTGTGTTAATGGAACTGCATTAGCCCAGATTGTCGGAACGCGTTAGTTCAACTTCTCTTAATGATACACCAAGTTGTAATTTGATAATCGATAGAATACTGTGTCTCCCCGCCTCGTCAGTTCCCCGCACGTCGTACCACGGGCAGCCTTCCTTATCCGCGGCCACAGCGAAGCGAAGGGAATGCTGCGCAGGAATTCTGCGGCCCGCTCGGGCGAGGCGAATGCCGCGAGACAATCCTGCGGAAATGGCTGTTACGTCGGCAGCGGCCTCCGCGGTTGCCGACTCCACCGAATTTCGTCTCACTGCCATCGGCTCCCGCTCAGTACGGTATGCGCAGACGAATAGTCTCGCAGTTAGAGAGGTAGTTATTGATATACCATGTTGTGTAGTATCTAATCGGCTTACCAAGGCACATTACAAGTGAGCTATTCCATAATGGCTGAGTGCCCAGATTTATGAAGTGGAAACTTGTATAGACGCTTTATGCGATGTTTGGACGGGCTAAATCTCTTCCCGTCACCGACATGCAATTATGTATTGCGCGTTGGACGCTTTTTGGCTGGTTAAAATCTTAAGAGTTCGCGTTACCAATATGCTAATGTTAACAGCATGCCTGTAGCTGTCAGTACGACGTGTTTAGATCGGACAGCAGTGAAAGTAATACTTGTTTTATTTTATAATATATAAAAATGTGTGTTTGTATTTTTCTTTGCCAATGTTCTTCATACAAACACACAGTTTTTATCCGATTTTGATGGAACTTTGCATACATAGACTTTAAAACAAGCAGAAAATCACCGTTTATGTATGATTTACGAAAATCTAAACCCTCTCCTCCTAGTCCCCCTCACCTTAATTTTTGTCAGCATTGTTCATTTTATCCGATTTCGGTAGTACTTAGCACACGTGTATTTCAAAATAAGGCAGTCTGTTAGCTCAGCGGCTAAGACCATTACTTCAGAAAGTTTCTTTCGACGGTCACGGGTTTTAAATCCCGTGGTTAGCAGGATTTTTTAGGAGTTGTATTTGATTATATGAGCTATGCCGGGACGCTCTGTGGTTTTGATTCCACCTCAAACTGCAGGCCCTGAGGAAAGGACTGGGCTTTCCTGCCTCTGACACAACAGCCTGGTACATCTTCTTCGGGAAGATTCGACCAACCTTCGGGTTGTGTACTAAGTTGGATTTTTAGTTTTTGAAGTGAAAACTTCTTTAGGCGTATTGGGCGATTTTTGGATGGGTAAAATCTTACAAGTTCGCATCACCAACATGCTAATGTTAACAGTATATCTGCAGCGGTTTAGTGGATAAGGTGTCTAACTCGGGAACAAAAGGTTCCTGGTTCGAATCCCCTGTCTCGGCGGGGATTTTCGTAGATCCTTATCCCGATGTTCAACTCTGGCACGGCTTGCTGTATAATGTGAAGTACACTAGACCGCTTTTACATAACAACGCAATTAATATTGGACACTATCGTTTACAATTCTTTTATAAACCATTTTTTTTCTTCATTCAATCGACCATAGTCTTACGTCTCTGCTTTTTCTTCTTCAGTTGTTTGTTCTTGGTTATGTCTTGATACCTCTCAATTATTCCTTGCCACCTGATAGTGTTCCTTTAACACAATTTTGTTATTAAACATCTTTACGATTTTTTTATATTTATAACACTATAACTATAATCACAATTTTTCTGCCTATTATCAGATGTACGGTTATAAGCTGAAATTAGTTTGTGTCCTTAGAAATATACGTCTAACTGTCACACTGAAAGAACAACGTATTAGCAGGGTTCACATACAAGTGCATTTAGTAATATCGTTCCTTACTTTGATTATCGTTGGGGACATCTCCAGTTTCCTGGATTGGGTTTACGAGCCTTCCTGTGCTTCCGTGTTGGTATTTAAAGACAATTGTCTTCCAATGTCCGCTGTCTAGAAAAGTTTTCTTGTCCCTTAATAGATTCCCATTTCTAGCCTTTTCTTTCCGTACTTTGATCTCATGAATTATTATGCTACTAGGACTTAAGCTTGAAGAAATATTTCTATACGTCATAATCGCCAGTGAAGAAGAGGCCCAGATTAAAGTTGACGAAGATAAATTCAGATACCTCTGAATGGTTATTTTATGTTTTTTCCGTGGCTGTGCTTGTTGGTCGGAGTACAGCTGATACCTGCGTACATTTGTTATCTCTGTATAGTTGTACGCGTTGCTGGAGCATAACTCGGAGTTGCGAAGACGTAAATCTGAAGCAGAACGCAATAAACGTAAATAATGTGGGCTTGGTAAGCAACTAAGAAATACAGCCCGTAATTGCAACACATAAATTGCCGGAAAGTATACTTCAACGCGCCTACTGTCACGTTGTTCCGCGGAGGAATATTCCTGTAACACAGAGTTTTATTGACATTTGCTTTCACTATCTCTGCATATTCTAGTGAACTGTAATTGTGCCAAAAGTCAGATTGTAATTCCCCCCTTTTTTTTTGGTCCAAATGATTATGAGACCTGCCTCCCATTCCAAGGAATGCCAATTAAACATCTGATTTGAGTGGTAGGGCGTAATTATACTTTTAAGCTGATCTAAGTGACCATTAGTGAAACTGCAGGCTCGTTTATCCAAGAGAATTTAACTCGCCCAGAGTTGTTTTTGCCTGTATCTTCGTCCATGTGGCCTAAAGTTGCTATCTGTTGTTTTTATGTTTTTCATTATTCAATTAATTGCACAATGAATCAACGGCATAAATGTATTTTTGTTTTTACACGTAGTTTCCTAATTACAGAAGTCTAACTGTCCTTACAGTAAATTCTGTGTACAATTACAAATTTTCTCTTATCGATTCGCATCGTGATAAATCTTTCTCTTCGGAATGCAATCCTTTAGTAAAGAAACAACTTTGTGTTTGGTGTTAGTTACGTGGCAATTAGGATTGAGCTAGCAGTGGTATATGCTAAATTAGCCTGCATCAAGGTTCACAACGATTGCTGCTTGGCTCCTAAATTAGATAGTGCTTCATCGTAGAAGGGAAGTGTCCCTGTTGATCAATGCAGCAGCAGAGTAAGTTCTGCGAACCATTCAGACTTGTGGGGCTCTACTCAAGCATCTCATGGAGGTTATGTGATGCTTGAACCGTTGATTTTTGTTCTGTATTCGATGACCAATCTATTTTTGAAACTACATCATGACAGATTGACCAGTGCACTATGCTTTGTGTTTTGTTTTGTTTCCGCCCTTGTTTAAAAATACTGGATAAGTTGTGATTTAACTTTTATATGTATGCGTTTACATTTTTTATCTGAGCTGACCTATTTACAATCAGCCAGTTTTGAGTTTTCATTCGCTCCTGTTGTTATAATGTTATCGTTAAACTTGCGCCGGTCCTATGATGATCTGTTTCGAATGCTCTGAAAACCCTGCGAAGAAACTTACGACGTTAGCTCTTATATGTTTTTATGTTATTAAAATAAAACTTTCAGAAGTTTGGCATTTTTAAGTATTCTCCTGCTTTAACCAATACTAAAATCAGCCCTAATATTTCAGCAGCGAGCGGAATTATTGTGTAAACTCTTTACAATTGCTGATTTTTGGTAGTCAGATAAGTATATCACTATATTTAACAGACAATCTGAGTATTTTCAGTGGTAATTATTTTCATACCGTCAATCGCAGTGACGTCTTTCGGTTGAAACTTTGTATGAAGTTTTATACAAATGGCTTTATCGCGTAGATAAGAATATTTCACGGATAGTCGCATAACAGATAACATAATCCAAAGTTTTACAACGGATTTATGCTAGTGGAAAAAACTTTTCATGTTACCAGTTAATATACTTCCCATGTGCTGATTAACTGCGCATACGTATTGAGTGCGTTATCTTGGTATGCATTTCTATACTCTTCACTTGACATGTAGCGGTATACAGTATTAATCAAAACTATAGGTTTTAGCATACGGTATTTCTTAGCAAAAAATATCTGCTATTGCTGAACTGTTTTGTTCAAGAAACTATCGTCGCCTGTATTTTTCTAGTCAAGAAGACATGTAAAAATCTGTGGTGTAAAAATTCCAGAGATCCTTCACGCTTCTCACTGACTACTTAAGGAACTTTAATAGACAAAATAGTGGCGTGGCTTGTTCCTTACATCAAAAAATAACTTCAGTTCGGTTGTATTGATGCGAAATTCATTCATTGTCTTAGTTCGCATGTGGCTTTCGATAGTTTTACGAGGCAATTAAAGTGAGACAAATGTTGGTTAAAATCGAAATATGATTTGGTTACTGTATTTTGAACTGTTTTACGTAGTGATGTTTCTTTTTTAAGGTAATGGTTCTGTTCAGCAAAAATGAAAGATAAAAAAGTTTCGAATTTGATGACATCGAATTCGGCAAATCCATAGCGCTCGAAGGAACGAACCAATCCTGTGATTGCATTCCGTCGAAACTCAACTGTCAAAAGAGAGATGAAGTTATTTGGGAGGTCATATTTACTCAGAAGTCTTGCTACAGAATTACCTCTTTGTTGTAAATCACATTTAGATTCTTCGAGTACAGAGAATGTCATTTTTTTAAAATCAAAAACTACACTAACATGGTGGTTCCAGAGTGTGAAATTAAAAAAAAATAATATCAAGTACAAGCTGCTGTAAATTACACTTTTGAGTTCCTACTAGTTAATAATACGATAGCACAGATTAATTACTCAAATGTCAGTTTTCTAAATCCTTGGAATAATGACACGTGAACGATTAGAAGCTGCATAATGGAGGAAAAAAATTGAACCTTTATCATCGTGAAGACTGAGTGGTTCCATTGACTTTTCACTACTAACATACACAAATCTCATGATTAAGCCTACCAGTAAAAAGTGATGTATCTGAATCTTTCCGCGAACCGTGAAAGTGTTGCATTAATGTGTCTACATGTATCCTGTTACCAGATGTATCCTCGACATCATCCACACGAAGGTGGTCGACCTGGGGTACTTTCATATTTCGACCGAAGACTTATGTGTCCCTATGTATCATTCTTCAGCCAAAACTATCCAGCGCAGATCACAGGTGTTTGTGTATGGTAGTAGCATAGAGTCACCAATCGTGCACAACGTTGGCCAAATGACGATAGTTGTGGGAGTGTGGGAGATATGGTGGTTGAAACTGGTCGATCAAGGATATTTTTGTATTTCCACCAAAGATATGCATGTCCTTCTATTTCACTTTGCTGCCTCAACTACATATCGCAGACCACTGTTGATTGTGTTATAGTAGTGGCCTCGAGTCTCCCATCGTGTACTATGGTGATTAGATGTCGATATTCATTGGGGTGTGGGAGATACGGTCATTGAAAGTGGTTGACCTGAGGCACTTTCATATTTCGACCGAAGACATAAGGGACTATGTGTCCCTACTTACCACTTTTCAGCCAAAACTACCTAGTGCAGATCACTAATGTTTGTGTGTGGTAGTAGCATAGAGTCATTGATCGTGCAAAACATTGGCCGAATGTCGATAGCTGTGGGAGTGTGGGAGATATGGTAGTTAAAAGTGGTCGATCAAGGATATTTTCGTATTTCGACCAAAGGACATGTGTGTCTGTATATGTTACTTTGCTGCCTCAACTACATTGCGCAGACCACTGGTGATTGTGTGTGGTAGTGGCCTCCAGTCTCCCGTCGTGCACTTTGGTGGTTAGATCTCGGTAACTAGGGGGGTGTGGGAGGTATAGTGGTTGAAAGTGTTCGACGTAGGGCATTTTCCTATTTCTACACCGGGATGATTCTTTAAAAAAGGCCATTGCCGAATTCCTTCCCGTTCCTTGCCCCAATCCCATCCCGCCTCTAATGACCTCGCTTTCGACGAGGCGTAAAGCCCAAGCAAAAAAAAAAAAACCGATGCTACCTAGCGCAGTCCACTGGTGATTGTGTGTGGCATTAATCTCAGGTCTCCTACCGTGCACCATGGTGCTGTCATGTCGGTAGCTATGGGGGTGTGGGAGATATGGTGGTTGAAATGGTCTTCATAGGGCAATTTAGTATTTCGACCAAAGACATGCGTGTCCCTATATTTCACTTTGTAGCCGTAAATACTCCGCGCAGGTCACTGATGTTTGTGTATGGTATTAGCCTCGAGTCTCTCATGGTGTTTAAATGTTATCAATCAAAA
This sequence comes from Vandiemenella viatica, assembly GCA_031002005.1. Lineage (NCBI taxonomy): Eukaryota > Metazoa > Arthropoda > Insecta > Orthoptera > Morabidae > Vandiemenella > Vandiemenella viatica. Next base: position 115,330,288 of record JARYHS010009186.1, on the reverse strand, counting down.
TTCTTTAAATCGTCGTGAGCATCAGCTAGTTATATAGTAAAATATCTAACAGTTCGCATAGTCGATGTGCTGAAATTTGTACGATTTTAGCACACCGTCACGGCGAACGTGTGGCTAATAGTGGTAAACATTCCCACTGCGTGAATGCCTGCGCCAGAGAATATTAAGTGGATAGATTCTATTACCACACAATTAGCGAACCATTTTATTCTTAACTTGTCCATGTCACATCGAACATACGATTGGTCTGGTTGCTTAGTGGTCAAGAACTAACTGGAGATCGAAACCCTGTCTCAAAGACCGTTAACCAGACCTTCACCTGTGGCACAGCTTGCTGGGTAATGTGAATTACGCTAGAACGCTTCCGTGGTTCGGATTCCACGTTAAGCTGTAGGTTCCCTTTACCCGTAGGATTACCAGGTTAGGTTAAGATATCATGACAGACGCGCATGCGCGGCCTAATCGGAACTGTGTCAGCTGGCGGCCGAACCATAATGCCATGCGTATTATTATTATGCATCAAAACAAATTTTTTCTATGACAAAAGCTATCATTATATACAGTTTCGTTGAAATTGTTTGGTTATTGCTTGATTCGCGCACACAGGTACAAAAGTTAAAAGAATTATAGTATTGATTTCTGTAACGTGAACGAAACGTCGTAATAACTGTGATAAAAGATCCGCTACATCGTAACTCATGATGCAAGCCTTCATGTTGTGCAGTTTCGCTGAAATCCATAGATAAGTATTTGCGCGATACGCGGAAGGGCAAACAAAAGTTTCAAAGTTTTTTCCGGATTTGCGTTCTCTGTCATTGCAATTACTTTTTTTGAAATAAATTTCATGTTCCGACAGAAATTTTCTACAATTGTATTATATGACATAGAATTGCTTCGACATTTACGGAAAACGGGATAAAAACGGTATTCGGGATTGCCAATAGGCTAGCTGCGGGATTTATTAGTGATGTAGGACTAAATTAAGGACTTCAAAAATTGTTAGGTACGTAAATAAAATTCATTGTTAAAATATCAATAAATTAAACTTCTAAAACCTGTGCTAGAGAATCTATTACTTTTATAAACAATTGAAGGCTGGTTGAAATGATTTATATATTATTTATGGCTTGGAAGGCTACCCCTTTCAGCAAATTGTAACTAATGTGCCTCAGAATCCATTTGTAGATCCTCGAAGAAGTTTTGTTTGTGATAAACCAAGGTGCTGATTATAATATGGAATATTGTATTTCGTGTTAACAGAATCTTAAGTCGGTAATTTCCATTCAAGCCATGTGCAAGATATAAAATTAACGTTAAGAATTACTCTAGTATAAGCAATTTGACACAGTTTATAAATTCTACTGTCTGCTTGATTTTGTTTATTAGTGTTAAAATGATCACAGTTGAATGGAACTATTTTAAGAAATGATGCGAATATTTGGGAAAAAATATTCAATTCCACTGGGTTTATTGTGCACAGTTAAGTATTCTGGGAAAGGTGAGGTATTTGTTGTTCAGTTGCATTTGATTCAAGGAAAGTGTAAGGGAAAATATATTGAACTTTGCAGATGTTATATATACAGTAAAACAATACTTCAATTCGGTATTTTTTTTTTTTTTTACTTAAGGCTTTACGCCTCGTCGACGGCTAAGGTCATTAGAGGCGGGATGCGACTGTGGACTAGGAACGGGAAGGAATTCGGTCATGGCGTTTTTGAAGGAAGCATCCCGGCATTCGCCTGGAGTGATTTGGGGAAACTATGGAAAACCCAAATCTGGATGCCCGGACGGGAAATTCGATATCAATTACGGGGGAGATGATAAGTAAAGTGGGTGTTTCACGATCTAATTGTTGACTGCTGCTGTTTGGCTTTGCGGCAGTTTATGTTGATGGCACGGTCACAATTGTGCCATTATCATTTCGGTCCCACTCCCTGTGTTGCGGTGTTGGTTTTAGCCTTGCTCCACGCCCCTCTCTAACGAAATTAGCTCTGCCGTGTTAAGCAGAGCGCGGAATGTGCAATGAATTGTCATCGTTTCACAGGCGATGAGCTGCTTTAGTTCAAATTCGGTTGTTTGTTACTCTTCACGCTGTAGATCCGTGGACGCATCAGATAGGGCTTGTTACGCATATACAGGGTGTTACAAAAAGGTACGGCCAAACTTTTAGGAAACATTCCTCACATACAAACAAAGAAAATATGTTATGTGGACATGTGTCCGGAAACGCTTACTTTCCATGTTAGAGCTCATTTTAGTTTCGTTAGTATGTTAGTACGCTCTCCTGACCTCAACCCTCTTGACTTCCATTTATGGGGGCATTTGAAAGCCCTTGTCTACGCAACCCCGGTACCAAATGTAGAGACTCTTCGTGCTCGTATTGTGGACGGCTGTGATACAATACGCCATTCTCCAGGGCTGCATCAGCGCATCAAGGATTCCATGCGACGGAGGGTGGATGCATGTATCCTCGCTAACGGAAGACATTTTGAACATTTCCTGTAACAAAGTGTTTGAAGTCACGCTGGTACGTTCTGTTGCTGTGTGTTTCCATTCCATGTTTAATGTGATTTGAAGAGAAGTAATAAAATGAGCTATAACATGGAAAGTAAGCGTTTCCGGAAACATGTCAACATAACATATTTTCTTTGTTTGTGTGAGGAATGTTTCCTGAAAGTTTGGCCGTACCTTTTTGTAACACCCTGTATAGCGATGTTTAATTTTCAGCGATAGCATTTTCAGGGACAGAGTCATATCCTTGGATTATTTTTCGCAATTTCCTATGTCGTTGATCCTGTCCAATGGGCAACGTGAAACGAGTTAGCGTATACATGCCAGTACAAGATATACATTGATGAGCGAAAACATTATGATCACAAACTTAATACTGTATTGGTCCACCTTAATAACGCAATGCAGGCGCATTTTTAGCACAAAAACTAGTAGGTAACAAAGAATTTTGTTTTCCAGTTTTTATAGAAATAATTACAAAGCTACTAAGAAATGTGGATATTTATTTCCCTCAGTTAATTATCTTCATTAGTAATTTACAGTAGTCTGACACGAGAAAACAGCACAAAATGTCTTCTGGAATCAAAAGGGTTAAAAGCTACGTGCTAGGTGGGTGGAGAGGGGGAGGGGGGAGGGTCACAGGAGGCCAAAATGGAGCTACGTGGTTTATGCACGCTCCCTAATGACAAATTCTACCGGAAGCAACCTAAAATCTTACTGATTCGATGCATTGAATATTTAAGGAAGACACTGAATTATTATAAAAGTCGCACTCTGTGTATCTGTTTTATAATAAAGTAAGTTGCATTTTGTCGGAGGCTTGGTAGTTAGAGCTTTATGGCTTGTCGATATCGAGATCATTATAGCCATGAGAGGGACGAGGGCAAGGGATGGGAGGGAATTCAGCCATGGTCTTCTGAAGGAAGCATCGGCATTCGCGTGTATTGATTTCGACCAGACCAAGAATCGAAATTGTGTCATCCCAGTTGTCAGGACCCAACAGTAAACCTTAAAATGTTTTCTTTGAATCATTGAACAATTCTTGCTGTACGATAAAACTTCAGAGTTGCTATCCAATGTCCGATTAATGTAGCAGTTTTAATTCAGACACAACGTTTAGTTCAAAATGTTTGTATCAATCCTGAAAAACTTGTGCTGGGACTCACAACACGACATTAAGCCCTATGTGTGTGTTTCTGGTCATACCTTTCTCGCACGTGTAGCAATTACGTAAATTTAACTATTATAATTATTCCGTGGAGCTGAAGTACTTTACTTAAATCTATTTATAGATATTGTCTTCCGATATCGAACCTTAATTTAGCTTAAATTTCGAAGGTTGTTAGTAGTATACCGTGCTTCGAAATTACGAATATTGTCATTTGATTTAAGTAAGTGTTCGAGTCACATAATAAAAACCGTATGAGAATAAAGCTATTCATAGATTGTTTTCAAAGTAATATTTTCTTGTGTAGTGTGACATACACAAACTATTCCCGAACAAAAGACTTTGGTGAAATAACACTCATTAGGAAATATACAAATTACTTATTTTGTGGAGATTAGGAAATATTTATCTTGCCTTGCATTCCTCAAATACAATAATTGTTAAAAGTATGATGTACTAAATAAAACTGAGTTGTATTACTTTGAGTACAAATGCGTGTAATATTTTACCCAACATTGTAACAGCATGATGCGAAGTAACCTCTTTGTTTCATTAATAGGTGAAGCGATTATTGAATCCTGTTCTACAGCTGGTGGTTGAACAACGGAAACGAATGCTAACTGGATGTGACATGGGAAAGCGCTCTAAAGTATGATACAGCACGCGGGATAGTATTATCTGATGGAGTGGTTTGTTCGTTGTAGTACGAAAGAAATACGAGAAAAAAATGATAACAGGTTTATTAGGAAGAACGCATCAGTCATTTTTAATGCAGAATCGGCAAAAATACCGCTTTCACTCGTACAGGACCAACGAACGTGTTAGGAGAATCAATAAACAATATATCACGCAAAGGTGTACTAATATTCAATTTTACCTCACGCAAAAAATTAATAAATGGAGCAGGATCTTACAAAACCATTGCAGTTCTCCGAAACATACTTAATTGTGTTTTATATTACTTAGATGAATTATATCTCTCTAATGGATTCTATACGTATGCTGAGTTATAAATATATTTTAGGAAATACATCGTTAATCATCATTGAGCATATAGTGTATGGCATAAGCATGTTGTTATATAAAAATGTAATGTTTCTTGGATAATAAAATGTTTTTTTTTTCTGTTTCAGGTAAGTGAACTCAAGACTTCTGGAGCACGTACGGTAAGACTTTCAGCACCTTTAACCGTTTCGTTATTTTCTGATGGATTTTTTAGACAGAATACTTTGTAGCTAATATCGATTACTTAAGCTGGGAAGTAATCATATTTACCCTGCCTTATTTTTCCCAGATATCATCCAGAAGGTGCTTGTTATCATTTCCTTATTTAATCACGCCTTTTTGTTCTTCGGTCCGTTAGTTTCCGTAAACTGTTTACATTACCTCTGTCCGTTTCACAAGTTCCGGTTCAAATCGTTAGCGGCCATTTAGCAAACTAAATGTATTTATAGTTTATCTCAAGAGACATGTATCGCAAAATCTTATTCCTTGCTGCTATGTGTTCGCATCTGCTGTAGTAAGTAGATCTGTCGTCGCTAGGCATTTAGCAGTTAAATATTTGTAAACTCTAAGATGTGATCTCAATTTTGCTTAGTGTCTAAAGATTTAATGACTTCGAGGCCATGCTACGATAGGGAATTCAGAGCCTTTATTTTTCTTTTGGAGTAGTTTTATGTTTCTATTTCTCCTTAAAGAAGTGAAAGTTGTTCGTTATGAAGGGAGAACTTAAAAAGGGGCAAGAAAATATATGAATCTTAATCCAAAGTCAACTAGACTAGAAAGTAAGAACTGGAACTAACGGATTAAGAAAGTTCCTTTTGAAATCATCTTTGAGAAAGAAGATATAGGTTGGTAGGACACGTTTTAACACAGCTGGAAATAATTAAATTCGTTTCTAAGAAGTTGAAAGATAAAACAGTGGAGGAAAATTAATACTATAGTATGTGACTTAGATGCAAGGTAACTGAGAACTTTGATTTTAAGGTTACCAAAAGACAAACAAATGGTTGATACCAACGAATCAGTTAAGAGACCGATGAGTGAAAAAATGCTACAGAATCAGAAATCATTACAATCGGCAGAAACTGTGCTTTCAGATTGTCAGCTCATCACAGTTTGAGTCCATTTAAAGCGGTTTCCATTAGTTTCGGCTTCCTTTTCTGCACGTGTCATAGATTTTTGAACACCGTAACTTAGCAGGAAGAAATATTTGTAGACAATTCCACACAGTATGTTGCTAATCTTTGTCTACTTAGATTTTATTTCTTAAAGTTTAACTCCATTTAACCAATCTCCTTCACTCTAGGACATTATTTAGAAGAGCTTGGTTCTAAATTTTTATAGACTTCAGTAATAATAGTCGTTCCTTATTAATCTGCAGAATATAAATATAACAATATTATAACATTCATAAAAAACCTATTTAAAATACATTATACATAGTGGATGTGAAAGAATGAAATGCAGTTGACGGACGCTCTAATTTTCTATTATTCAGAATAGCATCAAAGATCTTGATTCCTTACATTAACTGTGTATAAGTATGGTGCTAATCCAGGCGAGATTTTTCAGCTACTTCTTTTCCTTGTGTCTCAGACACCGATACCAATTGTTTCTGTTATCTCGGCTCCACTTTCCGTTCAATAAGATGAATTGAAATATATATTGATATAATTTTTTTAGACTATTTCTTAACGAACAATCCGGTAGCTCGGTCTATACGGCATTCGCCTTCAAAATTAGGGATCACGATTTGGAATCCCTGTGCAGGTTGGTATATTTACGGTCTTTGCTGTGTTCATGTGAGGTACACCAGGATGCTTAACTTGTAAGTCCACGTGGAAAGCCACAACCGTCGTACCTCTTACTAGCTCAGTGTCCTACGGATTTTTATGAAAAGTTATGATTTTTGAATATCTACGGATTTTTTATACTTTTTATCATTTGTTGACTTTTCCTTATACTGGTGTTTCGTTAAACTTTGAGCGTATAGTGTAAATGCATTACAGAATTGTTAATAACTGTGAATCGTTTTCTTGCAACCGCTTGTGTGAACCAACGATTGAAATAAGGCTTGTTTGGTTACAATTTTTATAGATCTTAAAAGATCGTATCACAAAACTAGCAGCGCACTCTTTGCACGGTGACGCGCTCGTTGGCAAAGCAGTGGCTTCCGAGAAGGCCTAACCGATATCCGAGAAACAAAGGGCTCGCAGTTTTCATTTCCTGTAACAGAAGATATGCTAAATTTAATGTCAACAAAGAAAATGAATGATCACTAGGAAAAATTAAAAAAAACTACTAGGCATAGCAGCAGCAGTGATGAAAGTGTCGATGTATAAATATGTTCAGAGGTATTTCTTACTTTCAATGTAGAATATTATTTTAATTTTAAAGACCTTGAAATAAAAATTCTTAATTTTGACTCTCTCGTCAATAATTATTGTTTCAGTTAGTGAATCTCCGGATTTTTGTACCAGATTTACGGAAATTTTAGCGGCCGCACTGGCAGCAGTGTGCTAGCACTGTACTAGCTTTGTATAGCAAACCAATGTTCGGGTTGAGAACTAAGTTAACTTTTTATTGTCTTAGCATTCCCCTTCTTGTAACTCAACAAAAGATGTGAAATTAGATCTCAACATGAACACAACATTTCCTTGAAAGCTTTTGTGCTTGATGCTTAAAGTGAGTGACAGACGATGGCGCTCGTGCCTCTATTGTTATCATTAGAACTGGGCATCCCAAGTTGAATACACGTGTGTGGCATGTGGGATATGTGTTGCCCCTTTGAGGTCCGTAGGTGCGCGTGGCACTGGGCCAGGCAGCCCTTTCAATTAGCGCGATTTCTGTGCCGCCTCGGCTCGCCTTCACAGAGGCGGCGAATTTGATTACCACCGAGGCTTGTCCGGCGCTCTCCTTGAGTAACGCCGTCTCAGCTCGTATTTCGCAGAGTCATCGTAATGTACAGCATATTCCAAATTGAGCCGAATTACTAGATTAAGCGGAACAAACTGTGTCAGAAGCAAAGTATCGAAATTCCATCCTTGCTTAACCAGTGAAATTTTCCTTAATATTGCCCCCTTGGTTAAGGTTTCGTATATTTGAATTTTGTAAGTGAATATAGAACCCCCCCTCCGCCCTCTCTCTCTTTAGTAATGATTGATCAGATCGCCAATACATTGTCACGGTGTCTGGCGAGTTTGTGGGCGTCCATTAATTACGTGAACAGATTTTGTGGACCTCCCCCCAACCCCTTGGTGAGTATTCGTGAGATCTGGTGCGACCCGTCCCCCCTACTTGGTGAGCATGTGAACATTGACGAGTGAGATCTGGTGTAATGGGAGGCACTCCCACCCCCCCTTTGGTGACATTTCCCCTCCCACCTGATGTTGACCTCGTAATTCTGGAGCTGTTTTTTTTTTTTTTTTTTTTTTTTTTTTTTTTTTTTTTTTTTTTTTTTTTTTTTTTTTTAAATCTCTACTGCTATTGAAGGGAGGCAATCTGTGAAATGAAATGTTAAAATGTTGACGTGAACTTTTTTTGGACCTTCTCTCTCTTTCCCCCCCTTTTTTTGGTGAGATTTCGTCGGACTACCTCCCTCCCTCTTTGTCCGCGTAATTAATGGACGCTCCCTTAGCTGGCTTGACTACCGGTATTGCTATAAATCTGTACATTGTCAGCCACGTAGGGGAGATGGTGAGTCACCAGGTTACGTCCTTAAATAGGGCTTAGTACATACGACGTTGATGACTATGATTATGCCGTCGAATGGGCACTTGAAACTGTGTGTCCATCGTTATTGTTTTGAATGAGTTAGTTTCATCCTCTCCCTGCTTTCATCTCTCATGCATAACACAAACATCATGTTATACTGTATATGCACGACATTTCAGTCATCCGCAAATACAGGGCGTTCGCCGGGAAACGCTACCCTCCCAGTCTGTTGCCGTCGGCAACTTGCTGGGACAGTGGAGCCAGCAACTCCCGCCACACGGCGCCGTGAATCACCGCACTGTTTAACATCTCCGCTGCCCCAACAGTGTTGTGAATAAACGTTTCTTTGCGGTTTGGCTGGTTTGGGGCTTCATACTCTTACTAATCTGTACCGTGTTTGAGTGTGAGTAAAATTATGGTACGTTACAGTTTGCAACAAAGAATATTTCTCTACGATACATATATGAAGAAGAAGTCGTTTAAAAAGTGTCGCAGTAAATTTCGTCGCGAATATCATGGCGCTTTACTGCCAGCTAAATCAACAATTCTGCGTCTGGTTAAAAAAGTAAGAGAAACGGGTTCATTTTTTAACAAAAAGAGACTGTCGGTCAACCGTATTCTCACAGAGGAGAAAATTGACGATATCGCTTTTCGACTAGAACAGTCACCCAAAAAATCATTAAGTCAGTTAGGGCAGCAGGCAGACGTATCTAAGACGTCAGCTTGGAAAGTAACAAAGCTAGTTCACTTAAAGCCGTACAAAACAATTGTGGTGCCTAAAATTACAGGAATAGACCAGGGGCCTAGGATTAGATTTTGCAACTGGTACCTGCAGGGTGTCCACGATGGCACTGTTGATCCGCAACTGACGTCACTTTTAAATGCTTAGCACATACAAGTTTATGAAGCGTAATTATTATGAAATAGTCCGCGGCCGACGGTCGAACAATGGCGGAAGCTGACCGCTCGCTCGCCGGGAGCAGTTTCTTCCTTGTAGCGCTAACAGTGGGTAGCGTTTCTCGGCGAACGCCCTGTACAAGTAATGCTCTAGCTTCGCATTCGGGAGGACTCCGGTCTGAGTATCCGTCCGGACATCGAGATTTCGATTTTCCATTGTTTCCAAAAATCACTTCATGCGAATACCGGGATGCTTCCTTGACCCCAGTCCTATATCAACTGCAATGATCTGGACGTCTTCGAGGTGTAAAACCGCTTTAAGAAAAAAACAGAAAACTGTTCAGTAAAATTTAATCAGAACTTACTATGGAGGAGTAACACTTTCCATCGTGACCAGCTACTTCCGTGTACTGGTTATGGCGCTTACTCTGACTTTAATACAGATAGCTCAAGTGTTCGTTTATCCCTGTAACTGTTTGTGTCAAAAGGATATTATCGATGCCAATCACACTGTCCGTTGCTAACATCGTGTGTTCATCATCGGTAAATTACAACATTCTGTTGTTGGACTCTTTCAATTTTCTGATTACGGTATTCTCAGTTACATTATTATATATTAAATCTATGTTGTGTTTGGTTTTCCGCATCATTTAGTCCAGAAGAGCCGAAATCTGATATAAGAATATAAATGCTAAATAACAAATTCTGTCCAGTTAGCAGCAATAAAACTATAATATGAATGAAAGTAGCCTACCTGTAGCATAAACATAATACAAATGAAAACAACTGCAACATTATCTTTGTGAAAGAATTATCTTTTAGAGCCGAAAGTAGAGACGAATAAACGTTCCTTCCCTTCTACACAGTAACATCGACAGATGGTATGTTGTTGTTTGTAGCTATAAAAATCTTTTCTATTATTTTTATCTGGTAAAAGAGATCAGTGTTTAAAACGCTCGTCTTGAAAAATCAGGGTCTCTGGTTCGGATTCGGGTGCTGCCAGCAAATTTTACGGCTTTGTTTTGTCCATATAAATTCCCCAGAATTATCCTTGGTTCGGATTCCTGGTTGAACTGTAAGTTCAAACATGAAGAAGCCAAAGGCACGGCAAATTGAAATTTAACGCAGATCACATGAATTTGCCTTTATCTGCTAAAGTGAAAGTTACACTATAAGTAAAAAAAGGAGTCTACTGAATAGAGAGTTTTAAAATTAAAAAAAATGAAAGTTGGGCTGAAACAAATAGTAAACGGTACCAACCGGAGATGTAACTGATTTGTTTAGCTCAGCATTTGTAGAAGTTTAAATAAATTCAGCATTGGTTCTTACAGTAACTTTTCGTCCATCCAATAGGCACTAACGAAATCATAGCTAAAGAAAGAAACAATATTGTAGAGTGTGTGAAACAGTACAATTATTTATTTAAAAAAACCACAAGATATTATGCATCCTGCAACCATCAAATTACAGTGGTTAACGTTTGAAACTTGTTAGATTATTCGATGCTGTTGCCTTGATATATATTGATGACAGTAATGGTGATTTACGATCAACAGTTCTGGATTTCCGTGGCAGTTGAAACCTGATATAATAATAGCTGACCTGTTCAATGGCCTAAACGTAACGAACATACTCAGAGAAATGACCCATTTATGTGCACAATTGGATTCTATTAAACGGTGTTATACTGCTATGTCCTGTTTTCATAGGGTTCTCAGTTTCGGGCTTAATTATTTGTGATCATAGCTTGAGGAGTATTTTGTTTATGTGATCACACTATTCCAATTACGCTTTTCCCTTTCACAGTCTCAAAATATGAGATTTTTTAGATGCATTATCCAACCAAACGTTAGGCGTGTGCGACAACGCTCTGGCCTCGCATTCGGGAATACCCCAGTTCGAATCCCCGTCCGGCCATCCAGACTTGGGTTTTCCATAGTTCCACAAATCACTCGAGGTGAACGCCGGAATGGTTCCTTCAAAAGATCAGTTCTTTGTCTTCTTTAACGACGAGGCCAAAAAACAAAAACAAAAAAGAGAATTTTTTTTTGCTTGTCTCATTCAAACTTGCACGTGAACACGCCAAAGTTGAAATGAATTTTAACACTTATAGTTGGAGGAAAATATTAATAAAAACATTTTTGTTGAAAAGTTGTGAAACAGAAGAAAGCCTAATGCCCTTTGATGTCATTTCCGGAGTCCTTCAAAATACGAGGCTATAACTGCCTACAAAGGCGAGCTTGAAACATTGTTCCAAACGTTTTGTCAAATGTGAATTATATTTCGGCTCACTTGCAGCGTGCGAGTTTCGTTCTGTAAATGAACATTGTGGTCTGCGACCAACAAATTTGCCGCACTGACACCGCTTTAATTGTTTAGTATTCTATTTGTCTGGACGGCCGGCCGTCAAAAGGCATCTGCCTGATTGCATTCATTTCCGCACGCTACCCGTAACCGAACCTATTGCATGCTGGGAGTGCAATTTGTCTATTTAGAATACGTGGGACGATACCAGTATTATTTTTCGAGGCCGCAACACATTTTACTAGCGGCAGGGAAACAAAAAGACAATGTTTTGACAGGCTGTTTCGATCAATAGGGCCAATATCGCACATGATTAAATCGGCTGTCTGGTCTACGTAAAAACAAATTTAGGGCATTTTATTTGACACTTTTAATTACTATTTTCCCCTTCACTTCAGCAATGTAATTTGCTGTTGATGCAGGGCCTCGGGTTGTGCAATTATTCTAGTGATATGACTCCGTTATTCTAGGCATAGAAGCACTGAAAAATAAATCTTGAAAAATTTTGCTTATAATTTTTCGTTGTCCTCGTCAGCAGTCGAGGGAAAAAAATGGTTTTGTTTCATTATTTTGAATCTGTTTTATCAAAACTACTTTCGTAGTTCTTTGATTAAAGGTAATGAAGTGACTCAATAAACGTCAATAATTAAATTATTATTTTATGATATAAAATCGACATGTCGTTCTAGGTGCCATGTGGAACTTACAAAATTGCCTTTGGAAAAGGCAAGAATTTCCAAAGACCGGTTGTAGATAAGTATCCAGAATGAAGCCTGGATGACGCTTGTGTCTTGCAATCGGGAGGACGCGCGTTCAAATCTCTGTCTAGTCACTCAGATTTCGATTTTCGGATGTTTCCCGAGATCACTCCAGGTGAATACCGGTATGGTTCTCTGAAAAGGCCATGGCCGAATTCCTACCCATTCCGTGGACCCATACTCTCCTACCTTTTTAATGATTTCAAACGACGACGAGGAGGAAAGCGATAAAGAGGTGGGGGAGGGGGGACAAAATCGGTCTAGGATTCAATACATTACCAGTTACAACATTGGTAAATATTTGTCTTTAAAATTATGGTACAGTCTATTGAACATGTAAACGGATCTATTGAGTAGTGGTCTAGTTAGTACAGATGAAATGTAATGAAACTGATTGACGTAAATAAAATGAATCTTTAGTTAAGTGAATAACTAAACTGAATGGTAGCTTTTTTTCTCAGGCGTTCTGGCGTTATTCTCGAGATTTCCTGTGGTATTCAGCCCTACTCCATACGCTCTGTACACACTATGGCGGTTAGGAACTATGTCTCTCCTTCCATGCTGTGGTTTTTATTTATTTATTTTTTTTCCAAGATCATTTATCTGCTCTAACTTATCGGCTTTGCTAAGACACCAATTATTGTGTCTTCAATTTATCCTGCTGACTAGCGCTTGTGAGGATGTTTCTTGGCCTAGCAGCAATTTTGTCATTCAACTGACTTTGATCCAGCAGATGCCCTTTCGTGCCCCGTATTGAATCCATTCTCATTCTCGTCATTTTCAAACCATTAACACCATTTACAAAAATTAATGAGAGTAATTGCGCTGCATTCCAGAAGTAGCTTTGCGAATAATGTTTATTTTGTGAAAGACACGCTCGATTCACAGGATAAATTATGGCATGAAGTGCTTCCAAGGTGATAAGCGATAAGTCTTTAAATTTCTTAAAAAATTGAGAATAGAATTACAGCTTGGAATTACTGGTGTGTGACGAAGTATTATCTGTAAAATATTACTTTTCGACTAGGCGTTAGTACTGGGGAAAATATCACCTTTGGGCCAATACACTTACGACTTCAAAAAGAATAAACTAGTAGAATGCTTCTGTCGATAACTAATGCAATTACAGATTGTCTGGAGGAATTTCGCTATTGACATATACCTGCGAAGTGTGAGCGCTTTGTACAAATGTCTGCTTTATTGTGTGTCTGAGATACTTTCGAGGTGGATTACTGAAACCATCTTGAACCATATATATGCAGTAAGTTTTAGCTAGAGTCAACAGTCTCACTAGCAGATTACGTGATATTGTTTTTTATTATTATTGTGTTTTTACGCGTCGTCATTAGAGGCGGGAAATGAAGGGGGAAAAGGAACGGAAAGGAATTCGGCCATGGCCTTTTTTGTAGGAAACTTCCCGGCATTCGCCTGGAGTGATTTTGGGTAAACCATAGAAAACCCAAATCTAGATGCCCGGACGGGGATTCGAACCCACGTCCTCCCGAAAGTGAGGCCAGAGCGGTGATCTTGCTATGTGAAGACACGCCGCGTTATTAGAAAATGCAGCTCATGGTCGATTCCTCTGTACTTGACAGAACTGAGGAATCGCTTACAAACCCTAATTAATACACAGGGTCAAGGGCTTCGTTTTGTGAATTTGTGTAGAGAACCACGATTCTTACTGCCTCCATCTTTTAATCATTCTAAACTCTCAAAAGATTTGTGAAGACGCATACTAGTCCTTTGCAGCTTCTCTTCTTTTAACGTAGCGAATTGTGGTGTATTCTAGCAGCTTCCCTCATTAATTTATGAATAGGACCCCAACCCGGCAGTTATGTTCGTAGCCAAAACTTCTGCAGTGTTTAATTTAACATTTCTTTAGTGAATTGCATTTCGCGAAACTATCAAAGGAAAAATTCAGTGCTGTTGGTAGTTAGTGCACCACGTCTCAAGTTGGACGCCGCCGTCGCCATAGTGCGGGCGGCGCCGACCCGTGTTGAAAGAGGCGGCGGATTTATGGGTCGAGCTGGCTATCTAATTAACATCACAAGGGGCTGCGCGCAGCAGCTCCGCGGCTGTAAATCTGCGCCGGCCCGCAAACTTATCGGACTCCAGATCGACTCGCGATAGCTCGCAGTTCTCCCTGCGCCAGTTCGACACCACCTGTCGTGCGGTTGACATTGACGTTATCGATGATGCCGTCGATACCGAGTTGCTTCGGTGGCAGAGTGTTGTAGAGGGGAGGTCCGTGCTGAATGCGGGGCAGACAGTTCGCAATTTATTACCTCCGGCGCGGATTGCGATAGGGCCAGACTTGTTCGCTGAAATCCACGCTCAACAAAGACCCCATTCTGCAGATAAACGTGATTACCAGCGCGTGGTCTGTTCACTTATGCTGCTTTCCTGATGCCATATTGCGCAGTTTCATGTTGTTGCTGCCAGCTGTTTTAATTAAACTTAATTTTAAAAACTTGAGCATAGCTGCGTGTCAGCAACGGTAAAAATTTTTTATACTAGCATAAAGCCACGAAAACGCCACCAGTTGCTTAAAAGTTTTTTATTCTTTAAAACTTTACTGCAGTTTCGACAAATACAGGTTTGTCTTCTTCAGAAGTATAGGCGGAAGCATTATCTTAATTCAGGTTGGCGGAAGACGTCCGCCTCGTACAGATGTTGTCTAGTAGACGGAAGGAAGAATCGTGACGATGTGCAATTTTCGCACGAAAGTGACTGAATTGTGATAATGCTTCCGCCTATGTAATTTTAACGTGTCATACTTCTGAAGAAGACAAACCTGTATTTGTCGAAATTGCAGTAAAGTTGGAAAGAATAAAAAAACTTTTAAGCAACTGGTGGCGTTTTCGTGGCTTTATGCTAATAAAAAAAACTTATTTTTGACAATTTAGACTTTCGGACTCTGTGATCTTTCCACTCAGTGTGAATTAATTAGTTGCTGACAGGTACAACACAGCCTCTGACGAATTACGTAAATTATTAGCATTTTCACATCAATTGAGGTAACAACTTGTTATGGATGAGAAGCGCCTACTCTCACCTGGAACACATGCTAGGAGGATGTTCAGTTTTGTTTTAAATAAATAATTTATAACCGCCCAAAAATGAATGGCGTAACAATAGGGTGAAAGGACGGGCAAAATGCCGCGGCCCCCAGCCGGAAGGGGCCCCGGATCCGAACCTGGAGAGGGCTTGCTGCTCTTTTCAGCAGCCCCCGCCCATTGTCGCCCCCCGGGTCAGTAATTGAGCGAAAAAAAGGTTGCCCATTAATTGGGTGTCCCGGTTTGCCCTTCGCCCCTCTAAATCCCGCACTCAGGAGGGTAGGGGGGCGGGGCGTGCGGAGACAACCAATGAATTTGCCGCAGGCTTGAACGGTATAGTTACGCCACAGTTGTAGTTAATTGTAGAAATGATAACCACTGCTCCGAACGAAATACCACTTGAGTCATCTATCACAGTTCCTTGAAATTAACATTTTAAAACTCGTGCCTCATTCTAAAAGGCTCTTAAAATACGTCCCATTATATCACAACTTTCATACAATGATGCACAAACCCCTGCCAAGCGATATTTATAGATCGGGTGCCAAACTTACAATCTGACCGCTCAGCTTGTGACATTTATGCCTAACCTTTTTTGTACAATAGTTTTTCTTTTCTTTTTTCTAATGAATAAATGATTAATTCAGTATTAACTGAATCTGTTTAATGATTTTTTGTCTATAGTTAACACAAATAATTATAATAAAGGGTTCCACAGATTGTAGTTTGTATAGTGAACTGGGTAGCAATAATATCTTAGTTTCTAAGTCTTAGAATAACGCAGTCTTTGTTTGAGCGGGCGAGTTGTCGCATGCTCGCGCGGGAAAGCTCGCTCATGGGCTCCGCGAGATTAGTTTGGAGAATATTGCAGTTAATAGTAATGTTTTATTGAAATTTAGTTTATAAACATTAAATTGATCATCAGTGTTAAATCAGACCGTGTGTTTTGATTTCTTGAAGTTGGTAAAAGTGCTCCTTACTAACGTGTGCATATTTACTGGCACGATATCAATTATTGGTGACTAAAAGTAAGAGCTGTTCGGCTTGCTGTGTTCCTGATTACCAAGAGGGCCAGTCATCCCTAACACGCCGAAAGTAATAAGTAGCTTGCAAGCTGTTATTGGCGAAACCAAAGATTCTTAAACTTATGATACCCAAAGAATACACAAACTTTACCCAAAGAATATACAAACTACGGCTTGTGGAACCCTTTCGTAATACACATATCAATTTACAAATGTTAATACAATTATTAATAACTCATAATGAATCAAAGCAAATAATGTAATAATAATAATAATGATAAAAATGATTGGAGGGTTGTGAGACCGACACAACTGAAAGGGTTCGTTAATGTAATACGTTGATCACTTGTGAAGGTTATGTATTTTGCTGACTTACAACCAAGTACTGTACTGAAATTTTTGTTATGTTTTATTTTAGGGGTCTCTGAGTAAGATGTTTTTCAATTTTTTTATCACTTGGAACTGAACTAGTTGGCAATGTTTACTACCAGATATATGTCAAAAACGCAATTATCCATGCATTTGAAACTTTCATCCTTATCGACCATAAAAACACGGTTGTACTAAGCACTTTGCAGCAGAAAAGACGTTTTTCGCAGTAAAACTGGAAGTGAGCTACATCATGTACGCGTATGTCACTCGGCATTAGGTCGCACAAGGAATAGCTAAACAACATAACTCAATTTCTCGTGTTAATGTGTGATGGCTGAAAGTAATTAAACCCAACTTTCCTTGTACTAAAATGATTCTTCTTAACTCAGTGGTTTCATTGTCATCTTTACAACCAGGTTTTGAGCAGTGTGCGTAACGTAATGAAATAGATGGCCAGCCTTTTCTTTAGACTCGTTTTCGCGTAGATATCCTTGTTCCTCTTCTACATTTGTTTATATTTTATCTCTAGTACATTCCGGATTAGTGTTCAAATCGTTCTATATAGTAAGGCGTGGACATTTTGTTTACTTCGTAACAATCAGCTAAAAGCAAGAATTTATGCTAACATTGCGAGACATTTGCCCAGGGCCAGCGTTAGGGGCGAGAGGGGAGTTAAGCGGGGCAGAAGTAACCGGGTCCCGGGCCGCCGAAGTTTTAAAATTTGCACCAATGTTTTTGAACATTTTTGCATTAAAATTTTCGACTTTATCAAAAAAATTTGTCTTGGAGGTTTTTGTGTGTGTGTGTGTGTGTGTGGGGGGGGGGGGGGTTGGTTGCCTAATATCGCTTATCAGGGGCCAGAGAATCGCAGCGCCCGCCCTGCATCTACATCAACTTTCTACTTTGTGTTGATAACAATGTACTGACAAAAGCGAAATTATTAGAAAAGTGTCAACACTCACCGAGCCTGGGGGATACCGGTAACGCATTCAGAAGGACGCGAGATCAAATTTCCGTCCGTCCTTCCAGAATTCGGTATTCCACGGTTT
Source organism: Vandiemenella viatica (assembly GCA_031002005.1). Taxonomy (NCBI): domain Eukaryota; kingdom Metazoa; phylum Arthropoda; class Insecta; order Orthoptera; family Morabidae; genus Vandiemenella; species Vandiemenella viatica. Next base: position 115,312,432 of record JARYHS010009186.1, on the reverse strand, counting down.
CCTTGAATCACTCCAGGCGAATACTGGAAAATGATTTTTCTAGAACAAGTTACTATGAAAATCAAATGAAATTACGTATTTAAAATTCACGAAAGCTATCATTGCTACGCTTCATTCCACTCAAAACAGAGATTATAGTAGATATAGGTTTTTTTTTTCTTATGGATATACGAATTGTCAACGTCGAGGTCATTAGAAGTGGGAAAGGACTGGGGGCAAGGAACTGGAAGGAATTCGGTCATGGCCTTTTGAAAGAACAATGCCTGCTCACCCACCACGATCGGTGGATATATAGGCTAAATACTGCTGTACGGTTCTGCTATAAAGTGTCTACAGCTCTGTCTCATCATATTCCATGTCAATCTTGTTTCTACACCCAAACATGTTCTGTTGCATATTGTCTGCTTCTTCAGTCCATGTTTCACTTCGTATCGTTCAGGTAACGTTCCCTTTGTGTTATATCATTGTTGAGTGACTTTTGGTATAGGAAGCAGAATTACAGTCGGTAAACAATTATAGATTATATAAGGAACATATTGGTAGTAGTAAAACGTGCCTTTTTTAAAATGAGAAAACTTTTTTAAAGAAATATTGATGAGTGGGTAAGGGGTGCTAGAAATAAGAAAAACTGAAGCATTCGAAAGGGTGCTATTTAAGGCAGGTGAAAAAGAATTCCACACAGAATTTTCGAAATTCTCTGTAAAAATATTAGTGAAGATAGGTGTTTTCGGAAGAAGTTTGAATAAAAATAGGTAAACAACTTGTTGGGTTACATACGACGGTGATCAATGTGTTAATAGCTAATACATTGAAAAGGCAGAGTTCTGGTAAAAAAGTTAATGGTTTATAGTATTTGAAGCAGTTGTAGTGGGCGTGTGGAGACGAAGAGATTGGCATCAGGGTAGGAATGTATATAGGATGACATCAATACGTCTGTCACCTGAACCCTTTATCGTGATGGGCAGCGCCCGTTTTATTTCGAAGTGCAGAATACAATACGTCCAGGCTGTCCGTTTCAGCACGGACGAGTGGTCATTTTTCCGCGGGAATGCGCTTCGCTGTTTAACTGTGCGATGTGAAATGCATCCGTCCAAACAAAAACGCCGTGACGTATGAAAGCGGAAAACGGTGTGTTTGTTGGTGATACCGAAAATGAGGAATTATAATGGGTTTCCCGGCTCAGCAGTACCTCCTTCATTTTCCTCGCTATTTTTGTGAAAATATTATATATCACCTCCTTCACTTGTGGTGTTACGAGCGAGCGTTTGAACTGTCGCACCATGCAGCCATATATTTAAAATTTATAGTGGTTTCTTTTACATAATCAGATTTTTAAGACATAGTTCTATCGTTTATTTTAAGTTAGAACTATACGGATTTTTTTTACCAAGAACGGTAATGACAATAGCCATAGAGTTAACGCAGTGGAAGTCATAAGTATCATTGGAAAAGTTTGGGTGTTTGGTAAGTATTATTTTCAAAATCTCAGTTGTAGTTATTTATTTATATTATGACATCATTCGTTGCTTCTTTGATGCAGGTCATCACCTCCCCTTATCTAATACTAATCTCCACTAACGTCAATTTTCAAAACCAGCAGCGACATATACACCTTCGGTTACCTGCTTCAGGTACCGTGTTTTTCTCTTTCCATGTAACATCTGCTTAAGCTCCTAACTGACTGAAATAGCGAATTACCATTTCTTTCTTTTGTAAGTGTGGGCCTCTGCTATAAATTGCTTTTTAATCATAATTTACTGAGATTGTTGTTTCCGTACTCTGTAGACTCTTAGAACTCCATAGTTACAGTTTTAGACATTTATTTCTAAATTCTTGTTCGATATAAAAAAAATATTTTTTAAAAAAAGACTTTGATCAGTGGTTTTAAATAATGCTCGATTCTATTCTAGAAAAGACTTCACTTTAGATAAAATTTACTCACAGTTTAATTACCCAACCAGCTTTCAGCAGCCACTGAAAGCAGAAGTATTAAACGAAGAAAATTGTTTATTTATTTCGTTTCGAAAACGCTACTTTTACAATTGTTAGAAACAGTATAAACAATAACAGAACAAAACAGAAATATATAAAGAATATGGTATCAATCAACACCAGTGAATTCATAAAAGTCAGCAACGTGTATGGCATTGTCGCTGGCGTGAATGTCGTCTTGTAGAGTGCAGGGTAATGGGCACTGCGGGCAATTGTATAAATGCTGAATGGTCTGTTCTGTCCCACACTCACATGCAGTATTTAGATCTTCAAGATAATGCAATCTTGCTAGGTTATCCTTTATCCTACCCTAACCACTTCTCAACCGATTTAGCGCCCACCATGTCTTCCAGTTGCGATTGCCATGTGGGAACAGCTTTGGATTTTCCTGTACGTTACACTTCAAAGAATCTAGCATTATGACACAGTATTTGAGATGTGTAAGCATGACTATTACTTAATTCTTGTTTCACGCCTCCCAAGTTTTTCCGTTCTTTGATTCCTTTGATTTCTAGAGATTCCTATATCTTAGGTGAGTTGCGTGTCCTTAGCGAAATGGTCACCCTAATTGAAGGTTCTTGTTATACAAATTGGCAATCTAACTCCAATCCCAAGGATTCACAGCTCTCGTAGTTCCAGATTTACCGATATCTGCTGAGTACCACTGATTAAGGATGATTGCCTGCGAGTTGTTGTGTTTGCAATTTTCTGCGTTTATTCTATGTATACGATTTGCGGATATGGATAGTGAAATTGTTTATCTCCTACAGTTAAGCTTGTTCTTTAAGTCTAGCAATCTACTCTTCCTGATGTATTTGGTTTTCAGTAGTACTGAATTTCGTGAAAAGTTTTTTTCTTAATGTATTTGTAATCTGTGTTACTAATTTGAATTATTTGCTGTCTTGACTTACCTCTAACAGTTATTGAAGTAAAACGCGGAACATCTGTTTCGTGTGTAGGGCAGTGTAGATTCAATTACCTCCTTGATTTCATACCTTTGAACAAAAAGATATATTTTTCTCAAAAATGTCATTAAACGTATATAATCTTTGGGCTCATTTAAATTACCGTAATTAAATTTACTGTGTACTGCAGTTTCTTTATCGATTCTACTTTGCATATATAACGTTAAACGTTGTTATCCTTTAAAAGCTTATTAAGTCGTAAACGGAAAGGCTTATTATCCACGGTTCAACTTCCTTTTATTACGTTTTATGCTCATACCTCATTATACTTAAAAGAAATGTTAAGTCGCTGTTTTTGTGCCTGTAAATTTACTTACGTCCTTCTTAAGGGCTACAATATGGTTTCATACATTTTTCTGTTATGATATATCATTTTTTTCTTTCGTATTAAATTTAAAGCTGATAATTAAGTATGCCGACCATTGTTTTTTACGAACGGAAACAATTTCTTTTATGACATCAAGAGGGACCAAGTTGTGCCGCCTCGTTTCTGAGTTTTCGACTGGTCTTCTTCAGACGAGCAAGGGAATCGAAAGTTCGACAACTTTGGCAATGATTCTCCGCCACCCGGAAAGTCGTGGTACCATTAACTTCGGCCACGGAAACGTTCGACAGCAATTTCCTCTTCCTCCCGTCTATATTTATCAAAAGATCCCCAACTTTACGTAATACCTTATTTTTATAGTATCGGCAACATATTCTGGTTGGAATTAGTATGATCCCCAGAAAAATAAAATTGATCGACTATCTGATACTTATTATTACCTAGGAAACTTTTAAAACAAGTAATTGCTGTCTTTATTCTTTGAGAAACTACACTCCGATCAATGGTTCAATTTCTTCTACTTGTAGGTGTCTGACGAGAGGTCAAGCGGTTCGCGGTTCGAATCTATATCTCGACTGGATATTAAGAGGCTATTAACTATACTTCACCTCCGGCAAAGTTGCTTTCCGTGTTTGTGAAGTATGATATAATATTTTGTGGGTTCGATTTCACATAAAACTGTAGTTCCGCTTTATGCAGCGGCATTACCAGGTTAGGTTTGGCGGCTACGTGAGAGTCGGATTGCTAAGGTCAAAATAAACTCTGTCACTAGATGATTAAGGCAAAGAGACCATCCAGAAATGCTTAAAACTTAAGGGTGTGGTGAATGACAGAGGATAGTATGTATTTCCGTCTGCCTTGCTTGCTCAGGCCATTGTGGCACCATGACGGTGTTATCTGGTTCGATCCCTCATGGTGGAAGAAATTTTCCACCATGGAGGTTTGGCGAAGGCGTAGAAGAAATCTGGCAAACTGTTCACATGACAATATCCAAAGTTCCAGGTTAACTACCAAACCTCAATGCAAAAGAGCATATAACACTCTGGATTGCGCTTCACCAGTAGCATTGGGACTTCAAACTTGTCGGATTGGTTTGGTCATCGCCGGGCTTCATCCTCTGTCACATTTCATTCTTTCAGAATGCAAGCAGCATACTATACTGAACAAATAAACACAGACACGACATTCATCCACACAAAACAGTAAAACTTTCACACTTTGCAGGACAAGGGGAATCCGCGCCATTTCTAATTCCAAACCAGTTTTGCCGAGTAGTAATTCACCCCATGTCAAATTCGAACATCAGGATCACCGCATCTGGAGATTAGTAATAAGTACCTTCACCCTCCACAGCTGAAGCTCTGATACTTTTTGAAGCGATCTCTATTCTGAGGACTGCACAAAGTGGATTATTGAAAACATACAGCGTTGTTTGTGTTGAAGCAATTACGTGTTACACTGTATTCCGATGTGTTCATTAACGTTTAATTTGTAAAGTACTTCGATACTCTCTGTTGCAGCCTTAAAACTCATGTCAGTCAGAAGTGGGAAAGGCTGCACTTTCTGACGAGTGTCAGTGATTTCTCTGTTGCTGTTTGTATAACAGTCTGTGATACTATTAATCTTTGTAGGGACTGGTGTGTATTTAAAACGCAGTGTTTCGAAACTGTGAGGGACATCAAAATTTAAAGTTCAGTATATTTTATTTACAATTTATTGGAAACCAGAATAAAACATTTAGTTTGCACGGTATTAAATTTCAGTACATTTTTCCTCTTTTCAATTCTCGAGGAACAAGTATTATTTTTGTTTTTTTGCGTAGAGAGGGCAGTTTATTCTCGAAGTGTTCACAGAGATCTTTGCTCCAAATAGACGCTTATGAACACGTTTTTTTTTTTTTTTTTTTTTTTTTTTGCGAGCAAAATATTTTACTGTGGCTCGGGTTTTCATTCAACTTTGAACATTTCTCGTATACTGAAATAAATCTATTTTATACGTATAACAAACACAAGTGATTGACTTCATTCCGAGTCTGCTGCGGTAACAGTAACGCTTGGGGCTGACATTCTGGAGAAGGCAGGTTCAAGTCCCCGTCTGGACATCCAGATTTAGATTTTCCATGGCTTCCCAAAATAATTCCAGGTGAATACCGGGTGGTTCCTTCAAAAGATCATGACTGAATTCCGTTCCTTGTCCCCAATCCTCACTTCCTCTAAAGAACTCGACGTTGACATCGTGTAAAGACCGAAGCAAGGTAAAAGAAAAGGTACCTAATTTTATCATAGGCATATATCTGGCAACAAAAACCTAGTGGCGATACTGGCTTCATACTCAAATTTGGTGACCTTCTCTTTTCTTAAAAACCTTCCTCTGTTTCTGTTCTCCTTATTTTTAACTATGCTTTCTTCATCCATTCTGTCTCTGTGTTAATTCAAATATTTCTTTTCTCTTTTACCAGTTAGCTTATTTTTGGTATTTTATCTTCACATATTTTTTTCATAACTTTGATGGCACAAAATATGTAATTTGTGAGGGGTTAAGGAGGAGGAAGGTTGTCTGGGTGTGTGTGCACCAGAAGGGTAGTCTTTGCACTGACGTAAAATCTTCTCGTGACCTAACTAGAGACGAAACTTTGAACGTGATAGCAAAAAGAGGCTCTTGCAGACTTAATTACACAATCTTCTGCCGCAGATTCCGAAAGCGCAGAACTTCTGGCGCTACATAAATCGGTTCTTACTCTGACCACAGTTCGTTTGATGTAGGAGTTTTAATCAGTTCTGTGGGCTAACTCGCGCATAAGGCTGTCTGGAACTCGAAAGTGCAGCTCACCGTTTATTGCAATCATATACTCGCTTAGTCCAAACTCTGTAGTGATATATTTGATGATGGATAAATTTTATTCAGTTCTGCATCGTTAACCTTAAATACTCTCTGTAGTTGACACCATGCTGTGCTGGACAATGTTACTCACCCTTTTCGGATTCAGTGTAATGCTATATAGTTACATTTAAAGTGGTGGTGGCTTACTGTTTTTCAGTATCTTCTCATAGAAATAATGCGTCCTACTTTTTCTCGCTGTTATTACGTAAACAGTAGTACACATTCTTTCCCTTCCTAAAGTTTAAAGTAATCTTTCTATCAATGAATAATGATCAGAAAGAAACACTTTACGCAATTGGAGAATGGGACTTGTGGACAGTAGATTTATTTTCTCTGAAAGAACCGTAATTTTGGTATTTTGTTGAGCTGCATGTTTCATTATTGTGTAACTATTGCGACGGAATCTTCAATTGCAGTGTGTGGAAATTTTTATTTCATTTCTCTCTAGACTTTGAATAAAGATGTGTTACCAGCGGAGGCTCAAATTAAATATCTGGCAACATTATTTTTTTAGATCGTTTGATTATATGTTAAAGGAAAATTTGTTATCTTGCTGATGAGCGTAATGTGTAAGAAAGAAATTATTTGCATAGAATGTGAGCGAAATAAGAATTTCACTTTTAAAGCAACAGATAAAGCATTCATAGTTCAACGGTTGTTAAAGATTTCTTACGAAGACCGTTCAAATTTAATGAAGAAAATAAAAATAAAAAGAATTTGCGCCTAGTAACAGAAGCCAAGTCTGAAGTTGGCAACATTGTCTGTACTAAACTGTCATGGTACTAACTTCATCCTTGAGAGAGCATTCTCACTTGCTTGAAGCGTTTGAGCATCCAACAACTCATTATTATTAAACTTTCTACAAAAGAAACCGCGCACAAGTCAGGAAGTTGTAACAAACTTCAAGGACAGGTGATCAAAAGTTGCCAGACTTAAAAAAGTCTATAAACGATGTAAAGCTATCAAAAGTAATATAGAAGATAGTGGTGTGTGTGTGTGTGTGGAGGGACGGGAAGAAGTGAAGTTCCATTCCAGTGAAGAATTCATTGAAACGACTTGCGAGTTTGTGCGCCTGCAACCAAAAATTTAGACAGAAGATAAAGTATGCTGAAAAGAAACACAATTTAAATATTACATTTATTTTAGAGCGATGATATGATTTATCGTTTGTATTTTTTCTCTCTATCCATCCATTTTGAAGGAACCACAGTGCCGTCAGCCCCCCCCCCCCCCCCTGTTGTAGGCTTTGTGTTCTACCCGAATTCAGCCTCATTCCCCCTTTTTTTATTTTAGGGCCGGCGTACCTAACCTGTAGGAAGAAAGCATGTGTTGCTAGCCTTCTGCAAACCTTGTAACATTTTTTTTTTTTTAATGATTACTGTATTTTTGTATGTAAAATATGTAGTTTATGAGGCAAATGTAGGGACAATCTCAGCATTCGCTGTCAGCACAGCCGGTACGTGTTTACCAGGACTCGACAGTCCCGTTGTATCTCTTCGATCGTAAATGTGGTGCCTTAGAGAACTTTTTTTTTTTTTTTTTACATAAAAAATAAAGAGTGGCTTTTGGTTATTTCAGCCATACATCCAGCTGCAACCATTTTTTTTCTCCTAGTGTATATGTACCATCGTCATTACATTTTACTTGTCGGTATGGATAAGACAGGACGGACACAACAATTAATTAAAACCACCCAAGCCCTCGGCCGGACTCGAACCGGCGCCCCTTGCTACGTGAAGCCCGCTCGCTGTAAGTCCAGTGCTACAAGAGCCGGAGCGCACTGAGCCTCACTGGCAGGCTTAACGTATGCGTATTTTAAATAAATGTTTGCGAAGTAAAAATCACCGTGCAAGCTGGGCTTTTCATTGTGATAATTAAAGGAGTCCTTGCTACCAGGGAGCACAGTGGGTATCGCCATAATGCTGTTGTAGTTTTGTCTGGTTAAAAAAACAACAACTAATTTCTGTGCTGACAAATTGAATCAAGATGACCGCTGCTTCTAAGGCAAGACAATGAAAGAGGTAATGTGCAAAAGAATAGTTCATCGATTTATTATTAACTACTACTCACTACCGTGAGCGTGTTTTGGGGACGGTTACGGTGTATGCGGTCTCGACCAAGATTAAAAACAATAATACTGACAATGCTATTTATTTAAGCAACTTGCCAGAACACTCTGTTCCAAAGCACAAATACACAATAAAGAAAATGCATCCACAGTGAACACGCACAAAACATAAAACGTAATATTAAAAAATACATAATTTTCTTTCGGTAGTCTTCGCAGTTCCTTAACTATTAAATAAATGTAATACCTTCATTTTGTATTAACATCTCTCCCCGCTTTATTATTATTAACACTCCGGTGGCAATTCCATCTGACCATGTTGTTCCAGGTCTTTTCTTTAATCTTTCCTCCCGGTCAACTTGCCACTTGTGAATTTTGGATTTAAATATGTCTCTGTTTTCGATATCTTCTGGAACAATTCCTGCTAAGTTGAGGTCTCTCTTGATTTCTCCAACCTATTTCATTGTATCCGATATTAATTTACTTCGGTTTTAATAGAATTCAACTATTTGTCTTGTCAGTCTGTCGGGGTTCATTCTTTTGATGTGTCCATAAAATTTTAGTCGACGTTTTTTAATATCACTGTGAATGTCTGCATATTGTAAAATTTTCTGATTACTTTTGTGTCTGTACTGGTCTCCTATGAGTCTTGGCCCCAAAATTTTCCTTATAATTTTGCGTTCTTTCTTCTCAATGTTTTCTATATCTTTTTTCCTGTTCAAAATAAGGGTTTCTGATCCATAAAGATATTCTGGTTTAATAACTGCATTGTAATGTCTCAGTTTTATATATATATATATCCTTGTACTTGGAATGTTAAATTCCTCCCCTATTCACTTTTCCGAGATTTACAAACTTTAATTTTAAATTCCTTAAGCGTTTTTGGTAAATTATTCATCACTTCACTTTGTAATTTGTTTCAATCCCTTACACCCTTACCAACAAAATAAAATTTTGCCACTTCCTTATGCATGGAATCAAGCGCCAGCTTGTGTTGATAGTCGTGTCCCCTTCAGTGCACTATTCCTAATTCTTTGACCAATATCCTTCCAAGGCCCATCACCAAAATATGCCCTGTACATTACTAGCACTCTCTTCACCCTCCTCCTTTTAGTCCCCAAACGGAAGACTGGGCGCGCGTCGTCAGAATTTTATCCATCTAGCAGCTGCCTAGTCGACCACGCCAGCGGGCATTGAGGGGAGGGGGATGAGGGCTAGGGAAAGGTTAGGTTTACTCAAAATTCTCGACATCATATGTCAGCGTGCCTTCATCTTGGTATCAAACGTAGAAAAACGCCAATCTTTTCTCTTCTTTACTCACCAACACTATTTTTTTTTTTTTGTTTTATCGTATCTGTCTTACTTGTTGCTCATTAAAGGACACCCTTGCACTGTGCAGGTTTGTTGTAATATGTACAAAGCATGTACGGACCACATTAAATCCGAGGAGCACCTCCGCCATTCTTCTTCGTAACGAAGCAACGGAAGTGCGCACTGTATAAACGCGTTTCGCTTTCTTGCTCCTTTTAGAAGAGTGCAGGCAGCTCTTATACACTGCTCGCTGGCGCCGGAGCAATTTATTACCGTTACTTCATTTACATTTCATGCATATTAATTTTCTGATTAAAATGCTTCAAGAGGTATCTTTGTATCTGCCCCAGAGCACTGAGATTGCTTGTTATAACAGCGTCGCTTGTTTATGTCCTGTGTTGATCACTCAGTTCACTGCTAAGTGGCTACCTTTGATACGGAAATATAAGGGGACTCATCATCGCTTACGGTAGGGTTTCCGTTAACCTTAACCCGTGGTTTTCTGTTAAATGTATTGACGATTTAATAAGGTATTTGTTTTTCTGTTTGTTAATACTTTTTCTAGCTTCTTCCAACGGTTTATATCCTTAATGAACTGATATTTGACTGTTGTTGACAGTCTGATTGTGACTTAATGAAATGGACTAATTTAAAACTAAATAGATTCCTTATTTTCAAGACATTATGAAACTCTCAGGAGTAAATATTTTTGCTATTAGGCTGGGACTTTAACCATGACTTAGAAATTTTCCGTCTATCAGTTTGGTTCATGATTCCTACACAATGGAAACTGGTAGTTATAATCAGCTTATATTCTAATCCTGTCACCAGATATCCTTTTTAATGTTGGTCTCCGCGATTAACTATGGGAATGATTCGGTTGGCCCCTATCCGCTTAAAACTTTTCATACGTTTCCCGTAGCAATAACACATAGCTTACACGTTTCACGGATAGGTGATGATACTCATTGCTTCAGAACAGAATGCATAATTTTCTATAATTACGAGAGAATAAAATTTGGGCTTTAAAGTTTATTTTACTATGCATCTAAACCATTGAAGGCCTTAAACAAATAAAAGTTCTTTGCTTCGAGGGGCATTTATTGTAGTGATACTAAAAATAATTTGGTTACTTTTTTCGAGTCATCCCGAAATAAATATTCCCGTTTTGGTAAATTTGTTATTATTGTGTTAATATGATTGGCATGGCCTTATTTTGCGGAGCTGCATACTCTCAAAATTGAGATCGCTGTTTTAAATCACAGTTGCATTAATCTCCTTCCAATAGGTTTTTATAATTACCCCTCGATGGCTTAGTTCCTTCTTTTTTTAAAAAAAATAAAATAAAATAACATTTTTCCTAGTAAAGATATTTTCCCCATTTGTCACTTTCATGCATGAATTTTTGGTTACAGTATAGCCCTTGCTTTTTATAATGGCATTGTTATACCGTATTAAGAATATAACTAATTTAATTTACAAGCAAGTCTAATATGTCAAGTGAATGATTTCATAAACTTTTGTATGTTTGAATATAGTTTGTTTTAATATAGTTTTCTTTAGTCTACTTTATCCTTTGGAGTAGGAATATGCATTACTTAGCAATAACGCTTGATAGTTTTATTTGCTTAATTTTTTAAGAATTGAATAGCGATGTTATGTAGCAAATTTATCTTCCATTGACTACAAAAATTGTAACGAAACATATTCTTATAAGATTCGGGGAAAGGACTGTGACAACTACGTTTGTTTGTTTAAGTGGATAATTGAAGAAAGTGTCATATCGATTTATTGGCGAAAATAAGGTATTGAATGTCTTATCACTGGGAAGTGTTTTACAATTGTGACAGCAATAAGGCCGACCCGAATCTGATAGGTGGACTCGGGCCTAGCTTTCAGTAGGACATGTGTGCGATCCGTTTTACAATTTTTCATGAAATCAATGCAGGTGAATTCCAAGAAGGTTACTTGAAAAGGCCAAGTAGAATTCCTACCCGCTCGTTGCTCCTACTCCACTTTTGCCTCTAATGACGCCAAGCCCTAAAGCGCCAATGAAAAAAGAAAACCGCAAAAAACGGGTGTCTTAGATCGTATAGAATACAGTAACTGTTAAAGTATTAGTGGTGTTTAAAAGAAAAAACCTAAAACTGATTTTGTTACACGAAATTCTCATAACAGATGTAATTCATTTGTTGGTACTTGTGTTAATGTTTTTCGTTTCGTACTGTATTAAGTATTCCGTTAATTAATCTCTAACGTGACTGTTTCTCCAATCAATCTTTGATATTAAACTTCACAAAAATATTCGTATGTTTTGCTATATGAGTATTCAGATTTATTTGAGACGTTATTTCTTAACATCTACCGAAGTAAGAAACTTTAAAGAAATACAGGCGGGGCTCGACAATTGGAGCATTAAATTTTTACTGGAGACTGTTTAATGGAAAGACTATCTTTGATTAATTTTGTATTGAATAGTTGGTATCTTTTTTTTGTTCTTCTTCTTTAGTCGCCTTCTATTGGAGGTTGGCGGTCCACATAGATAGCTCTGAGCGTGAAACTGCAGCATGGAAAGCCTCTTCAGACGTACAATTGAATTTTTTTGTTACTGGTGATTAATACTTCATTTCTGCTCCTTTTTTTATTGAGAAGAGAGATGTGAATGGCACTGACTAACAGCTTTCGGTTTCTCATTAAATCTCTAAATTTAAATTAAAAGCAAATTTAATGAACTGTTTAAACACTACAAATGAAAACGGCGTGTAGTAAGAAAAAGAGACTTTTTAACCAGTCTGCGAGAAAAGTTTCCCCCTTGAGGTGATTTGCTACCAACAACAAATCCCTGTGCTAACATTCTTTTTTTTTATGTATTCAGACCCTCAGCTGTTTTAGAGACTAGCGGTCGAATCTTGAATCAGAATGTGGATACTTACTCGTGATGTTTTAATTGGAATAGTTCCAATAAGCTGCGTGGGCTGGCATGAGGATCGACGTCGGCTACTTTTTGCCGCATGATAAGGACGGACAGCATTCTGTTCACTGCAGTGGATGTTAAACTTCGTTTGTCTGTAACTCTGCCGCGTATCTCAAAGCTACCCTTCCAGGTTCCCAGCTCCGCACAATTGCCGTGCCCGACGCTAAAACCCGATAACCAGTGACCTAATAAAGGTTATGCGATATTGTCGTTGTTGGTGCAACTAGCGTCGCTGCCCGGAACGCCTGGCGGGCGTTTCTTATCGACATTCGGCGCTATCGACTCTTGCGCGTCCCCTAGCGCGGTGCACATTGAAAATGAGGTCGCCTCGCTCTGCGGTGGTATGTGCGCACTTTATGGGAATTGTCTGCGCCAGTTTCTGGAACACGTCAAGGATCTGCTGGCCACGAGGGCCGCATTTCCGATACGGAATGTGTGGGCGGCAGCTGGTGCTCCATTAGAAACAATAACAGCGCCCGATCGAAAATTCACTCCGTCACTCCTGTCTCTGCTCCAACACGTTTAGTGGTTTCTGTTGAAGAGAACTGATTCTTCTTCCTCTGGACGCCGATATTACATGGCTACCAATTTTCTGTTTCTGTCAATACGTATTTCGATTAAAAAAAAAAAGCATTCCTTTCTTTTAAATCGCAATAACATGTCAACGTGACAGCGGAACAATTGAAAAAGTACAGAACTAACGTTTTGCATTGTAAGCATTTACAAGAATTCTTTCTGGCTACGGAGAAACAAAATCTAACGAGCGTGGGGGTGGAGCACTAATGCCCTGGCCCCGCATTCGGGAGAACGCGGGTTGGAATCCCCGGCCATCCAGATTTCGGTTTTTACATGGTATCCTGAAATCACTCCTGGTGAATGCCGGTATGGTTCCATCAAAATATCATGGCCAAATTCATTCCCGTTCCTTCAATACAGTCCTTTCCCATCTTGACAAGGCGCAAAGCCATAAAAAAGGGACAAAATCTTGGGTTTTGGTAATTTAAAGCATTCACGTTGCTTTATGAACCTGGACCATATAATTCCAGTATGGAGGCCCCTAACCGTATAACATAGTACCGATGATTGATGCTATTATCTAAACAGTTTTCCTCCTCTAGTTTCGCCGTTAGTCATCGTGGTTTTATAACTTTATAATAACAAAATAGGCCACCAAGCCCTGTATTTTATTGGAGTTTCCATATTGCTGAGCCGGGCCGTTCATTTTCGTGTCATGGGAATTAACGCGGCCTGTTGACGCACTTTATTTATGCCTCCGTACGGCCTGTTCTCGTAATGTAGATATGAATTCCTGATAGGCGCTAACTTAAAAGAGTTTTCTGGATAGCAGCCAACTTAGGGCTGCGAACTAGATACTTGTTTGTGACATTGTAATTGAGAAAGTTTCTTTAAGTCGAATTGGTAGATAACAAGGACGCTCGATATCTTAATTTATTGCTTTAGCAAAAAACCTCGCTTACTTCAGCTAAGAGAGAAAACCGTTGATTCTTTATGTTCCCAAATTACCGAAATTGAACCTTGTCACATTACTAGAGCTACATACAAATTCTTCTTTTATACGTTCCACAAAATAAATTCTATAGATTATCGGAATTTTTCTTCAGTGCAGACTAGAACAATGTAGTGTCTTCGAAACCATAGACCATTCGAAATTGAATTCTGTATAAACATGTTTACTAAAACGTTTTATCATTCGTCTCAAACTGGTTTGCTTTTAGTATTAAATATGGTTTGCTTTACCGTTCTTTCTGAATATAACTATAAATGAGATTATATCAGTGCTCTAAATTAAAAAAAAATCACAAAGAAACTGAATGATGGCTATATGAATAAGTTCAAATAATCTGATCGAAACACATTACAGTTATTGGTTACGTCATTAGAGAAAACGTATTTCCTAGGCAGATGTATTTAATGCATCACGTCTTTAACCAAGAAGCAATTCCTCACAATTGTGGATATTAACAGTACAACGATGAATAAATTTGCATTAAAATATGATAGTAAGTTAAAATATGAATGTAAAATATATATCGTATCAATTTCTTCCGTAATTGGGGCACAAGAATTTAATACATCTGTCTTGAAGAGACTTTTGAAAACCTTGTCTTTCAAACGACACGAATTTCTCATAATTTTTAAAGAAAAATATTTTTGTATCTTCGCGTTCGCTATCGAGAATTCTCGTCTGAGATGTGAACAGGAAACGTGAAGATTATATGTTCTGGATTCGACACTATGGGCGTTTTCCTTCTGTGTTGTAAATGTTGATTTTGGCTGAAAGATAACTTGACACCTTTTTATCTTGTCCATATACTTGCTTCTAAGTTAGGAAGAAATTAGCAGTCAAGCGCAGATGAATATTAACAATATGCAATAACAGAAACGTAAGCTTAAATGTTTATCTTCCCTTAGAAAAGACAAAAATTCTTATTGCTTTATATCACTGCTTAGAGGAATAGGTTATGCATACTTGGCGAGTTCATTGAAAATCTGATGGAATATATAATATGCGAATATTGTTCCGATCAGTACTTCCTACGGTGCTAGCAAAAATATTATCGGTTGTTGAGGAAGCATAAGTTCCTAGATGACGGTGTACTAGAATTTATAAACGCGTTGATTCATTCAAAAGTTTACTGTTGTAATAGTGGATTGAAGTAAGATATCGGTCATTGGTGGTTTCACTTTTTGTGGATTGCTCCACATAATTTTAGTTTGAATTATTTAAAATGATGTATATTTAGAAAAAGCTGAAAATATTACCAACAACGATAAGTAGCAGTGTATTATTATTTTAGCGACTAAAGCACAATGTGCTATATTTCAGGTTGAAAGTACCCCTACAGCGAGAACTTTACGTTTTGGATATAATTTTCAAAGTTCAGTGCTTTTCGTCATCGTCTTGTCAGTTTAGTATGAAATCGGGTACATCAGATTGTTAGCATTAATTATTAGAAATTTTTTTGCCATTCGGTTCAATAAACTTCACATTTTGTATTTCTTAACTGTGGCTAACTAAGTTAAAATTAGAATTTGTGCTGACAAAAAAAGTATTCAACTAAAAGGCGTGTTTTCCTGTAAAACGTTATTACAACCTACTGAATAGAGATTTTTACTTTCTGTGGAGGCTCGTTATTTGAACCTTCAGCCTTCATTTATGTTTTCGCATTTTGTTTGCTGTTAACCCTGCTCTGCGAGCTTCTCGTTGCTCGTGGGAGCTACGCACCTTGTGGACTTTACCTCTGTGTTGTTTAGTTCCCTCTGCGGTGGAATCCTCTGTCCTGAGCTTAATTCATTAAAAATAATGTCTTAGCCATCTTAAAGAAAACACGATTTTCCTCTCAAGCTTTCCACTTTTTATAATTCAATTTCCCTGCTTATGGAAGTCAGAGCCGGAATTATTTTTCCAAACTGAACGCGAAGTGCCTTTCAAAATATTAAAACTTGACCAAACGTTCTTGTTGTTCTTTTCCAGAGCACTGAATTTTGCTATATCCATAGTATGCATTGAATATTGTATTCGTTTTTAGACAGATTTTTTTCAGAGTTTTAGTGAAATATCATTGCGCTATTAACTTTTATTAGTACACACGTATCGAATTAAATTAGGTTGTTTTTTTATTAATAGAGAATGGAATTCATTATTATGTTTTCCACAAATAGCACAGGTCAATGCTAATTTATTTCAACTCTGGCATTCATTTCAGATATTTTTACTAATTAATTAGTGACTTCTGTTTATTTGCTACAAACATAGAATATTTAAAATATCGTCGAGAGAAAGTTTTTCAAATTGTGATGCTGTGTATTTCTTCCTAAATACGATCCTGTTTCCTATGTAAGTACTTCACAACCAAAGAACAATAGTTTTGACAATGACGTTATATCTATTTTTCTAAATTTTCTCTGGATCATTAAGACTGCAATGGGAACACTGGGCTTTCGTTTATACCGATAAACACATACCCAAAATTCGTTTATCTGGTTACGACGTTTTGAATAAAATCTTGTTCGCTATTAGTAGTTTCAGATGCGTTAACAACTGTATGACGAAAGTGGTTTGTTCTTCTGGGTAATTGCTTTGAGCAGAATATACACGATGAATGTAATCTTAAAATTGCCACTAAAAAGAGGAAAAACCGCCTACACGTGGCTTCAAACTTAAGTTTCTATTCGCGCACAATATTGCATTACTTATGGCGATAATTCGCAGGTATGAAACAGTTGACCGTGCTCCCGCTTTTTGTTACTTATCAAAATGCTTAATTAAGAATGTAGTTATAAAAACTTTTTACCAGTTTTGCTGTTCATTATTTTCAAAACAAACCATTTAGTACAAATTCATATCAGTGTGCTTGGAACTTTTCAAAGTAGCCACAGTCCACAACACTACTGCATAGTTGTTCCGCAACTCATTGGCTTCCTATCGCTATCTCCCCGATGACCTATATTCGTAGACTGCCAATGCGTGAATTGAAACGGATGACTTTTCACTCATTTAGAGCTCAAATAAACAGTTAAAATACATACACTACAAATGCCGTAGACCTTACAGATAAAGCAAATCATCATAACACTGTTGGTCGGCAGATTCTGAAGGATTGTTCGGCCGCCAGGTGACATAGCTTTCGATTCGCCGTGCAATATGCCTCTTATGTCTAACTAACCTCGGTGACCTTCAGCTTAACGTGAAATCCGAGCCACGGTTGCGTTCTGGCGTACTTCACCTTACATAACAAGCTGTGGCAGAGATGAAGGTCGGGTTAACGTCCTTTTAAAATCGCAGCCGAGACTGTAACTCGGAGCGGGGACCTCAGTCACACTCCTTAATCACTGATTCATGAGACCGCTCTGCATAGGCCTTCGTGATAGTGAAAATGGCTGTTTACTTACGTATCTCGTATTTTTATTTCAAAACCGTAAAACTATCTGGTAATGGGAAAGGAGTAGAAGACGACTGGTTATTTTGTAGTACAGTTGTTTAATGTTATCGCTACCAACAATTCCTTAAGTATGAAAGTTTACGAAAATTTAAACGATTTCTAAGTCCTTTTTAGGGAAGGCTACTTTAAAAAGTACGGACACACACACACACTGACGTAAGCCCATATTAATATCTTTCAATTTCTTTGGGCTTAATTCCGGGCCATGCCGGAAGCAGCGCTGATTAATACTGGCGGCCCTCGCCGTAATTGCGCCCGCGTGGCAGTGAAAGAGCGACTCGGTTTCTTCCGCGACGCCGCATTCAAGCCCGGACTAAATTGGTACTTTGCCCGTTTCGAAAAGCGCCGTCGACAAACAGTACCCGCCTGGGAAATAAGGCCTTCCGATGACTCCACGTGCCTGCGGTGCCTCGCCACACCCCGCTAGCCCTCTCAGTATTTTTTTTTTTTTTAAGTAAAACTGCTATCGGCCCAATAAGCGATATTTGAAAGGGGGGTAAATCAATGAGATCGTGATTTCCCACCACCAACATGCTATAACATACGATATGCGCGTTGGACGCATTTTGGATGGGTAAAATGAGTTCGCGTCACCAATATGCTAATGTTAATGGTATATCTGTAGCTATAAGTATGACGTATTCTGATTGGACAGTAGTGAAAATATATATTATACTTGTATGTAATATATAAAAATGAATGGTATTTTTCCCTATGTTCTTGATACAAACACACAGTTCTTAATCAGATTTTGATGGAACTTTGCGCGTATACTTTAACACAAAAGAAAAATACTGTTTACGTTTGATTTACAAAAACCTAAACCCTCTCCTCCTTTGCCATCTCGCCTTAATTTCTGTCAACGTTGTATATACAAACCCACAGTTTTTATCCGATTTTGATAGCACTTAGCACACATATACTTCAAAACAAGGCGGTCTGGTAGCTCAGCGGTTAAGGCGTTTTCTCTGGTCGCTGGTTTAAATCCTGTCGTGAGTAGGAATTTTTAGGAGTTGTATTTGATTATACGAGCTATGCCGGGATGTTCCGTGTTTCTGATTCTACGTTAAACTATAGGTCCCTGAGGAAAGGAACTGGTCTTCCTGCCTCTGACACATTATCCTGGTACATCTCCTTCGGGAAGATTCAACCAACCTTCGGATTGTGAACTAAGATTTTTAGTTTTTGAAGTGAAAACTTCTTTAGGCGCGTTAGGTGATTTTTGGAAGGGTAAAATCTTTGGAGTTCGCGTCACTGACATGCTAACGCTGGCAGTGTAGCGTTAGCGGTGTGATGCCTCAGTAATTAAGCTGCCTGACTGGGGAACGAAAGGTCCGCGATTCGAATCCTTGTCTCGGAGAGGATTTTCCTAGAACCTTCTTAACCTGACCTCCATTTCTGGCACAGCTTACTGTGTGATGTGAACTACCCCAGAACGCTTCCGTGGTTCGGATTCCACATTAAACTGTTGATCTTCTGTACCTGGTAGCACTATCTTATTAGGTTAAGGTGGCTAAGACAGGGGCGGAATGCGCAGCCAACAGAAATCCTGTCAACAAGTCATTGAGACGACACGGAATTATTATTATTTAATATATCTGCAGCTATAAGTATGACATGTTGCGTGTATGATAGTTTCAAGTTTTCACTTCTATCGGCAGTTCCCAATCACTGTCAAATGTTTTTGTGTTTTCTTCTTGCTTTTCGCCTTGTCTACGTAAGAGGCCATTAGAGCGGGAAAGCACTGGGGACATGGAACTGAAAGGAATTCGGTGATAGTCTTTGAAAGATCCATTCCGGCATTAGCCTGTTTTCGGGTAACCATGGAAAAATAAAATCTGGATGGGGATTCGAACTCACATTCTTCAGAATGCGAAGCCAGCGCGTTAGCTCTCACCCACTATTGTAGGACCCTCTCTGTAGTACTCACTTCTCCTTTAATGTAATCCCATTTAACTGTGGAGTGCTGTTCGCGTTTGACACCGTGTTTGTTACCGCGATCGGTTTTCTGTAGTTACTGTTTAACAATTCGGCGCCTACTGATTAATTAGTTAATTACAGGTACTGTGTAATGAATTTCACCGACTTGTATTTCCTGCTAGATTGCTGTGTAAAATGGAAGCGCCGAGGGTAAAAGCAATATTCCCTTGTCAGTAATATTACTGAACCTCTCTGCTGTGTGGGCAGAGCTTGTTGCTGTACTGCTCTGATTGTCTGTATTCGATAATTAACTGCAATTACAAGTAAAAGAAGTGAACGCATTTGAACGAGATTTACGTGTTAATTGTCATATTTGCTACGGATCACAATAGAATTAAGCGCCTCAATAGTTTTATGGAAAACACGATGACATACAAAGTTTTTATTCTTTTACTTAGTGCAAGATGGCTGTAATTAATTTCACGAAATTAATGCGCACCATATGTTTTTAACGGGTAATCTGACGAAACGTATACAGAATGTTTG